>OX421842.1:15547977-16282977 GCA_949127995.1 Suillia variegata
GATAGATAGATAGATAGATAGATAGATAGATAGATAGATAGATAGATAGATAGATAGATAGATAGATAGATAGATAGATAGATAGATAGATTATAATATAATTTTACAATTTTTCATACTTTTATATCGAAACTCCAAAAAAAAAATGCCTTGTGTGTATGCTAAAAAATTTAATTTACTTAAAAGCTTCTCTATTTACCTCTTTTCAATTACATGTACATGAGAAATAACTACTCGGCCCGACTTTGAGCAGTGGAATTTGCGTGTTTATTGCCGATATCGATTGAAATCGGCGTACAACATGACAACATTAATATAATAACTGTTTTAACTACAACAAGTAAATTGAGTTAATTTACAAGCGAACAGCAGTTGTGACACTTTTGCCTTATCTTATATGCATTCCGGCAATATTTGCCTGAAAGTATGCAGTTTATTTTATGACTACTAAATTAAGTGTTTAAAAGTGTGCAGTTAGACTTAAGCCATTTTTGATAAACTGTTCAAATATTTATTGTTATTTTATTGGCTAATACTTTATATATATATAAAGATTATATTGGATATTAATGGAAAATTTTGGCAAAAGATTGTTTAATTATTGTGAAATAATAACAAAAAGTCAAGTTCTGTGTAGCAATAAATATTGCTTGATATTATCACATACATACAGTTGTGTTTAATGCCCGAAAGTATGCTTCAAAATAAAATTTAACATTCATATAAATATAAAAGAAAAACTTTTTTATTTGCAGATTCGCTTTCATATGCCTAAATGTGGGATTAAAAAATATATTTATAAATACATTGTAGGTAATCCATTGCTAACATAGTTGCAATTTCTTTTGGAAATTCAGTGTCCAATAACAAAATTCCGAAAACTGCCATCTGATGCACACGCAAGTATGCATTTCAATGCATGCACGTATTTTAGTCAGAAATATATAAATAATTTATACCAGAATTCACACATGCAGAATACAATTTCTGAATAAGTGTGTGTGATGATTGCACATCAAATTATTCAGAAACATTGCCAGCAATATCATCAATCTTTATTATTAATAAATATTTCCTAAGAATTGTTGCTGCTTTTATTACCTAAATTCAACAATTATTTTTTTTTAAGTATAAAATGTAGTATTAAATAAAACAATACTCCTAAAAGTATGCAATAAAAGTTGTATTTAATAAGTTTGCAAAAGTTTTCAAAACGCATCACGAGAAATTCGAAAGGAATGAAACGCACACCAATAAAAATGCACACAAATTTACTTTCTTTTTCATTGGTTAATTTAATGGATTGCGTAAAGTTTGTAGTTAACTGCAAATTTGTAGAACACTTTAAAGTGTACAATATACAGACGAAAATCTTAAAGGAGAAAATATTTTAATATTCTTACCCAGCAGGAAATAAAGCACTTTAAAACCCCTTTTGAAGCGCTTTTAAAACAGCTCTGAGCGCTTGGATATGGAGATCCTCTTTCTTTCAAATTGACATTACATGTCTGCTTTTGATGCTCTTTAAGACGATATGGGGAAAGCACTTCTAGAGAAGCATTAGAGAAGGGAATCACATAAAAATAATTCACCCACTCAGCTACAGACAATGAGCTTTTTTTGTAGCGAAAGATAAGCAGATCATACTGAAACGGAGAAAATAATAAAGTGCGGTGGAAACACCCGAAGAAGTTTTTGTTTATTTGCCGCTGCCAATAGGATTTTCCGGTTGTTATTAGAAATAATATATTGCAGAATTGATGATTTTAAAGAAGGTAGTGGGAAGCACCCGAGCGAATTTTTATTTTTCCTGCTACAAAGATGCTTTTGTAGATGTAAGTAAGAAGCAGATCATGCAGAATTGGTTCAATTTAGAAAAGGAATTGGCAGCACCCATACGAAAAGTTCGGTGATTGAAGCTGCCTTTGTGAATATCTTCTAAGGAGCAGATCTTGCAGACTTGATACAATAAAATATTGGCATTTAAAGCATCCGAGGGAAATTTTGTTGCTTACATTTGGATTATTTTGAAAGCAATAGGAAGCAAAAAGTGATTCTAAAAAGCAGAATAGAAGCAGGTAAAAAGGAACTTCTTTTAATGCATGGTCATAACCCTCAGACGCGACATATATATAAAAACAGAAATGACTTATTCACGATAACGCTATAGATACAGCTGCGATATTTAGTGGATAACTGTTAGCGCGGCGTACCACTTGTCATTGGCGCAATGACACGACTTTGCTCGCCGATTCCCACTCACTTTAACAATCACTTCAACAAAATCAATGAAGATGCAACGATCTCTCTTTACAACTTAAAAATTTCAGGGGGAACCAATAGCTTGAAAACAACTGAAAATATTCACCTCGCGCTGATTAAGCACAATTTCTGGTCTTCTCTGAAAGCTGCAGTTTTATTATTTCATTTGAGGAGCAATAAAGATCTTTTCTGATAAGCGCTTCGTTGTTTCTCTTTGGGTAATGCCTTACTTATATTTATTATAAAGAGAATTTAATTTCAATATTTCTTTTTTTCTTTATTTCTCTCTTACTTTATTAATTTCTTTCTTTCACCCGTAAACGATTGAACCGATTTTGAGATTGATCTGAACTATATAAAATCTCCCACGCCCATATATGATGACAAAATAATACCATCTTACAAAAAGTGTGCGTGGTTGGATCAATATAAAGCCATAACATTTTCTATAAGGTATCTGAAAGCATGTATGAATATAAAACAACAACATCTTAAAGTATGCTTAAAAAAAATCAAAAGCTTTTTCAAAGTATTACTAAATACTTAAGTGTTAGAAATATCATGAAATTTCTCAGTCACAATAAAGTATGTTAAATATGAAAAAAATTATCGAAAAGTATGCTACGATAACAACAAAGTAACCTAAAGTATGCTATAACATTTACAAAGTATTATAAAGCAGTCGCTGCATTTCTCCTTTGGCACTTTAGTTTATGCACCCGTAAGCGCGGATAAATATGCTAAGATTTTATAAACTTGCAGCAGCGGTAATTTTAACACAAACACGTTTGCACAACAAAGTGTCCCAATCGCTGCAGGTTCCGCTTTATCTGTTTACACAAGTGAAAAAACAGAGCCGCCTAACCAAACCCACTCAAGAAAAATCGCTGCCACTCGAAATTATTGATTTCAAATGAAAAAAAAATATGATTACGATGTTGTCAAAAGCTTAAAGCTCAAGCAAATTCACAAAGTTCAAAGAACACATTGTATAAATAGCAATTGTCACATTGTGACACATTAAATGATACATAACTGTCACAATTTAATATACGAGTAAGCCTCTAAAATCAAGGCTTATGGCGAACGCCTTAAAGTATGCTATAGTAATGTGCGCTCAATTAAATACATTAAAAAAGCCGCCTTAGAATTATAATCAAAAATAATAAAAAAACCAAACACACATTTTTGCGACGCATTGAAAATTTATGACCGCCGTCGCGTAAGTGTTGTTGTCGTCTTTTTTATTGCGCCTAAATTTATGCAAAAACTTTAGATCGTGTCTGGGCTGAGTGTCTAGGGTGGATGTGCGTTAAATTGCTTCGACAATTTGAAAAGTTTTTGTTTTATTATTTGCGTGCAATTGATTTTCGGTAACTTTGAGTTGACTTTTTTCAATGATTTAGTAAGCAAATGAAATTCATAAAAAGAAATTTACTTAATTAATCGAATAATTTGATTATTTAACTTCGAAAGTATGCTTTAATTTTCGAGTAGAATATTTTCAAAATTGTTTCGCAATGCAAATGAAATGCTGAAATGCACTTCTTGTCCAATGTGCTCTGCTGACCATCTGCGATAACTTCACGCCACTTTGCCACAATCATTCCTACTACGCCACCCGGACTACTGAAGCCCCCTCAGCAGTTTCGTACTTTTCACTTTGTCGCATATTTTCTCTTTCGCCTCTGAAGTGCTTTTGAAGGCGACATTTTTGCAACTGCGTCCAGTGCTGCTGCTGTGCACTTGTGAGGCAGTAAATCAGCTGCTTTCACTCAGTCCTTGCGATGTACTCGTTGGCGTTATTTCGCTTGATGGCACTGTAAAAAAAAAACTTGAATATGAGAAAGAGGCTGAAATAAAGTGAATTTTGAAGACAATGGAAATGTGCTTAAAAAAGTACATTCAGTACCTTTTCATTGATACCAAACACATTGAGATATGTTCCATATATATTAATAAATGTAAATTTTAGTCAACGCTGAAAAAAATGTTTGTTTTGTATAAATAAACAAACTTTATTTTCAATTAACGCTTTAAATTGTACTGATTAAAACGGTTGCAGCCGCATCTACAACCGTTTTATTTATAAAATTATTTAAATTCACAAGAGTGTGGTGCATGAAAACATTTCTCTAATAGTTTTTCCTTCTCAACAAAGTACTCCAGCGGAACTAACTAAACTTCTGTTGTCGCTGTTAAAAGTTTCTGTCGTTGTAAGTTTCAGCGCGTCGTATTCTGCGCCGTCGTATTTAATTAACGTCACGTAGAATTATTATGAAAGCACCACTTATCCGAGTCCTGCTCTTAGTCGTTTCCCACTATTATTTCCAACTTCTTCGTCTGAAGTTGGGCGCGTTAAGTGCTTTTGCGAGCATAATTTGAAAATGACTAAAAACATTGGAAATGCACTTGTGCTCTTTTATACGAGTTTGTGTATTTATTTGTATTTGTACCTTAAGCTTCATTCGTGTATGCACTTTTTTTGTATTTGAATGTTAAATGTGCAAAGGTAAATCATTTATTTCTAAGCAAAATTAAAACAAATTAAATTTCCTTTTGAACAATTTTGTCAAACTGTGAATACAAAATTTTCTAAGATACAAAAATTCAAAATAGAAATTGTTCATTTTCTTAAATTTCAATCACGACCTTTTTTTACTGAATTCAATTCTATATATTAAAATTTATCTAACCATTGTAATAAAACAAGCAAGTTGTCAATAATTTTACTTTAATTCAATACCAACTAAATGAAACTTTTCCTTATCTAAGCAATAAACAGCTTCGATATATTTTTGAAAAGTCAATTATAAAAATAAATTGTATTGCAATGGTAACTCTTAATTATGGGCGATTTATAATGATTCAGCAGATAATTCACTTAAGGTTAAAATATTAATTTTTGGAATATTTTCGCTACTCCTTAAACTTGATTCTCTTTCCCTGCGACAGATGTCTGTGCTCCATGCGTATTAAATAAGCAAAAAATCAAACTGGAAATAAGTTGAATCAATTCTACATCCTCCACCATAGATCAGGAGACGGATGTGCTACATAGTTAACTTATAGAGGGATGCATCGGCAGCGAATAATAGGCAGAATAAAATTTGCCACTTCCGCAATTTGTAAAATTTTGTGAAAAATTGAGCTTTTGTATCTGAGTTTGCATGGATACCATCGATAACTTCACAAATATTGGGCATAGTTTATGTAGTGGTATTTCGGTAAATTACTATATCTAAAAAAATGGGGCATACCGGAAAGTTCACAAGAAGTTCTGCTTGTTAATATAATAAAGTTTGCTGTGAAATAAATAAACAATTTTGATTGGATCAACTTTGTCCGTAAACAAATCATATCAACATTTCATCAACGACATAAAAAATATAATTTGCCTACTGAATTGGAAAATGTTTTCTTAATGAACCGTATTTTATATACACACAAATTAAATAAGTTTAAAGTTTACGTTATCTGAAAATCGCATTTATTGAGTTGGGCCACTTTTGAAGTGTGTTCGATTTAATTGGATGTATATATTTAAAAAAATTCCCTTCTTGATCTAAGCGAATGGAGGGGCGAAATATTGAGTGTTTCAATTTTTGAAGTACATACATGGATTAACCGTTAGCGGAATTTGTTCTATCAGACCACAATTAATTAAAGAAGAAGAAGATAAGTTTTCCCTGAAATAGATTTTCTCTTTGTATGAGACGCAAACAAAACAAAACTTTCTCAATTGGTGAATAAACAAAAACACAAAACCAGCGTGCACGAACATGACTACAATAAGAACTACAACAACAACAACAAGAACAACACCCAACACAAACAAAGTAAAATAAGAGTAAAAGCAATTTCATTAGTTTCGCTCGCAATTAAATGCAGAAGCAGTTGCGAAGCGCACAAAAAAAAACGCAAAATGCAAATCGCTTTCGTTTCCCGCCCGCCACTAGCGTCAGTAAACGGAAGCGGAAGTTGATGAATAACCACAGTTGGAGGAAGGAGCAGGTATGTGTGGCGAAGAATAAAAATGCAAGCGCCCGCCTCCAAAGCGAAATGGTATGGAAATAATGAAAAATGTGGGCGCGCGTGCTGAGACTGTAAATGTGCGAAGCATTTGCATAAGACATAAGACAACTGTGCATGTGTTTGTCTGCAGATGTGCTGGTGTTTGTTAAGTGTGTGCATTCAAGTGCTGCGAAATGTTTGTAAGTGTTTCATGTGTGTTTGCAATTGTTAATTTGCGGCGAACTATTCTAATAGAGCTCAGGATCAGGTAGATTAAGCTTGAAATGTGAAAGGTTAAACAAATGCAAAAAATGGAAAATTTTGAGGAAAGTCAAAGGTGTGGGGGGAAAGACGCAGCTTGGTTAATTAAAATTGGCAAATGAAATGAAAACAAGCAAGAGGGAGAAATTATTGTATGAAATAAAAATTTTATCTGAGCTTTATGGATTATTAAGTTAGGATAACGACTTGTTTAAAAAATTATTTTAAAATGAGAGAATTTCAATCAAAATTTAATTAGACACAAAATTGTATATCACTTATACGCACCGGAGGATGCAAACGAATATTTAATTAATTAACACCAATGCACTTCTATCACATAATATTAATATCGCATGACTACATCTCAATAGGGTGGAAATCTATATCATCAGAGTATATTAAAATAACTACTACGTTATACAACAATTTTCATTATAATTCGAATTCTAATTTAGCAGTTCTTTAATTGCAAATCCGACGCGAATAAACTATTTTGGAAACTTTTGACAATGCATGTGTTTGCCACAAACAGATATTGTGGTAAAATTGACTTTGTGCAAGTTTCAAATGAAACAAATGAAATTTTCAACGAATAATTTTCATAATTAATTGCAAATCACTCATACGCACCGACTGATTTAAGCGATATTTAATTTATTTATATCGAAACATTTCAATTGTCATTTAGTGAAATAAAATTAGAACTAGAAATGTGAGCGGAAACTGGTATTATTGTCACCGCGACCAGATTATATCACAATTAGAAAAGTCTCCTACAGTTTAGTTTCGCTAGGCATTAACAAATAAAATATAATATGTCTTTAGCAAACTAATTAATGTAATAAACTTGCCTAAAATTACTAACTTTGACATTTCTAAGTCACAAAACTTTGATATTAAATTTAAAATACTCGACAATCAATCAGCAGAACTTTATTGTAAAAATTTAAATGGAAAGATTGTGAAAACATTTATTTTTGTAGTGTTAAATTCGTTTACACTTTAAATGAAAATTTCGCTTAAGAACGATTGAAAACTTTCATCTTTGGTCGCTGATGAGGAAAGAAGCACCTTCCGAAATTGTTGTTTTTTGGTTAAAGGACCACAAGCTCGAATAATAATTTTTATTATTAAACTTTTTAGATCGAAATAACTTTTCTTGTTAAAATTGGAAAATTTCAAAAGTTTGGCTTGTAATAATTTATAATTTCTTTAAGCCAGAGAATGTTCACAAAACTATTAGGTGTACAAATAAGTTTCCGCCGTTTTGAGAAAGATGGCGTGGCACGAGGTTTACGTTGGAATTCGCAGATGGTAACCTACTTGAAAATTAGTTTGTTTATTCCAGAACAACATAACATAACCTTATCATGTTATTAAGTTCGCATTAGCATCATATATTTTTCTTCATCTAAAAATGTCTCAATTTGAGCCAACTAAGTGTCATTTGCGGGAACTTATAATTTATTTTTTTAATTTAAAAAAATCTGCTGCTGAGTCGCATCGATTGCTCGTAGAAGCATATAATGAGGATGCTTTGAGTGAGAGAACATGTCGTGCGTGGTTTCAAAAATTTAAAAAAGGTGATTTTGACATAAAAGACAAAGATCCAGTGGAAGGCCGAAAATTTACGAGGATGCAGATTTGGAGAAATTATTGGGTGAAGATTCGTCTCAAACACAAAAGGAACTTGCACTTAGTTTAGAAGTCACTCAGCAAGCAGTCTCACATCGTTTAAAATCGTTTAAATATTATTTTATTAACAAAAAACGGCGGAAACTTATTTGTACACCTAATACATTCACAACTTTGGATGTTAAATTCAAAAAATAAAAGTTTCTTAAAAAAATTATCATTTTGTCTAACATTAATTTAACATGATGCAATGTTAATATTGTGGCAGTAACTGTAATCTTTAATTCAGCCATTTTTTAAATTATCATGACTGTATAGTTAACTTAACGTGGGCTTAGGTAACTTGTCGAAAATTTTTAAAACTCAACGCGACAAAAAGTGTTAAATTAACATTGGGTCTTATTGGCCACTGTTGTATATAGAATCATTATCAATATTTCCTCATTCTTATTGGTGAAAGCTATATACAAAAGTAATGATAAGCATAAGCAAATCTATCTGTCTATATACGATATATAAAAATTAATTCTTCTTTCTATCTTTCTATCTTGGTACCAAATGGGCGTCTAAACCATTCATCCGATTGTGATGAAATTTTGGGGAGTTGCTGTCCTCACGCCAACTTAGGTTTTGAACAAAGAAAAATTTGCCACGCCCACCTATTACGCCCACAAATTGTAAAACTAAGTAAAAATATTCGATTATATCGCTAATATTGCTCCTAAAAATCTGAAATTTGGGATCTGAGTTTGTAAAGAAACTGTCGATAACTTCACCAAAAAAAGGGATAGGTTGAATCAATTTAAATGATTGAAATGTGTAATTTTAAAATAAAGTAAATTGATTTTGTTAAAATCGATAGAACGATGAATTTTATACTATGGGAGTTACTCCACAGGCGTAACAAAAGAGGTGAAAAGGAGGTTAAAAATTCATTAATAATATAATAAATATAAATTAAAAACATTTTCTATTGTTAAATAATTACAAAATATGTCAACAATTTATTCTGACAACTGAATACAATTAATATTATTGAAATGTTATTATTACAAAAAAATGTTGCACCATCAACTTAAGCTCGCAAAACAATTTTCATTCGCAAAAGTTCAACTATGACGTAATAAAAACATTAAGAAAACTGAATCGCGGGTTTTTTTTTTTTCGAAAATGATTTTTGTACCAAACTTTTTCAATTATTTTTTACACTCGACTGTGGCAGCGAATTTCAGCACCAGAACACCCCGTCACATATCACAGTTACAGTGGTGACATTTCGTGTCATTTTTAGGTGTCAAGATGATGTCTTAATTGTTGTTGTTTTAAATTGCATGGGCGTGCCTCAGTCTTGCCGACAAGTCGCTCTTAGCGGAAAATAACAATTAACTTGATTAGGAAGGCGGCAATAACAATTTAACTTTAAGATAACCAACATCGCTGATGATCAAAATAAGGCAATTGTAGGAAAATTACTTTTCAATTAATTTATGACTGTCATAAAGTTGTTGTTTTATTAGGCAAATTGTCAAAAGCTAATTAAGAAATGCATTAACGATGCAATTTGATATGATAGCGTGGCAACATCGCGTTAAAGTATGAAGCTGGGTCATTGCGGCGTATGATTAACATTTCGTTTCGTTGCTGTAATTAGGCGCTAAAATTAGTTTACTTTGATTTGGCATATCTATTTTGGATAATCTTAAGATAGCTTCTGTTTGTAGCTGCAAGTATTTCATTTCGATAACAAGTTGATAGCAAGGACGAGGCAGCAAAAAGGCGCGAAAGTGCTAGTTCGATTCTTATGGAATCACCACTTCAACCAACCAACCAACCAAACCAAACAGCTACACATGAAAGTTATGTAAAATATATTTAAGGTATTTTATTTGCTTCAAAAAAATCCAAAAGAGTAAAAACAAAATAATGTAGAGTAGAATAAAATAAAAGGTGATCGACTCAAGTGAATTTTTGTGATATTATTCTCCGATATCCACAATTGAAGTGTTCTTATTTTAAAGCTGCTTCTTCTTATCAGCTGCGTTTATGTTTGACTTGAAAGCGCTTGTCGCACTGCAATTACTTGAAATTTGAGCCGCTAAAAATGTCAATAAACGCTGTCAATGTGTAGGTATTTTCATATGTAAGTATTGTTTGCATTTAAAGTTATTGTTAAAGAATTTCGGCAGAATTTCTTGAGTAATGTTATACATTTAATATATAGCAAAGATCTTTCAAGTAAACTTAGAAAATTGTAGTAACTTTGCGCAAAGTCAAGAGCCATCAAAAGAACTCAGTGCGCATGAGTTATATTTATTTTAAATTGAATAAAATGCAAAATTCTCTTAAAAATAATTAAAATCCAGAATTACATTATTCAAAAACCATAAAAGTATTTTTTAAGCGTTACTGGAAGCTGTCGACTTTTTGTTTCTATTTTTAAAATAATTATTTAAAATAATTAAATATTGCTCTATTGGCTTCCAAAGTAGTTTTAACATATTTTAGTTTAATTAAAACAACGACGAGTATTTAATTTGGAAAACAAAATACAAAAGTTTAAAAATACTTAAAAAAAATCAGTTAATTTGCAATAAAAAACTGAAATTCTTGTTAAGAAATTTCAGGATTAATATTACGTTTGTATGGGTAAATTTACAATAACTTGTATACAGGATGTAAAAAGGTTTTAGTTAAAATGGAAGACATTTCTCATGATAGATTCAGTAGGACCTATTTCGGGATTTGACCAAAGGGATGCAGAAGGAGTCATTTTGTTTACGATTCGTCTCTGTTCTGCGTTCTTTTTGTCTTAACCTTACATACTTGTTTGTTTCTTCTAATTTTAGCTGCCGTGGATGGCAATGACAAAATCTTAGATTAGGCAGGAAATCGATTTTTGTATTAAAAAAAGTTTATATTAGGTGTACAAATAAGTTTCCGCCGCTTTTTGTTAATAAAATAATATTTAAACGATTTTAAACGATGTGAGACTGCTTGCTGAGTGACTTCTAAACTAAGTGCAAGTTCCTTTTGTGTTTGAGACGAATCTTCACCCAATAATTTCTCCAAATCTGCATCCTCGTAAATTTTCGGCCTTCTACTGGATCTTTGTCTTTTATGTCAAAATCACCTTTTTTAAATTTTTGAAACCACTCACGACATGTTCTCTCACTCAAAGCATCCTCATTATATGCTTCTACGAGCAATCGATGCGACTCAGCAGCAGATTTTCTTAAATTAAAAAAATAAATTAAAAGTTCCCGCAAATGACACTTAGTTGGCTCAAATTGAGACATTTTTATATGAAGAAAAATATATGATTCTAATGCGAACTTAATAACATGATAAGGTTATGTTGTTCTAGAATAAACAAACTAATTTTCAAGTAGGTTACCATCTGCGAATTCCAACGTAAACCTCGTGCCACGCCATCTTTCTCAAAACGGCGGAAACTTATTCGTACACCTAATAATAAAATATATATTTCATAAATAAATATAACCAAGTTTTTTTTTTTTAATTATTGGATTAGTATAGTTTAAGAGTAGTCGTTTTTCGATCGATACTATGACAGGTTTTTCAGTGACAGTTCGAGGACATACCTCTTTGGATTGGTCCTTAGATACATACAAAGGTATATACCGGGTGGCAATTAGTAACCTCCAATGGCAAGCCCATGTAAAAGTGATATGTCGACTTCATATAAAAGGGGAATAATTGAGATAGGTCCCTGTCACAATAGGACAGTCTAGTGAACAGTGACAGACTCGTGATAGGTTCGATTTCCCGCACGTTGGATTCTGGACCTTGTAAAATTTAATATTTAATGAATTTAATTTTTTGCGGATATTTTAAGGAGAAATTTTATTAAAAGTTGAAAAGCTTTTAGCTCTAATTTTACAGGTAAAGTTACAAAGCATTTAAGACAAATGAGATGCTTTAAGTAAAAAAACGGATAAATCTCATTTTATTTTAAGAAAAATTTAATTTTTGATATTGTAATTAGGTTAATGGAAATATTCTGAAAATTAAATTATATGAAAAAAAATGTTTAATTTGTAATGTGTAATTTTTTAAATTTTCTCAGTATCGTTTTTTTATTTTAAGACTGCAGAAATTCCATTCAAAGCTGTTGCTTGTATTATTTGTAGAGGTAATTAAATGTTGTGATTCTGATTGTGGTACGTATGAGTGATTTATTTTCATTCAAATTATTAAATATATTTAAATTATTAATTGGAATTTTAATACGAGTGAAAGTTGTAATTTGTTGGTTTACGCTTATAATACAACGAATAAATTTACTTTCAACCTATTAATAACAAGTAATTAATTAAAAGCTTATTAATAACTACATAATAACCAATTAATTACATGTCCGCAATTGCGATGTGTGTGCGTGATAATTAGTGAAAATATTTACCAATTGTATTGTTTAAATAAAAATGTATTACTCATTTAATCACGAAAATATAATAATAGTTAATTTAACCGAAGTCGATATAAGCAATACTAAACAGATAATTTTGATAATGCATTAAAGCGGGGTTTTGAATATAATTTTCTAATTGTCAATGCAAAATTCAAATCATTAAACACTTGAAGCATTTTTTCGGTTCGCACGTGCGTATGAGTAACATTTAATTCGCATGTAATATTGTACATAGCAGGCATGACAATTTCCGGTACTTTTGGCGATACCGAAATTTTTGAGTTTTCAAAAGGAATCCTGGAAATAAAAAAAAAGGTATCTTCCAATAAAATTTAATGAAAGAAAGAAACTTGGGAGATTTCTTTGAATTATCGCTTGTTCCTTTACCAAAAAAGCTTAAAGACGGATATGAAAATTTAAAGCTTCATCAAGCAAAAGACCGCTGATGAGAAGTAGTAGCGTATTCCGAAACAGCGCTGTCTGGTCTGCTAAATTGGTCAGAATTTTTGTTTGTTGTTGAAAAATTATCAGACAGTCTCAGCTCAATCTCATTTGAAAGAAATTTTAAATTTTTGTTAATTTTTTATTTGATCTTTTAATTGATGAACAAAAATCTAAATAAAAATTAAATAATTTCCTTCCTTATATACTTAGTCTAGTGTAAGTGTAAGTTCTTGTGTAAATTCTAAAGAATCTACACTAGCAACATGTAGATTCTCTATCAAGGAAACTTACTCCAGATGGATGGGGAGTAGTGCTGTTGCATGCATATGATATGGCCACAACTGAATCTAAAACGCTCAATCGTTATAATTTCTCTATGTATGAGGTTTAAAATTAGCACCAAAACAGGCGTTTTAAGAGGACATCATAGGTACGCATGCAAAAAGTTTAAATATTTCCTCAAATGACTTCTGTTGAAGCTGTAGAGATGAGGAGGAGGAAGAAACTATAACACATCTTCAATATACATGCCCCGCTTTGACAAATAAACGATACATACATCTGAGGAAGTATTTCTTCGAAGGACTAGCAGATATTGAATTTAAATAATATTCTTCATTTTATAAACAGTACAGGATGGTTCAGTTAGCGGTATAACTCATATACCGCATGGCTTTACAAAGGATTCTTAACCTAAGTGGAAATCTCTTCAAGAGACAACATAACAACCTAACCTGAGAAATTTAAAAATGACGTCATAAATAAAAATTTACTGGCGATAACTTTTTATAAAATTATAACAAATCATAAACATATGTTAGAAGTTGATTAATTTTGATTAAGTATGACGAAACAATGTCATTTCATTATGACTGACATTTAATTTCGTCGATTATAAATAAACTATCGATATTTAAATATCGATAGCATTTTGTTCGATATTTGTTTCATCAATGTCAGAGGTTTTTTTTTATTCACTGTTCCATGCCAACCCGAGTTTGGTATCCCAAAATGTATTCGTGTTGTTTGGTGTTGCCTAAGTACGGCTTAAATTGAATTTATATTAAAAAAAGTGTTTTCATTCGAATGCGAAAACATCTTAACTTCAATAATCAAACACAAAAGCTAATTGGAAAATTGAAAACGTGTGTACTTTGACGCGAATTTAACAAACAAATAAAGAATAAAATGTCAACACGTGCGCATCTTTTATGAACTGGCAAATGTACATATGTGGACATGTATGTGGGCGTATGTGTGTGTTTGAGTCTTTTTTGAGTACAAATACTCATTTATGTATGTACGTTACACATGGAAATAATCACGCATCCTGATGCAATAAACGCCGACTTCCGCCTTCGCCGTCTGCTCTAATAAAAAGCACAAATTTCCAATGAAATTGCTTAAGCGCGGAAGTGGCTGGTAAATTGTTGACAAGCAGAGAACATTTTTGAAAATATAAAAAAATAAACATTTTATAACACTTACGACCACGTACACACGGAAACCCATTCAACAAATAACGAAGGGGAGGGTTTCTAAATGCATACGAGTATGTACACATAAGTATGTATATGAACCGGCACATGTGCTGCCAACATGTTGTTGGTGTCATCAATTTGTTACTAAGTATATTTGCTATGTATACGTATGTATACGAACACACACACACACACACACACACACACACACATGCAAATGACAGCTGTTGCACGCATACACGGTGCAAATTAATAGCAACGTTTAATTTAAAAAAGATATCCTACATTACATATGGAGTCCAAGAGTATAGTCAAGTAAAACGCACAAGTAAGCGTATACAAAAAATGTTAAAAATTCATGACGGTCGCGGTACAGAGCGATGAAGCTTTAAAGTTTTAAATTTTATTATCTTTGAATTTAAAATATTCGTTGAATTTTATCTCAGAAAGTTTCCGCGATTTTATAAGTGCCATGAAGTTTGAAAGTCCTTTTCTATTCCTTTCATATGACACCTTGCTTATACTGATCCGATTCACCGCTCCCATACCCAAGCACCAAAAAATTCAGCTTTCAAGAATGCATTTCAAATCGGTTTATATAAACCAAATATTTTTATGTAGAACTAGACGTAATATTCTTAAGCTAAAGGCACTACTTCTGACTTGAGGTCTTGAGAGACTTGTAAGTTTATTGAGTTGTTTTAAACCAAAGACTATTTAAGTTAGAGAATAACTTTTATTTTTCAACGCTAAATAATTTTTTTTCTGTGCAAAAAATGACTTAACAGATTGACAGTCATTATCAATTCAGCTTGATGTTCTTTTTTTATTTCAGTTACGTCTTAATGGCAAATGTCACACATACCTCATGTATACAAAAGCGAAAACCAACCCGACTGCCGGCATGAAAAATCTTTGATAGAAAATTTGAATTTACAAATTGTATTTTTTAAATTTTAGTATTACAAAATATTTCAATTTCTTAGTTAAAAAAAAAGATAAAATTCATTTGTCCATAAATATTCCTAATTGCAATGTTAAGCTACGGCAAAGGGAAAGGTATCAGATGCTTCGAACAAACCGCACTCACCCTTGACTTCCTACACAACGTTGCAAAATTTTGAATTCCTGGTATTACTATTATGAAATATTTAATTTGACCAAGATTATCTTGCCAATTATGTTGTCCAACTGGAATGCTAATATGTCAAAGTGAATCCCACCACGAATACTCTCGAAGCCTTTTAAGGCATTTAACTGTCTGTCAGTATATACTCGTAAAATTAATGTAAATAGCATTTCCTTTATATAAGTAATTCCTGTGAAGCCATGTAAGTGAATGATTTAGTTTTGGTCTTCTAAATGTGTCTTAAGTTGACATTAAAATGTGGAGATATAGATTTATATCAGTGTGGCAACCTTTTAGTAAAAAACTGATACTTGGAAGTTTAATGGAATTTTTAAATGTATCTAAGCCATTTGAAATTCACTAGAAAAAAGGATAAACAGAATATCATTTAAAACAAATTCAAACAAAATGAGTTTACAAGAAGGAGGTGGGAGGTTGGATTAGTTGATTAGAGGTTGTTAAGCGAAAATGAGCTAAGATTATGTAAAGCTCTACACTTGAGGTTTTTACAAGGAAATTGGGATATTATGGAAAATAGTATTAACAAATTTATATACATTTACCAGGGTCAATTCTTACGATTTGTTGACAAGGAAATTAAGTTTATGGTTTTAAATTGCTTCTGTGTCTACTATATGAATTTTTACTTACACTGATATATACTTATATACTGATTTTAAATGAATCGTATGACAAGATGGCAAAATATAATAAAGTATAGAAAAATAATCTATAAAATGAGTACAATCTTAAATGATTATACGATATGATATTGATTATACTGGAAGGGAATTGTTGAAAAACACATGGGTATTGTTGTACTTTACTGCCAATAGAATCGATTTACATAAAAACCTCTTGAGGACTTGTTGTGAAATCCCTGTAGAAGAAATTCTCCAAGAGCGTGTAAAAAACCTCATCAGAAACTAATTAACCATTTTTTTATTAGTAGAAAAAGGTTTTGGCCATGCCCACTTTTTTGACAGTATTTTAGAACTTGTCACAATCTTATTTTTAAACCTAACCCAATAACAACTTTATAGCAAGTTTAATCAAAATCGTTTTTGAAATGACATATACAACTAACCAAACTTTTCTCGATTAATAAAAAGTATGACCATGCCCAGCTACGACCTAGAATTTTTTTTTATAAAAATCTTAGTTTGCTTATAGACAATATTTAAAAATCCGGTGGAATTTACCACGCCCACCTATTACGCCTACAATATTCATTCGATTGCAGTGATTATAATGCTCCTAAAATTTTTAAATTTGTATCTGAGTTTGCATGGTCACAGTTTATAACTTTACTAATAATGATCGTGGTTGGATCATTTTAACGCCCACCGCCGTAACTCGGAATCGCTACAATGCGGAGTACCGAGAAGTTCCGCTAACTAATTATTTGACCCGTATTTATATTCAAAACAAAACCCGGGCAACTCTTGGTACCATTAACTCAATTCATTACCTTAAACTTAATATGCAAAATCATTTTTAAAAGATTTTAAGTTCTTGGAAACAAATTTCATATCGGATGAGAAACTTTGAATTTCATTTCATAGTATCGGTCATAAACAACAACAACAACAACAACAACAACAACAACAACAACAACAACAACTTTTTCGATAATTTAAAATTTACATGGAATAACTAAATGTAGCGTAAGGAAAACTGTAAAACTTTTCAGATTTAATGCTAAAAAGTTTCACTCGGCTAATTACGTTGAGAGGATAAAAAGTTTTTGTAATGCTTTTGGATGCATTTTGTATGCACTTTCATGGTTTTGCAGTTTCACTTAAAATTATTAAAATCTTTGCTTATAGTACCCGGCATTGCTAGAGTTTAGTTTTTATTGATTCAAGTTAATGAACTGTCCAATTTAGACCTCTTTGGCAGATCTGGTTGCTGTGAAACAATTTGTATCATAGTGATGCGCCACGTCCCTTAAATATAACGATGGATGTTTAATAGATTCACCACGAACATTTCTTGTGCAATGATGGAATATCACGTTTCGGAGCAACGATGGTGGGCGAAAAATTGATCCAACCGCGCCCAAGTTAATGAAGTTGCCAACAGAGATTATACCAACTCAGATACCAAATATCGGACTTATAGAAGCAATATAGGCGAAATATTTAATTATATCACTTACTGTAAGCGGTATGGGGTGGGCGTGGCAGATTTTATATCACCTCTTATTCCTTCCAGAACCATATCTAATAATATTCCTTATATAGCGAATCAATTTCCTGAAGTTCGGATTTCTTTAAATGCCAAACGCTCAACTTTCAAATAGTTTCCGCTGACTCTGCGCAACTCTGCACTTTTAATGCAACATTCTTCCGCTACATGTTATTACAACATGCTGTTGCAGCATGCTGCTACAACTCTACAAAGTTTATTTGCAACATTTGCTAAATTTACGCGCAAAATTTTGTGCGTTTATTAAATCATGAATGAAAATGTTGCGGCGCACTTTTGGATGCCGGCTTTATTGGTATTTTGTTTGTTTTACTATCGGCTGCCATGTTGCTGCAATATGTTGTTGCAATGTTTTTGCCTCATATTTTGGAATGTTTTCATTTTGTCATGTGCGAAATTGCGAAATGGCAAAATCGGAAAATCGCTGCGTACAGTTCGCATCTTGAGTCGCATCGCAGTGCAAGTGTTTCCCGCTTTTGGCGGTCCGTGGACAATTGACGCCATTTCCATTTCACCGGCAACCGTTGACGATAATTTAATTTTGTTTTTTTATCTATGTGATAAAAAAATTTTACATTTGGGAATTGTGTTAAAAAATTAAACGAATTTTTTCAACGTGATGAAATTTTTAACGAAACTATAAATTTTTTAAATTTGAAAGTTGATACTAAAGTAGGAAAACTTAAAAGTGTAAAAATAATGTGGAGTGAAAAGAAAAGTTGTTGTTGAGTGGAAACAAGAATAACACGAAAAGGAATTCTTTTAATACAAGGAAATAAAATTAATTTGTGAAATAAATATTGCATAAAATACAAATTTAAAAATATAGTTTTAAAAAAAAATTGGTTGAAGTTTTAAGTTCACGAGTTTAATACAAACGCAATTCAAAACAATTAAAGGAAGTTTTGTCAAAAGGAACCGGACCACAGCATTTGAAATATTTGAGTAAGTGAAGAAGTGCAATTAAGAATTATTATAAAATATTAAAAAAAGGAAAATTTAATAATTTCTCCATTTAAATAAGAATTTTAATGAACTGAATCGGTCTTATAATTTTTTGAACAACAACAAAAGGAATTGACCAAATTTGGAGACCGGTCCGCGCCGATACGGAATACGCTCCAATTTCTCATCATTTCACTTCATTTGTTTTTTGTTATGTAGACTTATTTGTATTTCCTTTTAAATGATTATTAATAAAAAATATAAGTTTGTAGTTTGTTCAACTAAAAGTAACATTTCAAAAATAATTCATATTGAAATGAAATTTAAATTTTATTCCATTCCATTAAATTTAAAAATCGTGAAATTTTCGTATTAATCGTGAAACAGTTTGATTGTTTAAAACAAACATTATCTTCAAATAACTTCAAATTGCAAACTATCACTTTCGTTTTATAACAATTTCATTAATAATTAATACAATTAAATTTTTAAACAGAATTTTTTTTTCTTTTTTGAGATTTTTCATACATAAATAACATATCATAGAATGTTTAAACAAAAGTTTTAATTAATACAATTAAATTTGTTATTAAAAACATTTTGTTTTGAGAGATTCCTCGTACAATATCAACATTTAATAAATTGTTCAATTGTGTTAGTTAACGTATTAACTTAAAAAAAAAATTAATTTGAATAAAAGAAAAAGAAAATGGAAAAGAAAAAGTTGTGTTGAGTTGAGTTGAATTGAATTGAGTCGTTGCTCTTCAGCTTCAGAAATATTTACTCGCATGCACAAAATCAACGATTGGTATTGCGTGTCAGTGGCACAGTCAGACTCTCGGCCCTGACACATTAGGCGCAGGTTCGATACCCGGCAAGCTCAATTGTTTTCTTAATTGAAGAATTTTTAGTATAAATCAACAAGTCCAATATAACTTTTAACTTCAAATAACTCTGTTAATTGTACTGATTGAATCGATTGTTGTTGAAGTTTTAAAGTTAGAGATGTTGTGGGCTGGTATGGGACCATAAGCTCTCAGTCTTCATGGCGGAGTTTAATCAACAAAGAAATTGTTTGAACAAACTTTTAAATGTATAAGATAATTTTTCACTGAATATTTTGAACTGTGTATGAAAACTTTAAAATTAAAACATTAAAAATATTATTTAAATTATTTTTTGGTTTTATTTTCTTTACCAGTTTTCAAACGTTGTGCCTCAATAAAAATTTAAAACTTAAAAATATCAACTCAAATTAAACAAAAATAACATTAAAGCAAATTTCAATTCAACATCTTTGTTTTTTATTTAATAATACATTTTTGTCTTTGGTGGGCATGGTCAGATGGACTTAACGCCTACCACCATATCCCAAGAACGTGATCCTCTACTATAATGAAACGTAATTGAATTAATTTTACGACCTCCACTGTATCTCAAATAAAGTAGTGCTCTATGATGTTAAACTGAAATCTACCATCTTGCAAAAAGAAGGCATGGTTAGATTACAACTTCTATATAATTTTCATAGTAACAACATCTGAGGGGAATATTATAATACAATTTTAGTTGCGTATAATGTGATTTTAAAAAAAATCTTAGTTTAAGTTTTGCATTCCAAAATATCTGGTGTTCTTAGATCCTTGAAGGACCTCCTTAAAACTAAAACCGCAAAATGCGCGCCAAAGTAAATAAACGAACAACAACAAAAGAAGAGCATAAATAGAACAGAAAACTACTCCAGCAGAATAACAACAAAACAGAAGAAAATTTACAACCTCCGGTTGACTGCCTCCAACTGCCTCCGACTGCCTGCGTCGAGGGTCAAAGTCAGGAAGCATAAACATTGCCTCTGCCTGATTGTTCCGAAGTGCATAGAGCGACGACAGAAAAAGTGAAAACGCACGAAGGCGGAATAAGGGGCAGAAGTGGAAGCGCAAGAATTGCAGCAACCACAAACAAACAAACAAATAAAGAAAATTTAACAGTTTGGCTGCATTTCAAAAATTAAAAATTTAATGTTGAAATTTTTATCGGTTTCCTTGCTTGTGTGTATGTTTGGGTCTGGATGTGTGTGTACACTATCAATTTTAATACCTTTTTAACATTTGCGAATATTTATTAACGAAAAATTTGGTCCAAATTTAGGATTTTAAATTTTGATTCTTTATGCACCACTCGGTGGGGCATATTGGGTTTGGCCAAATGTTTGTAACATAGTGAAATGCTCTAGATAGATATAGACATATTTAACAATATATTCTCGATCAGAATCAAAATCCGAATCAACCTAGTCATGCTTCTATGTCTGTATGTATGTTTACCTGTCATCATTTTTTATTAACACGATAGCGTGATGACCGTTAGAGATATTGAGTTGAAATTTTGTACACTTATTGCTCTTATGCCCTCTCGCATACTATTTAAAAAAATATTGATTTCTTGTTAACACGATATCTTGAGTATCATATGAGATATTTGGTTGGAAATGTATGATATGCTAAGGAACAAGTCGTGGAAAAGGTTAGAGTGGTCCATGCTTTTTTATTATACAAAAGTAATAGGCCTACAAAAGAAACACGAAAATGTTGGAAAAGTTGCTATTCATTTCTCAACGTGGTCTCCTTTTAGCTCGATACACTTGACCCAGCGATGTTCCAACTTCTTTAACGCGTCTAAAAAATACGTTTACTCAAGGTCTACAAAGTAATCCTCTATCGGACGGTGATGCTAGGTACTTATCGGAACACGCTCGTGTGTTAAAATTAAGTTCTTATAACTTTAATTGCTTATTTTGGTAACAAACTAAGGATAGATAGTATAATACTTAGGGTGGTTCAATACATAAGTAAAACAAATTTTATCACACTTTTTCAAATTATGAGCCACTCTAATTTTATATTAGGCAAATTTAAAATGTGTCTCTTGACTTTTTAACAAAACGTGAAATTTCCTGAATAGTTTTTATGATATTGTGGTGCATTTTTAATAATCGGTAGTACCGACTGTAATATCTTGTTGCAAATGCATTTTCATATATATATATAAAAGCTTATATTGTTTTTCGGACTGCTTAAATTGTTTTTGCTGTGATTTTGGTCTAATATATATATATACAGTCGTAGTATATATATACAGTCGTGTCTGAATATACAGTCGTGTCTGGATATAGTGATCTAATTATTGCAAGGCCTGTTCACAGTATTGAGGTTGTTCACTATATTCTGTGACAATCAACAGCAAAAATACAAATTCAGGGAATAACTTCTTTAATGTTTGATTCCATCTTGTGATTTTTGTTGCTTTTTGCTTGAAATTACTTCCAAAATGTTGATCACTATTTAGAGGTTTTGGATAATTAACTATTTAGAGTACTTCATGTACAAACTTCGGTGTTCACTATACCCAGACACTACTATATAATCAAATAACTTTTAGACGTTCTTTTGAATTATCAAGACAAATATATTTATTTTTTTAAATTTTTGTTATAAATAAGTTTTGTTGTAAAGTTTGACTTTCTCTAATTGTTGTTGTTAAACAAAACAATATTATTAAAAAAAATGAAACATTTACTATTCTCAAAGTTTTTGCAAAATTTTGATTTATTTTTTGTAATGCCTTTAGAGATTTTTATTAATTTAATTTAATGTTATTTATTTTTGTTGGTACATTTAAATCTAAATTTGCGTGTGGTTTTTTCTTAATTATTTGTTTGTTTGTTTGTCTTTTGTTGTTTTGTTTATTTTGCTTTGTAAGCCGATCTCGTGTTTATTTTATTTTAGTTTAGTTTATATACAATAAATAGGCGAATTGTTGTTGTTTAAATTTTTGTTGTATTCATGCGTTTGTAAACAAATTGAAATTTTACAACTTTAGTTCGTTTTTTGTTGTTGTTTTTTTTTTTGTTGGCATGTGCTTGATTGAGCTTAAATTTCGTGCATAAAAAATTACGATCAAGAGAAACAAAACTAACAAAAAATTTGTTTATAAACAATTTAAAAGCGCTGAAATTATTTAAATATGTCAAAGATTTCAGCAGCCGGAAAGATTCATTAACCCGTTGGTGAGTCATGACCGAGAAACGGGGAATTTTCATGGTTTTAATTATAATTTAAGTTCCTTATCCAAAACAAAATGGGCAAAAATTTTGCATAATGAGAAAACATAAATTTGAGATTTGTCTCTTAGTATTATTAACATTTTTTTAAACTATATTAATTTTTTGTAATTATGCCTAAGTAATAGGAAAAATATGTAAAATATTTTCCCTAAAGACCGCCCACAATTAAACCGCCAGCGCGCCCTACTTCTACTTAAGCTCAAACGTTTAATGGCCGCTGCCGACCTTCTCGTTAACATATCAATTTCAATTGCAACTAAAACCAAAAACAACAAAAGCAACAACATGACAAACTTTTAAAATCAACATAATTAATTTAAAAATTTGTGACAGCAATTAAGCTGCCGCTAATACTCGCCAAGGAGACAGGCAGGCAGGCAGTCACAACCTAAACGTGATGAAGGGACATTAGCAGCGGGACATGCTGGGGCGCAGCCATGTCCTTTGAGATAACGCTTAAGTGGCGACAAATGAGCAAATAATACAATAACAATTCAAACCGGAACAAGTGAATTATGCAAATGTGAAATTTGTCTTTCGAATGCTGACAAAGTGTGAAATTTGCCTAAATTGTCGTTTTGCTCCTTCCTCTGGTAGTAGATCCTGCGCCATATCCTGGCATAATTCATAAATTGCATATGCCTAAATTTATTTCTGGCAAATTAAGCGATTTCCTTTTTATTTTACTAAAGATTTAAGTTAAAAATTTAGCTTTCAAATTTAAGTTGAGGTTCCAGTGAAATTCCTGTGAGATACACAATTTCACTCGAATTTCATATTTTGTGAGAAAATTCTAAATAAAAACCGAAATTTCAGAGCTTGTTAGAAAAGTGAAATTAACGATGAAGTTGGTCTTTTTTTCATCTTCATGCAAATTTTGCGCTCAACTTAAAATTGCAATGAATATTTATACAGAAAGTTTTTCAAATTCAAATATAATTCACTTTAAATTAAACCACAACATTTTAAAGCACTCGACTCCATTTTGCTCGTCTTGATTCTGTGAAGCGAAAATACACAAGTGCCAGACATTTGCATGAAGCATTTACCAATTTCACCGAAAACAATTCCACATGCTGAGAGTGACATCCGGATTTATAAAAAAAAACGAACAAATAAACGCTCGACCAATGCCACGCAAGGAAACTCGGAATATAAAAATCCAAGAATTTCAAGTGGACACTTTGTATGCACATTCGACTCTCCTTTTTTTTTTTTTTTTTGATCCTGGCCATTTTTCGTATGTATTTCATTTTCGCATCCTTTGAAAGGACACGTTAAGCTGCTTAGGCACTTGAACTCCACTCCGCATGTACCTGGTTGCTCAAAATCTATGCGTGCGTGTCCGTGTGTGTGCTTTTTGAATGTGTTTGTTCCGGCACTTTGATGGATATTCGATGATGCGTTCAATGGCTTTTTACTTACTTTTTTTTACTTTTGAAAGAAAACAAAAAATTGTTTTTTATTTGTTTTTTATTACCGAAAATTCTCCGCTTTGGTCTATTGTTGACACTCTTTTATTGTTGTTGTTGTTGTGCTTGTGGTAAAATCGTTGCTGGCAGCCATCACTGTCCTCGACACTTGCCTGTTTTCAACCATTTTTATTTCAGTGTGATCGTACTTATTAGGAAAACCAAAAATGTGAAAAATTCCAAATTATAAAAAAATTATTGCAAAAATCTTTGAAATGTTGTGAAATTTCGTTGAAGCATAATTATTTACTTGAAAAGCACATATGTATGTGTATTCATCCTTTTATTATATTTTGCACATATAGTTTTAGTTTTAAGTAAGTGTAATTAACCCTTTAACTAATTTGATTCAAAAAGCATATTTGTGCATATTTGTGAATAATTTTGCATATTTGAGCATAAATTTGTGAATTTTTTATTATATTATAAAGAAAACTTAAGTGCTTTAATCACATTTTTCTTAAAAACTGTTTCCAGTTATTAAAAAAAGGTTTTTCAAATATAATCAAAAATGCATATTTCTGCATACTTTGCATATTTTACCTTAAAGAGTTACTTAACTCATATGCGTTTTAAATTACGAAAAACACATGAATGCACAAATAAAGTCGACAATAAATCATTTACAAATTTTATTTATTCCTGGTTTGCCTAACCTCTACGGCCGTTGAATAAATTTTCGTTTCGTTAGTCTGAATTTTTTTGTTCGGTAGCTTATGTAGGATTTTTTCCAGAATTGCGTTATTTTTGTGTTTTTTCTATATGCTGCCAGACTTATTCAGTCCGGTTCAGTCCAGTGGCCCACCCCCTTTAATGTATAAAGCCGTGACACGCGACCAATAGTGAAATTTTGTGTGCTTTCGGGAATTAAGTTGGATTATATTTTCTTATTTTGGTAGAACAATTTATGTGCATTTGTGTGGGTATGTATGTATGTTTGTATGTAGGTGTGGGTGGCCAAAAGTCATTTTGTTTTTTTTTGTTAACTTGATTTGTACGTTTTGTATTTTTTTTTTCTGTCAAGTCGGATGCGTGTAACAGGCTCACGTGCCGATAAGAAATTATATTTAGCTTCCCTAATTAAATGCGCATTTTCCGGTTGCTCTAGTGTAAATGGGAGACATTTGAGTGTTTCTGCGACAATAAATTGTGTATGCCATTTGGTCAAGTGTTTTAATAGGCAGCTGGAGCTGTAGGAGTTGAGTGAATTATTTTGGCAACTGTCGCAAGTGACTAATAAAATAACGTAAGTTATGTCACTACTCCAAATTGTTAAAAAATTTTTAGTAATTACTATGAAGCACTTTTGCAAACGAATGAAAATCCATTTAAATAAACACATCTTGCATACCTTTAGGAATACAATTCAATCATTTAACTTGTTTTTTTTTTACTTTTAACGTTGACATTGTTATCGCAATTACGTAATTTTTCCATTGCATACCTTTAGGTGCGCTAACAAAATTGCACATTGAGCAACAAAATCTCGAAAATGGTTTTGATATATGACATAGCTATGAAGCAAAAAAGTTTGCATACCTTTCGGCATACAATTAATTCGAATTTATTTAATTATCATCTACACAAATAACCTTTAATATTATTATTAAAACGTTTTAATGTTAAGCTAAGCAAATTTTATATCAAACAAGAGGTAAAAAAATCAGTTGGAAATAATTTTCCCATGAGCCCAAAACTATGCAGCGATAAATTACAAAGTGCACTAAAATATATATGAACTTTATCACCAGGAGTGTAATTCCATTTGCAATCAGTACTAAAATCTATTCATGACATTTCTAGAGTTATTTAATTTATTTCTCTCGTTAGTGTTCCAATCAACAACCGAAACACTAAAAACCGCATTCATGGAAAACCACAAATACAAAAAAATATAGGAAAAAAACTTGAGTTAGGTATGGAAAAAAATCAAATCTGGCGAGAATTATTATTGCCAAAAAAGTGACACATTCTGTCAATCAACAAATGCATGATGAAATTACACATTCATACATAAGGTCAAAGTATTTTTTGGTTCATGCCTTGTTTTCTATTATTCTATTCTATTAAACGAGCTTAGTTTGTATATATGTATTTATATATATATATATATTTGTCACCAGTATCTCAAGATCGACTCTAACGATTGTGATGAAATTTTGCAGTTTTGTGTTATTTAACGAGAAAATAAGATAGCGACATGTTCTATCTTTAGAAGAACCAATAAGTGGGCGAAATCAAGGTTTTAACTGGGCATGGTCAAACAAAATTGTTTTCAAATAAAATAAGAAATGGACGGCCGGATTTGAAAGCGTTTTTTGCTTATGGTTTATAAGCCCATCAAGAATTTGTTTAAAACTATTTTTGTTGGGTTAAGTAGGCATGGTCGAATATATTCTTAATTGATTGATTGATTGATTGATTGATTGATTGATTATGTACTTAATCTTTAAAATGGTTCTAAGGATTTTGATGATGCTTGCAGTTATTTAGTACAACAATAAGATTGTAAGAATTTTGACCCACGGCAAAACTGGGAAAGGGGATAAAAAAGTGGGCATGCTCGAAAATTATTTCTTATCATGTCAAATAAAAACGATAAGTCCAGCTAATTGAATTTCGTTGTTTGTTTTTCCACTGGAACAAAAGTTTTAACAAATCCATTAGTTCTTGTGGAAATCTCTTCCATTGTAATTTTTCCAGAACCTAAGGGTATCCTTTAAAACTTGTTTATGCAAATTAGTTCTATTGGCTGTGAATAACAATAAAATCCATGTGCTCTTAAAAAAACACTTCCACTGGGATTTCTCCAGAGCCAGTGCGTGTCCTGCAGAACTTTTTTAGGAAAATCTTTTCCATTCGATCTAAGTAACAACAAAAACCATGTGTTCCTCGAAAATTCTATTCCGATATATAAAGATGTCTGATTTTTATATAAATCGGTTCTTTTGGCACAAAGGTACCACAAATCTGCTTCATTTTTTGTTTTATTAAATTAATTTAAAATATAATTTAACTGTAGCATCATTAAAAAATATGCCGAGTGAGCTTAGTTTCCCAGGTACTTCAATTTCAGAGCCTTAAAAATCAAGGCCTTGAGGCGTATATTATTTGTTTAAATTTTATGCAAGTAGTTGGATGACTTGTATTAAAGTATTTTTTTAAACTAATATTAATTAATGCTGGATAAATAATTTCACTTCACACACACAAACTGTCTTTGACAATTTCTTTCCTTAATTACTTTTAACAATAATTTAAAATTGACCTTGAAACTCATTGAAATGCATTTTTGCGTTTGTTGCTGCAACATTCGCTCGTAAATTGCGTTTTTCTTTCCTTTCTTCTTTGGTTTCATTTTGACGCTTTGTTGTAAATATTTGATTTTCCCCTTTTGCAAAAAGTCAATCAAAGTCAAACGAAAAGGTGCAACACTGTTCCGGCAGCTCGAATGTGATCGGCAAAAAATACAAAACCACGAACGGCTTTTGTTGTACCGCTCTTGGTGTTGCGTAAGTTTGGAAGTTTAAGATTTTTCATTCGAATTGAATATTTATTTTCAATTGATTTTCACATTTTAATTTTTTTCCATACTCATTTGACTTCACATTTGAATATTTTAAGCTCTTCTAAGACTGGTTGGTTTCTCAGCAAAATTGAGTTTATAATCTGTGAGCGAGTTTGAATTAAACCAAAGCAGAATTTAAATTTTATATTAAAACAGTCAAAAGCAGCCAATAGACTAAATAAGAAAAACATTAGCAAGCAAACTGATACCTTTGACACTTCTTCTTCAAAATCAGGTCTTTCATAGTTAGACCTGACCAAAGCGTTGCGAATCTCTTTCAATTTGTTATTGTAATTCTAAACCTTATATTCGAAACTTAAGATTTTTACCTTACAAAAAGTTGAGTAAAATGTTTTTCTCTTTTCTTTTTTGATAATTCTACTTCCACCGCATTTTACAGCCAAAGAGTTAAATATGGAAAATTGTTTGTCTGCTGTCGATAGGAAAATACAAAAGAAAACTCAAAGTCAGTGAAATGCAAAAAAGAAAAAAAAAAAAAATCAGTGGCAAGAGAAAATTTCGTTGGATTATTCAAGGAATTCTTTTAAGCAAACGTCCCGGGAGAAAATTGGCAAAAATATGCAAAGAAAATTTAAAAAGAAACTGAAAAACCACAACAACAATAAATTTAAAATCTGTTTAATTTAAGTCTATTTTTTTAAATCTAATTTCAATACAACTTTCATAAAGAAAATTGCTCACCAAAGCTTTAATGGCGGAAAGGATGGATATTTTAGGAAATTTAATGTTGTTGTACTTTTCCACCTAAAGCAAATTGAAAAGCTGGAAATAAATTGCATTGCTTTGAAAAAAAAAATCGTTCAAAATATTTGCAGCGATTTAATGGAAAATCGCTTCAATAGTTTTTCTAGAATCGTAGCTTAATGAGACAAGGAATCTTCCAGACCTTTAAATGCATAAACATTAGATCGAAATGCAAATTGCAACCCTTCTGCCTTAAGTAGCCGCCCACTCTTCACATTTCTTGCAAATCACAAACAAAGCGCAAAAGTAGTGGAAACGGAAGTGACGAAACGAGTTGCGGAAATAGCAGAAATTGCTGGAAATGTAAAACGATGCAGCGCCGTCGAATAACACGCAAAATTGTGGTAATTAAAAGCACCAAGTGTCTCAAGTGTTAACGTGCATCAGAGTGGTTTTGAATTGAAAATTTGCTTTATTATAAAATATTGTTGCTCAACAAAAAGTGCAACACACATTTTCGGTAGTAAACTAAACCTATGTCAAACGATAGTTTTTGACATCAGCAACATAGGCCCAACTCACAAGTCACAATTTATTTTTAGAGTGGTGAAAATTTTTTCCTTCGAGGCAATGACCCTAATTTGTTGCATAGTGTAATTTAATTTTTAAAATGTAATTTTATCGCCTTAAACGTTAAATACGTTTACCAATTTTGGATTTAAAATTTTGATTTATATAATTTTCCTGAATTTTAGTTCAATGCAAAAATAAAAAATATTCATGAAATTATATACACATATGTATACACTTGTATATGATATATAGTTAATTTTTCACACTATCAATAAGCTACAAAATTTTGTATGCTTAAAGAAATTTTAAATTCAAAACCACTCTATTGTGTGTATTTTTGTATTTTGCTCATTAATACGTTTTACCAGCACACGACTAATTTCTTGAAGAGGCGGTAAATTGAGCGAAATCAAGCATGAAGCAATGGCGTGAAATTTCGGCGGGTGGGGTAAGATTCATTCTCAGCCCTAAACAAAAGCATTTCATTCCAAATATATTAAAGAAGAAGAATCGCTTCCATTCCATTGAACATGGCACATATAAAATGGAATGCCTTTAGGCAACAATAGAGAATGCTATGGCAACTGAACTATTGCTGATATTTTGGCATTCTATTGCTGAATATTGGGAATATGTTGCCACAAAATTTACTAAAAGTAATATGAAGTTGAAAATATTTTCTTCTTTTATAACCTTGAGATACTTGAGAGAAGTTATTTAATAATATTTAGTATATAACTTTTTTCATTTTCGAATTCGAAATTTAAGCACAACAATTTAAAAAAGCTCGTTGCAAGTTTTCTGTAATTTTTTGCATAAAGTTTGCTCATCCCTGATCTATTTTTTTTGTGTTGTTGTTTGGTGTGGTTTGCCCAAGTTTCAACTTTAGTGGAGTATTATACGCAAAGTACTTGAGGCGGTAATTTTTCACTTTATGTTTGCCCCAAGTTTTCCAGTCTTACCAAGTCCACTAACGCACGGAAACGGAAGCAGAAATTGCTGTCAACAGAGCGATGTAAATAACAAAACATTATGTACTCAATTATGTTTGGCGTCTGCATTTAAATTTCTTTCTTAAGGATCTCAACATTTCCAAGTACGAAAAATCGTCGACCTTGAAAAAGTTTTGTTTACAAATTGAAAATATTCTGTTGGAATACTGAAACCCTCAAACGCCTACGAACGTCGACGTTCATTCAACTTGTTAACACAACACAAAGTTCCTGCATACATTAAGGCGCGATATAAATAAACTTGAGAAATATTTTCGTTTGTTGTTGTTTTGTTTTTTGTTTATCCATTTTTTTTTTAATAAAAGTTGAGCGCAAAACTTTTTGTCATAACTTTTCGCACTTCTGTATTTATTAATAATTTAGCTTAATTATTTGGCTTATGAATTTTATGAGATCTAATAAAAGTCGCGACATGTTTCATTCAACACCAAAGCATACTTTCAGGCGTTTGTAAAAAATAAACAACAAATTTTGAAGTGTTTATTAAATCTGTTATCTGCTTAGCGTATAATTAAACCTTTTAAATTTTTTCTGTTTAGTTAAACATTTACAAAAAGGTTGTTTTTTTTATATATTACTCTTTAATGCAGAAAATTGTTGGCATATTTAACTAATTGAAAATATTGTGATAAAGTTTAATGTTATTTGTTTAAGAATAAAAGCTTTTATTCGACAAACTAAAGCCATGAAGTGCATTTTTTTTCCTCTAACTATATCCGTCCGCCTTTCAGTCTGTCTGTCTGTCTGTCTATCTTTTCCACCAATTTCAAAAGAAGTTTACGAAATGTGGACGGAACAAAAACTACCCCCCTTCACTTACAAACTTCCTTTTATTAGAACGAACATTTTTTAAAAATGTTTAGAGTGCAGATAGCCAGTTGACATTAAGTATTTGACAGTTAATAGTAACATGCAATGCTTTAAAAAAATTTTCGGAAATGAACCACTAACACCTCCCATACAAACTTCTCTTTTTGTGAATATTGAATTATTATTTGAAATAGTTACAGTTGAGATAATCAGTTTAAATTCGATGTTAAACACTTCAGATGCAACACAAAACTACAAACGAAAAATGGGCGTGATACGTTACTTATTATATATATTACATGTAGCTTATATGTGCTACAAGTGACACATACTGTGATGTCTCTAAAAAGACGCAGGAATATGATCTTCGCAATAATCGAAGATAACTCTCCTACTAGCTTTCTTCTACAGGGTGGCGCAAAATTAATCACCCTATTGGAAGATGCTCTCATTTTTGCAAATGGCCGCCAATGTCAAATCTGTTTTGACATTTGTGGACTAGACAGATACAGAATACAAGTGAATAAGCCATGGAGCGATACACTCCCCAAGAACGCGGAATAATTGTGTCTATTTTTTTGCGTAACAATTCGTCTGTGGTGTTGGCAAAAATCATAATGAGCGATGAGGCTCATTTTCACCTCAGCGGATACGTGAACAAGCAAAATTATCGCTTCTGGGGAACCGAAAATCCGCGAGTGATGCACGAGAAACCATTACACCCGCTCAAAGTGACTGCGTGGTGCGCTGTTCACGCTGGAGGAGTCATCGGGCCATTTTTTTTCGAGAACGCCGCGGGTCAAACGACAACAGTGGACGGTGCGCGCTATTGGGCAATGTTGACCGAGTTTTTTCTGCCCGAACTGGACGAATTAGGACTGGTGGACATGTGGTTCCAACAGGACGGAGCAACAGCACACACTGCACGAGCCACAACCGACATTCTGAAGGCCGCGTTTCCGGGTCGCTTAATTTCGCGTTTTGGCGATTTGCACTGGCCCGCCAGATCGCCCGATTTAACGGTCCCGGACTTCTTTTTATGGGGTTTTTTGAAGTCTCGTGTTTACATCAACAAGCCTGAGACCTTGAAAGCCCTCAAGGAAAATATCCGACACGAATGCGAGAATTTATCGCCCGAAACTCTCGCCGAAGTGATGGAAAATGCCATAAAACGAGCCCGTATGGCAATCAATTGTGACGGCGCCCATTTATCCGATATCATCTTCTCGACTTAACACAATTAATTCTAAAGGTCTAAATAAACATAATCAAAAAACAGAATCAAAGTTTTTTATTTAGAAAAAAAATAAGAGCCAAACAACATCGGATGACTTCTTTTGCGCCACCTTGTATATGTATTATATACTAGTTAGTACGACAATATCATGAAGTAAGGTCAAATCTTTTCTCCATTTAAAGGGAGCATGTGGTATCGCTATGGACCAAGTCTGGTCTATGTGAGGCATTTTCCACCACTCTAACCTAATAACCTAGCCTAGTACGACAAGATCAAAAATATATTTTATGAAATTTGTCAAAACAACTTTTGAAGAACTTTTGATTTACTTGCGAAAAGCAACAACTAAAAAACAATAGAAAGTATTTCCATAGTTGCTGGAATTTTAAGTACGCATTCTTAAATTCAAATATGCGATGAAATTTAGAACGATCTGATATCGAAACGAACTTTTCACTTTTTCAAAAGTTTCGGTTTATTTTTTATTGTCACTCGTACAACTTTATGCAAAAAGTTTTCTATTCACTGCCTGTCAGTAGGCTACAAAAAAGTTGATTTGTTTCACTTTGTATAATGTATAATTTTTGTTTATTGCCTGTTATCAGTTACTTTCGTTAATCAGCAGCAACAAAACAAAGGTTAGAAAAGCCGAACCCGAAATTGATTGCAGTTATTTAACGTTTGCTACTGCAGTACGCAGACCCAAAGTATTGTAAATATTCTCAGTTGACATGCGAGTTTAGATAAAAGTGCCTAATTTTAGGCGAACCAAATTATGCGCAAATGTTTTGATTTCGCTTCTGTGCTTAGTAAATCAATATTCTCACTTACCTACACACACACATATATATATTTATTGATTTTATATTTTCGCATTTATTCGTCATAAATAATTTTTTGGCGTATTTGGAATTTTGGTTATATGTACGAGTACGTATGTTTATCAAAAAATAGCCTGACTCTGTTAATAAACTAAATAAGTGGTAAAAAAGATAAAAGACTGATTAATGTGATTTTTGCAGAAAAACCAACAATTTGTATGAACCAAATGTATTTTAACAAAGTACTTACGAGAATGTAGCTTAAATCTTTGTTTATTTAAAAGCTTTTAAGACGCTCTCAAAAAGCTTTTCTAATGCTACACATTTTTGGCTAAACGAAGTTTCCTCGAAAATAAAATATATTTTGGTTTGATTAAGGTCGTTACAACTTAAAGCTTTAACAAAAAATCAGTTTTTGAAAGCTTAAACGTCTTGAAAAAATGTAAAGTTTGAAGTGTTAAAGGTAAATAAAAAGCTCTTTTGTATTATCGATCATTTGCTCTTACATTTTTTGTATCAAATGTTTTCATTTTTAATTTCATTCTATCTGGATAAGTGTAAAAATGGAATAAAGCGGTTATTGAAAGTGAGCATGTCAATTAGCCTTTAGGCTTTAAACTATTTGTATTATCTAAGTCTTTTATAATACTTACCAGGCCGATAGTCCATGTCGCTAGCGCCTTAATTCATTGTAGCCTAATTATTTATATTTACATATGTTTCATTTATATAAATATTAAAAAAATTAAACTTGCAGACGAGCTCTAAGCTGTTTTAAAACTTTACTTTCTCATATCAATAACGAATATAATATTACACTTAAAGCTTTCGTTGTATTTTAGTTCAATATTTTATGTGCTTTGAATTTAAAAAAGTTAAAAGTAAAGTTTCTCAACCTTTTTTTTATATGAAACTTCATATAAACTTAAAAAATTATATAATATTTTAAATCAAGATACGAAATTTGCACAAAATTTGGCAAAACGTTATTCGTTAGCAAAAACAAAGTAAATCGTCACAACTTATCAATCATGCAACAAGGAAAAACCCTTTTACAAACACTTTGGACTTTACCCATGGGAAATAACACTTTCACAACAGGATTACCAACAACAAAGACGACAATAAAAGGCAAACAACAACAACAAATACAAACACTTTGCTCAATTTAGTAGCAGCTGCAATTAACAATACCGAAAGACTTTCCTCGCTTCTATTTGAGCCACTTCAATGTTCAAGTAGGGTAACCAACTGTCAACATAACAAAATATTTTTTCAAATAAATTTTAACTAATTTTAACTGAAGTCACAAATATTTCATTAAATTTTTAGAGGTGAAGTCCTTCCAAAGTACAATGTTAGTTGTTCTTCATAATATTCTACTTTTGAGATATACTCTTTGGTTGCTAACACGATAGTTGAAGAACCATTGGAAATATTGAACTAAAATTACTATGATACCTAAGTCGAACTGATTCTATTTTGAAGCCATTTTATCCTACTATTACAACTAAAATACACATATCTTATTAATGAAATATCTTGCAAACCATTGGAGTTAAAGCATTTTGTCATGCTTGAGACAAACTACAATATTTTAATTGAATTTTTTAATATTATGGAAAACATAGCTTCAAGTGATTCCTTTGACATATATCTTCATCAAATTAAGATGGCTCATACTACATTATTTTAATTTCCCTTGCAGATACATCTGTGATCCTTTAGAACTCCAAAAATGAAAAAATTAATTTAAATAAGTCAAATTTTAAAGGTTTACAAATCTTACAGAAACTTCAACTCATGCCTGGTTTCCACTGTGTAATTTTTAATGCCATTTCGAAATGACTTTATGTGACAAGGTGCCAAATTACACATAATGTGTTTCCATTACGCCATGCAAACTGGCACAAAAATTATATGGCAGCGCTAGTCATAAAATTTCGTTGCCATATTCTATTTTGGCGTTGCCACTATTGGCGTCATTTTGAAATTTAAAAACAGCTGATTCAAAATTTCTTCGTTTTTGTTCTTCTTGTCATCTGAAAACTCAAATGCCAACATGTTGGTTTTTTCAGGTCAGTTAAGGAAAATTGTTATCATTTAAACCGTATTAAAAATGAATAAAAAGACGAATATACAAGTTGGTAGCTACCGCTACTTTGTGTTTGGCTGCTGTTCTGCAGGAGCACTGTAGGTACGTCCAGCTTTGGGGTTCCGACCCACCAATGGCTGTTATACAACGCTCCTCAGAAATTTAAGACATGAAAACCACCGGTGGTTTAAAATATTTTTGAGAATGTCCGTTGACGACTTTGATTTTTAGGTGCACCGTCTGTCGCCGTATATAAAAATAGAAGACACCCAATTTAGAAAAGCGATATCACCGGCGAGAGAGTGGTCGTAATGTTGCGTTACCTAGCATCGGGCGATAGCTTTTCTAGTCTGGTGGCTCTTTTTTTTGGGTAAAACTATAATATGCAACATCATTCATGAAACGTGCACTGCTCACAAACATTACCTTTTTATACAACTGCCGACGAAAAGTAAAGAAAGAAAAACAGCTGATTTAGTTTTTTGTTCTTCTTCTTTCTCTTTAAAAAAATGACTTGTATGCCATAAAATGTCTGCTAATCATTTTATGCCATAACGGTTAGAGGGAGGTGTTTCCACGAGGTCATAATTTGTTTTGCCATTGCGTAGTCATATATTGACTTCAAATGTAAATGACTTCCGTTCTCATTACAAATGGCACTATGACACATAAAAATGACACAGTGGAAACCAGGCATCACAAAGTTGTACGCTTGGTCACCTTTTCGTGTTCTGTGAGTGATGTGTAATTTTCTCATTTTATTTTTCGCACTGCTTGTTAAAGTTTTGACAGCTTTTTTATTTTGTGTTTTGTTGTTGTTGTTGTTGTAATTGTGGGTTAGTTGGGAAAGCTGGAATTTGTAATGTAATTAGCCAGAAATTCTCCTCTCTGTCTATTTGGCCAATCGAGTACCTCGAAATGTTTGAAAGCTCTTCGCCTGAATTTTCAATTGAAATGAACATTCTCAAAATACTCGAAAGCCGCTTAAATAACCTGGTAATGGAAATTCTGGTTTCTGGTAATTTGCTAATAGTTAAGCTCGACACATACAAAGTTGCGGCATCAACTGATTTTTGCGTTTCTTTCGTTTAAATTTCATTAAATACTTATTCAAATGTTTCTGTAAATGCGGTTGACATTGGAAAAAGCTTTGTTATTCGACGAGGCAGTAAAAAAGCGACAAATGACAATGTCAATATTTGAAAGAATATTGTGGTAATAAAAGTGTTGCTTTGACTGTAAATTTAATTACGTGTCGTTGTCAATAACAATTAATTTAGTTAGCAGTTAATTTGAAATTTATTAATTAATGTACAAAATAAGTATAAACTAAAAAATACATGTTCTTAACTTTAAAAGTTCTAACTGCAAAAAGCTTTCAGTTTGATTAAAAGATAAGATATTTGGAAGCAAAGCTCATTGACAACACATCCTCAAAAAAAATTACAAAAACAAACAAACCAGCTTAATACTTCCGAAAGCTCAAGCCTTGCATCTATTTGAAATACAAACATATAAACATGTGCAAAAATGTTTACTGATTAAAGCTTCAAATTATTTTATTTTTTTTTATTAAATATTCGATGAACAAAAATTTAAGCTCAATTAACATTAAGCTTACGTAAAAATACAACATAAAAAAATGCTGACTTGAAAGTATTAACAAATTGTAATCGGTAGAATTTTATTAGACGTAACTTGACTTTAACGAAGTTCAAGATGATCCAGTTTAATACTTTAAAATCTTAGAAGTCTAAGTACTAGACTTAATTAAACAACAAAAACTATTGGCTATAAGCTAATTTTAATCAGCGTTTTACCTACAGCTTTAAAAAAATTTAATTTCAAATAAAGCTTGAAAGCTGAACAAACAAAAGCTTTAACAAAGGTTTAAAGCACAAATATTTTGAATAGTCCAAAAGCAAAATACGAGTAAGCACAAGTATGTTAGGTCGAAATACACATTACTGCACTCTGCGTACAGCTTTCAGCTTTCAACTTCCGAAACAAATACAAATTTCAATTTAAAATTTGTCTCTCCCTTGCAGCCAAACTAAAAAAAGTTAGACAAAAAACCAATTATCATCGGATTGTCACGTCTGTCGACATCACCGCCGCAAGGAATTCAAATCAAGTATAGTCAACAAATAATTTGCCCATTTGATGACTACTTGCGCAGTCAAGTAAATGTTTCTTATTGAGCTTTTATGTGAGTGTGTGCGTCTGTTTGTGTGTCTTTCCTTTTTTCAAAATTACAAATTTTAAGTACAATTCCACTTTTTTTATATACTTACAATGATTTACGCATCGAGCTATACTTCTAAACAAATTTATATTGGAAAAGAAGATTTTGTGCTGGACATTTTTAGCTTGATGAAAGCTTTAAAACTGCACAACTCCATTTAATATTTCCATATTTTAATAATTATCAGTTTAATTTGCCAACAAGCGAAAATAAAAATTTGGTTTCGCGCCTGTGTGGTAAAATAATCAGTCAGAATCGGATATAGACGGATACTCATTATAAATAATGTCAGCTGAGAAATGGCTCCAAAGTGATTTTTATGCTGGTGCTATTATTTGTTTATGTATATTTCTCATGTGTATGTATTTGTGTTTCCTTGTGAGTGTGTTGGTATGGTGATAAATAATTTTGTTGTTTGCCATCATTCCCACATATCACTCAAGTGATAATAATATTATAACTCAAAGATTACTGCGCCGTTGTGGTTAAATTGCAGCGGTGCTTTAAAGCTTAACGGCGGTGGCAAAGTGTGGTATCAAAAGCTGCGTATTAAATGGGGTGCCGCCTTAAGCAAACCATCGTAAATATATGGTAGAAATAATTTTGAATTTGTTTGATTTTAATACAACTCTTGTTAAGTTGTGCGAAGACTTTTGGGAAATTTCGCATATGTCGAAAATTGTGCTAGTAAATAAATTAATTTGAATTTCAACATTTTATGCTACGAATGCTAAACTAGCATTTCCAATAAATTAACAATGTTTATTTAAGAGCTTTAGTAGTTTTTCAATACAAGAAAAACCAGTTTGCGGCCACCGCTGCGTATGAGTAACTTGAAATTGCAACTTGATATGTTATTTCATTTGTTCAAAAGCAAACAAAGTTTTTTTGTTTTGTGTTAAGTTCTCAGATATTCTTTATGATCAAGTTCAAGTATATAAAGCAAACAAGTTGATGTTAGTTAACTTTGAACAGTTTTAATTTTTTGTTTTGTTTTTAAACTTTTGAATATGTAATTTATCAAACAACAAACTTGATCCTGCAGCTATAGTAGAAGTACTCTCAGGTATATCTTTTATATTTTTATATTTTCAACACTTTCATGTTGAATAACATTTTCTATGAAAATTAAGCAATTCAGGTATAGGTTAATATAACATGAAAGTGTTGTGTTAATTTACCATAATACAGCATTTAGTTAACATGAATTGTAATGTTAAATTCAGCCATTTAGCATGAATAATGTGTTAATTTAATATGATATAGTGTTCGTAATTTAAACGCGAACGCAAGTGAGTTTGATGTTCAACGGATTTTTATTTAAGACAGTACTTATATTTATAATATTCACACCATGTAAGTGTGTGATAACAATTCCACCATGTGCATATCTTACATACAAACTACCTCAGCGATAACGAAGATGATTTACTGTATACACATAAATGTTCACTTAACTAAACCAAAGGACTCATGCAGCGCAGACATTATTTCATTGCCTTGCTGTGTAACCTAAACTATTTGTTTCGTTGAAAGGTTCACCACATTAAACGAGCACACCTACGTGTGACACTTGAGCAGACGGCTTAATTTACGATCAGAATTGTCGTCTCAATCTTTGGTCCCACACAAAGGCATCATTTAAATGTGAACCAGATGTGTTTACATACTCACATTATCGCTTGGTAGTGTTTGGTTAAATAAACTGTAACAACTATGCGTGTTACAGTTTGGGTAATTAAATATACTGTATTATATAAAACTTTTTATGATAACATGGCAAAGAGTTTTTAAAACTCAACATGACAAAAATTGTTGAAATAACATTGGTAACTATTCGTCCAACATTTTGCATTGTTAACTAATAACAGAATATACAAAAAAATTTGTCTGAAAACTGAAAAAAAACTAATAATACTTAAAATATTATTTGAAACATGTTCTTTAAATGTATTTACCTGAAAAAGTGTTCATTTTATATGTGTGCATATATACATATATGCACACATATTTCACATGACATTCAAATTAATTTACGTATACGCAATACTTGCCACAACTCATATCGCAACATTAACTAAACCAATATTTGAAATAGTTAATGTCATGGCAGCCCACAGAAGCGAAACCCGACTAACTCAATTTATGGCATAATTGCCATATTTTCACAATTTCAATTGCTCAAAACCAATGAAATTGCTTTGCTCAGAGTCACATGCTCGTATGCTCTAATTGAATAATTTCAGCTCGAAAGCCAATTATGAATTTTGGAAAATTCAATATAAAACAGAAATAAAATAAAACAAAATTCCGTGTAAAAGCGATAAAAGGTGTTAATTAATACACAGATGAAATTATCAATTTCGAAATTCTAATTTACTGAAATTATGCTTTAATCTATGCAATTCAGACGAGCTCAGATATTTAATATTAAATTCAACTAGTATGGAAAATTGTAGTAATTTCTTGTCACTCATACGCAGTGGCTGACTTAAATTGGTTTTTAGTTTGAACATTGTTTAAACACTTAATGGAAACATTACAAATTTTGTGATGCTTTAATATAACATTTGGGTGTATGAAATTTCTGACGAAAGACGTTTGCAAAAATTCGAGTTTCGGGTTTTTGTTTGATATTCTATTTAAAAATAAAATTCTTAGTTCAGAATTGCGAATCAAATATTCAAAAAATATAATTTAAAAGTTTAAATGTGATATAAATATTAAGACAAGCCCAATAGCATATCAAATCAACTCATTAGCTACTGGAGCAGCTTTATATAGCCGATTCCCGAAGCTTGACAAAATTTGAAAGAGTCTATTGTTATCTTTCATACTTAATAATATTCATAAGATGTTGTAATATAAATCAAAAATATCGGGCATATAAGAGGGATAAAAGTACCCTTGGTGATCGCAACATAATTAGCCTGACCATAACGCATTTCTATTGGCTAGAATAAAAACAAAGAACTAAATAGCAATTGAGTCTAATTCTATCATTGAGTGACGAAAATATGTCACACGAAATCCAACTTCCAAAAACCAAATTGAACTTTGCCTGTCCACCAAGAGTGTACGCTGCACTATAACATTTGGCATAGTCGCCTAATGGGTACACTACACTAGAGATTAAGTACTAAAAATTCAACTTTGCTATTGTGCTAAATGAAAGTTCAAATTTCATGAAATAAAATAGTTTCATTAGGTAAAATTAGTTTGATAAAACTATTTATATACAATAATTAATTTCAAAATAATTTAGCTTAATTTGTTTTTAAATAGCGGTTGCATGTTACTCATACGCACCGACAAACTCATTCATCGTTGTTATTTTCGTGTCAATGAACAACAAATAATTGAAATTTGATAATTTTTTAAATGACTTTCTCTTTCGATAAAATTATTATTTATTTAATTTTTAACTTAAGTTTTTTAAAAAGATGTAAAACGAATTCGCTGAAAACTGCTTCCACACTGCTGACATTTACAAACCAATCAACAGTTTATTAGCGTGAAATAAATTTAATAGCTGTGCTCCACACTTGCAGAATTGCTATGAAAGTTGGCAGAAACTTTGCTATTTAAATTGTAAAATTATGCCACAGACACAATTTGAGGCAGACAACAAAGTGCGTTGGGTACTCGAGAGCCGCGAGAACCGCGAGCATCGCAGAGTAAATGACATATAGCAGTGGCAGCACTTAAATAGTAAAGGCGTGGCTGCCTAACGTGCAGCATGCCACATTGACTCACGATAGTAAAAACCAAATAGGACCACAACAACATAATAATGAAATTAATATTTAAACAAAATTATTTTGCCATTCATTTAAAATTGTCATAAAGTCATTAGAGTCACGTTGTCAAAGGAGTAAATGCTATTCACCAATACAAATAAAAAAAAACATTTCTGTTGCGCCATTTGTAATACTTCATAATGCAGAAATGGGAAGTAAAATATTTCTTTAAAAAAAAGTAGTAGCGTTGTTTTAGTAGCAGAATCCCAACAGAAAAAGTCATCACACACCTTTTGCAGACTTAAGACATTCCTTTTTATATAATATTGTATATATGGGCCATATAATGTAAAGGATACTCTTTATTTTCCCTTTGTAAGCGAGGCTGGTAGTGATACAAAAAACAATCTACGCTTTTTCCTAACTTGGAAAGCGAAGAGGTTGCGTTGAATTCAATGATGATGAAATGTCCGCGGTGGTAAGCGCTTTTCACCGCGAAAATTTTTAGCAAAATAATATTGATAAAAAGTTGTGTTTTTTATTCTATTACTAAATAATTGCCTTCTCTTGAGAAGTGAATGAAGAAGCAATAAACATTTGTTTGTTGAATTTATGGCATACAAAAGTACTCCAATACCAGATCGACATCATTCAATATGTCGCTGATTTGTGTCAATTGTTGTAGACAATTGTAATTCGTAAATTTAAATTAAGTAATAAGTCATTCAATTTGTTGAACAAATATTTTACATTTTTGTCGAACCTAAATAATAAAATTAACTTGAATTAAGAAAAATACTTCGTATATGTATTATTGTATTCCATTGGTATTGGAAATCAATATTCCATTAGCACGAAGATCTTTTATAAATAAATTATAACACAACTTTTTATCAATAATATTTCCACTTAATTTATTAAGAAATATGGAAATAATTTTAATTGAAATTTAAAAAAACTTATTACAAATGTTACTTAACTTTAATTATTTTAAATGCTCAACCCGCTGCGCGTTACTTTTCTTCAATCCTATTTCAATTGTTATTCCTTAAAGACTCGCTTAACCTAATCAACCAAACCAAAGCTTAGCCTCAAAATATCTAGTATTCAAAATGAATCGCTCGCCATGAAAGCGGTCAGCGAAAATGTGTTTGCGGAGAAGGGTTCTGCGGGGAAAAGATAATCAGCGCATGTGGCGCTATTGACCAGGTACTCGAGCTCTTTTGGCTGCTCTAGCAGTTTTGCATGCACCTATGGGCAAAATAAAAACTGTTTTCCGAATTAGTGAAGCGCGTGTGTATATATAACGTTGTTAGTGTATGCAGTAAAGTTCCAGTTACTTGTATTTGCTTGAAGATAAGATTTATAAATAAATTCAGGAATATAAAAATATGTTAGAACAAGACATATCGTAGTTTTATTATTTGTTAAAATAACATGTTCATCATATCCTTTGTGAGCTTTAGTACCTTGGCAAATATATTATATTATTATATTAATAATATATATAATACCCACTGCGTTTAAATTTTAAATTATATTAAATTCAATCAAAAATGCAAATTAAAGCGGCAATTTAAAATGGAATTTAAATTGTTATGGCCGGTGTATAAGTAACATGCAACATAATTGCATTTATCACAAACTTCAACCGCTCAACAGTCTCACATAGTAACAGATTTTACTGCTTTATATAGTACCTAAGCGAATTTTATTAAAATGTGCTTTGTACTCGTACTTTATGAAAGACTCCATTTTAAAGTTAAATGATTTTTTAAGAAACTTAGACACACATACGAGTATACCACAATTTTTTCTTCCGGCTTAAAGCATTAAACGGAAATGCATATAAAAGGATAACAACTTTCTTAGGGCTTTTACACATTCACATGCTCGTAGCTTTGTAGGTTTGCTGCTTTTAAGCGCTGTCGTCGTTGGCGTCCTCACCGACATGTTTTGTAGTTGTTTGCAGCTAGTCTTCCTCCCGGCATTACCGGCAATACAAAATGCTGTCAAGAGCCTTCAAAGGCATTCATGCATTGCGGTTGCTTTGTGTGTGTAAAATATTTAAAGCTTCGACATTACCGAAGATAATTCTCTAACTGGTTATTGAAAATATTAAAGAAAAAGCTTAAGGCCTGTAACATATAAAATTGTATCATATATAAAAGCTTTTAATTATTTGACTATACTGCTGTTAGTACGAAAGGTTAGATTTTTAAAAGTCGTTACATAAAACTCTTTCTTTATAATTAAGGCATTAAATGATTTTTTTGTTAAATAAATTTCGATCTTTGAATTGTCTTGTAATGATTGGGAAGTGTTATATAAAAGGCTTTAAGCTACAGAAAACTTTTTTAGAATATTTCGAAACTTTAAAACTATTCTAACTCTTAATATGAGCTTTATACTTTTTCAGTTTATTTAAGCTCCAAAGAATTCCGATAACATTCAACGCCTAAATTAATTTAATGACCAACAAGTTGGATTTAGCTTTCTAGCCTTTAAATGAATTATTGATTTTTTAAAGCTTTAAGCTCCTTGTGACATTTTTTAATTACGCAAATTATGATCTGCAATACAATTTTTTTTAATATTTTAATATTTATAATTTTAATAAATTCTGTGCTTTTTGAGCTTTCATCGCAAGAAGGTAAGTTAAAATGCAAAAAAACATGCATACATATTTATAATATTAAAAAAAATCAACGTAGTCATTTTAAGAGCTCATATCCTGCCCAAGCTGTCAACTACTTGCAAAATTTATTTTATTTATTCGACCTTTCGGAAATTTTTTTTTTATTTCTGTGCCCTTTGCCATGCGCAACACATTCCAAAGGGTATATTCAGTTTAATTTTCGATTTGGAACGCCCATAAGGGAGCTTGGTAGGTATGACAATATATACGAGTACATATAAATAATCAGCTTCAAATACTGATTCGATTTACGAAGTTCATCATTTAGCACTTTAGTAGTAAAACAAAATTCCTCACAGAAAATGGGCGTTATCGGATAAGAACACCGCCCACTTATAATACAGAAATATAGAACATTCTCGAATGTTCTACTAATTTGTTGGTGTTTTTAATACGGCGGCGGGTATTTCAGCTTCAGCAAAGCCAACGATAATTCTTTTAACATTTTTTGTTTGTTATTTTTTAATTGCAAGCATGAACTGGACAAAATACTGCTTCTGCATCGGGCTGACATGAGTGACGACATGCCAGTACATCAAATAAAAATATGCAAAAAAAATGCAAAATAACAAAAATGAAAAGCTTAATGAAGTGGAAGGATAAAAAAAAGAATTTTTGCATATGACACTGGCAATTTCCGATTTTATACAGTAATTTGGTACATTATATATATATAAAAAAATAAATAAACAACTTTGCGCTTAAGTAATTCGAACAACCTGATAAATCAGTCATTAGCGATTAAATGAAAAGTTCAAAGGTATAAAATTCGAACATGATGAGAGATTAATATTTAATTTAGTGAATTACAAATCACTCATATGACATGTACGCAAATTGAATATTAAAGAGTAAAGTTCATATAACCGACAGCAGTCAACGCTGAACTGCTGAACTTAAATGGTTCTTTACTTTTTGCCAGTTTTTTCTTAGCGTTGTTTTTTTAACGCTTTTCTTCTTTTCTAACAATTTCTCTATCAAAGTGGCAACAAACTATGACGTTCAAGCAATAAACTGTTTCTTGAAAGAACAATAAAAACAACTTCAGCAAAATTTACTGAAAATATGTGATTTGTTTGTCAAAGCAATGGAACCGAGACTACTTTACATTTCAGATGAAAACCCAATTCGAGGTTACTCATACGCATCGCATGCCACAAACTTTAGAAATCGGCTTAGAATGCAACCGAATTCATTTAAAAAACCGCTTAAGGTTGTCAGTTCTGCACCATAACAGGCGACCGACGCGACTTTGAGATGTTACCAAAATAAACGTAACCGGAAGTCATGCTATAACGCAACAAATATCGGTTATTGAAACCTTTATATGGACGTCTGCAGCTAGTAACGCTTGTGTGATTTTTAAGAATTCTCGTTGGGTATAAACAATTCCATGAAATAAGTCCGCCAGTATATCAATTTAAGAGACAAATTGTGTAAAGTAACGAATAACGTAATACGAATAGTAACGCAGAGTTGTATGTTTAAAATATTTACTAAGCATGTTTGGCTTTTACAGCTATGTAGAGTATTTAATTATATCAAATTTTAAATGAGTGCTATGCAAGCTAAGAAATTGAAATGCCGTGCCACGCCCATATTTAAGCGTATCTTTATTTAAATATAGGTTAATTTACCTGTAAAATAATTAGTCCATTCTTACACAGCTAGATAAAATATGTAATATTTCTCCAGAGCATTTAAGCAAATGATTGAAAATTCCACTAATAGTTCAGTAGTGCAACTGGTTATTTAACAGGCCATATAACAGGCAGATTACTTGTATAGTAATAATACATGTAACTACTCCTGCGTCTAGTAGTATAAGTGGCGAGAAAACTAGTGGAACTCCACCAGTACAAGTAGCATAATTAATGCCGTTTTGTTACCACGATCTCCTGAAGGGGCGGGGAGGGATCAATGCTGGAGCCATCCTGAATTGTTGAGGAATTTTAAAATGTTCATTAGTGGGTAGTCAGATAAGACTTCTAATGAGGTTGGAAAGGCGGAGTGGAGTGTACGAAGTCTGACTCTTGCTAAAGCCGGACAGTCGCAGATGAAGTGACTCAGTGTCTCTGGTTCACTGGTGTTTTTGCAGCTACGACAGTGGACATTATAGGGAATTCCCAATCTGCGGGCATGTTCCCCAATAGGCCAGTGTCCAGTGAAGATGTATGTGATCCGCGCGATGTCTCGACGCCTTAAGTTAATGAGTTCAAGGGATCTTGAAAGGTTATAGTTCGGCCAAGTTTTTTTGGATACAACGCATCCTGCGGTGTTTTTCCATATAGACTTGGCTTTATTGAGAAAGAAATTGCAGATTTCAGATTTAACCTTGCCTATAGGTACCGGAACCGGAACAGCCAGATCCAGCGCCGATGCAGAGCCCTTCCTGGCCAGGTCATCGGCCACTTCATTTCCTACTATGCTCCTATGTCCTGGAACCCAGATAAGGTTTATTCTATGTCTGTGACCGAGAAGATCTAGTTCATTCCTGCCTTGAAGAACTAATTTTGATGTAATAACATTAGAGGACAATGCTTTAATAGCTGCCTGACTGTCAGAGAATATGGCTATGTTCTTTTTACGAGTTAGTTTGCTACTAATAATGCTACAAGCTTCTAAGATAGCTATCAATTCAGCTTGAAACACACTGGCCTCATCAGGAAGTCTAAGAGATCTAGAGATACCAAGGTGTTTACAGAAAACACCTGCGCCAACTCCACAACTCATCTTGGAGCCATCCGTAAAAATGGCAACGCCGAATTTGTCGATTACACTATTAGATGACCATTCTTCTCTGGATGGAAATCTGTGTAAAAAGTTCTTGTTAAGAACTATTTTCGATGAAATGTAGTCAGTCGTTACAGGTACTACCTCCTTAGGTAGTGTACCTAAGATTCTGCTGTGGCCGTATGTCCTAGCTTGCCAAGACCCTACTTCATTGAGTCTTGCTGCAGTGCATGCGGCTACAAATTTGATGTGAAGATCAATGGGAAGAAGATGCACAAGTACATTTAGCGCATCTGAGGGACTGGATCTCAGAGCCCCAGTTATGCCAATGCATGCGGATCGTTGCACTCTTCCTAATTTTACTATATTATAATTTTTACTAAGCGCTGGCCACCAAACGTGAGCTCCGTAGGTTAGAATCGGTCGAACTACAGCCCTGTACATCCAGAGTACCATCTTTGGCTGGAGACCCCAACGTTTGCCAAACATTTTATTGCATGTATAAAAAGCAATGCAGGCTTTTTTAACTCGCAGTATAATATTATTTTTCCAATTTAGCTTTGTATCAAGAAGAACACCGAGATACTTGGCTTCAGTGGAGAGAGTAAGTGCTTGTCCGTTTAGAACTGGTAAGTTGAATTGAGGTATCTTGGTTTTAGTGGTGAATAGTAGCAATTCTGTTTTCACTGGGTTCACTGATAAGCCGCACCTAGCGGCCCATGAGCTTAGTGTTCTCAGCGCCCTGCCCATGATTTCACTAAGGACGGACGGAAACAGACCTGATACTAAGATCACAACGTCGTCGGCATACGCAACTGCTTTAATACCGGATTTTTCAAAAGATTTTAGCATATCATCCATAACAACCAGCCACAGAAGTGGTGAGAGAACCCCTCCCTGGGGGGTACCTCTGTTGACTGATTTAGTGATATTACAATTGCCCAAATTCGCCTGTATCACCCGAGACTGCAACATGGACATAGTCCAGTATACAATTCCCGCATCTACTTGATGCTCTATCAGAGAATTTTTAATGGCTTCAGAGCTAACATTGTTAAAAGCGCCTTCAATGTCCAGAAAGGCTCCTAAAGTATACTGTTTAGAGTTAATAGACCTTTCGATTACCCGGATTACCTCATGTAGTGCCGTATCAGTGGATCTACCTTTGAGGTAAGCATGCTGGGAGTTCGAAAACCCTCCATCTGAGAGTGAAAGTCTAATATGATAGTCGATGATTCTTTCTAATGTTTTAAGTACGAAAGAGGACAGGCTGATGGGTCTAAAGTCCTTCGCGGACTCATGTCCACGCCTACCAACCTTAGGAATAAAGACCACTCTAACGTTCCTCCAACTTGAGGGAATATAGCTGAGAGTGATACTTTGTTTGAAAAGTTGCTCCAGCCATGGGACCACTGTGTCTCTGAGGTTCCATAGCATGACCGGAAGTATACCATCCGGGCCTGGAGATTTAAAAGGAGAGAAACTCTTGACAGCCCATATAATACGTTCCTTAGTGATGAGAGAGTCAGCTAAAACAGAGAAATTGCCGCGCTGTGCATCTTCTGGAGTAGTTAGATTCATCTCATCGTCACCGCTTGGAAAGTGGGTATCCATAAGGGCAGTCAATGATTCATTAGGAGATTCAGCCCAAGACCCGTCCATCTTTTTGATAAAGGATGGGCACGAGTGTTCTTTGGACAGGATTTTACTAAGTCTGGCAGAGTCTTTGACAGTCTCGATAGATTCACAAAAATTTGACCAAGAGCTAGCTTTCGCCGATCTGATCGCCTTTTTGTAGGTTTTAAGACACTCTCTGTAGGAGTGCCAGGAATTTTGTATATACGCCTCGTTGAACTCCTTTCTGACAAGCTTCCTAAGGCCTGTCAAGTCATTGTTCCACCATGACGGGAATTTACTCTTACTGCGAGTGATAGGGCATGAGTTCATGAAAGCCGAACTAAAAGCTTTCTCGAATTTTCCTGCTCTATCATCTAGTTCAGAAGGGGATGAAGAAATGGGTGAATACCTGCCTAAAGAGGAGTTCACGGAATTGCGGAATTTTTCCCAGTTAATCCTTCTTGGATTCCTATAAATAGGTGGGGCATCAACTTTGAGATCAAGACTGAAAAGTATCCAGGCATGATCAGAAAAGGATCGCTGACTAGATACTCTCCAGCCTTCTACTTTGATCTCGGCATTGAGATTGGTAAGAGTGATATCGAGAACTTCCTCCCATCCTATGAAATCATCCGTACTCGGAAAGATAAAGGTGGGAGAATTTCCCCGGTTACATATGTCTAAATTAGTTTGTGTAATAAAATCAAAAAGTGACTCACCTCTGTCATTTATTTCACTGCTACCCCAAAGCGTATGTCTGGCATTGGCGTCGCAACCTAAAATTAAGGTTTCATTCCTGCACAGGCTTTGGCCAAGCCTACTCACTTCGTCTGGTGGAGCAGGCAGGTCATGCGCCAACTCCTGCGTCTAATCTCAATTGTTCTCAACATAGGTTGGCATCGTTAACTCAAAATTTGACTTCGTTTATCCGATAAAAGTGAACCAAAAACTTAATGAAAAGAAATTTAACGCGAGGTATTTAACTTTTTATTGATTTTAGATATTATTGAAAAAGTTAAAAATTAGCACAAAAAAATTAACTTCATTAATTAACTTTTTAACTAGTTTGTGTCCAGCTCTGGTTCTCTGCATTGGTTTGAATGTTTCGGTCTATATTATGTATGCAATGAAAACCTACTTTGTCATTGTCCAGGATCTGGACTGAACTACTTTGGGTTAAGCTACTTTCCATCTTTGAAGGACATTTCTGTTCAAAAGGCAGCTAACTTGCTCAAACTCGCTAAACTGTTTATCACTAATCACTCTTGAACTTTGAAGACATTTTTTCAATCTTGGAACACTATGGAGCACTAGAGTTCTCTGTTTGAACTCTCTTTCTTGTTTTATCAACCTAACCTAAGTATGCAATTTAATTCCAATTTCAAATTAAACTCCACCCTTGGACGTTGTTAAATTATTCATTGAATTTATTCTTCCAATATTATCAAACAGAAAAGTTGTTTCTTTTTCCGAGCGTTTGCTCGCGATGTATTGCTATGTATCGAAACTTATTTGCTTAAATTTTTTAAATTTAATATAGATTTTAGACTGAAATGATTTAAAGGTAACTTTTATAAACATTATTTAAAAATTAATTTTTTTAAGGTGTTTTTATATCTAAGGAACAAATTAGCGTCTCATATCCAGCTCTCAAATTTCACAATAAACTATTCCAAAAAATAAACATCTAGATTTATTAAAAATTTTTAAACGCTAGAAATAATCGTAAAGAAACTTTGTTATTTTGACATGCTTAAGGACAAACATATTTTTTATTCTTATTCTTCCTTTTTTATTAAGTTAAAAATTTAAAAAAAAAAAAAAAGGTTAACAATTTACTTCATTTCACATAACTTTATAACTTCTCTTTGCAGTTGCAATGTTCGTGCCACCGCAATTTTACACGCTACGCAATTGGATATACTTGTAGTTGCAAATAGAAGAACAAAATATCAACAACAAAAATTACAAAATAAAAGCGAAACTTCTGACTAGAAGACTAGAAGACTAGAACTAAGGCGCACTCGGAACATAATCGCATATAGAGGCGGCACGACACAGCAGCGGACACAATAGTCATGCACGATTTATTGTTATACAAGACTGGGAGCTATACAACGACGACGACGACGAACAGTACAAGCTTAGCGCCGATGCCAGGACCAGTGCTGCCGTCACTCAGTGACACACGGACGCTGTGGGACTTAGCGGCAACAACACTGGCAACAGTGTCGACGACGCCGCCGACGACATCGTACACATTCTCGTCCCAGCTGGATGATTATGGTGGCAGTGGCGACGGCGGCGGGGGTGGCGGTGACGTCGCAAGCAATATCACATTGGAGCAATTTCTAAATACGACCAATGCGACGCTCGCTACACTTGCCGCCGCCGCAATCGCACCCGCCAGCGAATCTTCGACGTCACTTCTAGCAACGGTCGCCTCGTACTCATCCACGGAAACGCCCTATGTGCCGTATAAAATGCGACCGGAAACGTATATTGTGCCGATGCTGTTCGCCTGCATTTGGCTTGTGGGCGTAGTGGGCAATGGCATGCTGATCATTGTCTTTTGTAGAGTGCGACAAATGCGAAACGTCCCAAATACGTAAGTATCGTATTTGCTATTTGGAATTTTTGGGTTTTTGAGTTGGGTAGAGCGAATGCAAGTTGTTTCCGAGATTCTAATGAGTTCTTCGTTTGGGTTGTGCGTGGCGTATGATGAATGTGTAATTGGAAAAAGCTGCATAACTGCGAAACGCTTTGAGCGATTATCTTGAAATTTGATTTATGTCAAGCTAAAAGACTTACGTAATTATTAAAATACCTTCATTAAGATTGCTAAACTTTTTATGCTACAATAAGCACATTTATTTTTGGATACTATGTGAAAATCTTATATCCCTCTAAAATGGTGGTTGGTATAGCAAAAAATAATTCTTTCGCAAAACCAATTTTTAACTTCAAAGATGCGAAAATTTTTAAATATATTACTTAAACATTTTTCCATGCTCATTTTACTTTTTTAAAATAATTTATTTTATTGTTTAATATATTTATTGGTTATGACTTCTAATGGAATAGAGTATATGATACAGAATCAATGTTACATAGTGAAAAATCACTTAGATTAACCGACAAAAATTTTATTGTTATTTAGTTATTCCTTCTAAAAATAAAAAGCTTTTAAGTATTATAATTTGGTGTTTGTTGGCTTTGACGATATTTAAAATTAAGCCTGTTCAAAGATCATTAACTGATTATTCCAAAGTTGGCCAGCAAAAATGTTTCCTGTTTAACCAAATCGACACCGACCGGTTCCTTTTCAAATAGGAAAATGTTTCTAAATATTTTGCAAGACTTTTTGTTTATTGAAATCAAATATATTTTTCTATACTCGTAGAGCAGCTTCATATTGGAAAGAAATTAGTTTATGCTTTAAAGAAAACATAAAGTAAGCAATAAAAATAAAATGTACATAACTTGTATCTTTAAAAGTAGTTAGAAATCAAATTTTTTTTAACTATTTCTGTTTTTCATATAAAATCCTTTAAAGCTTACAATTATGAGCTTTTATGTTAACAGCAAAAATTATATTTCATAGCACAATAAGTGCATATGTTCATTTGCTTTAGTTTAATTTTCACCCTCTTTTCTTTTCCCATTTATAATAAAAATTTTGGACATTGCACTTTTAAAAGTATTTTAACAAAAATTACATTAAATTGCATTTAAAAGTTTGCATATGATGAACTCCTTCAGTTTCGCTACTCATTATATGAGACTCTATATTTAATTTAATTAACCTAATAAAGCAGAAATATTTCGTTTACTTCGATGGTTGAATTGATTTATTTGATTACATTTGATTTATCATATATTTCTGACGACATGTATGCTGCACATAAATGATACAAATACAATACTTCAATTTAAAAATCACACTACGAATTAAATACCAACACAAGTCTCTGAAACACAATCAAACAAAAATTGTTAATCGACTCGTATAGTGGCTAAAGCTAAAGGATACTAAATGTAACATAATTGCTTATGAAAAATGTTTTCTTATATTTTCAGAGGGTGTCTTTTCTTTATGCCTTTGTAAAAATGTCTTTAAAGATTTTTAAAAATTCATCACTTAATTTAAAGTCGCTGTTTTCTTTTCGTTTAAAAATTACAAACTTATACAATATATACAGTAGTACAACTGAACTACGAGCGTTGGGCATTCTAAGCCGTTTGCAATGGATTTATTTTCAGCAAATGCTGCAAGCGCACACCTTCCCAAGGTGCTCGTAAAGCGGTTTTCCGTAGGCGGGGCTTACTATAATATGTCCAAAATTATGTGCTCACTCCGGTGACGGTGGGATTATGCAACACAATTTATAACTCTGCTGGTTTAAGGCTTTGTACATATCTTGAAAATACTTACTTTCCATTTACTAAATTCTGTGCAACTTGGTGCATGATTTGCAAATTGATTGCGACACATTCGGAGTAAATTCGGTTACTGTAGGCAAACGTGTGTGGTATGAGTGACTTTTAAATAAATTTCATTGTAATCTCCTTGATGTATAGTAGACATTGTTGTAAATGTTAAATGGATTTAGCATTTGTTGTTGCTGCTGAATCGTATGCAAGCCGTAAAATTGCTGAAGGTAGACCGTGGATAAATTGAAGGAATACGTTTTCGTACAAGTTGTTTAGGCGATCTTGTTTATAAATACATTTTATTACAATCTTTGCAAAGTGCTAGTAAATATGAAATGAATTGAATAAAATTTGTCTATAAACTCACTTCTACTTATATTTTGTTTAAGAGTCATTTGGTTTAATTTCTATATTAAGTTCAAGATGATTATTGACATAAAGTAAAGTTGGCTTTAAGGCCTGCTTGTGATATTGTGATTTGTATTGAATTGCACTAAGTGCTTCATTTGCTTTGTATTAATGAACAAACATATTTCTGACATGCTGCTCTAGTAATTAACTTAATTACAAGTTTTATTTGGCCAACACATTTTTATTGCATGGTCTATGTGTGTTATGCTTAATTTCCGTTAATAATTTACATTAATAATTTATAATATTTATATATAAAACAACAACTATTCTTAAATTTTTGCTGCTTAATTTTCCAATGTTTATTCTTATTATTAACTCATTTCAAATAACTCTAACAGAGACGACATCACTTCCGGGTGGGTGCACATGTGGTATGAGTAACCGTTCGATAAATGCATTAAACCATGTTAAATAAATATCTGGGACTGTCGACCTTTTATAGAGTAACAAAGATTATAGTTGTTATTTTTATTTTTTAACTAAACAACTGCAAATTTTCGATACCTGATTTATGGGCGGAGCGCATTTGTTATCATTTCCTTCACACATGTTTGGGTTTTTGCCACATTGTGCAGACGCATTCAACAGAAAAGCAAAAACTTTTCTTTGTCTAACAAAAAATCGGATGCATTTAATAGACAAAACAAATATTTCCATAATGGAAATTCGTATTATTAAGCTCAGCTATGTATGAATGTTGTAGGAGCAATTTTCTATGAAAAAATGTTAAATTCACATTAACTCATATAAAATCGATTCGTTGGAAATGTTGTCTTCAAATAAATAGTTTTACCTTCCAATTGTACGTAAATCTGATTTGTCTCGTCGTTAGCATATATAGTATAGAAATCGGATATGCTTGCATCTGGCATATACTCGTATGCTGCTTTAATCTTACATGAGTGAGCGTTACGGTATGACAAAAAAGTTAAGGCCAACGTTTGCACCATTAACTGATGGCAGAGCATATTTTAATAATCGTACTACAGTGGATTTGAAAAGCTTTTTGAATAAACTTTTCCTGGAATCTCTGCAGGAATTTGGAATTTTTCAAGAAACGTGTTTAAACTTTGGCGATGCGCGAGTTTATTTGATCATTATGAAATTCAATTTAAATTTGGCGCCTAAATTCGCAAAACCACTTTCCGAATCGTTTTTGACGCACAATTCCAAAGAAATTTGAAATAAATCAAAAATTGAGTTAACGTTTTTTTTTCCTTCATACATTGCAAGTGCCAAAGATTTTCTTTGAAGCCCCACCTCAACCGCTTTGCAGTATTCACACTAACATGAAGAAACTTGTTTTCCACTTAAAAGTGAATATCGCAAGGAAGAAAGAAAGCGAGAATGAAAGAATGAATGAAAATTCATTTCCTTCCGGCATTGATTTATATCGCAAGTCGTACTTGATTAAAATTGACAGAATGCGATGACGGTGTCTGTTCGGGATTAAATGCAGGAGATAAAACATTCTGCACAGTACCGCGTGTCGGCTTAAAAGTCTATCAAGGAAGAGTTCCGAAGCTGCTGCTGTGGGGGGTGGGGGAGTTTTTCTTTTATGGAAGCAAACGAAATTATCAGCTCAAATTCAGTTGCGTGGATTTATTTATTTATTTGTTCAATGGTTGCTTCTCCATTTGTTGTTCGTTGCTTTGTTGTCATGTTGTCGCTTCGGAATGTTACTGTGGAATTTATTTGGAATTTATTTTTGTTGTTTGAAGTCGTCGTCGTCGTATTAACAATGAGATCAAATATTAAATAAAGTTTTGCTTGACTGCGTAGAAAAATGTTTTGATTCGAATGAACACAAAGAAGTCAACAACAACAACAAACAGAAAAATCTGGTGAAATTGAAAAATGAAATTATGTACAAAATTTCATTTTAGATGACTTTAATATGAGTTAAGGCCAATTTGCATGAACAAAAATTTGAACAAAAATGGTTTTTGTATAACCGATTCACTTGCTCTCATGCGTACATTCAGGTTAATAATGGAAAAAAAATATATATAAATATAAGTAACATAAATTGTACTTTTGCATTTGAAAGATTTCATATACGAGTATTGAATCCAAAATGTCACATTACCATTCTCCAGATTAAAATTAAACGTAGTCATGCGAAAATTCTTCACAATGCCAATGGAAATGTTTTCCAGGCACAAAGAAACGCTATGATCAAAGCGCTTCAGAATATTATTGACGCTTATCGCGCTCATGCTGAAATTACAAAGTAATGCAGCTGTGTAAACGATGAATAAACATTGCAAAATTGTCAAAACGTCACAGGGATAAGCATCCACCACCGCTCTCCCATACAGATGCAATATGCAACACAGTCAAGAGCGATTTTAATAGATACTAATTGCAGTTCGACGCGATTTATCTTGCAATTGCATCAATTGAATTTTGTGGTTGCAACTGGGAAACTGATTTCAATTATTCTGAGGTTAGTTTGACAATAACAAAACGAGCTTTTATTGTAGTGCAACTTTGTTCGAATTATTGTTAGCAGTGATGGATTATCGAACTAGAGATATGTTGCTGCATTTGTTGTCAATGAGTAAATGCCATTGAGAGAATCTCAAATAGAACCAAGTAGTGCATAGTAACTGTTTTCGAGTCCAAACGGAAAGTAAATTATTAAAAACTTTAGTTGATAGATAGAGTGATTAATTATTATTTAATTGATAATTAAATAATTCATTGATAATTGATTTGTTTGATTATTTTAATGATTAATTGATCAATGAATATTTATATGATCGATTGCATTAGTGAAAGATTTCATTAACGAGAATGTTATTAATTTATTGTGTGATTAAATAGTTAATTAATGAACTTTTCAATAAATTAGTTAATTAGGTAATTGATTAAATATTAGATTTGATCCGATGATGAAATAATGCCACACACGCCGCCGACGTGATTAGGTGTACAAATAAGTTTCCGCCGTTTTTTGTTAATAAAATAATATTTAAACGATGTGAGACTGCTTGCTGAGTGACTTCTAAACTATTATTATTATTATTATTATTATTATTATGTTTGGGGAAATGCACTGCGTCCTATAGAACTATTGTACCCCCTTCAAGATAGTAGTGTTCTTACAGACCCTATAGTTCTAAAAGATTTATAGTATTTCTGTAAGTCCTATTACTGAAATAAATTTTAGTATAGAGCCTATCTCTAGTTGTTTCAACATGTCGTCAGGTACCTGGTAGTGTCCCAAGCGCTTTTTCCGACTTTGCAATAGTGCTGGACATTCTCCCAAAATGTGTACTGGAGTTTCGGTTCCCTCCTCACAGAATCTACACAACTCATTGCTACACCTTCCAAGTTTTGCCAGGTGATAATTCAGCCTGCAGTGCCCTGTCAGAAAGCCCGTTATGATTCTCATACTCTCTTTTGTTAGATTCATGCAATCATTAAATCTTTTTAGTTTGTGCGATCCTAAAAGAGTTTTTGAGTGCTCCAACCCTGGTTGATTGTCCCAGTATGATGTTCGAAGTTGATCCTCCTCTTTATTTAAGAGTATGGTTAAAGACTTTTTTCCCATTCCACAAAAGGGTTCGGGTCCTATAAATGGGGTAACTGCCCCTTTTTTTGCGAGTTCGTCTGCCTTCACATTTCCTTCTATTCCTACATGGCCTGGAACCCAAAGTATCCAGACCTTGTTCTGCGAACCAAGCGTATTAAGTTTCTCAAGACAATCTCTTACCAGTTTAGAGTTTACCTGATTGGATTCGAGTGCCTTGATAGCCGCTTGACTATCAGTTAGAATCGCAATGTTTTGATTCCGGTAATTTCGTGCGAGATTAAAATAGGCACACATATCTATGGCGTATATTTCCGCCTGAAAGATACTGGTGCATATGCCCATGGGTTCAAAGTATTTTGTCCTAGGCCCATAAACCCCCGCTCCTGCTCCTTCGTTAGTAAGAGACCCGTCTGTATACCAGGTTATCATTTGTTGGTTTATATTGTAGGTTTCAAGTAAACCCACCCAATCCTTTTTATTACTTAGTTTTGTTGTAAACTTTTTAGTGAAACTAAACTCTGTAATCATATTATCTCTCGGTATTGAAATTTCAGGAAATTGCCTCGCAAGAATATCAAACTTTTTACGATTTATGCAGTGTCCTGACCCGATACTTCCTCCAGACATTCTATACATAGCCCTCTTCGCTTGCATCTGTATATAGATATGGAGAGGTGTTAATTCTAAAAGGACTTCTAGGGACGCTGTTGGACAGGTTCTCATAGCCCCAGTTATGCAAACACATGCAAGTCTTTGAAGTTTGTTCAACCCATTGACAGCTGTTTGCCGCTTTGTTCTATCTGACCAAATAACCGCTCCATATGCGATCAGTGGTCGTACAATTACTGTATACATCCATCTTAGTATTTTTGGTGTACATCCCCAATTTTTCCCGGCAATGGATCTACATGTCATAAGTGCTCTTGTAGCCTTTTTTGTTATATTACTAACATGCGTTTTCCAGAGTAGCTTCTGGTCGAAAGTAATTCCCAGAAATTTCACCTCTGTATGTAATTTTATCTCCGTACCATCCAGACGAATGGTCTTTAAATTCTTAAGTTTGTGTTTCCTTGTAAATGGTACGATTGTAGTTTTTGCTGGGTTAATATTCAGCCCTACTTTTAAACACCACCTCTTCGTGACTCTCAGTCCCAATTGAATTAAATCACATAGAGTGTTTTCAAATTTGCCTCTACATATTATTACATCATCAGCATAACCCTGGATCATAAGTCCAGTATTTGTTAATTCCTCCAGAAGTTCGTCTATGACGATACTCCACATAAGTGGAGACGTTACCCCACCTTGTGGACAACCTTTTGTCGTATTTACGACCAGAGAGCCTGAACTCATTGGTATCTCGACTGCTCTAGTCTTCAGCATGTTTCCCATCCAACGTGCCAGGGTATTATTAACCCCCCTTCGGATGAGAGCTTCTTTTATTGCTTCATGCGTGGTGTTATCGAAAGCCCCTTCGATATCTAAGAACGCACATAAAGCTATTTCCTTTGCTTCAAGGGTGTCATGTAGTACACCTGTTAATTGATTCAAGGCAGTTTCGGTCGATCTACCCGCCCTGTATGCATGTTGGCAAGGATGAAGCGGTACACTTACTAAGACTGTCATCCTTATATAATTATCTATCATTTTTTCGAGAGTCTTAAGTACAAATGAAGTCAAGCATATTGGTCTGAAGGATTTGGGGTGAAGAGGATCCTTCTTCCCTGCCTTCGGAATAAAGACAACCCTTGCTCTTCTCCACGCCTTTGGTATATAACCCAGGGCTATACTTCCTCTAGCAATTTTCATAAGTGGATGTAGAAGAACTTCTATACCTTTTTGTAGCAGACCGGGAAATATGCCATCCACACTCGGTGATTTAAATGGTTTAAAAGTGCCCACTGCCCACCTTAGTCGTGGTTCTGAGCATATTTCCTTCGCTACCATCCAGTTTTCTTTATTTGTTCTACACAACGATTCTAGGTTATGTAGTGTCGTTGGCTCAAAAGATCCTGGAAAGTGAGTATTGAGAAGTAGTTGGGCCTTTTCTTCCTCACTCTCAGTGTAACTTCCATCTTCTCTTTTCAAGCTGACGGAAGATATGGTTTTATCTTTTGCCATGACTTTGTATAGCTTTGAGGCATCAGTAGTCTGATCAATATTTTCACAAAATCTTCTAAAGCTTATTCGCTTCGCTTCTCTAATTCCATTGTTATATGTCGTTAGTAAGCTTCTGTATCTTGTCCAATCCCTAGTCTGTTTTGATCTGTTAAACAGCCTGCGAACCTCAATTCGCAGTTTAGCTAGGTCTTTGTTCCACCAAGGTACGTCTTTGGATGAGTTTACTGTACTTATCGGACAGCTCTCCTCAAATGCATCAACTACGACCCTGTTGAAATTTTCCACCATAGATTCTAATTCTAATTCATTTCTGATATGGTTGCCAACCTTTAAGATAGTTGTATTATTACTCAAATTATCTAGATACAGGTCCCAATTTGTTTTCTTGGGGTTTATAATTCTTCTATTGATAGTGGGAGAACCTACAATGTCAAATCTTATTATTCTATGATCAGACATTGACGGCTCACTCGACACCCTCCAGTTATTGACTAACTCACTCATAAAAGTATTTCCTAGTGTTATGTCTAGTACCTCTTCTCGTGTTCTAGTTACAAAAGTTGGTGTATTACCAAGATTGAAAATTTCTAATCTATTACTGAGAATAAATTCAAGAATGTACTCACCCCTTTTGTTGGTGTCCGTGCTCCCCCACGCCTCGTTGTGAGCATTGGCATCGCATCCCAGTATAAGTGGTAGTTGCTTCTTGCTGCAGTATCCCACCAGTTTATCGACCAAATCCGGTGGAGCATGGACGTCGTCTCCTGGGAAATATGCCGATGATACCACAACATCCCGAATGCTGCCATTAATGGCCATCGGTATTTGAACTGCTACTAAGTCCCCAGACAGGAATTCTGAAAGACAAATATACTTCAAACATTTGTTTATTAATATGCAGGCTCTTGGTTTTTCGCACCGAATATCCCAAATTACCTGCATGTCTTTTCCTGCCAGACCTCTAATCTGCCCCCTGAAAACCCAGGGTTCCTGGACCAGCACTAATCCAATATTGGTCTTGGTGGCTGCTCTCGCGATTACTGCCGAGGCAGCTTTCGCGTGATGCAGGTAAATCTGCGCAACCTTAGTGCTGGTCAATACGAACTTATTGCCGCGAGTCTTCATCCGCCTTCCTGGGATTCATCATCCATGTTCAGCAGGGTAAGGTCGATGTCGTCAAGCCCATCTACTTCGTGTGGAAGCAAATTGACTTCCTCGACCAGCTCTTTTTCAGCTGCTTCGATAACTTCCACTACCTCTTTTGGTAGTTCTTCCTTTTCCTTCGGTGGATCGCCCGAGGAAGCTGCAGTAATACCCGGTTTAGTTACCCGCGGTTTGTGCAGATGGACCGGGATGGAGCCGAACCTGTATCGAATGATGCAGTCGTTTTTCTTAATCGCGTCGAGCGATCGGTCATCCACTCCGATCGTCATAAGCTTGCCCTTGCCTTCATCCTTACTTCTGAAGATTCTCCACAGGTCTGTGTGCAGACCCTCATTTTGGGCAATAATGAGGTTTAGGAGCATCCTCGTGTCCACTCCTGCAGCCTTGGGGAGATAGATAGTCATCATGTGCACACTGGGTATGTTCTCCCCAGTGCACGTTGACAACTCAACTCCCTTCCAGCTGGCCAGTTTTGGGACCGTTAGTTTCAGCCATTCAGCCGTTTCCTCGCCAACGCAGTCCACCAGTATGAGACCTGGCCTAAAATGAATACCATCGAATTGGATTTTTGATCTCCAACCCTTAAACATTTCTCCTACGATGGCGTCTTCAATTTGTCCTAACTCCTCACGTGTGAGTATATGCTCCGGATACTTTTTTGGTAGTATGGCCAGTCTAATTGCCTTGGCGGCGCTAGCATAACTAACACCAGGCTTCCTGGTTCCTACCTTAAATTCAGGCGCTATACGCTTCGATTCGTCGGCTTTATTTTTCTTAGCCGCATTGCCTACCTGCGGGCTAATTTCTTCCGCGCTCCTCTTCCTAGCACTTGTCGTCGGCGAGTTTTTGGGGCGGTCTAGTACCTTCTTCTTGGCCTCCTCTGGCGTTAAGCCTTCCTTGATGTATCGCATATACCATTTGGCACCTGCGCCACTCAATGCGGTTGATTTCCGCACATCTCCCATTTTGGTCTGTCCGGATATCTGTCCAGTACTTGTTGATGGTTGTTCGTCCCTAGGGCCTACTGAACCACAACTTTCCTTCAGTTTCGGTATTCCTGTTCTAGGCTTGGAACCAATCTGAAGCTTGGTGTCCTTACCTTCCTTCCGTTTGTCAGTTTTCCTGCTGCTAGATATTTTAGCCTGACGATCAGTATCTTGGATATAATACTCCGCCTGATCTGCCAGTTGTGTTGCGGTATGAGTTCCCGCTAGTTTTTTAAATTTATTTAGTTCTTCCATATAAGATCCCACGAGTGTAGGGGTAGGTAGGTCCGCCGTGTCATAGCCCCCAGTAACACGGTAAGGTCACAGTTACTCACTGAGTCGACCAAGTATCAGTGAGGCTCACGTTAGAGACTGGGCTATTTAAAAAGGGCCCCCAGCCAGGCTGATCCTCGGCACGGGTCGCATGACACCTTGATCCGACCCTAATACCTCCAACCATGATAAGAGTGCAGAAACAGGTGCTGTACTATTGATGAGTATCAAACACCTATCTTTCCATCCTTATCTTAGCTGGACACCCCCTGCTAAAATACAGGTATCTGTGGTGTCCATTACCAGCCGGCACCCTCGAGGAGGGTTCAGTGGAGGAGTTTTGCCGACTTCTAAACTAAGTGCAAGTTCCTTTTGTGTTTGAGACGAATCTTCACCCAATAATTTCTCCAAATCTGCATCCTAGTAAATTTTCGGCCTTCCACTGGATCTTTGTCTTTTATGTCAAAATCATCTTTTTTAAATTTTTGAAACCACTCACGACATGTTCTCTCACTCAAAGCATCCTCATTATATGCTTCTACGAGCAATCGATGCGACTCAGCAGCAGATTTTTTTAAATTAAAAAAATAAATTAAAAGTTCCCGCAAATGACACTTAGTTGGCTCAAATTGAGACATTTTTATATGAAGAAAAATATATGATTCTAATGCGAACTTAATAACATGATAAGGTTATGTTGTTCTGGAATAAACAAGCTAATTTTCAAGTAGGTTACCATCTGCGAATTCCAACGTAAACCTCGTGCCACGCCATCTTTCTCAAAACGGCGGAAACTTATTTCTGGATTAATTCTGGAGTAAATAAAACTTTTTGAGTTTTTTACTTTCATTAACAAAATGAGAAACAGTATCAAAAGAAATTCCTTTGCCAAAAAATTGAATTTATATTGAATTTAGAAATTACCACTTTCCTTTTTCCACTCATAAATCTATTTTGGACAATGACTAAAATTCGATTTGCTTCAAAAACCAATCAAACTCAATTTAAAATCAATCAAAATTAAACGATTTTTTGCGTTCAATATTTATATGAAACAACAACAACCACAAAAAAACACTTTTTTATTTGTAATTCCGAAACGCTTCCAATGGATTTCTAGATATTTGATTTAATGCTCCTCAAACTGTCAACTGGTCTCAATTATCGCCAGCGTACATGACTTTCATGTGGAGCACCGGGAAAACCTCAGGCGCAATAATCCAACGTAAGGGATAATATTCCATGCGATGAAGGACACTTTACCGCAACACCAAAAGGGGATGAAATTTATTTCGCATCGACATTGATTTATATGAAGTCGTACTCTATTAAAAATGACAATCCTGCAGAGTACGCGATAAGGAAGAACGAATAGTATAAAAAATCAGCAGAATGTCCAGCTAACAAAAAACTTGTATGATAATTATCTTCGGCTGTGCCGAAGCTTAAATATCCTACCCAAAAACATGATTCTATTATAAGTGGGCTTTGTTCTTATCAGATCACGCTTAGTTTTGAATAGTAGAATTATTTTACTACTAAAGTGTTAAATACCGATTTTTAACTGGTTATTTGCACTGTAACTATTTTTAATAATTTTATATCCGCAAAAAAGGGAAAATTTGTATGGGAGGTGGGCGTAGTTTATATTAAATCACTCCAATTGAAACGTTATTATATAAATCTCATCAAATGGATTAAGTGGTGGGCAAGCTTTCCGGACATTTTTGTTTGTGTTTGAAGGTTTTGTACGTTTTATACGAACGCAGAATTTGCCAATGAAATATATTATTACAATATTTGAAGACCAAGTAACATGGACAAACCCAAGTGTTTAAAGCTCGTACACCACTGGTCTAGAAGATAAATACATTTGCTTTTCTCCATCTTACTTATTATTTTACTATTTCCTTTTACATATTTACAATAGCTTTAAATATTTTTGTACAAAAACAAAAGTGTCAAATCACAAAATTTTATCTTTATCCTATTTTGAATTAAATTTAGTTTCAAAATATTTTTGATATCAAAAAGTCTGTCCTAAGAACACGTAAAAAATTAAAAAGAAATTCATGATGCTACATTGAAAAGCCGAAAACTTTGTCCATCGACCTTGCCATTGAAACGAACGTGTTTGTGTTAGCGGCATTCGTGCGTCAAGGACACGTAACCAAAGTCAAGACACACATACCATCTCGCATCAGTTTAGCCAAAGAAAAATAGCAAAAACCAACTATCTCAAAGCAAGCGAGATGTCATCCGACGATTTTATCACTTGCTATTTTCCAATTTACTCCAGCACATGCACAACCAAAATCAAAAGTCCTTAACTCAAAAAAGAAATCTTGCAATTGCATAAATGTGCATTTTCCTCCTTTGCCTCTGCCGTTCAGCTTTCTTTCGCTTCTTCACAATTTCTGTGGCAGTGGCAAAGCGTGCCATTAGCATTTCATATGAAATTGCAATTTGCACAGTGCTCCGTTTGCGGTATTGCCACAAACGGTAAACAACATAGCCAATATTGTATAGAGCAACGGTTTTATTTGGAATATACTGAGAAGTACAGAGCATTTCGGCATTTTAAATGCATATGCCAAGCATTGTTCCACATTAGACAAATAGATGTTATGTTAGATAAGGCTAGATATTAAAATTTGTTCAACTGATGTGGAAGTAAGCTGAAGTAAGCTTTAAGCTCAAGAAATTAATGGAATTTTACTATAATTGGTTAAGTTAACTATGAAATATTCCACTAAAGTGCCAAACTTTATTTATAACAAGTTTAAAACTTCACTTCAACGCTGTAATTCTGACTGTTCTCAAACTACAACATATAGATTCTTAATCACATCAAAGTAGCGACTTTTATGATCTTTCATTTGCTACCAATTTTTTACGCCCAGCTTAAAAATTAGTAACATTTTCTTACAAAAACCTAAAAGCTCATTTGCATTAAAAACACTCATACGCCACGACTGCCCCAATTATAAATCTTTTCAATTATCCGGTCTATTGCAGCTACATTCTCTCTCTGGCACTCGCCGACCTACTGGTCATACTGATTACGTTGCCGCTCACCTCCATCGTGTACACTCTGGAATCGTGGCCGTGGGGCAGCTTCCTCTGTACGCTGTCGGAGTTCATCAAGGATGTGTCCATAGGAGTGTCGGTTTTCACGCTGACGGCGCTGTCGGGCGATCGATATTTCGCCATTGTGGACCCACTGCGGAAATTTCATGCGCACGGTAAGTGGGACAGAGACTCCCTCGGTAACGCGCAAAGTGAAGCGTTTGAATTTCATTTTAATAATTTTATCAGGCGGCGGCAAACGTGCGACACGCATGACCATTGCCATTGCGGTTTCTATTTGGTTGCTGGCGATTATTTGCAGTCTGCCCGCCCTGTTGGGCACATACATTAAGGTCAGGCATTACATTTTTTTATAAACAACATTTTATTTTTATTAAAATAAATATTTTTAATCTTAATAAATTTAAACCAAACTTTAATTGCTCACATCTCTAACATAGCGAATCGAAATCAACAGCAGCAAGTCCTTTTCGCTTTGTTATCCTTTTCCCGAGCAGTGGGGCGTGCAATATGCCAAGACCATGGTGATGCTGCGCTTTCTTGTCTACTATGCCATTCCTCTGGTCATAATTGGAGCGTTTTACGTCCTCATTGCGCGGTATCTTATGTATTCGGCTAATGTGCCCGGCGAAATGCAGGGTGCTGTGCGGCAGGTAAGTTTAGCTTTGAATTGTAAAAGTTTACACATTTCTACAGCTTAAATTTGAAGTTTGTATGTACTTAAGAATCCAACTTGCACTTTCGCGCCTTTTTGTTGCCACATCCTCGCTATCAAATTGTTTTAAATTTATTGTTCCTACCATTTGACTAAACCCAGGCTGTGCAGTTTATGAACCTTAACATAAACGTCTCTTCCAGACAGCTCTTTGTGATTTACGAATAGCGATCTCACTCTCCATAAGGCTAAGCATTCGCAGTGAAAATGAAAGGTAGTTTCCTCTTTGTCTGGTTGTATATAGCTATGACAGTTAGTGTTGTGAGGTATTCCCATTTTGGCTGCAATAGGCCAGTGATGACTCCCGTGATTGCAAATTACATTAATAAAAAACTTTAAAAACAAGTTAAATCATTTATAAGTAAACTGTTTACAAAATATTTAGGTGGAAAAGACCCAAAAGCTTTAAATTGTAAATACAAGAATATGAAGAACTTTTTATTAAAGCTCGTGTCAAATTAAGGAATTCAAAATATTTACAAACAATAACACATTTTTCACGTTATTTAGTAAAAAAATGTACACAAGCTTTTTAAATTTCTAAAGTTAAAATCTGCAGTTAAAGCTCTGCAGAGCATAAAGCAATAATAACATCAATACCGTGTTAATACTAATGACAGATAAAAAGTATCTGACAAAAGCTTAAAAATTTACTTATTATTAGGGTTCTTGATTTGCTTATTAATATAATTTTTAAAGGCCTAAAATTATTAACAAAAGCATGAAGTTCTATAAACTCTGTCAATAGGGCTTACATTAGCTTAAAGCTCTGAAAGTATATAAAAAATTTAATTTATAAATCTATGTATAAAATGTCTAAAATAGAAAAAGTAAATAAATGCTGAAAGTTCAAAACACTTTTCAGCTTTAAGCTCAGCAAATCTTGAAAAAGCTTTATATACAAAAATCGATTTTTACAATTAAATTCTTTCATAGGTGCGCGCCAGACGCAAAGTAGCTGTAACCGTGCTGGCTTTTGTAGTGATCTTTGGCATTTGTTTTCTGCCCTATCATGTCTTTATGCTGTGGTTCTATTACTGGTGAGTTTAAAAAAAGCTTTTATCAATAATAATACAGAATATCTTCCTAACTATACAAAAAACAATACAAAAATAATTTAAACTTAACTTCATAAATTTCACAATGCCCTCAGGCCCACTGCTCAGGACGACTACAATTCGTTTTGGCACAGTCTGCGGATTTTGGGCTTCTGCATGTCGTTCGCCAATAGCTGCGCCAATCCAGTGGCGTTGTATTTCGTCAGTGGCGCTTTTCGCAAGCACTTCAATAGGTATTTGGTCATACACTACAATTAGTTAATTAGTTAATAAGTTAAGCAAGCTGCATGACAAAATTACTTAAGAATCTACTCTAATATATAAACTAAAATCCAAATAAATATTTAAAAATTCAGAAGACAATTGATTAGCTAATGTAAATACAAGAAGAAGAAGAAGAAAAAGATTTTTTTCTGCAACGAATCGAATTTATACATAGAGACCAAAAACTAATTTTGTACATATTTACTACAGTTAAAGCAATTAATTACATACTAAATCAAATTAATATAATAAAAAAAAAAGTTTTAAATTAAACGATTTGTTGGTCGGTTGCTTGTATTTGATTCACTCACACATGTACGATTACATGCATTACCCACACACTCACCAACCACCAACCACTAATCACATCGCATCAATCGCATTTCACACAGATACTTGTTTTGTGAAGGCGGAGATGTGCGCTACAAAATGCGACACCAACACAACGACACCATGTGCATGCATCGCGATACATCGCTGACCAGCACCGCTTCGAAGCGCTATCAGTCACGGCGGTCGTGTCATCATCAGAGCACGATAAGAAGGTCAGTTGCACTTGAAATTTGAAAAAAAAGACAACAATTGAAATTTACTTGTATTTTAATAAGTATTTTGTGACCGAAAGACTTTGACCAAGAATGTTCGAATTTTTATGACCACTTGAAAAAATGGTATCAAAGTCGATTAACGTTTTCTGACCGAAAGACTTTAACCGCGAATCGTTGTGTTTTTTGTTTTATTTATTAATTTATCGCCACTTTATGACCATTTACAATTCATTTTACGGTCAAATATTTTATTAACCAGTTATGAAAGTATGTGACAGCATTAAGTGACAGACGTTTTGTGACCGTCATTTTACGTATTAACCTCTTAAATTTTAAAGAGTTTTATATTATTAAGCTCATTTAATTTAAAGAACTTAAAACTCACTGACAGAAAGTTTATGACGGTCACTAGAACGTCATTTTTAGTGTTAGTGACAGCTTTATGACCATCGGTATGTGGCTTTGATTGAAGTTCTATTTAAATTAACGACTAATAACAAAAACTTTGTCTCGCTAAATTGACGGTCACAAAACATTTTACAACAAACCTTACTTTTTTTGTTTTGCACTTAAAACAGTCGCCTGCAGGAGACCACAATTACAACAATGTTGCCCAATGGCAGCAACCACAACCATCAGAATGGCTGCGACAATGGCGTCAACGAAGATTTCATACCGCGACATCAGGACGAGGCGACGGGCGGCGTCGGAGGCGGCAACGATTACTGTCCGCAACATCAACATCAGAAGCAGCAGCAGCAGCGGCTTATGTGAAACATAAACCACCATGAAAACAACAAAAACCACAAGAACAACAAGAACAACAAAAACAACAACAACGTAGTCACCTTTGAAGTACCGATCGTGGTCAGTGCCGGCATCGACGATGGCAAAAGGCGGCAACGTCGCATTCACTTCGATGTGGCCTGCGACAAAGTGTAAACGCGACACGCCCACCGCCTACCACAGAATGAAGCATCAAGAATTGAAAATTATTATTCGACATGTGGCGCGAATTTTTGGTTAAACTTTTAAAGTTATAAAAAGTATTCGAGCGAAATTATTTTTTTAACAATTAAATTTTGTTTTTTTTTAATATATTATATAATTATTTGTTTGTATATAACATTAAACAAATTAAAAATGAAATTAAATTTAAAAATTTTTAAATAATTTTTGAGGTTTTTTTTTAATGGCCTTAAATTTTTTCCAAGTTTTATATTTACAAATAAAAAAACTTAAATTTATTTGAAAATTTTTGTTGTTTTACAGTAAAAATTTCAATAAAGCTTGAAATTTTTAATTATATTTTTAATTTATATATTTATTTAATTCATTATATTTTTATTTAATATTAAAATTTACAAATTTTTATAAATTCTCAATTTAATAAAAATTGTTTTATAATTTTTAAATTATTTCACATCTCAAAAATTGTATATCAACATTAAAAAATTAAATTTTGTTTACTCTGCACAATTTTTTGTAATTAAATTTTATTTAAAAATATATAGTTTTTAAACATTTTATATATAAAATTTTTGTATATAAATTTTATTAAAAAAAATTAATTTTTTAACTTTTATATGAAATAAAAATAAAATTTTTTATACACAAAAGTTAAATTTTGTATACAAATTTCAATTAAAAAACTTAAGTTTTTGAATCTGAGAACTTTTATTTTTTCATTGCAGGGTATCAGTATTATTATTTTTTAATTTTTTTAATTTTAAACTTAAAAGAAAAAAATATTAAATTTATGTTTTAAATTTTTAAAATAAAAATAAAATATTTTAAATTTTCAATTAAATTTTCAACTTTAAAGTAAAAATTAAATTTTTTTATTTTAAATTTTTAAAATTAAAATGTTTTTTTTTTTAATTTTTTAAATTTTCAATTTAAATATACAAAATAAAAATTCTTTCAATCAAAAAGTTATTATTTTAAATTTATGACTTAGGAAACTTTTAAACTTTTAATTTTAATATTTAAATATTTTTTTATTGTTAAATTTTTTGAAATCGAAAACTTTTAAATATTAAATATTTTGTTGTCTTAACAAAAATTAATTATTTTAATATTTTGGCAACAACAACAACAAAACAATGTTCTTTGTCATATACAACAACATTTTTAAACACAATCTGAAAAAATTTAAAAAATTAAAAAAAATTAAAATTAAAATTCATTTTTACGAAATTTCGAAAACGTTTTTTAAGTTTTATCATAAATTCGTCACATTTGTCGAATTAATATGAAAAAAAAAAAAAGATTTTCTAAGCATTTTATAAAATTTTCATTAAAATTTAAATTATAAAAATAAAATGTTTAACTGTATTTTTTCACCGTTCTTCGATGTGAATTATTTCTAGATCTAAAGTTCTAAAGTCCTAAGCTAAATAAACTTACGAAATTTTTAAAAGAAACTTATCAAGTCTTTATATAGCTGAGCTTTTAAGCTTCACTGTTGTAAATATGCGTAAATGAAATTAAAGAATGTGTATATATGTATGTATGTATGTATGTATGTACCACTTATGTACTATACGATTATATGTTTGATGTCATATTTTAAAATAAACGAAAAATTAACACTGAAAATCGTTTTTCCAATATTTCGAATTTGAGTTTTTCTATTTAAGCTTTTGAATTCAAGTGTCTTAGAATTAATGTGAGCTGGTATGGGAACATAGCTCTCAGTCCTCAGGGACCATTGCGTTCAAGTATCTCAGTACAATTAGTGGTTGGAAAATAAAGAAAAGGGCATATCTCGGAATAGAGTCAAGTAAGTATGATTTGGTCATATACATGTGTATGTTAATACTTATACACTGAGAGTAACCGATCTGCTCAACATTACAAAGTTGAACCCATGGATCATTTAATAGTTCGATTTCAAAAAAATATTCAATTTGTACAAAGTTCTCGAAAAATTTATGATTTAAAAAAAATATAAATTTGGAAAATGTTTCCATTGCCGCCACTGAATTTTTTGAATGTTCAATTGTCAGTTAAGGTACATTCGTCTATAGGTTTACTCGCACATAAACAATATAACTGTACTGTAATGTTTCGACAATGTACAGGGTGGCGCAACAGAAATCACCCTATTGGAAGATGCTCTCATATTTGCAAATGGCCGCCAATGTCAAATCTGTTTTGACATTTGTGGACTAGACAGATACAGAATACAAGTGAATAAGCCATGGAGCGATACACTCCCCAAGAACGCGTAACAATTCGTCTGTGGTGTTGGCAAAAATCATAATGAGCGATGAGGCTCATTTTCACCTCAGCGGGTACGTGAACAAGCAAAATTATCGCTTCTGGGGAACCGAAAATCCGCGAGTGATGCACGAGAAACCATTACACCCGCTCAAAGTGACTGCGTGGTGCGCTGTTCACGCTGGAGGAGTCATCGGGCCGAACGCCGCGGGTCAAACGACAACAGTGGACGGTGCGCGCTATAGGGCAATGTTGACCGAGTTTTTTCTGCCCGAACTGGACGAATTAGGACTGGTGGACATGTGGTTCCAACAGGACGGAGCAACAGCACACACTGCACGAGCCACAACCGACATTCTGAAGGCCGGATGACTTATTTTGCGCCACCTTGTACTTTAAGAACAGAAGCATTATGTATATAGATTTGGTACATCAAAGTTTATTGAGCTTTTACCAGGGACAGAAAATAATAGTTATTCAGATATATTTAGATAAAAGAAGCACATAGAAGGAACTGACGTAGCAAACATTTAAATACACCATTTTGATCCTTAGGTTAGGTTATATTAGATTAGGTTAGAGTGGCGGCAAATGCCTTACATAGACCAAACTAGATTCAGTACGATACAACTGTAATAAACGTCCTTTCCTTAATTTAAATGATCACTATTATCGAGTTTTATTGATGCTTTGTGTTGAAAAGTGACGACGTATCATCAACCTTAAACCTAAATAATTCGTTCAATTACAATAAATGCGTACGGTGGTTAGACTGGACCCTAATAAAATAATTGAGACTTTAAGTGTACCTGAGACATTTGAACAGCAGCAAATTTCTCATCCTAGCAGCATAAAATTCTCTGTTTAGGCTGATAGCACATTCTACCTGTTAACCTTCATTAGTGGACTGTAAATGTTTAGGTACCTGAGTTTCTTCTGTATGTTTTGCGTATTTCTATGCATCTTAAATATAAAATCTTAATAACATAATCCTGCGACTTAAAATTAAAACATATAATTTAAATATTACCAAGAGTTTTTGAGATATCACAAAAACTTTGTCTTGGGGCCTTAAAGCCCTCTGGAATACCTATCACATGACACCAAATTTTATGCAATCTGTTGCGCCGCATTATCACATTTTAACCTATTTCAGCCTCTACTTTGAAGGGCGGCAAGCTTCACTCAGGTAATAGCATGAGACACAATTTAACTTGGATTTGGATTTTCAGCTACATTCCATGAATTCTGCATTTTGCATTATAATTATTTTAATTTTGTTTGCCCTCCGCCAGTATCCTAGACTATACGCAACATTATTATTTAAATGTCTTTTGCTAATATTGATAATTCAATATTTTGCCATCGCTTATTAAACAAAACGGAATGCATAAACTGAATTTGTTCAACTGCCAATTCTCAGAATGAGCTCCTCTAATGCCGGTATAAAAAAAAAGAACACTTACAAATGGCTCACGCGCTTCCCATTGCGTCACACGAAAAACCTGCGAAAACTCACGTAAACCAATAAAAACGAAAATTCGCAAATAGAAATGAAGATGCGAGAAAAAAATCGACTTCAACGGATCCAACTCAATTTTGCACTTGGTAAACAACTCGAAAGCTCATCAAGGATATGCCAAAAACAACAACAAATATAATAAAAATGATTAAAGCGAAGGTTTTTCTTTTTTGCCACTGCTGCGTGCCAAGGATTTGCGGGTTCTACAAATTGTGGCCAGCAAAAAAAAAACGTTCAAACAAAAGTGCCAACAACTTGTCATTTGTTTTTGCACAATTTCTCATCTCGTAATAACAGTTTGCATAGTTAAAGATATAAACACAAATAAACCAAGATTTGTAGACTCAGGCTAATGCTGAAAAATGACCTAAACAAATAATTGCCTTGAGTTTTTTTTTATTTGAATACCAAACTAATGATACCTGCTGCAAAAATAACAACAAACTTTGGCTAAATTAAGGTTTTTCGTTTGAATTTTTAGCCCAAACGATGTTTTGCCAAACTGAAATTTAAAATCATCGTGAAATGTGGTCAAAAATGATTTTCCAAACATAAATTAAAATTAAAAAATTTAAATAATATTCAATTCTGAAAATTTATTACAGTTTAATAAAATATTTGAAAAACAATGCTCAATTATCCTAAAGGTCCTTTTCCCTTAATTCAAAACTTTTCGTTTAAAAATTAATTTTAAACCCTGAAGAGTTTATAACAGAATTCACTTTATTACGCAGTGTGACAAAATTGAAAAGTTTGAATGTCCGTCTTCGAGGTTTCCAAGTGTTGTTGGTCTAATCAAGCAGCAAAAACCTGCATATTCAGAATTTTGAATTGACCAAAGTCAAAATCTGGACTTAGGACCCAAGAACCAATTGTTGATAGATTAAATTCAGTAACTTTAATTCAATTTATCTGATGAAAAAGTTTTACTATAACAGATAAAAGGTATCAATCAATTGTCACGAAACAATTGATTCAATTTTGTTACCCTTATTTGATTTTGGTATTCTGGCAAAAAGGTATCACCGAAAAAGCTTAATCAAATTCACCTTCGTGGTGAAATCTTTTTATGACTACTCTGACTGAAATGTGAAAAAAGAAGAGAAAAATGGAAAATATTTTTTTTTTGCTTAAAGATTCCACATTGATGCTATAGAATCCTTTCCTATTCATGTAAAGGCTAAGTGGGTCACTTGCATCGTTTGCTAGTGGTGAAATTATGCCAATATGCGTGCAATCGATGGCTCCAATCGTGTCCTTGACATAAGTATTTATACTAACCCTGTCTTTGTATCAAGTAGTTCCTCAGTCTTCATTGAAAATCGTATTTTGTTGGATTTGTTTTGTATTATGAGTTGGGAAATGTAATGCAATTAACGGGATACCGACGGTTGGCTCATGGATATTGCGAAATTGTGCCCAACACATTTTTATAAGACCCATGTGCGTAGAAGGAAAGCGCTGCCAGGAACAGAAGAGTGAAAGGCATTGACGACACCTGAGCATCATGCGGTTGTAGTTCCTGAATCAGACTCCGGCATAGTATTTTATTTAAGCGTAAACCACCACAAACTCCTCCATTTCTATTAAAAATAAAATTTATTTTTGTTACCTACTTTAATTTCGGTAACAGTTTTTGAATCAATTGACACCGAAAAAGCTTTTTAAAATTTGACAGAATACCAAATACAATCAATTGTCACCTTAGTATCAATTGATACTGTGGTGACTATTGATACTGCGCCAGAATAGGTCTGTAAATGTCATTTAAATTACAGAGATATATCCATTTCTAATATATCTAATATCCGCAGTAAGCGGCAAATATATAAGTATGAGGACCATTTTAATTTGTCTTTAATTATTTCGTTTTGAATGGCGATTTAAGCGTCAATCTTTTGTAATCAGTGTACGAGGTGTGTTCAAAAAGTAAGAAGACTTTTCAAATTTTGCGGGTAAAGTGCTACATTCGATTATTGATTGTTTTGTTATGTTATGTTTACAATTTCAGCTTTATATTATAGCATGTTTAGTTTGTTTATGAGAGGCATATCGGTTAGAAGTGTTTTGCGTGCTCTGCGGTATTCTGCTGACTCTTCCAGTGGGACTATTGGGCTTTGGTTTCGATATCATAACCATATACCCCTGATTCGTCACCAGTTATGACCCTTTTTAGCAAATCATAATGATCATTGTTGTTGTTGTTTTTAGCTAAAAACTCTCTCACAAGCATAGATGAGTTTCAGAACAAACTTCGCTGGTACACGTCTCATGCCCAAAACAAAATTCGAAAAAATTGCATGGCACGAACCAACCGATATGTATACATACAATATATATAAAAATAAGTAATTTAGAATAAATTGTATTCAAGTCGGTTTTTAATGAGCTATAAGTTTTCAAAATCAGAAAGTATATATCTTTTTACCTCAATATTATTTCTATCTTTGAAAATGTAATGTTTGTGCAGTTGTCATGGTTGCTACAAAATTATTGAGTAACCAAAAACAAAAACAACAACGTAGTTTGTTGTCAAAAATCAAAAAACAAACTTCAAAATAAGGCAAAAATCGAGGTGAGTTCGCTCAATTTGCGATCTCATTTCTGCTTTCCTAACCCTATTATTCAACTATGCATAATTTTATCCTCAAAAGCTAAGCTGGGCACTAACAACAAGGTGGCGCAAAAGAAGTCATCCGATGATAGCTTGGGCATAAGCTACGCGCGTTTGGCGGTCGGCAGGCAGCAGCTGATGCACGGACTGAACTTTGTAGGGGAACATGTTCAAATCTTTCACCAAAATTCGTTGCAGGGACCGCCGGCTGAGGCCCAATTGCGTGGCACGTCGTCTGGTCGATGTTTCGGGCCTCACTTCGACGTCCTCGGCTACATCGGCGATATTCTCGGCAGAACGGGCGCTCCGGGGCCGGCCACTATTGGCAACGTCTCGTGTGGTCCCATACTCTTCAAGGTTAGTGGCTAAACGGCGCAGTGTTTGCGCAGTCGGTGTCGGAAGGCCGGGAAATCGGCGACGGAATTCGCGCTAAATTGTTACGCAAAAAAATAGACACAATTATTCCGCGTGCTTGGGGCTTATTCACTTGTATTCTGTATCTGTCTAGTCCACAAATGTCAAAACAGATTTGACATTGGCGGCCATTTGCAAAAATGAGAGCATCTTCCAATAGGGTGATTTCTGTTGCGCCACCTTGTAGTTAATAAGTTAAAAGTTAATTAACAAAGTTGCAAATGTTCAACTTTCCCGTTAATTTCTAAAGCCAATAAAAAGTTAATTAACTCGAGTTAAATTTCTTCCGTTAATTTAAGTTAGTGAAATATAATACGAAAAAATAAAAATAATCGAATGATAAACTGAAAGATGCTGATTTCCTGGAGGACAAATTGTTGGTGAACTAGCTCAAAAAAAAAACAACCTGCATCTTTTGATTAATATCATTATTTTATTTTGATTTGAATGAACTATTTTTTTAAATTAAAAGTGAGTTCAATCCTATATTATCATATGTAGAGTATTATTACCTATTTTAAATTTTCTAAGGATTCCTTCCACTACCGGAACCAGCAAATTCGACCTGAGGTTGTTACAATCTTTCAAAAATTTCTAAAAGTTCATTTTTGTGACTCAACTTTATATAATTCAATGATTGCTTTCCTTTCGATGCCGCCTTGTAATGGAACCCCATTAAAAATACGTAAAATTAATGACCCAATCTTTTAAGATATCCGATTGTGACCTGACACTGTGTAATAAAAAATGGTTCATTCAACCGAAGGTTTCCTCCACTTGTATTACAAATCTCAACCTCGCATATTTTTTTTGGAGTTAGACCTTTTTAGAATTCTAAAAAGTTGTGGAATATAGCAGTTAAATGCAAACAAACATATAAACATTATATATTTATATAAAAAAACAGAGCAAGCAGCTGCATTTCTTAGATACATCCGTAATTTCGATACTAATAAAAAACAACAAAAACAAAAAAAAACTGTATAGAAAAAATCGATAACAACAAAAGTTGATATAGAAATCAGTCGAGTGTGTTGACATAACCCTCGATGTAGTTGATTTCTGTTCGTTGTTGTTGCTGTTGTCACATTCGTCCTATTCTGCATTTGGCTTTCTACGCATTTATTTCATTTTATTTGATGTCTTCTTTTATTTTATTTTATTTTATATTCTTTTCGATTGGCTTATTTCGGTATTTTTATTTTCATTTTGAGCTCGAACTCTTGGGACTGGGCTAAACCAGTCTAAACACATTTTATTGGCAAGACAACGCGCTGACATTTCGGAATACCAACTTGTATCCTTGAGTTTCACGCACACTTACTTTGGTTTCGGTTTGGATTTGTCGGATACTCGAATTTGCATATGCGAAATTATTCAGAGGATAAAAGCATTGAAACAAAATTTAAAAAGTTTATTGAACTCAGAATAAAGTTTTGCTTCACACAAGGAAGAAAGTTTAGTTAGATTCTTTTAGTGCTGAATACAGCATTTAAGCCACATGTCGTTTGGCAATGAGTGAACATTCTTGTTGGCATTTCGTCGTATCTGAGTGCGCATGTGACCTGTAGTTTTTGCTGGGATTCAATTCCTGTGCTGGGAATCAATGGAAATAAATTAGCTGGCGGTCTTGCCAGGAAAGGAGCCTCAACAGTAATGATAGGTCATCATCCGTTTTGCGTCATATGTTGAGAAAAGTGAGAGGAAACTATTAGGGAAAATATAAGACAAATAAGACAGGTACTCTTTGTTAACCATCCAGGCCTAAGACAACCCAAAGTACTTCTTGGCAACTATGACCACAAATGATTTGAGTTTTGCTTTGGACGGTCCAGAAATGAATTGTGAATATTAATCGGCATTTTCTGACTGTTCACTGTAGACTCAAAGATCCTCAAAGCAGAGTAGGCATAGAATCAAGTCCGATGTGCAGATTCTGCGACGAAGAAACTGAATTGCCATACAGGAGATATAAACTATTAACAAAAATAAGACTTAGTCAACATTTTCGAATTTCTGGAGGATTTGTAGGGTTCTCCTATATTAGCAGAGTCTTTATTAATAATAATAATAATAATAATAATAATAATAATAATAATAATAATAATATTAGCTGAGGGCGTACAATAAATCGAAATCAATGTCCACTCAGAGAATATAGTGGCTGGAAAAGATGGACATCTTTATATCTACTCAAAATACGACGCTTATCATTTATACATATATACTTGTATTTGTCAAATGTACCACGCCTCCTTATGGGCGTTATAAATGGTAGAAAAAACATGAAACTATCCGTAGCGTGGACTATAATGTAATCGTATATAAAAAATATGTACACATATGTGAAATATATGAGCCACCCTAATTTGATTACAGTGAATCAAATTAATAATGGGACAAATGTTACAATATTACTAACAATTTAACGTTTTTAATCTACAAATAAATAAACGATTTTATGGAATATTGTTTTTGTATTTCAAAGGTTATTTTTATATTGACTAGAATAGGTTGAACAAGTGATTTGAACACCAAAGCAAAGTAATAATGGAGAACAAGACATTGAGTAAATTAGGGTGCACTTTAAATGGTAACGAGTCGAAATGTTGCATTTGGAATTTATATTTTCGGTTTTGTCGGTTTAATGCCAAGCGTCCTCAATTAATACAAGAACGGGTAACAGTGGAGGTATTGAGCGTTTCGTCGCAGCCAGCTTAGCACTTTATCATTGCTGTTCGGTTCGTAGGTTATATCAATTCCTTCGTCCGATATGTAGTCGGGTGAATCACGATGTTTCTATAGTTAAGGAAATAGAAAAATTTGAATTATTTCCATATTTGTAACAATATTCTAACATTAAATATTTGAAAATATTCTACATTATAAATCGTAAGAAATAATTTGGAATTATTTCAAAATATATTCACTTTATCGTTACTGATGAAAATCTTACCGGTACATCGTCATCGTCTCTTAAAAGTTCATCAATCATCGCAATCGCTTTCCACATCTCCACCTCTTCGACTTCGAATCCGGGAGGTGCGCTTATCAAAGGCATTTTTACGAATATTAAATAAATAATATATTTAAGTAATTTGAACACAGAATGGCTCAAACAAATTCAGAAATTTAGATCTGCTCGGTTCGCAAATGTTTTTGAAATGAATAGTTTCCTCCAAAGTTTTCCGAATATATGGCTTCCAGGTAGTCAAAGTTATTGATCCATTTGATCAAACAAAAATTAAAAAATATATTTCATACCTCGATTAAGACTTTTGACTACCTGAGAAAAGATATCGACCCTAACCTATTTATGACACCTGAAATCCATTAAATGTTGCTTATATATAATAATCTATATATACAGGTATACAAATTAAAGTTCTTTCTTTCTATCTTTGCGTTTAAACCATTCATCCGATGACATTTTGGAGAGTTGCTGTGCTCACGACGAGGATATTTTAAGCTAAACAATATTTGCAATTACGCCCACAATTTGTAAAACTATATAAAAGTATTCGATTATATTTTGCTCCTATTGTCGAAAACTTCATTAAAAATGGGCGTGTTTGGATCAATTTAACTTATATTTTGGAAATAGGTTGGATCAATTTTACGTTCATTACCATAGCTGAGGAACTTAACCCAAAAATAAGCAAATTTTTAAATATCTAATTGTGGGCGTGTGTCAATTATAATTCCTTTCAGAGTCATCCCGTATATGTATATATATATATGGGCGTAATAAGTTATATAGTTTATTATTGCTTCCAGGTGCATCCCTGTATATAAAGATTATTATATATAAGCAACATTTAATGGATTTCAGGTGTCATAAATAGGTTAGGGTCGATATCTTTTCTCAGGTAGTCAAAAGTCTTAATCGAGGTATGAAATATATTTTTTAATTTTTGTTTGATCAAATGGATCAATAACTTAAGACTACCTGGAAGCCATATATTCGGAAAACTTTGGAGGAAACTATTCATTTCAAAAACATTTGCGAACCGAGCAGATCTAAATTTCTGAATTTGTTTGAGCCATTCTGTGTTCAAATTACTTAAATATATTATTTATTTAATATTCGTAAAAATGCCTTTGATAAGCGCACCTCCCGGATTCGAAGTCGAAGAGGTGGAGATGTGGAAAGCGATTGCGATGATTGATGAACTTTTAAGAGACGATGACGATGTACCGGTAAGATTTTCATCAGTAACGATAAAGTGAATATATTTTGAAATAATTCCAAATTATTTCTTACGATTTATAATGTAGAATATTTTCAAATATTTAATGTTAGAATATTGTTACAAATATGTAAATAATTAAAATTTTTCTATTTCCTAAACCATAGAAACATCGTGATTCACCCGACTACATATCGGACGAAGGAATTGATATAACCTACGAACCGAACAGCAATGATAAAGTGCTAAGCTGGCTGCGACGAAACGCTCAATACCTCCACTGTTACCCGTTCTTGTATTAATTGAGGACGCTTGGCATTAAACCGACAAAACCGAAAATATAAATTCCAAATGCAACATTTCGACTCGTTACCATTTAAAGTGCACCCTAATTTACTCAATGTCTTGTTCTCCATTATTACTTTGCTTTGGTGTTCAAATCACTTGTTCAACCTATTCTAGTCAATATAAAAATAACCTTTGAAATACAAAAACAATATTCCATAAAATCGTTTATTTATTTGTAGATTAAAAACGTTAAATTGTTAGTAATATTGTAACATTTGTCCCATTATTAATTTGATTCACTGTAATCAAATTAGGGTGGCTCATATATTTCACATATGTGTACATATTTTTTATATACGATTACATTATAGTCCACGCTACGGATAGTTTCATGTTTTTTCTACCATTTATAACGCCCATAAGGAGGCGTGGTAGATTTGACAATACAAGTATATATGTATAAATGAGAAGCGTCGTATTTTGAGTAGATATAAAGATGTCCATATTTTCCAGCCACTATATTCTGTGAGTGGACATTGATTTCGATATATTGATTTTGATATATTGTACGCCCTCAGCTAATATTATTATTATTAATATTATAATTATTATTATTATTATTATTATTATTATTATTATTATTATTATTATTATTATTATTATTATTATTATTATTAATAAAGACTCTGCTAATATAGGAGAACCCTACAAATCCTCGTCTAGCCCAGCTGCCCCCAGAAATTCGAAGATGTTGACTAAGTCTTATTTTGTTAGTTCATTTTCTGTAACTATAATTTATGGCAATTCAGTTTCTTCGTCGCAGAATCTGCACATCGGACTTGATTCTATGCCTACTCTGCTTTGAGGATCTTTGAGTCTACAGTGAACAGTCAGAAAATGCCGATTAATATTCACAATTCATTTCTGGACCGTCCAAAGCAAAACTCAAATCATTTGTGGTCATAGTTGCCAAGAAGTACTTTGGGTTGTCTTAGGCCTGGTTGGTTAACAAAGAGTTCCTGTCTTATTTGTCCCTAACAGTTTCCTCTCACTTTACTCAACATATGACGCAAAACGGATGATGACATATCATTACTGTTGAGGCTCCTTTCCTGGCAAGATCGCCAGCTAGTTTATTTCCATTGATTCCTATACAACCCAGCAGGAAATCTTACCTAACTGATTTAGTTTCTGTAGACTGCTCCGTACTAATTTAGAGTCAAGTAAGTATGAGCTTGAATATCCGAAAACAAGCCTACTACATGTCTCTTCTTTCTTCCTTGCCACATTCAGTCTCTGATCCGTCCAACTTAGGTTTAGGGCAAAGAAAATTTTGCCACGCCCACCTATTACGCCCACAATTTGAAAAACTAAGTAAAAATATTCGATTATATCGCTAATATTGCTCCAAAAATTTTTTTACTACTATTTTACCATTTTACTACTATTTTACCATTTTTCTACTATTTTACCACTTTACTACCATTTTACTACTATTTTACCATTTTAATACTATTTTACTACTATTTTACCATTTTACTACTACTTTACCATTATACTACTATTTTACCATTTTTCTACTATTTTACCATTTTACTACTATTTTACCATTTTACTACTATTTTACCATTTTACTACTACTTTACCATTTTACTACTATTTTACCACTTTACTACTATTTTACCATTTTACTACCATTTTACTACTACTTTACCATTTTACTACTACTTTACCATTTTACTACTATTTTACCATTTTTCTACTATTTTACCATTTTACTACTATTTTACCACTTTACTACTATTTTACCACTTTACTACTATTTTACCATTTTACTACCATTTTACTACTACTTTACCATTTTACTACAATTTTACCATTTTTCTACTATTTTACCATTTTACTACTATTTTACTACTACTTTACCATTTTACTACTATTTTACCATTTTACTACTATTTTACCACTTTACTACTATTTTACCATTTTACTACTATTTTACCACTTTACTACTATTTTACCACTTTACTACTATTTTACCATTTTACTACCATTTTACTACTATTTTACCTTTTTACTACCATTTTACTACTATTTTACCATTTTACTACTATTTTACCATTTTACTACCATTTTACTACTACTTTACCATTTTACTACTATTTTACCATTTTTCTACTATTTTACCATTTTACTACTATTTTACCATTTTACTACCATTTTACTACTACTTTACCATTTTACTACTATTTTACCATTTTTCTACTATTTTACCATTTTACTACTATTTTACCATTTTACTACTACTTTACCATTTTACTACCATTTTACTACTACTTTACCATTTTACTACTATTTTACCATTTTTCTACTATTTTACCATTTTACTACTATTTTACCACTTTACTACTATTTTACCATTTTTCTACTATTTTACCATTTTACTACTATTTTACCATTTTACTACTACTTTACCATTTTACTACCATTTTACTACTACTTTACCATTTTACTACTATTTTACCATTTTTCTACTATTTTACCATTTTACTACTATTTTACCATTTTACTACTATTTTACCATTTTACTACCATTTTACTACTACTTTACCATTTTACTACTATTTTACCATTTTTCTACTATTTTACCATTTTACTACTATTTTACCATTTTACTACCATTTTACTACTACTTTACCATTTTACTACTATTTTACCATTTTTCTACTATTTTACCATTTTACTACTATTTTACCATTTTACTACTACTTTACCATTTTACTACCATTTTACTACTACTTTACCATTTTACTACTATTTTACCATTTTTCTACTATTTTACCATTTTACTACTATTTTACCATTTTACTACCATTTTACTACTACTTTACCATTTTACTACTATTTTACCATTTTTCTACTATTTTACCATTTTACTACTATTTTACCATTTTACTACTACTTTACCATTTTACTACCATTTTACTACTACTTTACCATTTTTCTACTATTTTACCATTTTACTACTATTTTACCATTTTACTACTATTTTACCATTTTACTACTATTTTACCATTTTACTACCATTTTACTACTACTTTACCATTTTACTACTATTTTACCATTTTTCTACTATTTTACCATTTTACTACTATTTTACCATTTTACTACCATTTTACTACTACTTTACCATTTTACTACTATTTTACCATTTTTCTACTATTTTACCATTTTACTACTATTTTACCACTTTACTACTATTTTACCACTTTACTACTATTTTACCATTTTACTACCATTTTACTACTACTTTACCATTTTACTACAATTTTACCATTTTTCTACTATTTTACCATTTTACTACTATTTTACTACTACTTTACCATTTTACTACTATTTTACCATTTTACTACTATTTTACCACTTTACTACTATTTTACCATTTTACTACTATTTTACCACTTTACTACTATTTTACCACTTTACTACTATTTTACCATTTTACTACCATTTTACTACTATTTTACCTTTTTACTACCATTTTACTACTATTTTACCATTTTACTACTATTTTACCATTTTACTACCATTTTACTACTACTTTACCATTTTACTACTATTTTACCATTTTTCTACTATTTTACCATTTTACTACTATTTTACCATTTTACTACCATTTTACTACTACTTTACCATTTTACTACTATTTTACCATTTTTCTACTATTTTACCATTTTACTACTATTTTACCATTTTACTACTACTTTACCATTTTACTACTATTTTACCATTTTACTACTATTTTACCACTTTACTACTATTTTACCACTTTACTACTATTTTACCATTTTACTACCATTTTACTACTACTTTACCATTTTACTACTATTTTACCATTTTTCTACTATTTTACCATTTTACTACTATTTTACCATTTTACTACTACTTTACCATTTTACTACTATTTTACCATTTTACTACTATTTTACCACTTTACTACTATTTTACCATTTTACTACCATTTTACTACTATTTTACCATTTTACTACTATTTTACCATTTTACTACTACTTTACCATTTTACTACTATTTTACCATTTTACTACTATTTTACCACTTTACTACTATTTTACCACTTTACTACTATTTTACCATTTTACTACCATTTTACTACTACTTTACCATTTTACTACTATTTTACCATTTTACTACTATTTTACCATTTTTCTACTATTTTACCATTTTACTACTATTTTACCATTTTACTACCATTTTACTACTATTTTACCATTTTACTACTATTTTACCACTTTACTACTATTTTACCACTTTACTACTATTTTACCATTTTACTACCATTTTACTACTACTTTACCATTTTACTACTATTTTACCATTTTACTACTATTTTACCATTTTTCTACTATTTTACCATTTTACTACTATTTTACCATTTTACTACCATTTTACTACTATTTTACCATTTTACTACTATTTTACCACTTTACTACTATTTTACCATTTTACTACCATTTTACTACTATTTTACCATTTTACTACCATTTTACTACTATTTTACCATTTTACTACTATTTTACCATTTTACTACCATTTTACTACTACTTTACCATTTTACTACTATTTTACCATTTTTCTACTATTTTACCATTTTACTACTATTTTACTATTTTACTACTACTTTACCATTTTACTACTATTTTACCATTTTACTACTATTTTACCACTTTACTACTATTTTACCACTTTACTACTATTTTACCATTTTACTACCATTTTACTACTACTTTACCATTTTACTACTATTTTACCATTTTTCTACTATTTTACCATTTTACTACTATTTTACCATTTTACTACTACTTTACCATTTTACTACTATTTTACCATTTTACTACTATTTTACCACTTAACTACTATTTTACCATTTTACTACCATTTTACTACTATTTTACCATTTTACTACTATTTTACCATTTTACTACCATTTTACTACTACTTTACCATTTTACTACTATTTTACCATTTTACTACTACTTTACCATTTTACTAATATTTTACCATTTTACTACCATTTTACTACTATTTTACCATTTTACTACTATTTTACTACTATTTTACCATTTTACTACTATTTTACCATTTTTCTACTATTTTACCATTTTACTACTATTTTACTATTTTACTACCATTTTACTACTATTTTACCATTTTACTACTATTTTACCATTTTACTACCATTTTACTACTATTTTACCATTTTACTACTATTTTACCATTTTACTACTATTTTACCATTTTTCTACTATTTTACTACTATTTTACTACTATTTTACCATTTTAGTACTATTTTACCATTTCACTACTATTTTACTACTATTTTACCATTTTACTACTATTTTACCATTTTACTACTATTTTACCATTTTACTACCATTTTACTACTATATTACCATTTTACTACTATTTTACCATTTTACTACTATTTTACCATTTTACTACTATTTTACCATTTTACTACCATTTTACTACTATTTTACCATTTTACTACTATTTTACTACTATTTTACCATTTTAGTACTATTTTACCATTTTACTACTATTTTACCATTTTACTACTATTTTACCATTTTACTACTATTTTACCATTTTACTACAATTTTACCATTTTACTACTATTTTACCATTTTACTACCATTTTACTACTATTTTACCATTTTACTACTATTTTACTACTTTTTTACCATTTTACTACTATTTTACCATTTTACTACTATTTTACCATTTTACTACCATTTTACTACTATTTTACTACTATTTTACCATTTTACCATTTTACTACTATTTTACCATTCTACTACTATTTTACCATTTTAATACTATTTTACTACTATTTTACCATTTTACTACTATTTTACCATTTTACTACTATTTTACTACTATTTTACCATTTTACTACTATTTTACCATTTAACTACTATTTTACTACTATTTTACCATTTTACTACTATTTTACCATTTTACCACCATTTTACTACTATTTTACCATTTTACTACTATTTTACCATTTTACTACTATTTTACCATTTTACTACTATTTTACCATTTTACCACCATTTTACTACTATTTTACCATTTTACTACTATTTTACCATTTTACTACTATTTTACCATTCTACTACTATTTTACCATTTTACTACTATTTTACCATTTTACTACTATTTTACCATTTTACTACTATTTTACCATTTTACTACTATTTTACCATTTTACTACTATTTTACCATTTTACTACTATTTTACCATTTTACTACTATTTTACCTTTTTACTACTATTTTACCATTTTACTACTATTTTACCATTTTACTACTATTTTACCATTTTACTACCATTTTACTACTATTTTACCATTCTACTACTATTTTACTACTTTTTTACCATTTTACTACTATTTTACCATTTTACTACTATTTTACTACTATTTTACTACTATTTTACCATTTTACTACTATTTTACCATTTTACCACCATTTTACTACTATTTTACCATTTTACTACTATTTTACCATTTTACTACTATTTTACCATTTTACTACTATTTTACCATTTTACTACTATTTTACCATTTTACTACTATTTTACCATTTTACTACTATTTTACCATTTTACTACTATTTTACCATTTTACTACTATTTTACCATTTTACTACTATTTTACCATTTTACTACTATTTTACCATTTTACTACCATTTTACTACTATTTTACCATTTTACTACTATTTTACCATTTTACTACTACATTTTACCAGAGGACTGGATAAACTGAATTGACTAGATTGGCTAGGAAGACAGGATGGTCTGAAAAAACCTGGCTTGACATTATAAACTCGAAACACTGAATCGGATTGATGCGGCGAAGACGGGTAGGCCCAGCTTGTAACATATAATATATTTAGCATATAGTACGCGACGTTGCTCGTATTAGGGAGTGGCAGATTTTTTAGCCCGAAACCTTCCCGAGCGTGAGCGTAGCAATGCCACAAAATTGTATCCCAATCGGATGAACGGTTTAGATGTGCATAGGTTAGAAAGAAAGATATATATATATATATACAATATATAGAAACAAAAAATATATATTATATATTATATATACATGTATAGAAGTTTAAAGTAATTTGTAATTACACAATGTATTAAAATACTTGGCGTCAGCGACTTCAATTTATTTTTAAACAATATATCTTAAAAATATTTCAGTATGCTCTAAAAACTTTTTAATATTTCAAACCATTTAAATTCAAATTTGAACTCTTCCTTCGCTAACTGAATTTAAATCAGACGACCCAAATCCTGTTCAACAAGCATTTAAAACGGAACTGAAGAAAAGAACGAAGCACAAACTGCGCAGAATCCACTTGAAATTTGTTATCTGAGTTTGTATAGACACTGTCGGTAACTACCCCAAAAATGGGCGAGGTTGGATCAATTTAACGCCCACTTTGAAAAAAATAGAAAATATGCGATAACGTGGCTAATATTGCTCCTATAAATCTGAAATTTGGTATCTGAATTTGTATTGGCACTGTCGATAACTTCCCCAAAAATGGGCGAGGTTGGATCAATTTAACGCACACTTTCAAAAAAAGGGTGGATCATTTTTACGCCTACCACCATTTGCTCAGAAACTTGATGTGCTAAATAGAAAACATGTAACGGGATGCACCGGGAAGAATAACAGGATATACAAAATTGTCCACGCCCACTTATTACGCCCACAATTTAATTAATTACGTGATAATATACGATTACATTGCTAATATTGCTCCTAAAAATTTGGGATTTTGTTTCTGAGTTTGTATGCCGATAATTTCACAGCCATAACTCAGAATACCGAGAAGTTCTGCTAACAAACGGGAGTACCGGGAAGTTCCGTAACTAACGGAAGTACCAGGAAGTACCGAGAAGTACCGGTAAGTACCGGGAAGTACCGATAAGTTTCGGGAAGTACCGGGAAGTTCTGCTACCATTTTTTTAAGTGGCATTGCAACGCATGCCGGGCATTCGCTAGTATTGTATAAAAAAATTAACTTAACATATACGTCCAAATAATTAAAATAAATATTGAGCTGTTTAATAATTTTGCGAGTCATATCTGCTTAAACAAAAACAACAACAACAATAAATACATAAACAACAGGAACAAAAAATATCAAAATGTCCGGAACAGCATGTACGCAAATTTACCAACACACACGCACATGCTTACACGCTTTCGCATTTAACTAAATGACTTGCTCTTAGCCATCAGCGAGTTGCCACACTTTGCTCGTTTTGCACTAATTTACTCCGGGCACTAATTTATGCCTCAAATTACAGCAATATCCGCTTCCGTTTTGTGCCACTTGTCCACCCGCGCCACGTCGCGCCACAAGCGAGTACATAATTTTAATCGGCTATTTCGGGCGCGTTCGGGTGGTGTTAAATTTTGCCCGCCACTTTGTTTAAATTTAAAATTAATTTCTGTGGCAGCTGTTCTTTTTGTTTCTTTTTTCCTCTTTTCCACTTTTCCTCCTTTCCTTTGCATTTTTTTTATTCTTCCACGCAAATGAAATTGCTTGTGGCTTTATTTGTGCGCGAAATTTGTGGCTTTTGGCTTAAATGATGTTGGCGGGTTTAATTAGCCGTGAATGAATGAATTTAATGAAAATATAATTTATGAAATGTAATAATAATTAAAGACTTCGGGCAAAGAAAGATTTCGAATGTCCGCTGCCCTGCGAGGCAATTAAGGAACCGATTTGTTGTCATTAGCTTTAGAGAAAACTTCAGGTTACACTTTCAATTTATTAGATAAGCTTTGATAAAGTTTGCAGCCTTTAAAAAACCATTTTAAAGTTTTCCAAAGCTTTTCAAAAAAATTTAACAGAAACTTTTTAAATATTTGTCAATATAATTTTTAGTTTTTTACTTTAAAGCTTTACTTGAATGAACTTCTAAATAAAAGTGAGCTTTTTTATTCGAAAAAATTACAAGCACATTTTTCAAACATTTATTAACCTAGAAGTTGTAATTTTTTAAAGAAAAGCTTTAAGGTAAAAACCTAAAAATTCTATTAAAAAATATTTAAGAGCTTCTGTTGAATTGAACATTAAGTTATAAATTTTTAACTTTAAAGCTTTACTTAAAAAATTTATAACTTAATGAAAATCTCACTTTAATTTAAAAGTTTCTTAAAAGAAGCTTTATTTATTTATTAAACTTTGAACATTCTTTTGGCCAGATTTAACCGAAAGTCATTCAATCACTTGACCTTTTTTCACTATAATGCACAATTCAGTCGGGCATATTGTGCTTGGGTAGACGTTAGTAACATTGAAGGAAAATCTAGATTTTCAAAGCTAAAATCAATAGTTCCAAATTCATTTGTTGAATTATTTAGAAAATTTGATGATTAATAAATAGCTTATAATAGCCGACATTGCACGGGTTTGGATATATACAAAAAAAAATTTGTAGAAGATGACGAATGGAAGTGTCGACAAGGCCGTCTGCACTGACTCAGTCATTTACAAAAAATGTCACATAAAAATGTGCCGAAAGACATGCAAAATGAGGCCTAAATATTTACTGCTTTGAAAATTTTAACAGAGAAGACCCAGCAACACGCTCGAACAGCAGATAAATTTGCAAAGTCTACTAAAATAATTTTTTATTTAATATATATTTGTCAGATCTATCTGGTAAACCGAAAAGTAAGAATTCTCTGTGTAACCGGGAACACAATTTTGAAACCTCCGAACCCCCTCAACTATTATTTATTATTTTTTAATCCAAAATGGATATACCAAACAGGTACAGAATATCGACATGAGCTCACGTCTATTATGTCAAGTTTTTAATTTTTTTGGTTTTGGTTGAAACGCCTGTAAATGAAACGCATTAGTATACTTATAGATGAGAGGTTAGGGGACGCGAAAATTATGCGTTGATACATAAATAAAACGATGAAGTATTCCAAAAGAAAAACAAATTACATGTCCCTATTATAAGTGGGCGTTGATATTATCGGTTTGTGTTACTACTTAAACGGAAGAAAAAACTCAATATACCCTTCGGTAAGTGAACTTGCACTTGGCTTAGGGTATAATGAAAAAAATATCTACATACAAAATATATAAACGAATATCTAAATCTAAATGCACTTACGAGTATATTGAATATACTCTTTTATTGTTGTTGTATGAAGAAAAACATGCGATGCTCTTGAAAAGAATTTCCAAGCTTAAAGTTTACCTGCATAAGTAAAATCAGGAAAAGGTAAAACGTCTGCAAATATTGCCTACCTTTAAAAATACTGCAGCAACTAACCTTCCCGGTAATCACATCAATAAGTAACTAAAATTGTAGTAGCATTTTCCGGTCAGATTATATCATAGTGTTGAGTCACGTTAATTTAGTTCAACCACGCCCTCTTTTTCTAAAATAATAGATTTTGTCATCATATATATCCAAAAAAAAATTATATCATAGTATAGCATCACGTTCCTGAGATATAGCGAAGGGCTTCTAATTAATCTGACCATGCCCACTGTTTTGTGAAATGGAAGATTTCATCACCGTACACCTCCATACTAAATTTTATCATCACAGTGCAACCCATTTATGAAATATGGTGGTGGGCGTTAAATTAAACCAACCACGCCCACATTGATCATGTCAACTCAAATGATTAATATAAGCGATAAGTGTAAATTGGGCGAGAGGGCGTGGAAGTTGTCTAATATTTAATATGATTTATATAATATATAAATACATCATTTTTTCCGAAATTACATTTGTGTGTAGTTAGGTACATTTCCGTTACTTTTCGATACCCCACGTTGTGGCAGTGGGCGTTAAATTTATCCAGTCACGCCCACTTTTGTGAAGGTGTCGACAGCGATCACACCAATTTAGATATTAAATTGTACATTTCAAGGATCACTATTGGCAAATTAATATAATAATTTTAATTAATTTCACAAATTATGGGCGTAATAGGTGGGCGTAATAAATAAATATAGTTGATCCGAAAAGTAGGCTAGAGAATTTTTTAGTATTGGTAAGAAAAAAAGTTGGAACAATTTATTATTTTTGAAATCGTTTGGCTAGATTCCATTTCCAAGATGTCGAGCTTAGTTGTGCCATGCCGCAATACATACCAGACGGTTGGAGATGGCAACTCCAAAAAACGAACGCGACACATAATGAGATATTTACTTATAAATAAAGCTCAATTCTCGCTTATTAAAAAAATTCCAAGACGAATGGAAACTAAAAAGTCTAATCAAATATTTAATAACTAAGTTTCAATAGAATTACTAATCACTTATTGCCATTTGAAGAACTTCTTCTCTTCTCCTCTAATTGAGCGCATTTTTTTTTACTTACTTACTTACTTTCGGCGGAATTGACTTTGTTGGCCATTCCTTAAATATTTTTCACATCGAAGATTTCAATCTAAAAAGTTTTGTCTTTTGCTTTGTTATTGCAAAGACATGCTCACCTGCTTCGTTCTAGCCCTCGAAACCTTGTACCTTGTATCGTCTTGCCTGTCGCTTGCCTGGCCCTACCTTGCCCTTTCTTGCCCTATCCTGTCCTGCTCCTGTCACTTCGTTTAGTTAGTGGCAAAACAAGTTCACATTCGATTTGTTTTTTTTTTGTTTGTTCGTTTCGACCAGTTTTAAACGTTAACTTGATTTGACCGTGGCTCGAATTCGAATCGATTCCCATAAATCGAGATTTTTGCCTTGAGCAAGGCGGCCACAAAACGGCATCGGACGCAGTACATTGCTTTCGCGAGAAGTTCATGCGGGCAGGTTAGGCTGGCTCCACTTGAAAAGTATTTTACAAATTGCATTGGTTGACAAATTCTGTAAATTTCGCGCATTTTAAAAGATAAAAGTTACAGAAACGCAATTGAACGAAGTTTCGAAAAGAGTTTTTAGCCAAAGTTGCAGAAACGCAGCGATGGGAACGCATGCGGTGTCGTGTGAAAACTATTCATTTAAACTTTAAGCTAGCGTGGCATTTAAGCTGTATCTTTAGGATCACTGGAAATGCATATGAACACTTCAACTTTGTGGACATTATTCTTGAGAAAATTATTATCTAAAGCATTCGAGAAAAGCATGATAACTCAGCTTTAGTTTGATATGACCATGTGGTATCAAATAAGTATCCAATGCCATATTTAATGCGTTATTTAAAATCTATCAAAATAAAAAAAGTCTTTATAATTAAAAATTAATGTTTCTTGCCTTGCTCTCAATTTGTGGAATTAAGTAGAAAATAATCGATTATTTTGCTAAATTTTAAATTTGGTATCTGAGTTTGTAGGATCACTAATTTTTAAATATAATAGAAGGATTTAAAAGGTACTAATGTATCAAATAAGTTTCCGATATTAATATTATTGCTATACTTTAAATAAGACACTTAAAAAGACTTTCAGTAATATTGTGAATAATCTTTATTATAAGGATTAACCTGGTTGGTGGAGGTCATAAACCTATTAAGTCCCGAGCAATATCAGATAAAGTCCTCTTAGGTTATTTAAGCTAAAGTAAGCATCATTTAATACGTAAACGTGTTTGTAAAATCACATAAAAGAAGTCAAGCAGAGTCTGGAGACTTCTTCTAGTTTTCCAAACGTTAAAGCTCCTAAGTTTTCCCTAGATTAATAAATAAATAACTTATAAGTAAATAATTAAATGTTGGTAAACAACTATAGTAAAGTTGTTATTTATTTTAGGATAACTTTTTATAACAAGTTAGTCAGTAACTCACTTAGCTCTAATTTGATATATTCTTACCTTCTTCTTCTGTCCTTAAAAGAGTTCAAATGTAAATGCCAATATTCAGTTAAATTTATTGACCATATCCTGATAATCGATATCAATTAAGCGACTCTATCCGAATAAGGTCACCTACTACAGTCTTGTTTTTGTAGTTAAGTTCTGATTCTCATATACATACTAAAGCTTCTTGAGTTGTTCAGATTTAACGATACATAAAAGTCGCATACATATATCCCAATTTTTGGCAATAAAAACCTAACTGTTTAATAGTCAGTTAACTATCTGCAATTTTATGAGACCATCGAAGAGAGCAAATTACTTTTTTTTATATCTGAGTGAATTCACGTGACTTTCCATTTTTTTAAAAAGCAATGCTTACACTCCTGGTTGAATAAAAAGGTAGGAAAGCAGAAATGAGAACGGAAATTGAGCGAACTCACCTCGATTTCTGCCTTATTTTAAAGATATATTTTTGACAACAAACTACGTTGTTGTTTTTATTTACTTGATAATTTTGTAGCAACCATGACAACTGCACAAACATTTAATTTTAAAAGAAAGAAACAATATCGAGGTGAAGAGCAACAATTTTCTACTTACCTCACCTTATATATGTTATACATCTATATATAGATGGGTGTAGTGGGTGGGCAAAGTGTGTGAATGTGGAACTTTGTATCTATGAAAGCTTTTAAGCAGGCAATTAAACATTTACTTATGTGCGAAGTTCCATGGAAATTGCGTTCAGAATTTAAGGCGACATGGAACCACTAACAAATAATTATGTATGTGTACATATATACATATGTATGTATATATATTTAAGTAAACATATGTATATTAGCACCCTTAGCACTTTTGTTGTATAAAAAATGAGCAATAAAAGCCACTTGAACTTTTTGTCTGCGCTATCGATTCATTATTTACATTAAAACGCGATGTTTTCCATTTTTTATTTGCAATTTCGATTGCTACACGCCACACTGGCAAACAAAAATTGGCAGCAAAGCGAAAGTGGTGCACAAAACAAAAAACAACAAAAAAACGGAAGAGTAACAAAACTTAAAACATGTAAAAAAATTAAAAAAACAAAAAACTAGCAAAGGTAAAAAGCAGCAAACACGACGAGAAGACAAGAACAAGGGCAGCTACGTACAACAACAACAATCATGCAGCGACAGTGGACACGAGATGTCGAACCCGAAACAGCAGCAGGCGTGTACAACACAGAAACAAAATAAAAAGAAGATATAAAATAAAAATAAAAAGAAAAAATTACACAAACGAAAAACAGGAAACACTAACCAGAAATATCAAGAAACAGCAGCGAATAGTGAAGAAGCATCTGCAATGGAGCATCGAGCGCAGAAGGAGAAAAGGAAATCGAATAGAGAGCGGCAGCGGATTGCAACGAAATGCGCGCGAAGCGTACAGCGCAAACTTCATTATCGCGCAGCGGAATTTAATGCGATTTGGAAACGAAAACTGCTGCAGACATACGGACAGACAGACAGAAAGACAGACAGACAGGATTAACATTCAAAAACGGCAGCAGCAGCAGCGAGTGAATAAATGTCGCAGCACACTTTTACAGCCAAAGGCTGTGGCACAGATGCACATCTTTTTCGATCGATGGCAAAGTTGAAGGTAACAACAACAACAGCAACATTAACAATAATAATAATATCGACAACAACAACAACAATAACAATAATGAGCAGCATGCCCTCCACGCTGTAATGCATTTAGGGTATTTGCGAGCACTCTCCTGCACCAGATGTCGGCTGCACATTGCTCGAGCTACAAAATGTTGCCTGCAACGCAATTTAAGCATTGCAGCGCAGCAAGCAGCGCAGTCAACGTTTACAGCAAAACGAAATTTTTCTCTAGGATAACATTGATTTGAATTTTATTTTTGAGTACACTAACGCGGCGACATGTGAGTATATCAAATAATAATTAAGTCGCCTATTGTTGTGGTCGGGATGTGGTTGGCAATTTTATTTCAATTAAAATGCCGAATAAGGCAGCTGGTTATTTCCGCGTGCGTCTGTTTTTTTTTATGAGACAAAATAAAAAGGTTAATTTTAAGGTTAATTTCAAGAGGGTATCACTGATTCCATACGGTTTAGATAAATTGTGTTGATTTTTTAAAATCAACCCTTTCCGGTTTCTTTGAAATTTCTACACTGAAAGTAAATGAAACAATTGTTTTTTTTTCAAAATTCATTAATTTATTTACATATATTGATTTACTGTATTTGATACGCGAATTAGGTGTCATTTGAAAGCAAACAATTCAAGCTGCATTGAACAAATGAAAAATAGGATTTAATTCTTCTTTCGACTTATCTTTATTTATATTCCAATTCCGTTCCATTTTTGTGAAATTTTAGACGTATGTACTATGTATCTTCTATGTAACTTCGTAGCCTGGCGGTCTCGTCGGTTTTTTCTGATATATTAAAAGTGGCCGTGGCACTTGAACAAATCCCAAAACTTTTTGTGTGATATAGTCACAATTAACCTCACACCACTTTGTTTTTTTTTCATATTAATATTCGTTTTTATTGACAATAACAATATTTAATTCAAATGTCTAAGATTTAAAATTTACTAAATCCATTTATGTTTTATTGTCGATGTGTATCACTTTTAATATATGGAGAATGTATTAGAATCGTTTAAGACGTGAGGGTTCAGATATCTCATCAAGTTTCTGCTTATTTTTTTGAGTGAATTTCACGATTTCCTCTTTAACTGTCGGCTTTCTAGGTCCCTGTGGATGTGAGCGTTTCTTATATACCAAGGGGGTCTGGCAATTCGACGCAATATTTTTGATTGGGATCTTTGAAGTTTTTCTATATTTAAGGGAGAAGCTGTACCACAAAGCTCGATCCCATATGGGTTTTATTATACTATTGTATAGTTGGACCTTGTAAGTGAGGTTGAGTTTTGAATTTAGCCAATTGAGCTCAATGATTTTGAATTTCAAGGTGATTACCAAGAAATTTCGTGTCGGTGCATTTGGGTACAGCTTGGCCATTTATCTTTTAAGTATAGTTCGATAACTTAAGAAAAATTAAATACAAGTCCTCTAGTTATACTCTTATTATTTAAAAAATCTTACATCACTAGAAAAATAAGTTGCCGATGAAAAATTGTCAAAAAAGTTACGCCCATGTTACATTTTCGACAATCGAACTAGAAACCGATGACGTCACAAACACTTTTTCGATGTTTTGCTTATTGCGTATTTAAGACAAAATATTAATATTTGAATTTAATGTTTTTTAATTTATTACCCAGTGGTTTTATGTAAATTTTGAACTAAAGACTTATTGTCCACTAACAATTCTAGTTTGAATCTAGTGAAATTTTACAGCTGCTGAAAAAGTAATGCAGAGCGGACTAATTGACATATCCTAGGACAACCCCATCTAAAATTCACCGATATAACGCGGACCAGTGGTTGTGCTAAAGTAACTAGTGATTCGTTACTTCGAAACTAGTCTTCTTCCCTACAGGGACCCTACAGTCATTGCTTACATATGGTTTATGATCAAAAACTGGCTAGTTCCAAGACAAAACAACTCACAAATTAGTTTTGAAGTTTAGAATTTTGGTCAGTTTGATTATAAAAACAATTGCCAATTAAGTTTATAAAAGAATCACGGAATAAGGTACAAAAATTCAACTATTTTTTTAAGTCTTCTTTTGCCCGGCCCTGTCTCTGTAAATTCAAAGAGCAGAAACTCGTTGTAAACAACGCTCGAGTTGAGTACGCTTTGCAATAATAGCTCAAGCCGAATTTCTCTCAGAAGATCCTTCAGCTACAAAACTACAAAAGATGCATTCCGAATAATGTGCCAAAAAATACAACAACGTCTTTGTTGTTGTATGTATTTTGGTATATTTGAAAATTAACAAACACGAACCAAATAAAACGAAAGAGAAAAACGCAAAAACGCAGCGAAGCGCAGAAAAAATCCAAGCAGACAAAAAATCCGAAACCGAAGAAAATATTCGAAAATCCATCGAAACGAACGAATAAGCAAAGCAAAAACCATGCCTGCATAGAAATAAAAAAGAGGAAAAAAATACAAAAAAACATTCCAAAACGTTTACGCTTAGGTAGCGCAAAATCGAAAAATACAACAACAATAAAAAAGTACAACAACATCAAATAAGCAAACGATGAGAAGAACAAAAAATTGGCACTCAAGTGCACACTTGAGCGACGCAGGGTTTTAGCTGTAATGTAAAGATACAACAACAACAACAACAACGACAACGTTCGTTGAGTGCTATAAGAGCAAAAGTGACGAGCGGTAAGAGGAGGAGAGCGTCGCCACAGCCAAAAGAATATTTTTATGCGCGCTGCGCAAGCGCGACAGCAAAAAGCAGCAACAACAAAAACAACGACATGCGATGAATTTTAAAAATAAAACATTGGCATATGTTAGCACACACACACACACACACACACGGGCGTAGGTACTTAATGCCATGGTGTAATATATATGTATAAGGTGAGAAAAATAGAAAAATGTTTCTCTCCACCATGGTTGAATAATAAGGTTAGGAAAGTAGAAATGAAAAATTGAGCGAACTCACCTCGATTGCTGCCTTATTTTGAAGTAAATTTTTCTAATTTATTTGATAATTTTGTAAGAGAGAAACAATATCGAGGTGGAGAGGGACATTTTTCTACTTTCTTCACCTTATAGTAATTCTACTTCGATATTGTTCCTCTGTTAAATTTTTTTTTTTGCAGTTACCATTGTTGCTACCAAAACAATAAATAAATAAAAAAATCAACGTTGTTTTTAGTCAAAAATAAAAATAATAAAAATAATAAGACAGAAATCGAGGTGAGTTCGCTCAGTTTTGTCATTTCTACTTTCCTAACCTTATTATTCAACCATGATTCAAATTATAAAATGTAAAATATATAAAGAAAATGTCCCGTAAATTGTATGCTACATACGCCACTGCTTACAACGCACACACTCGCAGCTAAACACGTACGTCGCCGGCCGTCGCGTCGCATACCTACTTTGAGTGAATTTTTCAGGTCGAACGAGTTCTGACAGCGCACAGGAGGCGCATTCGCAAAGGGATGCGCGCGCCGTGCAGAACCACAAACAAAATTTCCGAAAGCGACGCGAGTGATGAAATTGTTTAACAATACAAAAAAAGGTGATTAAAGTGTTTAATTAAAAAAAAGCCTCTTTGAATATTTAAATAAATAAAGTGATTTAAAGTTTACCAAAAAAAAACGTATTCAAATTTGAATTTGGTTGATTTTAATCATCGATAACTTCAAAAAAAAAAACATCTGCTCGCCGTACGCAGCGACGATTGGTTGCAGCGCAATAAGAAAGAAGTGTGCTTCCGCAGGCAACCCTCCGCGAAGCAAATAAATAAGTAATAAAAAAAAACGAATTCAAGCGGCATCTGCCCTGAGTGACACTCGCTGCCTGCTGCTGTTGCGCAGACCAGGCATGCGCGCATGCGTAAACCGAGAAAAGGGACGACAAACCCGAAAACTACATTCGAAAGGAAGCAGCTGCACTCACTCACTCGCTCACTGACTAACTCACTCGCTCATTCTTCGCACTAAAATTCCAAAAACATATTCCAAAATAATTACAACAATAATCGGAAATATCTTTTGAATCGACTGAGACAAGAAAAGTAGACGCCGCGAAAGGAATACTAAGGAATCCAAAAATAAACGCTCCCCAAGTAAATACAAATTGTAAAACAAAAACAAAAAAATAAAGACGTTTTCTGTTGCACTGGGATTAGCAATTGGAAAGGTTTTTAAAGTGTGGTGAAAATTAGTTTCATTTGTTTCACATCTTTAAACTACATATTTAGTCGATACAATTGTGCTTTAAGTCAATAAGGTGTAAATGGTGAATAAGTTGAGAAAGTCATTATATGAAAAAAAAAATTGAAAACAACAAAGTTTAAATAAGATTAATAAGATTTAAAAAAAAATAAATAAATATTACATGAAATTATTTTTGAAAGCCTTATTTGAAAAGTGATCAAAAAAGGTAAATTAGCTCATGTGAAACTCTAAAATCCATGAAAAGGTGAATTTGCTACATATTCTTATTAATTTAAAATTTAACATATAAAGAAAAGTAAATTTAATAAAAAAACAAATTAGATATTTTATAAACAAGAAATTTGTTAACAATTAAATTAATTCTCAGTTCAAAAGGTGAATTTTATGAATAAGTCACAAAAATTTATAAGAAACGAAATTTAAAAAAAAAAAGTAGTGTATGAATTTTTTTAACAAATTAAAACTTGTTTGACAAGAAATTTATTTTTCAGTTAAAAAGGTGAATTTTTAAGTGTGGTGAAAAAGTCGCAAAAATTATTTTTTAACATAAATGAAATTTTCAAGAAGTTTTCTTTACAAATTCGTTACACAAATTAAACTTTTTATAAACAAAAATATTTTTTAAAATAATATTTTTCAGTTAACATGGTGAATTTAATGAACGTGGTGAATTAGTCACAAAAAGTTATAATATAAAACAAAACGTATACTCAAAAAGTTTCCTTTAAGAATCTTTTTAACAAATTAAAGTTTTTATAAACAAAAAATGTTTTAATTTGATTTTCAGTTAACAAGGTGAATTTCGTGAATATGGTGAATAAGTCGCAAATATTTAAAATTTATCATACAATATATAAAACGGTTTTTCAAATTCTTAGTTAAATACAATTTCATAAACAAAAAGTGTTTAACAAGAAATATAAATAAATAAAGAAAAATAAATTAAAAAGTGAAATTTGTGAATATGGTGAATAAGGGACAAATCCACCCATAAAGAAAATCAAAGAGAATTTTAATTAATCGAAACAAATTTAAATGCGTAAAAATTAGAGTAAATTGGTTTATAAGTCTTTAACGTGTCTTATACAGAAAAGATGAATTTGGTGAATAAGGTGAATAAATTGAAATATTAAATAACTACAAACATTGTGTTTGCAAATTGTTCGAAGTGCTCAATGCAAATACAAATTCAACGCAAATTGGAAATATTCAAATACTCAAAGAAATAAGAGAAAAATTCAAAAAGTTTGAATTCCATTGAAAAAATAGAATCCGCTTTAAATTTCGGTTATGGTGAAAAAAATAAGCAAAATAAATAAAAAGGAAATTCCAACATAATTTTAAAATTCTTCAAAACAAACACACGCACACGCAAAAAGTGTCTCACGAAAATCGACGCTGCCGCTCCGAAAATCATTTAAATATAATGGCCGCGCGACAAAAATGTCACCTGCTACTTTTGGCCGTCACCATTCTGCTGACCCTGTCACAGTGCTTAACACACGGACACGCTGGATTAACGTCGTCGTCGTCATCGTTGTCGCAGCAAACGAGCGGCTCACATCACCGCCAAAATGGCCATCATGCGGCGCATGACAACAGCAACGGCAACGGCAACAATAACAATCATGTCAGTCATAGCTACAGCTCGAATGCCGCCGCCGCCTCAACGTCATCCCCAGCATCATATACGATTGGCGCTGATGGCAGTGTACAGCACAACGATTGGCATCGCCACGAAATGATGGATGCGAATGGTCTGTACTGGCTCGAATGGTGGCTCAAAGCGCAGGAAATTCATTTTCGCGTTACTGTGAATACGCGCGGTTTCATCGGTTTGGGTTTCTCACGAAAGACGGGACGCATGTCTGGTGCAGATCTGGTATTGTTATGGGTCGACGATCGCAGCGGCGAACCCAATGCGCTGGTAAGTAAGACAGAGACGACAATTCCGAGATTTTAGAGCTCATATTTTAGAAGTTAAGAGAATCTTGAATCCTTTCACTATAAACGAGCAGTTATACCTTATCACTATAGGCATTTTAGTTCAATTACTTTTATTCTACTTGGAATACCTTCTAAACTACAGTGACCAAAAAACAATGAAAACTAAATTGAGAATTACTAGAAGGACCTTGACCGCACAATGCGCTGCAATCGCAAAAAAAGATTATGTCGCCTTATAGTGCATTTATATTTCTCGCAGAATCTCGCCCAAAATATGACGTGTGCGCTCAGTATTCTTGTTGCATTTGCTAGCTTGTGCACCTTCAGTTTTTGGGCGACCAACACCATTTCACGTATTTGTGTGCCATTTTCCTGTGTGACCGCACCGGAGGGCCTGCCGCTGCTGGCTTCATCGACAGTGGAGTTTCTACCACCACGAAACTCTCGACACCAATATTTCACAGTTTGGCCTGAAGGAGCATTAGCCTTATAATATTTATCCAACTTTTCTTTTGTTTCCTTCGCCGTTTTGCCTCTCATAAAATAATGTTTTAAAGAGAACGAAAATCGTTTTTTCCATACTCAACATTATGCTAAACGCTTCATCAAAAATCGGCTGTCACAACAAAACAAATGGCTTTAAACTTACCTCAAAACTCTAACGAATCTCTTCCTGTGGTCCAATACTTAACAATAATCAAACCTTATTAGGACCCTAAACATTCGACGTAGAGCCTCCACTTAGCAAGGTTCTGGGACGAAGTGTTCCTTTTCCTTACTCCCTTTCCATGGTCTTTCCAATATAACTTATGAATTGGGAAATAATATTGATCTCGTCTCGTGAATTTTTGATCATAAGAGAAAATTCTTTATTTTTAACTCTCTTGATATATCCCTAATAGATTTAAAGTCCAATTGTAGCTAATCTTAATTGGGTTAAAACTGATGGCAAAGTGGTGGAGTAGATATTCCAGAGTATCTTATTCATCTGGTTCATTAAAATTTCTGTACCAGCTGTTAATTGTAAGTCCCATCCTTTGTCTTGATACCCCACTTTAAATGACCCAATCTGTTAATGATGACTTCCAAAAAATATTTAGGCTTATATCCCTTGACAAATTTTCTTAATTTTAATTAAGCGATGGAACAAGGAACTCGCTCTCAAATAAACTTAAATTAAAACTTAATTTTGAGATAGAATATTCTGTTATAACTCGAATATTACTCCATGAACTATCGTTATTTTATTTTACCGATGAAGTAAAGAATTCGCGCCGATACTTTTCTTTTGTGTGAACTTAGGAAATAAATTTAATGAGTGTATTATAAATAACTCATTAACTACGAATATCCTAAGAAATTGCCTCATGTCGCATCAAATTTAATCTCAAAACATCGAATGACTTGAAGGAAGGTTAAAGAACTTTTACTGGATGTAGCGTATTCCATATAAGTACGAGTATACGAGTATACATTAACTGCCATATTCCCAATGTCAGTCCGAAACTGACTCATGCTATTTCTCTTAGTTTATTTCTTGGTATTTTAACCGCTCTTTTGGGAACAATCAGTATTTGTATATGCCGCCAGCGTTTTCTTATTTCTTTCTTTCTTTCTTTTTTTACTTTTTTTACTTTTGTTGTTCTCGTTTGCTGTTATTTTTGTTTTTCTTTTCCTTCTCATTTTGTTAGAGACTCTTTGTTTGCAACCACGCCGAAAAGGACAATAAACCTGATATTGAATTGTATTTGCAATGTTTTCTTTTTGCGCACTGGCGCTGCTCGTCTTTAAAGGCTTCTCTCAGTTTTCTTTAAAGCGGAAAAATAACTGATTTACTTAGTTAAAAGAAGGCAATTCGTACAATACCGGCTCAATAATGTACCTCTACCTTGTACAGCTTCTTTGTGTTTATTTTGTTATTTAATACTTCTTTTAAAAATGATACTTAAAAAAAAACAACTCTTCAGCTTGTCATGATTTGTTTCGCTTAGAAGGGAAGTTGGGTTAACCACTTCAATGGATTTCATTTTTGTTATGAGTTTCGATAAACGAAAATTGTGTCTTTGTTGTAATAGTCTTATTTTGTTAAATGGCGATTTTTAAGATCTAAGATATGACAGTCATTATATCAGCATCAGATTCAACTGGAATTCATGTTCCATATACAGTAAACTATTAATTATTATCTTCTTAATTTCAATTTTATTGTTAACCAATTATTGGATTATGTTTCCACTGACAAATTTTTTTTAAATTATTTAAATAACAAGCACTATGCAGAGCGGAGTTCGATTCACAATTAGACTCTTCTAATATAATCGATATTATACCTCACTGAAAGGCTTAATCTTCTGACTACTTAGTATTGTTTAAACTCAAGGTAATAATCCTTAGGATTTTCAAAATATCCTAAGGATATAAATGAATACCGCAAATCTAGAAACGAGTTCCAATCGAGGAGCATTCTCAACAATTTAGTGTGATTTTAAAGATATCTTTAATCAGACCTTGAACACGAATGAATTCCACGATCTTTTGATTTAAATTTGTGAATCGATTTAAAGTGAATTTAAATTCATATTGACTCATTTCAGTTTTGCATTTCAAAGAAATTGTGAAAAAGAATCGATATTTCTTTCTCCATTTCATTTGATTTTCGAAAAAGGACTCGAATTCAAATGAATTTAAATTCATCGGGACCACTTTTCGACCAATAGTGAACTCTGTGGTCCGGGCTTCTTAAAAATCAATTCCTTCATCATATCATTTCAGTGCGAAAGGGATTTTTTAATACCTTTTCGAATTCGAAGGAATTTCAATTCCTTTTGCACAATTCAAATTCAAAGAATCGTACATTTGAATTGAATTCAATTTCACTTTTAATGTAGGTTTGTACATTATAGCCATGTACTCAAGCTGCATTCCTTACGCGAGAATTTTACCAATAACTCATCAAATTTATGAGATAGAAGCGAAGAAGATTTCTTGAGAACTCGTGGGCTGTAATTTTATTATTTTTTAATTTCGCTCCAGAACCTTTCTCAAACTTGCAATAATCAATTTCAAAATACAAAACGAAAACCAATACAAAAGTCTAAATATAGCAGTTCGCTTACGAAACTCGCCTCCAGCAAAACCAAATATTGTCATTATATCAGGTGAAATTTTTGCATAACTAAGTTGCAAAAATAACCTACTTAAAAGTGAGCAGCCACACTGAGAACGACTTCCATACTCGTACTTCAACGTAACGCTACACACCTACACTTCAACTTACACACACACACGCACACACTTACAAACACTGCTACATTAACATATTTATGGCTTACCATGCCAACGACACGACATACCTTTTCCTGGAAGCATTCCGGCGTTGTGTCAGGAGCTGGCGCGGCATTTCAGAGTCAACGAGTACGAATTAAGTAAATTCGTTTCAATAACGAAATTACAAATTGACAAACGTACGAGTATGTACGAGTAGTAAAAATAAATCAACATGCAATTTCAATATTGTAAAAGTCGAAAAAAATTAATATGCCCAACACGTGCTCCATATACCTTGGCTGGCATACAAAGAATAGACATGTCCCGACCGCTGGCCCGACTACTTGGCTGAGGTCAATTGCAAGGCTAATCGTTGCTACCTGGCTTATCTATTTCTGGTTTGTCTGCTTAGGATCACCGCAATGCAGATTCAAAATGCGTTGGTAATCTTCCCGTCTGTCTGCGCTCCTAACGTCTTTATGTTTATTGCACACTTTCGTCCTTGCGTTACGGGCGAGCTATTGATTTGCCATTAGGGTTGCGGCGTATCAATGCAAACTCATATCTCACCCTGTACGCCAGGTCCTTCTTTCAAAGAAGGAAATACATGTCCGTTTCCTTTAAAATATCATTCGATTGGAATTGGTTTTTGTGTGTGTGTGTCGACGGTTACCTGCAAAAACCGCACACAAACAGCTTTATAAAAACACATTCCGCTTAAGTGTCCTGACAACTTTACTTTTGTATGTATTGTTTGTCCTTGAAATTTATTTTCGCTTGTTGGCAAGATACGAGCGCTTGTAAATGCTTTCCGGTGCGTAACCTTAACTTTTTAACTGGCTTCGTCGAAATTTGTTGGTTTCTTTATTGTGCGCCTTATATGACCCTAAACACCCTTAAATATCCTTACAATATCCTTAACATTGCCGTACTTATCCTTTCGGTGTCTTATATTCCCCATAAACTTCTTTCCGTCACTTGCAAAAGAAGCAAAAAAAATAAAATGAATTATATTTTCATTTCTTTGCAGAAATGCAAAAAAAAATGTTTACATTTCAAGGATATTTAATCGCATATCCTGTGCGCACGTATGCAGGTTTATTTCGCCGTTATTAATAACGGGAACCTGTTGCTCAGGCACAAGGTTACACGGTAATTCATGAAATTTCATTTTTTTCTTACTCCCTCACGGAGCCGTGGGCTTTACTTTGTATATTTGTTTTACGAAAAACCATTGCATAACTTTAGGTGTTAAAGCCATTTGCGTTTTAATTTGTAGTCACCGATAGCCCGAGGCACATTTGTGCTTATCGTCGTTTTCGCAAAAATAAAATTTGCTACTATTAAAGCTGTTTACAACCCCAGCTGTGTGATTTATACTAAGGCCTATTTATAAATGCCTAAAAGCGTGCTTCTATTTCTATTATTTTAAATTTATAACGTTTTCGTTTAAGCCTTTTTATTTCGAACGGATAAGAAGAAACGTAGAATTATATGAAATTGATAAGCAGATTTCGAACAAAAATTGTTCCGAGTAATTTAAAAAGAAAACGTTTTTGAATGTCTGCCGTTTGCTTAGAAATTCAATGTTTAATAACTGTGAAGTATATTTTCAGGCGACTTTGATAATTTTATAATTAAATTGTTCAGCGTAATTTCAAAGATTTGCATTAATTTTACGCAAATTTTACGCTAACTTAGTCAAGTGCAAAAAATGTTCTTGTATTGTTTGTCAGCGTTTGAAGTGCTTTTGTTGCGCAAATTCTAAAGCCTAAAAGTATGCTTTGTTTCAAAATTAATTAAAATCAGGCAGCGCTGTTGCCAAATTTCAATTAGCAGTGAAGAGGTGCACTGAAACGAGTATTCTAGCGAGTATTCTGCTCCTGTAGAAAGTTTGAAACTATTTCAAAGTAAGAGAAGCTTCTTATGATGCTTTTAAGCGTATACTCTGCTATGAAAAAATTATGTTTAAAAATTGTTCGATTTAAATCAGCTTTCATTCTAAAAAGTAAAATTCTCTTGAAATTCGAAAACCAAACAAAAAACAATCAATAAATAAATAATCCACTTAAATTCCCGAAGCGCACGTGTGGAAATTATTTCTTTGCACGTTCTACTTCACAATGCATAATACAAGCCATAATACCAAAAACATTTTGAAACAATTTAAATTTTGCCCATTTTATTATACCCTACGCCAACTGCAAATGCACTTACCGAAGAATATATTTAGTTCGTTCTTCATTTGAAGCGCCCAGAAGATGGTGAAGTAGGTATGACAAAGTATGTATATAAATGACCAGCGTCGGGTTCTGAGTCCACTTGAAAATGTCCGTTCGTCTGTCTGTCTGTCTTTCTGTCCCAGCTATAACAGCCGTAGGTCTAAGTGAAATTTGGTATGTGATCTATTATTCTCCAAGGCTAAGTTCTAAGATGGGCAAGATCGGACCAAAATTACTAACCCTCCCATACAAACAACCCCTTGCGGATATCCGGTTCAAATTTAATATTTAGCACTTTAGTAGTAACAAAAACAAACTAACCAAAAATGAGCGTGATCCGATAAGAACAACATTCACTTATAATAGACATGGTTGAATAATAAGGTTAGTAAAGTAGAGAGAGAACGCAAATTGAGCGAACTTACCTCGATTTCTGTCTTATTTTGAAGTTTTTTATTTTTATTTTTGACAACAAACTACGTTGTTGTTTTTATTTACATGATGATTTTGTAGCCACCATGGCAACTACTCAAAAATTTAATTTTCAAAGAGAGAAACAATATCGAGGTGGAGAGGAACATTTTTCTACTTTCCTCACCTTATATTTATGATAATAGAGCCATGTAGCACATATGTGACAAGGAGATACTAAAATGGCGAAGGGTATATGAGCTTCGACATAGCCGAAGATAAATCTCTTACTAGTTTTTAATTTATTTTTAGTATTAATTTATTCCAATTAAATAATAACAATACAAATAATGAAATCAGTTGAGCATCAGCGCCAAATGCGCTCTGCAGAATACAAAAATATTGAATAGAGTTTAATATATAAACCTGGCTAAAATATCACAGAAAAAGGAAATATTTTGCTACCTTGAAATATACAAACACAAATATACAAACATAAATATTTATTTGTATTTTTCATTTTGGAACAAGCGTTGCGTTTGCATGTTGGACAAGTGTTGCCAATGCAGATACAAGAAAAAAAGAACAGCAGCATGGTCAAAATTAAATCAAAACAGACAGACGGACAGACAGACAAATGTGCTGTAAGTTAAAATAGCCAGAAAAATAATAAAAAGCGAAACAAGAAAGAGGCGGATTTTTATGAACGAAAGCGTTTTCAAACCAGATTGCGAATAAAAATTGTTTAAGCCATTTGAGCGCTACTCGACAGGACGACGGTTATTACGGTAGTTTAAATATTATATTATTATTGAAAATATTAAGTAAAAATTTTATTTTATTGTAATTTGTCCATTTAATTCAACAATTTTTGTTTCTTTAAGTTCAACTATTGAAATTTTTGGTTTAAAAAAATTAATATCGAAATATTTGCGACTTTTCCAAAACCGACAGTAGCAAGCGAACCTACTTCAACTGTGCAGCCATGAGAGCAGCCAATTTCGCCGACAGAACGAACGCCACCAGACGCACCCAAACATTGCCGCCGCAGTTGTCCATGCGGAGGCTGTGCCAGACTATTAACTTTTATTTTCGTTTCATACTCTTCACCGTTCTTTGTTTTTGTTTTGTTTTGTTTTTCTTTTTATTGCTTTTTTATTTTTTATCAGAAGTGTTTTTTATGCCTGCGAATTTCAGCGTTCGTTGATTTTAAAACGCGTCTGCATGGCTGCAAGCGGACGACTGAAATTATTAGCCGAAAGAATTCGCACACACGCGGAAAAAATCTTCATAAATTTCGACTTAAGCTGAGAAGCGCTGCGAAACGGTTCATATCGGTTTAGCCCGTTTTGGATCGGTTTAAACCGTTGTGAAACAGTTCTTTATAATTTATATATATATATTTTTTATTTTCTGTTTACCTTCTTCGCTGTCTAACGAATTTTCTTCGCTTAATCGCGCAGCTTAATATCGAAAACGATGCGCTGCGCCGCAGTAGGCGTGTACTGTAATTTAAAAAAATTAATAGAGTTGCCATCGGGAGGCGGCCAAAGTGCCGTCAGGCATTCTTTTATAATTTACCGTGATTTGGTAGAAAATTATAGCGCAAAGGTTGGGTATCAGGCTGGTGCATGGCTACCGTTTAATTGGAACTCTGTCGACCGGAAGTGGCTTTGACGTGACACGCAGACAGACAGACGGACAGACATAAAGACTATTTCGCAATTTCGAGATGAGTTTGTGAATCATTTGAAAATTGTTTTTGCTTTAAAATATTTTTTTTTAATTTTTATGTTCGCTGTTTTTCTTGGCTTTTTGCGTGTTGACTGGAAATAATTTAAATTTTTCGTTCTCATGCATACAAAATGGCTTTAATTTGATTTTGCACTGGCTGGCATTATTCTTCTTCTTCATGTGGATGTTTTTCTACTTTTTGCGCTTCTTCTTTGACTTGGTCTTTTCGTAGCTTTTGTTTTGTTTTTTTGCTTGTTTTTGATTTGCTGGCAGAGCAGCCTTTTTTAAATTCTAGAAATGTGCGTGCGTTGCCAGATTTTTTTCTTCTTTTGTTCTTACTTTGTGTGGCATGTGTTGCATGTGAAATGATCCAAGTGCGCCTTGTACTCCTCGTATTTATTTATTTATGGTAAATCGAATTTGAATTTATTTTACTTGTCTTACAATTGCTTGAATTTTCGTGATTTTATTGAAATGTTATTGGGGAGTGGTGCTATCATTTTAATTGTCATGATTTAGCGGAATGTCAACAATTTATGACCGGCATTTGAAGTTTTTGTTTTTTCTTGTAGAATAATTTTATTGAATAATTGAATGGCCATAAAACTTTGCTTAATTTTTACACTTTAATTTGATATAAATCGATGATGATCATAAATTCGTAATTGCGAATGAACTAAAAAATCACTTTTCCAAAAAATAACTTTTATTATTACCAATATTTATGGTCGAAAATAAACAATTGCAAGTGTCAATATTTTCGCATACAAACTTTACAATTTATTGCACTCGACTTTCAGTTTATGAAACAAAAATGACTTTTTTTAATTTAACACGCAAATAAAGAACGAGCAATAAAATAAAAAAATGTGCTGCCAACAAAATGTCAACAGAAACAAAAGCAACAACAACAACAAAGACAAAAACGCCAATAAAAATATGCAGTTACTGTAGACAGACAAATTGGAAATTCGCAAACAATATTTTTTGCACGAGGTGGCATCCCTTAAAAATGTTTTTTTATTTTAGTTTATAGTGCGCAGTTAGTGATGTGCATATAAAAATCGTTCACATTCGGTAAATTAAGTATCTAAATAATTTCTGGCTTAAAACCACGCCCACCTCCCATCCCAAACCTCCCTTTTCTATGTGGAAAACAAATTATTACAAATAGTTACAGTGCAAACAACCAGTTCAAATCTGGAATATTCGATTTTAATAGTAATAAAAATCTACTAACCAAAATTAGGCGTGATCCGATAAGAAAAACGCCCACTTATAATAGAGATATGTAGCACTAATATACAAAATGTAGCACGTTTTTTGGTGCCACTGAAATGGCGTGGGGTATTTGAGCTTCAGCATTCTCTTACTAGTTTTTAATAACTTTTAGACTAAAAAAACATTTAAAATTTAAATAATTTAACTTAAATTATTGTATTTTAAAATTATACAATATAAAATAAAAAGCAAATCTGTTTTTCATTCTCTTTCTCAGACTCGAAAAAATTCGGTTAAAATTACTTTTGCAGCAGAATAACTCCAGAAACACACAATAAGTACACTCAGAAAAATATTTTTGAATTTTACTCATCTCGAAGCACATAAAATTTTTTCACCCAAGACCCAAACTATTTAAACCAAAAAAAGAACTGTCTTCGTCTATGACGAAACTCAAATACCTTCCGTCAGTTTAGAGGCACTAAAACAATGTGCTTCTCGTAGCACACATGTGCCATATACATACATATGTCTTTACTATAAGTGATCGTTGTTCTTATCCGACCACGCCCAATTTATGTGAGTACCTTTAGGTTATTACTAAAGTGGTAAATACCGAATTTAAACTGGTTATCGACACTGGAAATTCTAAACTGGTAATCCACAGTGAAACTATTTTTATAAATTTGTTTCCCTTATAAAAGGGGGAGTTTGGAAAAGGAAGGGGGTAGAATTGGTCCGATCTAGCTTATCTTAAAACTTTTCCTCTGCCCGATATTTCTTAAACTACAGCTGTTAGCGCCACTTACGTTTCGCTACATATGTACAAGTAAATCTATTTTATAATGCTAATCTAACATTAACTCGAGTAAATTTAACCAGTTTTTATTCATTAGTGACTACTCGTAATCACGATTAGTAGTCATTTATGTGATTAATAGCGTTTAATAGCTCATTATCGTAATAATCGTCTGCCGATTGAAATATTTTAATATACGTTTTTCAAGGATTACACGTGTTCTAGGTCTTGTAAAGTAGAAAAAAACATCATGTTTAGAATTTTAAATTGACAGTCATAATCTAGACTTAGGTCTCAAAGATAAATTTTTGATAGATTGAAGCATATACTTGCTCACAACTTTATTTTTATATATCGGATGAACAAATGTCAAGTGTCATTGAAATCATTGTGGAAATGATTTTAAAAAAAGTGCTAAGAAAATGGATACAAATAAAAGAGAGAAAGGCAAATTAAGTTAAAATCGTTGCATCTCTGTAAATTAGAAATTAAGAAACATTTAAAAATTAAATGTAGACAAATAACATGCCAGATCGTGTTGAAAATATTAACCATAAAATTGGTTAATATAACATTAACATAAATCATTAACATTTTATACAGCAAAAACTTTTGCAATTTTATTCTATACGTACATCATCTGGAACTCGCAGTATCCGTGGTTAATGATCTCTGAATGGATAAAATCGCTTAGCAATATTTCCTTCCGACTTATCCCATGTCAAGCCAATAAGCTGACTTTGGTTGTGTATGCTTAAAAGTTCAAAATGCATTTGCAAATTTAAATATTTTAAGTGAGTGCTACATTCTTATATACATACATACGTGTAAATATGTTGAATTGTTAACCGATAATCACAATTTTGTTTAATGTAGTTCTTTCTTAAAAATTTTCTTAAAATTTTCAAATTGAAATTCGATAAACCCAATTCCATTTAATTCTATTTGTATGCAAATGTGCACAAACACACACACACACACAAATATACTCATATACATGTGTCCTTGTTGACCTTAACTGCTTTGGCGCCAACATAACCACACACCCACGCCCCTGAGATGCTTTGAGTCAATTCCAGCTCACAGAGTAATTTGCATACACAGATTTCTGGGTATTATCACAAAGGCATAAGCACTGCATAAACTTAACATAATTTTAAGTTTAATGTGTCGTATCGCTTTCAGCACAAGCGATAAACGATAAACGATAAACGAAAATTGTCTAAGCGACACCAAAAAAATTAAAAATAAAATAAAAGTCAGCCTTCCTGATTTGCCCTCCCTGATTTAGCCCTTTTACACAGTACCATCGGCACTTGAATTTTTCTAGTAGATTTATTTTTATTAAAAATTTGTTAATCATTTTTAAATAATTTAAATTTGTAAACCAAGAAAATATAAAACAATTGAGAATTGGACAAAGCATTTTTCCAAATGATAAATAGAAAATTTTTTTACTACTTTGGTTTTAGTACGTGCCTGGTTTTGCATGTCACTCATTTGTCTACATCGTCATAGTCGAGACGATTTTTCTGGTCAAATGTTTGTTCACCCAAATATTACATTCACGGCTGGTCACTAGCCAGAATTACCATTTAGCAGTTCTTTGCCTTTTGTCTGTCGGATTTTCTTAACTTTAAGTTGAAACTAAACTAAAACTTTTCGCTTTTTCTATCGTACGACTTAAATTTGTGGGCAAATGTTGAAGGCAAACCGCCCACACACGTGCCAATGATTTTCTGCCTAAATTTGCCTAACACATGCTGACTGACCGGTCATTTGAATGGTCTGTATGTACATGTACTCTGAGTGTATATGTGTGTGTGTGTGTGTGTGTGCTAAAATAAATCGTAATTTTATTTTTATTAACATCCCACAACATGCGCAACTTTTTCCACACAAGGAAACCCAATTTTGATTATGACAAATTGTCCCAAATTTATGCCTCTGCCGCTCCTTGGACAATTTGTCGTCATTTCAGTGAGTGGATAGAACAAATTCCAAGCTGTGACAGCGCAGCAACATGACATGCCCTAAAATCCAGCTGACAAATGTCGGCGCAACTTAAAGAAAGTGCGACACTTAATAGGACACCCAACATCGATCGACGACATACGAGACGCATAAAATTACCATAAGAATTTCTCTTTTTCTGCATTGACCAAGAAGTTTTAATGTCTCCGCCATTTTTTTATTCCTTTTTTTGTTGTTGCTTTTTTGCGTAACATACTATAGTAAATTCCAATCAAACAGTGACTTGTGTCATAATTAAGGCGCTTTAGCTGTCAGTCGACTCAACATTAAGTTCCAAAGAACACATGTAGACATAACCACTAAAAATAGTAAAACTCTCGTACTACATGGTAGTTAAAATTGGATCTTGACCCAAAGAGTCCACACACACACACTCAAACAGAGCAAAGCTCTAGCTCGTTTAGCACATATTCAAACCAAAGTACATGCTCAAACCAAAAATGTCTGCATGGTACAGTCTATTGTGTGCGTGTGTGTGTTGTGTGTGTATTGTAACGTGTCCTTTCATCGTATAACGTAATGTCGAGACTCATCCTACACTTGACTCGATTCAGACTGGCTATCTTAATATGCCGAATTTTGGCAATTTGTGGTATTGTGGGCGATAGGAAGTTGCCTTTGGGGAACTTTTTGCTTGTGTGTGTGTGCTTAAGAAGTGCGTTTTTTTTTTTTTGCATATGCTATGTGACATATTAAAGTTGTACGTGTGTGAAGAGCTATTAAAGCATTCAGCACTCATTAGCTTTTGTTGTTGAACTAATGAAGAAATCTATTTAGTGGACAGGACAGAACAGCAAAGAAAAGGGAATTAGGCGCTCTTATGCTATTGCATAAAATTGTACTTGTATTTAGGAATACGGCTTATTTCTGACATAATCAAATAATAGTTATATAATACATACAAAAGGAGCGAGAGACGTTTCTACACCAAAACAAATTCCGTCGATAAAATCAACTGAAAAGGCATGAAACTTAACTACATTTGTAATATAGTAAGAAGGAGTCTGAATAAAAAATAATTTTTATAGCTACATAATGCAGTAATTTCAATTTTATTCAAATCAACTGAGTAGAAAATAACTGATAAATTACTTAGATAATATCTGTTAAAACGTTTCAATGTACTGTCAAGAATTATTTGAAATGGCTAAAAAGAAGACAACTTTAAAGTAGTGTAGCAATTGATAAGAGCTTAAAAGAAGCTTTATAGGCAGATGAAAATCACAAATTCTAACCAACTACTTCGACGTTTTACAGAAATTTTACCAACATTATTTTTTTGAGTGTATTAAGACTTCTACCATACCAAAGATTATTTAATGTTTCATATATTTCGACATAGGCTTATTATATCATCTAAACGTTACCAAAGCAGACATTACATTATACTCGTATGTACGATTATTTACCACATTCAAACAGTCAGTTATTCCATAGGTCTGTTAAATTTGCTGTTTTTTGGAATTGCCAAAAAATTATTAAATCAGTTAGTAACAATTTCTGATTATTAACAATATGTTAACTTTTAGTATTTGATTTAAACTTTTCTCTTAAGCTTTAAACATCCATTAAATAAATATCTTAAAAATTAATAAAATCCCTTAAATATTGTAAAATTTGAAAAATATTTATGGCAACTTCTTATCCCTCAAGTGTTTAATGAAGCACTTGTCTGCTTTTGCCACAAAATGTCTGCGCACCTCCTTCGTAATTAACTCAAATTTCGTGTAATTAACATTCCAACATTTGGCCTTCAGCATTCCAACGGAATTTCCGAACCTCAGCTCAGATTTCTCAGGTTATGTACAAATGTACATATGTACAACGCTAAGCAATAGCGAGAGCGTAAATTAACACCATTTAATGGCTACTAATAAAGTTCAAGGATAACGCTTGCCATTGTGCGAAATTCCTCGGAGATTGTTGGTGTGTAACAATCACCAATGCGAAATTATTATAGCTCCTCGTTGTATTGATGACTATTTGGCAATTGTTTCAAACAAAATTCCAACGAAAGTTGATCGAAATAGTAAAGCATCAAATGAAATGAGTTCGAAATGTCATTGACTTTAGAAAGCAATGATAAGTTCACAATAATGTCACACATCTCTCTCATTCGAGTGTGGAAAACTTAAACGCCCCTGGCAGACCACATCATTACCAACATACGAATAACTCGTTAATGACAATTAGTGGTGAAAATTATTGGATTTGGTATTTTTTTTTTTTTGGTATTTGGAATATGTGGTATGGAAGCTATCACACAAGGTCAATTGGTCAATTGGGGAAAATGTTATTCTTTGGAAAAGTTCACACGTTTCAGTGACAATAAAGCGAATTATATTTGATTTTGTATTTGCAGAAGGTTATGGTGAGAAAAAATATTTCAAGAAAAAAAGCAGCTTTGAATTAATCACTACATTTTGCATTAACTTTTTTGTTATAACTTTTGTAAAAAAACGAAATTTTAAGTTCAGTTGGTATAGATCAAATTGCAAAAAATACGGTTATAAATTTACCAAAACGAAGCGTAAAAAAATAACTAACATATGTTATATATAGTTATATTAACAACATATTGCAGTAGTTTCTGTATTAGAAACAAAGTGTTAAATCGATACTGAATAACCTAATTTACAATTGTCAAAATTACCGATTTCTGCAGTTATTATAATTTGTCAAACAAAAAGTAACTGCAAAAGACAGTTAAAATAACTCTTATCACTGCTTAACTGTCAAAAAACCAAAACAATATAAATTTTTAAAAATACTTTTGGAAAAAAAAATCACCTCAAGATTAAAGATAATAGCAACCCAAACCGAATAAATGGACTATTGAGTAAACTTTTATTATTTATTAATTCCTACGCAAAGCCTGCTGAAAAAGAAAGGCAAACAGAAACGCAACTTAAATATCCCCGAATTCCAGCGCAGGATTTAGGTGGATTGAAAACTTTGCCAAACGCCTCAAAACAAATAACAACAACGAAAAACCCTTTTTCAATATTGTTATAATTTTATATTTTTTTTTTTTTGCAACTTTTGTTTGCACTTGACTTGGTCATCACTGCTGGAAATGCTGTGAGAATGATGAGTCATAGGGTTGCCGTCGTCTCAAAAAAACACAAATCAAAATCACCAGTCAACGAACGGTTTTTAGTGGCTATTTTTGGCAGCAGAGAGTTATACGGGTTATGCACCACACAGTGGCGTACGAGCATATTGGTTTTGGTCCAATGTTTGCAACGTAGAGAAATGCTCAAGAGAGATAAAGACATATGTATGTATATATGCATTACTGCTCAGAATCAAAAACTGAGTCGATTTAGCGATGTCCGTCTGTCTGTCATCATATCTTGTTAATGCGATAGCGAGAGAACCTTTAGACCACGCCCACTGTTACACAATATACTGATTTATTGTTATCAGGATATCTTGAGATCCATTATAGATATTGAGTTGAAACTTTGAACGAAATTTGCTGTCATGCTTGGGAGCAACTGATGAAATTTTGGAAACGATTAGGGTGGTCCACGTTTGTTATTTTTGTATTATACATATATCAAAATCTTTATTGAGAGATTCACACTTGTTCTTTGTACGCCTTAAATAATAGAAAATTGTATGTTGGCTACTTTAAGACGAACAGAGCCAAAACAAAAACCAAACAGCAGGCGTATATGACAAGCTGAGAAGTAACCGTCTTCACATACATACTTAACTAAATATCTAACAAATAATGCAGCGTTAAGGTCGCTTAAGAAACGTCATCATCAATTTATTTAAATTGTAGAAACAAAGCTAACATAAACTTAACAGCGCTAAAGTTGACAGCGCATTAACAGAGTCTACTTAAAGGTAATATTTCATCTGCGAAGCTATGAATGAAATAAAGTTCCTGCATCTTCCACATTTGTGAGCGATCGTCGATCGTCATATCCAAAGCCTTAAGCGCGAACTAATAAATTTCTAAAAATATTGAGTATTTGAATAATTTTTAAATTTTTTGAAGAACTGCTTATTTTATGAACACAACTGTATTCATATGTCTAATGGCATATATAACTATGACGCCTCCATGTGGGCGTTACATTTGAAAGAAAAAAACTAAATATGACAACGACGTACTTAAGCGTAGCGTAGGGTACTAATATATTTTTAAATGACGATGCAAATTAGCGAGATAATTGTAGTTGCTGCTAATAAGAGAATTATCTTCGGCAAGGACGAAGTTCAAATACCCTCCGCCGTTTTAGAGACACCAAAAAAATGTGCTTCTCGTGGTACACATGTGCTATACTATATATGTATATGTCTATTATAAGTGGACTTTGTTTTTTTCCGATCACGTCCATCAAATGGAAGAACAAATTCAATATACCCTTCGCTATGTGCTTGCTCTTGGCGAAGGGTATACAAGTTATTGTATGTATGTAATTATAGCAACAGTTTGTATTCTCAATTATACTATATATCACTGATTGATCTTTGCTAAGTTTTGTGATTTAAAATCAGTTTTCTTCACACTGTCGTCGAGAATCAACATTAAAAATGTTGAAATTCACAGAGATACTTTTTTTGCTAATTGTTGGTTTATTTCACAAAGCTCGTGAGTAAATAATATTTTGTTAAAAAATTTGGTAAAATTTTATAAAAAAATGTATTACGACAGTTTCCCTTGATTCCGCTGATGAGTGTGGAATATTGAATGAAAAATATTTTTACAATCGTAATGCCACTGCTGCCAACGACGAATTTCCCTGGCTGGGAAAAGTCTATTACAGAGATGAAGGTAAGGCAAGTAACAAATTGTGATTCATCGCTTTGGGCCTCAACGATTCCAAGGCTATAATTTGTCTGGGTCTATTTTGACCCTTTGTGTTATACTATCTATTGGATAGTCGGGGTTCTATGAAATACCATGTCATCTAATTTATAACGCTGTTCAATGTCTTCTAGGTGTTTTGGAAAGCACCTTCAGATGTCAGGCGGTATTGATTAGCAAACGACATTTGCTTACGCCAGCCAGCTGTTTCATACATCGAGAAGGTTTATATAAGCTCGATGGCGATAACGTAATTCTGGGCCATGGCGATAACTGCTCCGGCAACGACAAATGTCCCAGCCCAGTGCGAAACAATTACGAAATCGATGAAATTGCGCTGCATCCAAACGCAACGTTCGATAGACGAGATTCAAAGAATAACATTGCCATACTCTTCCTCAAGCAAGATGTCATCTTCAACGCTGAAGTTCGGCCGATTTGTTTGCCCTCCGATACGGCGAGTAGTGCACATTTTGTGGGTCAGTATCTGAAATACGCAGGATATGGATTTTTGTCGGAAGATCGTAAAAGATTACCTGATCTAATAAAGGGCGTAGGTCTTGTCGCTAGTCTAGCTACATGCAATCAGGATTACTCTGATTATGAAGATGACTCTATGTGCATAATACCGAATTTTAGTGAAAAGACACATTTAATTCCTGGTGCTCCGTTAATGGGCGTGGCGACGAAAAATTTACCACAACAACGTCCGCATCCGCATCCGCATCGTTTTTATTTAATCGGGCTGATGACGCTTGGCTCTACGGATTTCAATATTCTGACGCGAATTGGACATTTCATTGATTGGATTAAATATAATATTGCGTAAGGTTGTTGTTACAACAATTCGACATACATACATATATCTATTAACCGAAGAATACATATTTTATCCAATCAAAGATTATAATATGTATCATTCCACCATGGAAAAAAAACAGTACTGGTCCTGTTCTGAGTTATTGAGTGTATTCAAAAAGATTTGAAAAACTACAATAGTCAATTTATTACCAATTAAATATCCTCCGCCAACTAAGAGACACAGAGAAAGTGTTTCTATTTGAATTAGGTGGGCGTGGTTTCTAAACAATGACGACCAGTTTTTTTGTCGTAGTAGCTCGATTCTATTGTAGATTTTATACGTTAACCTTGTGAGCTAATGAGCTAAGCTAAAGTTTATGATTCAGGGCTAAGCATTGAAAACTTGCTAGCCAGCTAGTCAGCTAAGTTGTTTGTTTTGAAAATGCTATATCAGCGATTTCTTTGAGAGTCATTGAGAGTCAATTTAATATTCGTTTTTTATAGTGTCGTAGTACAGATTTGCTCATTATCTGTCTATATATAAGTGTATATAGACTTAACTTAATCTAATTGGTAAAATTATTCGTTTTATTACAATATGATTTATTATTAACTGAATCGCGGTTTTTTCTCTTTGCTTTTTTTGGCAACTATCATTGATATTGCAAGAGTTTAAATAAAGCCCTTAAGGCTTGAACAGAATATTGTGGTACCCAGACGATCTTAACTAACTAGAGTAAATAAATTTGGGTGGATCATGATTTATAAACTTAGGCTGATTCAATTATTTTAAAATTATTTGCAAAATTTTTTTATAATTACATCATAAACCATTCTAATTTGATTGCGATATTTAAAAATGTGGTGCATTTGACATAGTCGGTATGACCGACTATAATGTTTTTCGTGTTTTTCTTTCCTATTTTTGACGCCCAACTTAATTTTACCCTTTTAATTTTTCGAGACATTCAAAAGGATGTTCCTTTGATGTCAGCGTTGTCACTTTTGCTTTTGATGCCAGTTTTTTTTTTCTTTGTTTTTGTTTTGTGATTTTGCAATATTTTGTTATCTTAACTAAAACGTTGGCGAAGAACTAAAAAGTTAAGCGAACCGTGGCTTTTGTATATTTTACGTGGTCGTGGAAATTGATCTTGAATGCGAAAAAGTTTTCCATTGTTCTTCAAAGAGAGAAGGACAATTTGACATTTTAAATCCTTTTGATTTTTATTTAATTTGCCAACGTCTGACAGGCTTAATCTCTCCATTACTTTGAGTCTATTTTTTAAGCATTTTCTAATGTGAAACGCTTTTCTGTCGCGGTTTTTCCTCTCTATCATTTCATTTCATTCCTTTTCTTTAATTTCAAACTGAAAAATGTCATCCTCTCTTCGGATTTTTGTTCATCATTGCAACAAACTCCAGAATCAACTAATCTCGTAAATCATTGTACTTTCTGTCACAAGTATCTACACTAAAAAAAATGACTTCAGTCAATTTATGTAGTTAATTTGATACACTGCAGTCTTTCTGGGAATGTGGTATTTAAACTGTTTTTTTCAGTTGTTTTATGTTATATGTTAAATGTTTATGCTTTTAGTTATACTCGTATGCACAGGTAGGCATCGTTAATCCAGAATTTAACTTCGCTAAGTTAATTTCGATAAACTCGTTCAGAAGATAACGTCGTTAAAAATTTAACATGCAAGTTAAAATTTCTATAGCAAAAACTAAAATAATGTTTTTTAATTTTTTAATTTATTTATTTATTATATATAAATTATTCATATGTATTTAAGCAAGAGTAAATAGTATTTTTAAATGTCGTTAAATTTTGTCAGTAAATCTTTCGATTTGCCCTAATTCAATTCTTAATTTTTCCTTTTCTGTTATTGATTTAACTTCTTTATTTTACGATTTATATTTAACTAACTTGAATTAACCGAAGAAATTTAACGAGAGTTAATTTACTTTTTAGATGTTTTCATAATGAACGAAAAAATTAAAAATTAGCAAAAAAAAGTTAACTTCGTTAATTTACTTTTAACTATTTAACTAGTTCGTACCCAGCTGTGCTCGTATGTCATAGAATAAAATTAGTACAACTACAGCAGAAAGCAGAAATGTTTTATGTTTAATGCAATTATTTATATATAAAACAAAGTTGCATACCTATAAACACGCATCACTCAAAAACGGATCTTGTGGAATTGTGAATACTCGAAATGATTTCAATCCAATAATCAATTTGGGCGGCACAAAGTTTGCCGGGTCAGCTAGTATCCTATATAATGTATCTTTACCGCTAATAATAACCACTTGACTTTCTTTATTACGTTTGTGTTTAACGGTCAAATTACTGCAATATGTAGTTAAAACATCTTAATAAATAGTTGAAGTTGACTATTTAAACGATGATTTGTGTGCATTTATTTTCGGTGTATCCAAACACATAACCAAAAATGAAGCGTGCTATTACTTTCCTTCTTTTTTTGTTGCTTCCTTTACAATGTCACCGCCGGATGTGAAAGAATTGCAACCAGAACGAGTTTTTCCTTATACTCCGTCAACTCTTTTTTGTACTTTGTATATTGCCAAATTTTCAACAGTTCCGCATTGGCAAGTGACAGTTCGAGCGCGTCTGCTTTTGTTTGATTTGAAAAATTATGACAATTTTAAACCTTTGCAAAGTTCATTCTTTTTTTTTTGTATGAAGAATACAAATTCGAAGGACATTTTTTTGTATACTCAACTTTTATAAATACTTATGCAAGAATATTTGTAAATTGTTTCGTCTTCAAATTCGTAAACAACCTCAAATGACAGCGAATAAATCTATTATAATTTTGGCATATGCACTCACACTCACACCGTACACTAAAGACAGACAGACAGACAGAGTCGCGCCGACAGTTACGGAGACAATCGGCAAACATAACAAAAATAACAGATGTCACAAACGATTCGAAGACGTTTTCGCACTTGCACTCGCAATAAAATGAATTCATAATTCAAGCTGTCTCGTTGTTTTACGGTACACTAAAAGAAATTGCCAATAAAAACAACTGAAAATGTTAGTAATTTTTACAACATTCAAGATGAGAAAGAAAGTCAACAGTTAGTTTAACAGTAATACAGTACTTTATACCGTCAGAATCATTGTTCGGCTTTAAAAAATAACCGATATTTGCAGTAACTTCATTTGTTATATATAAAAACTAACGAAAAAAACAGTTAACAGTTTTTCACGTGTAAAATGAAGACGTTTAAAGAAAAAACCGTTTAACTGCTTCTTGTGACAAACGCATAAAGTAGCTCCTACAATGCCCGACATATCTTTACTTTAAGTCTGTCAGTCTAAATTAATTTATAGGATTCCGACTGACATGAAAACATGCCTCGACAATGGCGACAACTACAACGACGACGACGACGATGACGATGACGACAACAAACTTATGCTGTAAGCATTATAAACGCTTACAGCTTGTAGCAGCAAACTGTCTAACAAGCAAGCAACACTGGCTGCCAGTTGCCGTGTTACGCAGCAGCAGCAGCACTGATATACTATAACAAGTGTTGCCGATGGCGCCGACTGATTTTGCGTTAAAGCTTTAAACATCTTTCCGTTTTACCTAATGCAATCGGCCAGCTTCTTCAGCTTGTTGAAGTGGCGTTTAGTTTTCTTTAAGGCAAGTACAAGAACATTTCGAAGCAATTAAACTGCAATAAATTATTTTCAAGAATTTACTACTACTACAGGCAGTTAAGATTGTGTACTTCCTTTTTGGAAGTTATTACTAACTTTATGGGCAATTTATGCCATTAAGTAGGTGTGGTCATTCGTAGCTGAAAATGTAATAAGTACACTAAGATATAAAGTATTTTAATTGCAGTACAAAATGCTCAAAATTTATTTTAAAAAATGTATTATTAAAGAATTTTACATTTGACATCTTTAAGAATAATTTTAGCAATCAAATGTATCTGTAAATCAAACGAATTCTTTAGAACCTTTCAATGTTGTATTTACTCTATTATTATAGAAGAGTTTATTAGAGAGTAACTTAACTTGACATTGCTGTCGCTATTTTCAAGAGCACCCTTTTTAGCTACTGCAGTTGGCAACACTGTCTCGTTGTCATATATTACGACCAAACGCGACAGCGACTTTAAAATCCATTATTCATGCTACGCTTTATGGCCTTATAATTAATTCGTGTAACAATTGGTTGTCCGTCTTTTTATTTAAGGCACTTGTGAGCCACTTATTTTTATTTTAATTTTTATTCCTCTTTATTGTTATTTTTGTCTATTTTTATTTTTTATTTGTTCAGCTGAAAAACGCTTTATGCGAAGCGAAGCGAAGCTGTGCAAATAAAGTCATAAATTATGTAAACATTTTGTTTGTTGGTCACGTTGCGCAGCCTTGTGTTGCGTGGCGTTGTTCGGTGGCAACTCTGTGCACTGAAGTCGCTAAATGAGCGCGATTAATGAGGAGCAAAATTTTAATTTGTTTGCGAGCGCCCATTTAAAAATTACTTGGAAATGCATTTTCCATGATTTACGCGCAGCGAAACATAGCGGAGGAATTTGCTTGGCTGCTGTAAATTTAACTGGTAAAATATATAGAATAAAAATCGTCCTTTCGTGTTAATTGCGATTGAAATAAATAAACGAAGGACAACTTTACTGTGGTTCTTTTTTTTTTTTGTTTTGTTTCGACAGCAATGACAGCTGTCACTTTTTTATTAATTTTTAATATTTCGCTGTAAAAAGAATTACTACGACAAAAGAACTCATCGAAAAATATGCAAAAAAAAGGGATTTTAATTGCAAAAATTAAATTCAAGCGAAAGTTCTATTCGCTTTTTTTTAACTTAAAATTGTTGTTATTAAACGAATTACCTTTTCCGCGTAAGCCATTTTTCAGCAAATTTCATTACGAAACGTTTCCTTTCGAAGTAGCGCCGGCTTTACGGATATAACTTTAAGCCCTTTTAACTTAAACTTTTCAAATTTCCGCTTAAAAGCAAAATAAGTAGCTATTTCCACAAGAAAATCACAAACACACAGACAGACAAATACACGCAGGCACAAAAATAAAAGACACTCAAAAAATTTGTTTCACTTTCATAAAAATTGAACTACTTTTACAGTCATTTTAACTGTTGTTACAACGAACGCATTAATGGACCTTGGGGTATAGGGCGTATTGAGTTTAGCATCTAAACGATGAGCATCAAACACTGAGACTATTAAACGATGTTCTGTCTGTCTGTCTGTATGTCTTTCTGTCTGTTCGATTTACATCCATAAATAACTATAGAGAAATATTTTGTTTATAACTTTCGCGTTTTGTAAATATAATAAATTTCTCATTTGTGACATATGTATGTAAACTTTGGTTTATGGTCCATGTGGTATCGCTATGGACTTAGTTTGGTTTAGGTGAGGCATTTTCCGCCATTCTAACCTAACGTAAGTATACATACATATGTATAACTACGGATACGAGGGTGGTCCGCCTCACCGCCCGATGGAGGTCCACTTTGCAGACCTCGAGAAAGCGTATTTTTTAGACGGGTTAAAGAAGTTAAAGCATCGCTGGGTCAAGTGTTTCGAGCTAAAAGGAAATTATGTTGAGAAATAAATGACCACTTTTCTAAAATTTTCGTTTTTCTTTTGTAGACCAAGTACTTATCAGACCAAATATCAGAAATAGGTATATAAAAATTTAGTGCACCTCCTCTATGTAATTATTTTTAAACAAATGAGATTACTAACGACAAATTGAAGTTTTATCGTAATAACTGAAATTTGTAGTTCAAATGACAACATTTTCAGTAACAGTTTTAAAGTTTGTAAAACTAACTAGAATTTTCTGCGTTTCTTTCTTTTGTTTAACACATTATTTTTTTGGGTGTAACTTAAAGCAACGCTGCTTCAGCCAAAAGCAATTAGCGTTTTAATCACTTTAATGCACTGGTTTTCCACAATTCATCAGCAGTGGATGTTGTTTTATTTTTTTTAAATTAAAACTAGAAATGATAAACAGATAGCAGCAAAAAAAAGGGTACACCAGTAGAAAGAACCAACAAAGTATCAAATACGTAGTAAGTACGTAGTATAAAAACTGTTGAAGTGGCGTGGAAAATAAATAAATAAAAGCCACCTAATGTTGACATTTACGAAAGCTGCTAAAAATGACTGAGGAGTGGTTATTTTAAAAACATTTTAAAATGGATAGAAAAAAATTAACTGGTTAAATTAGTGAAGAATTTTTTAACTATTTTAAATTGTCTCTTTAAAAATATGACTTAATTTTCATTTTTATTTTTTTTTTCAGGATTGCCATGGCTCATCGAATCACCAAAATAGCGCGCCAATACAGGATGACACTCAGAACTACATCGCCACTAAAGGATTTCAGAATGCGACGCACACCCAAGTTGAATTCTATCGCTCCATCGAAACTTGCGATCCCTACGATTTGCCGCTGGGGGTATGTACTCTAACGAATACTCGTGGAAAAGTAGTTTAGGCTTAAGAATTACATAAATATATTTAACTAGTGAATACCCGGCATGCGTTGCAATGCCACTTAAAAATAGAAAAATGTTTTAGAAATTTATTTATTCAAGTACATTCATTTTTATATATATGTACAGATATATAGATAAATAAATAGTAAGCGGGACTTCCCGGTACTCCCGTTGTAGCGAATCTAAGTTACGCCGGCGGGCGTTAAATTGATCTAACCACTTCCATATTTGGTGAAGTTGTCTATACTAGTGCCTATACTAGCGATATAATCGAATATTTTTTAGTTTTACAAATTGAGAGCGTAATAGGTGGGCGTGGCAAATTTTTGTTTGCCCAAAACCATCCTTGGCGTGAGCAGAGAAACTCCCAATAAATTCGCAACCGGATGAATGGAAAGAAATATACATTAATTTTTATATATATAGATGAAATAGAGGCCGATTTATTTATAACAGAAAAAGTTTTTTTAACAAAGTATAAACAAAAAAAACGTATCAAACGAAGTACAAACAAGACTACGAAAAATTGAATATAAAATCTAAATTAACGACAAACGCAAAATATAAATTAAATAATAATGGACTTGTTTGGTTTATGAGGCGGTTGATCACATGTGAACAGCTTCTGAATGTCATCGGGTGTAAGACCTAAAAGTTTAAATAAAGCCAAATTAAAATGTATCCATTGATAATAACAACAAATTCAAAGTCCAACTGTATATTTCTTAATCAGTTATTTTGTCAGTTATTTTTACCAATTATTTTACCAGTTATTTGACCAGTTATTTGACCAGTTATTGTAAACAAAATGTATTCACTTGTTAATTAACCGGTTAGTATGGTTTAAGCTGTATAAAAGTCTTACCGTGCGCGGTATGCAACTCTTCGCCGCCCCTTGATTGCTCGCAATGCTTAAAAAAGCTCATTAAACATTTATGCTGACGCATAGTGGCCACACACGCCGCCGGTATAATTGACGACAAATTGAAATCCTCATAGGAGCGATGACGCAGCAACTCTCGCACCAAACCATAATTGCCCGAATACGTGGCAAGAGTTAAGGCATTTTGGCCTAAACCACCAAAATAAAAAAAAATCAGCAAAGTCAGCTTTAATATTAACAACAACAACAAACACGCATAGTTCAAAACATACCGAAATAGTTGACGGCTCTTAGGTTGGCGCCAAATTGTATCAGCGTGTGCGCCGGCTCATACTTGCCGAGAAAGCAAGCCTTGAGCAGTGCCGTATTGCCAAATCTGTCCACCTCCTCTATATCGTACTTTCTTTGATGCGACAGCGTGCAGATGATGCGCAGCGAAGTTATGTCATCCAGAGCAACGCAATCGAGCGCTGATAAAATTATTGGTTTTTTTCCGTTTTCTGTTTTGGAAAACAAATTTTGGAATTATTCAAGAAATGTTTTTTTGTTGTTTAAGCAACTTTAAATATTTACCACCCATGTTGTTATTTTGTTGTTGTTGTTGCTTTTGTTTGTGTGTAACGCAAATACGGAGTTCAGGTAGGGTACAGCTCAAGACCCGCTACAGCAGTGTTGTATTTTAGACTGAAGTGTTCCAATTGAAATAGTACTCAATTATAAATACTCGCAACTGTACCTTGCGGCGACTTGGAATCCACTAATTTAATTTTGTTATTTGCTTATAAACTAATATTTATACATTCTTTACACATATCAAAATACATATTATGTGTCCAGGTGGCAACATGTGTCGGCTAAAAACTGTCAGCGCAATGACCCTTCTTCCTTTATTTAGGAAAAATGCCACGGAATAACCCAACAGAATAAGCGATAATATTTACGATAAAATATTTGAAGATAATTTTAAAAGTTATCGATAGACACAGATTGAGATGCACTGAAGTGCACCAAATGTTCAACCCACTCAGTGGGTTTGGTCAAATGTTTCTTATGTAGAGAAATACTCAATCAAAAACTGAATCAATCTAGCCATGTCCGACTGTCTGTCTGTCTGTCATAATTTCGTGTCAACGCTCTTATGACCTAGAAAAATATATGTATATATTTTTTCGGGACCCTATTGTATCAATTTTAAAGACCCACCGACAATTTTCTCTCAATTTCTTCAAAAATTTTTTTAAATATATTCTCAAAGCTAAATTAGACTGAGGTTGTAGAAATATTCAGTGACCTATTGTAAAATTGAACGTGAAACATTTACCAAGATCATATTAACCCTCTAAATAATATTTTTCTGTGACTTTTTTGACCGTTTTTTTAAGACCATATAACCCCTTGAAACGTCGAAATTTAGGGTTAAAATATTCTAGAAAATTAGTCCCCCTCATATTTTATTATAGGTCACTGAACAGAAGAATAGAATAAAATGCAAGTCAAATGATAAAACGTGAATAAATCAGTGGTGAATTTAAGTGAGCACACGAGTAACATTTTAATCATGATTTTCGTAATTGCTTTTGACATCGTTTACGAAAATTTTTTTTTATTTAATAAATTTTATAATTGCTTCTAGCAATGTAGCACATTTATTAAAGTCGGTATGCCCGACTATAATTTCTAGCTTCATTTTAAAATCAAAGTTTTAACTTTTATAATCGAAATTTTTTCCAGACCGATACACTTAAAGTGCTGTGGTCGTTCGGCGACACCGACCCGATACACGGCAACCTCAAGGGTCATGGCAAAAATCGCGGCTCCAAGCCGCTACATCTGCTCGGACCAATGTTTCGCAAGAGCGTCACGCCTCTGCCCACAAAGAGTCGCGCGTCCGATACACGCAAATGGGATGTGACCGTGCAAAATGTGAGTTTTTGGAATTATTGCAGTTGTAATAAAAATTCGATTAATCAAGTCTACTGCTATTTCGTCTTTAGGTTACCATCGATGTCGCCATGGACACGCTCTACTGGTGCAAAATCATACGCGCACCTACACTCAACGAGAAGCATCATATCATCGGCTACGAGGCGCTATTAACGCGCGAAAGGTGAGTCCTCCCTCACATGGTGACATACAACGCACAACTCCGCTTCTTCAGACATATTTAATGCTCGACATACGACTTCCATAAATATTTACCATGTTGACATGTCAGGAAATGCGTTTGCATAAATTCCTCAGCATCTGCTCAAAATGCACGAAATGTTTATTTGTTGTTATCCATCAGCGTGTGGGCATGTACTCATAGATGCACAATTTTCAAGTCGCCAGTTTGTTGAAAACCATTTTTTGTATAATTTGGTGACATGTCATAACCTTTAAAATTAGAAATATTGAGAATTTATTGATAAAAATTATTCAATATCTTCAATAAACTGTTACCATTTTGTATGTCACAGTGATATCATATGAAGATCACATCTCCAAATTTTGATAATATAATCTGTTTATTGGAAGACACTGAAAACAAAAAAATAACATAAAAAATACCGAAAACGGAAGCCGATAAAATCTGATGATGAATACGAAAAAGTGTAATCAAAAAAATGTGAAAAACTCAACAACAACAAATTTTTATATTCCCTTTTGTGTTGCCATGCGAAGGTACGGAACGTTGGACATATTCAGTTTGTTCTTCCATTTATAACGTTTATAAGGAGACACGGTATTTATGACAATATATATCAGCAATGAATTGTCGTCGATTTAACGATATTTGTCCATCAGTCTATCAACATTTTATTAGTTTTGTTTAAGAGCTATCGACAGAGGAAATTTGGCATGTGAGCTTCTATTCCTAATCCACCAAGTGGAGGAGAAGACAGAAACTACTCTCACCTTTCGTTAAAACCTTTCACACTTTTAATAAAAAGCAGTTGCAGTATAGTAACCATTTTAAATTCAGTAGATAACATGTTGGCAGTAACACAATTAAAAGACAGAAAATGGGCGTGTTCGGTCCATTTGTAATAGCGCCATATGGCAAATTCATATGTGGTAAAAAAGTAGGGTATTTGAACTTCAATATAAGCAAAGAAAATTTTCTAAAAATGTGTATTTGACTTCTTTTACTCCCAAACTCAATCAAAATTCGGAATGAGTACTGCGCCCCAAAATTTATTTGCGCATTTCGTTTGCAGACGTCACGCAAAAAGTAAAAATACTTAAAGAAATGCGAACTTTTAGTTGAAGTCGTCAACTCAATCCGAACTTGTTGATATTTTACTCAGAAGTGCTATTTGCAGTTTAATGCGAGTATGTCACGCGGTGACAGAATTTTTTCGATTTTCGAACGTTTTTCAATAGTGACAACATATCACAAACAGATGCTGACAGTCGCGCAATTACTTAGCATTATGTAACTAAGTGATGTTACAAAAACAAAAACAATTCAAGTGAGTCACATTGTAAAATGTTTTTAAAATCGAAATGAACTTTGTTTAAATTTCTATTGCGAGTAACTATCGTTAAAAAATTAGGTTTCAATCAACTTTAAAAGACTATTTAAAATTGCTTATGACGTTACTTGATATTTGCTAGCACAGTTATTTTAACAGTTTTTGTTAGTGGTTTGTCTTTTGCACAAATTGCAGTAACTTCAAAAATCAGTTACTTTTGTATAAGCAAGCAAAAGTATTACTGAAACTGCTTTTGCAAAAAAACTGTAAACACTGTAAAAAACCTGCAAAATGTAGTTAGTTTGTAAGCAATATTTCACTGTAAAATAACTGCAATGTGTAGTTTAAGTAACTACATTACCAGTAGATGTGCTTTTAGCTGTTAAATGTGACTGTTAAAAATAACGATAATTTTTAATTGCGTTTACTCGCAATAAAAACCAATGCAATAAAATTTTTAATGAATGAATTAACATCGTCAAAGGACGATGAGGAAACCACATAAATGAGTAAATTTACCTTTGAACACTTCTCGGAAGGCCTTTATGCTTGTGTGTACGCTTCTGACTTCTGCGTAATTGATTTAAGCTTTGCCAGCGACCCAAACGAACTTCCACAGAAAATCTGCAATTGATTTGCATTTAACCCATTTCCGTTTCCTTCAAAACTCAGCATGTACGAATTTATTTCGAATATGTCAACGCAATAAAAGATTGCCATTTTCTGCTGTAATGCAGTCATTGAGACAGCCAATCTGCTGAGAGAAGCATGTAATCACTTAGTTGATTATACATTTAAAAAGTTGTGAGATGTCAAATAATTTTTAAACACCTTAAAATATGCAATAAAGTTAAATGGTTAACCATAATGGGCGAGCAAATTATTTACAACAATTTATTTAACTTTTTTTGTTATCTTACTAAACTAAAAGCTATCCAAAAGTATGCAATACGTTTTTCATTGGAGCTCCGTAAAGTATGTTAAAACAAGTATAAATTATGCGAATATGTTGTACTCATGTCTGTCATTACATCATTTTATTTAAGAATGCAAATGCTCCATAGATGCAATTTTTATTCAGTATTTAAAGTGCCTAAAATTATACTACAGAATATTAACTTATCACTTGAACTGTCTAAAACAATACTTAATACAATTTCGATTAAATTTTTTTTTTCGTATAGCTCTACAAATCAACCACTTGTCCATCACATGACCCTCTTCGAGTGCTCAACGAAATCGTATCCGGGTTCCGATCCCGCTTCCTGGGATGTTTGGACGAAGAGCAGCGGCGCCGTCTGTAATAGTAACTTGTTGACACCACGCGACTGGGACTCGTGCATAACGCCGGTGGCGGTCTGGGCTATTGGATCGACGGGTAAATTAAAATTTAAAAAATTTAAAATTTAATCTCTTAAAATTAAATCTTTAAATAAACTTGTTTACAAACTTTTTTCTTATCTCTTTTACTTTAGGTCAATTTTTACCCGAACATGTGGGCATACCATTGGGCGGACGCTCGGGTGCCAAATATTATATGCTGGAAATCCACTACGACAATCCAAACGCCCACCAAGGTGAGTTGAAGATATTTTTTTCTCCATTTTAATTTCAAAAATAATCATTCTACCATTTTTGGATTCCTTCGTCACAGTTGCGGACCATTCCGGCTTTCGCATACATTACACGCGTCATTTGCGCCCACAGAATGGCGGCATCATGATTTCCGGCGTTTCAGTTTCGGATACACAACTCATACCGCCTAACCAGAAATTGTATCGCAACATTGGCATCTGTGGTCCGTCTTGCTCAAATGTGGTAGGCTGTTTTTTTTTTCTTTTCTTTTTTTCTCATATTAAGTTAAAAAATAGTTAATTAATTTATATAAAAAATTAAAATCTCTCAAATTTAAATATTTATTTTTGATTCCAAAGATGTTCCCCGACGACGGCATAAAAATTATTTCCGGCACATTGCACTCCCATCGCGCCGGACGTAAAATGACCCTGCGTCATGTGCGCGGCGGACGCGAGCTGCCGCGCATCATCGAGGACGACAATTACGATTACAATTACCAGCAGGTGCGGCAGCTGGAAAACGAAACAGTTGTGCTGCCGGGCGATTACATCATCACTGATTGCGCGTATGAGGTAACTTAATTGATTCGATTTAAATTTAAATTTGCTCATTTTAAAATTCATTTTTATAAAAATCATTTCAGACCATCAATCGGAAGCGTCCCACCTTTGGCGGTTACTCCACCAAACAGGAAATGTGTCTGTCCTTTATAACGTATTATCCGAAAATCGATTTGGCTGGTTGCTACAGCATGACGCCGGTGCGAGAGTTCTTCGAGACATTCGGCGTTTATCAGTTCTATTCGCTGAATATGACCGATGTGGAGAATCTGTTCTTGTACAACGGGTAAGGATTTTCGCGGAGTTCATTTTGTCCCATGGAAACTTGCAAATATGTTTTTTCTCCTATTTTTATTTTATTTTCTTTTTAGCAACGTGCTTGACTACATTCCCAATACGATTTATGCCAAAACGAAAAAGAATCGCATCAACATGACCGAGGAAGACATTCTCTACGAGGAGTCTCTGCTAAGTGAGTGCTTCAGCAAGTTTCTAAAATTACGTCGTCGTAACTGGTTTTGTGTTTCTTTTTAATCCATTAGATAAATTAATTATTTCGGATCCGGTGGAGTTTCACGATCGCACTTTTCTCTCGCATCTGAATCAGCTGCCGTGGTCGGAGCCGCTCTTCACGAAGCGCGTCGAACAGAGCATGATCACCGGCAAGCACATGACCTTTTGTCGCGTCTCCAATGAGTCGATATCGATTGTAAGTCATATAAGCAATTGTTTTGTTTTTCTTTAACTAGACTTTTCAATACTTTCAGCCATCGGAGATCATTCGCTATCCGAACTTTACGACGTTTGTGAAGCTGCCGAGCATTTGTCCTTATCACATGCTCATGGACAGTGCGCCGCTTAGTTCGGCTTCGGCGCCGCAGTCCTGTGATAGCATTTGGCAGCGATCGCCATTTTTAATTTATTCCGCCATTTGGATTTTGTATCTAAAATATGTGTAAAAACTTAAATTAATTAATTTTATTCTTTTAGTCAGACTGGAGCTTAATTTATATATATACATACTTATATAACTTAATTAACTTTATAAACGATTTGTTTATGTACAAATATTATCAAAGTTAGACCTGCTAACTAAAATTTCTTTTGATTTAATTTTAAGAATGAACTAAAATTTTGTTATACAGAAAAAATTTTTAAATTTGAAAAATCAATTTGATTTAAAAAAAATTTTCAAGTAATTTTTTTTTAATTTACAAGTAGTCAATATTTTAAATTTTAAAAGAAAATTATCTAAAAACTTTTACTTTTTTGGAAACAAAAAAATAATTCAATTTTAATAATAAAAAAAAGTTGATTTTTTTTTAATTAATAAAAAGCCAACTCAAAATTCAAACATTTTGAATTTCAAAAAAAAAAAATTAAATTGAAATTTTAAAAATATATAAAAAAAATTCCAAAAAAAACAAACATTTTAATTATAATTTAAAAATTTTTTTATTTCTTTTCAAGTTAAAAAAAATGTTAACTCAAAAAATTTAATATTTTTAGTTTATATTCAAGAATATTTTAATTTTATTATTAATATTACAAAAATTTTATATTTTTTTAAGTTAACAAAAAGTTCAACTCATACAAATTGAATATTTAGGAATGAAGTTTCTCTTTTTAAATTATTATTTTTTAATTATTTTATTTTTTTTTTTCAATTATTATTTTTTTATTATATAAAATACTAAAAAAGAAAATTATCACATAACAATTTTAACAGGTCACAAAGTTATGTAAAAATACTGAACGTATTTTAAATGTTATAAAAACTCAGATTTTTGTAGTCATACATTTTAAGCGTTTCGAAGTCAAATTTTATTTTTTTTTGTATAAGAAAAATTCCAATTTGGTTTAAGTTTACTTTTTAATATTACCGTTCTAAGCTGTAGTTGATATATATCGCCCGTGTACTTCTTAATGTAATTTATTGAAACAGTATTCTGAGAAGATAATACGATAACAAAAGTTTTAGTTCTTAAATGTGGATCCAAAGAGTTAGCATCATAAAATATTTTTAAGCATAAACTAATATTTTATATTAATAATATTTAGAAGTATACATAAATAAAAAGCGAATTTATTGTTAAAAGTATTTATTTTCGTGTTTAATTTCAACAGAAACAAATTATCGACAAAGGTTATCGATGAATTTGGTCTCATTGTAAAGGTAAAAGGCCGGCAAAAATCCTCAACTGAACCCTCCTCGAGGGTGCCGGCTGGTAATAGATACCACAGACATTCCATTTCGAGCACTTCTGCTATTGTGGAAGGTATCTAGCTAAAATAAGTATGTATAGTCTGGTGTTCGTTACTCTTTCATAGTACAGCATCAGGAAATGCACTCTTATTATGGTTGGAGGTAAGGGGCTGGATGAAGGTGTCGCGCGACCCGTGCCGAAGATCAACCTGGCTGAGGGCCCTTTCTAAAAAATAGCTCAGTCTCTAACGGGGCTTACGGATACCTGGCGCCCTCCGTAATAACTAGCCTTACCTGCGTATTTCGGATCTCTGCGCAGGTGGACCGTTCTTTCTCCGACACTCGTGGGTTCTAATATGGATAACAAAAACATTAACAACAAAAACAACAAGGAAGTCGGCTCTTCCGTAAACAGACCGGAGGGAGCTTCAAGCTCCGTGAAAATGGCAGCGTTTTTAACGAGCTCTAGTGCTGAAACTACAAAAACAGAAGCCAAGCTTGGTCTGAGTAGTTCGACAGGTAGCAAAGCGGCTGGCAATAAACCATCTCAACCAGCCAAGAGTGTTACCGCAAAATGGCCAACCATGAGGCTAAGCGATCCTAATAAAGCGGGTTACCAGGAGAGACGCAATGCCGCCAGGCTACTCTCGAGGGTACAAAAGAATCCTCCAACAGAAGAAGAGCTAACCAAAGAGCTGATAGAGTCGATTGAATGGGCGAAGCTGGTGCTGCCTAATTTTCAACTCGAGCGTCCGGAAACATCTGCTCCGAAAAGACAGAGGTCGACCGAGGGAGAAAAGCCCTCAGCTAAGAGAGTAAGGACGCAAGGCGTTACTCCATGCAAATCGTTCGCGGAAGTCTCAAAGAACCGCATTATAATCGGGATTCTCGACGAAAATGATGCCGAGGGGAAAATCCCGAAACAACAGTGGAAGTGGGTGCAAGCTGCGTTGACAAGGGTAGCGTTAGAAGTGCTGTTAAGCAATCCGGGCCCACCTCCTTCGTGCACTGACGCGGGCTGGCATCAAGGCCAAATAAAGATGATTGCCTGTGACGACAATAGGTCAGCAGAGCTTTACAAAGAAGCGATAAGTAGAGTTGGTGAGGTTTATCCTGGGGCCAAGTTGGTAGTGGTTGAGAAGAGGGATATCCCGTCTCGACCACGAGCCACGGCCTGGATACCATCTACCCCCTCCGAACCGAACCAGATCATGCAATTGTTTAAGGCATGCAATCCAAGTCACCCGACGGACAAATGGAGCTTGGTTAAAATATTTGCACATAGCAAGGAAACTGACGTAGAGACTAAGAGGGCCACGATACAGGTAATGCTTCTCTTATCAGACGACTCTCTAGAACCGTTGGCAAAAAGCAACGGTGAGGTTAATTACGGCTTCGATAAGGTGAAGTTTAAAATTCACCAAGCCGATACAGCAGAACATCTAGCGTCAGATGACGAAGATGTAGAAAGCGAAGTGGAATCCGACGGCGAAAGCATTGGAGAAGCTTCTATTGAGTCAGATGCGACAGCTGGGCTCATAAAAATACTCTCTGAGGAGCTACTGGGTGAGGATGACGCAGACGATACTCTCACTGATGCGCCTCCTTCAAATAAACTTTCAACACAGTAAGGTTGCTACGGCAGCCCTCCTTAATCGCGTAGCAGACGAACAGCCTGATTTTGTCCTCATTCAGGAGCTATGGGTTAATTGGGGCCGTATATGTGGGTTGAGGACCCCTGGCTATAATCTAAATACAGCCACTTGTGAAGGTAAGATACTGACATGTATAATGTCCAAAGTACACCTTAACGTTTTTTTAATTCATAATTTCAGTAACGAAGATATAACAACGATAAGATGGGAAACAAGCGGATGCGGTTACAGGCTTGCATCGATTTATCTGGCTTACGATGCTCCAATACCATCGCAGCTGTTAACAGAGCTGGTTTAGAATAGCGAAGCCTCCAAGTGCAGGTTAATATTAGGGAGCGACACAAATGCATATCATACAACTTGGGGTAGCTCAAATATTAACGAACGAGGTGAGTTACTCTTTAACTATATTCTTAAAACGAAGTTACTGATATGCAATCAGGGTAATGAGCCTACCTTTATAATAAGGAATCGTCAGGGAGTTCTTGACATCACCTTAGTTTCAAATCTCTTAATAGACAAGGTAGTCCACTGAAGGGTGCTAAATGATCCCTCTTTTCGGATCAGCGGTATATTGAATTTATTTTCACACAAATTGGAATTTTAGGAAAACAGACTGGCAAGTGAACTCACACGAGCTGAAGAAAAGGCTTCCTAGTAACTCCTATTGCTACCCTGATAATATTAAAGACTTGGACTACATTGTAGATATACAGGGTGGCGCAACAGAAATCACCCTATTGGAAGATGCTCTCATTTTTGCAAATGGCCGCCAATGTCAAATCTGTTTTGACATTTGTGGACTAGACAGATACAGAATAAAAGTGAATAAGCCATGGAGCGATACACTCCCCAAGAACGCGGAATAATTGTGTCTATTTTTTTGCGTAACAATTCGTCTGTGATGTTGGCAAAAATCATAATGAGCGATGAGGCTCATTTTCACCTCAGCGGATACGTGAACAAGCAAAATTATCGCTTCTGGGGAACCGAAAAACCGCGAGTGATGCACGAGAAACCATTACACCCGCTCAAAGTGACTGCGTGGTGCGCTGTTCACGCTGGAGGAGTCATCAGGCCGAACGCCGCGGGTCAAACGACTACAGTGGACGGTGCGCGCTATAGGGCAATGTTGACCGAGTTTTTTCTGCCGGAACTGGACGAATTAGGACTGGTGGACATGTGGTGCCAACAGGACGGAGCAAAAGCACACACTGCACGAGCCACAACCGACATTCTGAAGGCCGGATGACTTATTTTGCGCCACCTTGTATTTACCAATTCTTGTAATCTTTCGCTGGTGGACACCTGAGCTTAACCAGTTAAGGAAGTTATGTAGAAATCAATTTAACAGAGCTAAGTACTCTGGCTTTGAATCTGAATGGGACGATTATTATAATAAATTAAAAGTCTTTAAAAAACATTTGAGGATAACTAAAAGATCGTCATGGAGGTCTTTTTGTGGTGAAATAGAGACTACTGTTGAGGCATCTCGTCTTAGAAAGATTCTATCTAGATCCGCACAATCCATTGGTTATCTTAAGAAGTTAGATCACTGAAGTTATTGTTAGATACACACTTTCCGTGGAGGCAATGGAGCCACGAAATTTGTTCGCAACTTAGAGACTATGATAGAGTCAGATATCTTAGATACTATTTCGGAAGCAAATATTACTAGAGTGATTAATAGATATGTTTATAAGAAACTACATACCGACTTTGCAGCTTGCGAACTCTCAGCATGCCTACTGTAAAGGGAAATCAACAGAGACGGCTTTAAACTCACTTGTCTCCGAAATTGAGAAATCAATCGAGGATAAAGAATATACCATTATAGCCTTTGACGCTGTCAACAACATCCAGCCGAAGGCCATCACAGAAGCGCGGTGAGATCACAGAGGTACTCCTCAAGGCGGTGTACTTTCTGAGAAAAAACCATGATAAAACGTATGGAAAGTATTCAAAGGGCAGCAAGTCTATGTATTAGCAGAGCATTAAAAACAACACCCACAGCAGCATTGAATATCATACTGGATTTAGTACCGATTGGCCTGTACTGTAAACAGATAGCAGTTATATCGGCAATAAGACTTAGGGAATTATCCCTCTTACCTTCTATGTATAATCAATAAGTTTCCTCGAATTTCCAAAACTACCGACTCCTGTAACTCTTATTTTACCACTATCTTTCCGTCAAAAGAAGATTGGAGCAATGGTATATCAATTGTAATAAAGGAGTCAGCATTAACACTGACGGTTCAAAGCTTAATGACAAATTAGCTAGAGGTGTCTACTCAGAAAAATTAGGCACCAGTATTTCCTTCCGCGTACCTGATCACTGTAGTGTTTTCCAAGCAGAAATCTTGGCCATCAAAGAAAGTTTATTAACATTGACAGCTATGAGGTCTTTACAATCATTTAAACACACTTCTAAGACAGTGAAGGAGTGTCACGAGGTATTGTGTGTATACACACTGTACTTTACGATTAATCTGATCTGGGTGCCAGGTCATAGAAATATTATAGGAAACTGTAAGGAAAGCCAGGTGAGTTAGCTAGAGTAGGCACCACGCTACCAATCTGTCCTGGCAGAGAATATGTATATATGCCAATGGCAACGTGTAAGCTGTTGATTAATAAACATACGATAGATATCGCCAAAACTCTCTGGCGACAGTACACAACCTGCGTAACCCGTAAACGAAATTGGGTAAAACAAATCTGTTTGGGAAATAAATCACATGCTCATAGACAGTGCGACGCAGTGCTGTGATAGCATCTGGCTACGGTTCAAAATTTTGTTATATATACAGTCGTGTGTGGATATAGTGAACCAATAATTGCAAGGCCTGTTCACAGTATTCAGGTTGTTCACTATATCAAGGTTCAAATTTTTGGTCAAAAACTCGTTTTATTTGCTCAAAATACACTTTGTATAAATTAAAGAGATCATTAAAATAAATTAGTAGGAAAACATAATCGAATGTTTATTGAAAGAATTGCCGAATAGGCGTTTGCTTCTAATGTTCCCAAAGTGGCTTTTGACCTACAATCGGTTTGCAATCGACATAAACGTAACCACTAACTAAGGTCACGAAACAGCTGATTCTGTAACAATCAACAGCATAAATACAAAATAGGGAAAAAAACCTATTTCATTTTTGATTCCTTCTTGTGTTTTTTATTGCTTTTTGCTTAGGATTGCTTTCAAAATTTTGTTCACTATTTAGAGGTTTTCGATAATTCACTATTTAGAATAATTCATGTACAAATTTGGGCGTTCACTATATCAAGGTGTTCATCACCATATAGGGTGTTAACTATACGCAGACACTACTGCACTTTTAAATTAAAAAATATATATTTTTTTATATATGTGTTTTTTTTAAGTTAATATAAATTCAATTTAAAAATTAAAATTAATTGTTTTTTCATAACAATTTAATCGTCATTATAAATTGAAAACCCTGCAAATGGGATAATTTTACTGTTTGAATGATTTATAAAGTGAGCTTTAATTCTCTATGATTTATAATTGGATCAGTATGAGTGAGATGTCAAACGAAAGGTATTAAAGAGTTCTTTAAGTCATCATATCATCAACCGTGAGAATTTCATTCTAGCAAATAACGTAATTTCAAACTTTAAAACTAACCACGGTCGTCCTGAATTTTTATTTTTACCAACAAATTAAAGTCAAGGAGTTCGATTTATGTAAGCCAAAACAAACACTTGGTTATATTGTATTTACAATTTCTAAACGAACCGATTAACCGTTTCCAAACAACGGTTGAGCCGAATCGGCTTCTGTGTCTGGCAAACACCTGGCTGCACTGGAAGACAAGCGCAAAGAATTTGACAATGAAAGTGCTGCCCATCGTAAAGGAGACCGCACTGACAGTCTCCCAACCCACTTCTTTACATGCGTTTTTCGAAACTGGGTTGTCGTAATTTAAATGTGAAATTTTTGGCGAAATTTTGTGGATTTCCTCATTTTTCACCAAATTTTATCACGAAAGTTTCGAAAAATTCACAAAAAGGCGTAAAAAAAGGAGTAAACATTTGGTGAAAAAGGCGTAAAAAAGAGTACTTGGCAGCACTGAAAAAATACGCCAAACAGCAACCCTGATTCTGACATATGACGTGGTGTGGAAGAGACGAAAAGAACAATTGGAAAAAAAATCAGCCGCAAGAATTTTTGTTAATTTTTTCCAATTGAAAAACATTCGACAGTGCAAAAGTAGAGAAAGAAAAACACGGCGACACACACACACAACTAATTAATTAATCGAAGAATTAATTGCGCAAAGCAGAAGCGTGTGAACCAAGTCACGCACTTGTGGCGAAATAAATTTTCCATTTTGGTGACAGGAAAAGAAACGAAAAAAACACTCACTAAGCAGCGCCCCGGAGAAACGTCAGCGCGAAACGCAACAACGGCAAAAGAAAATCGTGTGTGGACGAGCACGAATGGAGAAGGACAAAAATGAAATAATTTCGGCTGACACGATTTTTTCTTAGGCGTAATTTTTTTCCTTTTGGCAAAACTATTTTTTCGATTTTTTTTATTTAACACTCGGGTGTCGTCGTCCTGCGGATAGAAACGAAGAATAAACCAAAAAAAAAAAGTTACAATATTTTTTTATAATCACGTCGAGCAAAGGGGAGTGCGGAAGCGAGATTTTTATAATTAAGTGGTGAAGTAAAGGAGCTGCAGCAACAGCAAAAATACATCAACAACAACAACAAAATATGATGAACGAAGAAACGGGCGAAACGTCGTCATCCAGTGGCGGCGTCAAAAAGTTTTTCCAGCGTTTATCACAAGTGAGTTGAAATTGGTCTCTCTCACTGCCAACGACGAACGGTGATAAGTGCCGTAGTGGAGAGAGATTAAAAAGCACCGGCGAAGCATTAACCCATTCAGACAGCTGTTCGACTAGTCGAACACCAAAATTAATAATTTTTAAAAATTATTATTAAATGTTAGAATAAGCTATAGACGTACTTTTGATAACAAAATCGTTGTCAAGGTATTCCCTACCTCATCTCCTAATTTGCTGTAGACTAACCCCCTAACCCTTATATAGAGACGTAATTTCAATAAAATACAATTTCAATAAAATACAATTTCAATAATTTAAAAAATGCGGGGCAGAAACAATTTAAAAACCTCATACGAATGTTAGAAATAGTTAAAATAGTCGGTATTAAAGTTTACACCTGACAATTATTGCATAGGTAAGCCTCCAGGTGTTCTTAAAATTAAGTGTTCGACTAATTGAGCACCTCATATCTTGGCCGGTGAGATAGTTGGAATTTTTCTGACAACGGATTTGGATTCCTTGACCTCAAATTAATGTGTTTCATTATAAAATTAAAAAAAATTACGGCCTTGTCCGATATGGGTTAAAAACGCTAATTAAAAAAGGTTTTGTTTTGCTAATTGAAAACCTAATTATTTGCTTTAAAAAAAAATATGTTTTGCTTTTAAAAACAAATAAAATGGGATTTTTTGCTCATTCGTCGATCGTACTTAACCTTAAATTAGACGTGTTTACTTTTCGGCAAATATTTTATTTTATATTTGTTTTGTTTTTGTATTGCTGTGAGGCCTTTCAGTTATTAACGAAACGTGTTTGTTTTCTTGATTAGTATTTGCTGAAAAAACGTTTCGCCTTGATCTCCATTAAAAGATTTGGAAAATTGTAAAAACTCTAATTTTAAAATTGTCATTAAAATTCTTTATTTTAATTGTTAAAATTATTCTAAAGTAAATATGTTAAGTTTCAACAATAACAAATGTCTCAAAAACAAGCAAAAAGTCTTCAAACTAGTTTTAATGTTTTGGAGTTCATCTCCTTTTGAAACGAACGAAGCAAAAGATTTGTAGAATGAATGGTTTCACATGAAAGGTGTTTTGGAGGGCTTTAATATGCCTTATTCCATGTTAAAGTCTAATTTAAATGCTTTATTTTAAGTATGATGTATATATTTTTTTTAATTTATTCAAATTTATTGTTTAATATGTATATATTTCCTATTTTTCAGATGTACCAATCCATGCTCGATCGCTGGACACCGCACGCAAAACTGCGGTGGGCTGGTGCTGGCGTGTTAGTACTGCTTTTCCTGCTGCGCGTCTTTCTATTTCAGGGCTGGTACATCGTTTGTTATGCGCTCGGCATTTATCATCTCAATTTGTTTATTGCATTTTTAACACCAAAAATCGATCCAGAGTTTGATCCATATGAGAACGATGGTAAGTCTAAGTCGAGTGATTTGAATATAAAACGATGATTTCTAGATAAGAATTTAATTAGGATCAATTGTAATTTTCTGGTGTGACTATGCAATTATTCCATGATATCATCAGCGGTATTCGAATTTGCTTAGAGTTCTCCTACTTTTCAATAAGTTTCATTGAAGAAACGAGCGAAAATTAAAACAGAAACTTCAAGTTCAATTGTATTTATTTCTGTAAAACCGATCAGTACAAAATTTCTTTGTCTAGTGAAAATTGCCTATTAAAACATATTGAATCTGAAATATAGTAAATATTTATCCAATCCAACATTATTTATTACTTAATGTAGTAATACAGTTCAGGGTAGTATCCACCCACCCTTACATTCAGAACTCTAAAAAGCCTACCAAGTTATGAAAAACATCGCCAAAAATCATTTGAAGTTTAACAGGTTCTTAAAATGAATCGCATCCTAATTTTAAACAAACTATTTAAAAATTTTGTTTTGATTATCAAAAGGCGATAAGTACAAAAACTTATTTTAAACACCGATAAATCCAAAACGTCCTAATTGGAACTCAGTTTATTAAAATTTTATTTCTCAATCATTTCCGTAATCTTTTAGTTATAAATAATTCGTTGTTTTCAAAGTTGGCTATTTCAAATTGAGAGTTGTTCTTTTCATATCTCATCGATTTTTTTAATATAATCAATTTAAATCGTTTTAAAAACAACAAAAGTGTTACCCTCATTAGAGTTAAGTTAGAGTAATGATAAACCCACCCGCGTCTAGCCTCTTTACCCAACCCACTTAATTAACTAATTGAGTACTAACGTCAGTTGGTCACTCTAGTTGTAAAACCCTTTTTAACAAGAAGTACGGACCGTGCCGCAAACGTTCGCCTGTCGTTTGAGTATAATTATTTGTTTATTGATTTTTTTTGTGTGTTTATTATTTGTTCGAGTTTGCAATCGTGGTCATTTCAATTTGATATGTCCAACATTTTAGCTTCGTGCTTCATGTTAACCGCTCTTTTGTTTTTTTTTTTAAATCAGCCACATGCTTCTTTGTTTGTATTCAAGCAAAAAGTGTTCATAACACAGGCGAAAAAAATCAATAAATTGTTTTATTTTATTTCTTATTGTGATTGCCTCTTCGCGGTCATTAGAAATTAGAAGCAACAACCGTACTTGACAAATAATTTGAAACTAGGTCATCTGTTGCCCACTAAAATCGTTTAAAAAAGAGGCTAACTTTTGGAAGGCATTTCTTTGTTTGGTATTACTTTTCAATGAGAAATCAAAAATATGCATTTGCGAATTTAGAATTAGCCTTTTTTTGTTCTCAGTTAATGAGTTAAGGTGAATTTGAAAGAACTCTTAATTATTTTTACCCTTTTTATGTTTTATTAGCTGAACCTACCCGCATCCATTCAATGTAATTTGTCGAGTTTATCAAACCCATTCATCCAATTATTCTAGTCAATCCGGTACGTTCAGTTCATGCATCCATTTAGTCCGTCAATTCTTATCAGTCCACCAGTTCATTCAGTCTATCCAACCAATTCACTCTAGTTTATTTTATCTCTTCTTCTAGTTCACCCAGCCCATTAAATAATGTAATAATTTTATCCAATCCATCCAGTTTTTCTGGTATATTCAATCTATTTAGTCGATCCAGTTAATGCAGTCTATTCTGTTTATTCAGTTTATCCCGTCAATCCATTCCATTCGATTAATTTAGACCGTAAACTCTAGTTGATCCATTCAGTTTATCAATTGCTTCCAACCTATTTTGTCGCCAGTATCTTTCGAAATTGTTCCTATCGACAGTGACCATGCCAACGATGACACCAAATTTTAGATTTCTAAAAAATTATTAAAAACATAACTATTGGTTTAGACCAAAGTCATCTTGACCACGTCTAAATAAGAATGATGCCATTTTAAACGTTTGACGCCCATGAAGGCAAAATATAGCAAACTTTTGTACCGATCAGACAAAGTGACCACAACCATGGAAAATGCTTTGTTATCCCTGATGACAATTGAACTATTTTGTAAAAAAGTGTCTGGATAAAGTATTTCGGCTATGATCAAGTTTTCATTGACCGCTGATAAATCTTCAGTAACCTATATAAAGACCCGACCCGAAATAAAGGCCATGTGTACCAAATATAAATGAAAACGATACTATACATTAGCTCTTGAGTTAACCCGTAACAACAGCCAAAAAGATAGTCTTTGGATTGTAAATAATAGTGTGATGAATTATTTAAAAACAATTTGCTTTGTTGAGTTTAATTTGGTAAATTATTTAAGATTGTTTTAAAACAGAATTTAAGTCTGTTACTAAACATTATAAAACATTTCTTCACTCTTTGCAATTTTTTATCAGTTTTTACGTGTCGCTTCTTATCAGTTACCTGACTGTCTAATTGCTCAATTTAATTGTTCGTAAATGAACTATTTCTAAGATAATAAATTTCCTGTGCTGTTGTTTGTCAAAAATAACACTTTAAAATCTCGATAAAAATTAGTAATGTTGTTTTTTCTTGCCAATTTACAGAGGATGGTCCCAATTTGCCAACACGCAACAATGAAGAATTTCGACCGTTCATACGACGCCTGCCCGAATTTAAATTCTGGCTGTCAATTGCGAAAAGTACGATTATTGGACTGATATGTACGTTCTTCGATGCGTTCAATGTGCCCGTCTTCTGGCCGATATTGGTCATGTACTTTATAACGCTGTTCTGCATAACGATGAAGCGCCAAATTAAGGTCAGTCAAGTTCGCTTTAAAGAATAGAATTTTCAATCCAAAAATACTATTTTAAATTTAAAAAATTATAACAATTTAACGAACGTGTTTTAATATCGTTTGTTTCCAGCATATGATCAAGTACAAGTATCTGCCGTTTACGCGCAACAAGCCACGCTATCAGCGTGTCGGTGAGCCATCAACAGCAAAGTGACAATTAGCCGCACAGACACCGCTAATTAAATCTAACGACAAATCGACCATGGATATTACGTCGACTCATAAAGTAGCAACAACAACAACAACAACACCAACAACAGCAACTACAGCAGCAACAACATCAGCAGCAGCAACCTCATCTCTACCAACGGCAGCAGCAGCAGATGTTGCAGCAACAGCAACAACAACAAATGTAGCAAAACCACCGCAAATTATAAACATTGAATAAAAACAACAAAAAATGATACAAGCTAAAAAAGAAAACTGAAAACAAATTCTAACTAAACAAAAAAAAAACCGAAAAATTGGCGAATTGAATTGAATTTAATTATTTTGTGTTTTTTTTTGCTTGAAATTTAAAACAAAATTTTTTTGTTTTTAGTTTTTGTGTAATTTTTTTGTTATTTTGTTCGATTTATTTGTATAATTTTGCTTAAGTTTGTTGTTGTAATGCCATGTTGTCATGCATGCATGTGTGTGTATTTTTTGTTGTTTAGACGCCATTCGGGCTTTTGATTTAATTTGTGTATTTTTGTATATTTAAAAGAAAACGAAAGTCTACTTTTTGGCGCTCTACTTTTGGGCCAATGTCGTGCAGTGTCTTGTGCAAACAAAAAAACAAAACCTGTTTAAAAGTAAACACTAAAAATATTTTAAAAGTAAACATTTAATGTTTAAAATAAAACATTTAAGGTGTAAAAGGAAACATTTAATGTTTGAAAAATTACGTTTAACTAGTGAACATCGATTTGTTTACGTTTGGACATCAAATGCTTAAAAGTAAACATTAAATGTTTAAATAGATAAAACCCATTAATTCATTAAAACTCTATATTGTTTTTAGTAATTCTAGTTGTCAATCTTTTTTAATTTCGTCTCACTTTCCTGTGTATTTATAAATACGTACTACTGTAAATTTAAACATTAGAAATGTCTTGTGGTTTTTTGTTTATTCTATTTTCTAATGTCGCAATTTTGCTTGTTAATTCCTCGAAACATTGTTTTTGTAAAGCCGTTCAAATTTTACTCTGCGAAATTTTTACGTTTAAACGACGTTTTAAAAATCAATTCAATTGTTTAAAAATTTGAATCAATTTTTATTTGGTTTAAAAATAAAATTCACTATTTGAATTGAAATATATTTTTAAACGACTTAAATTTGAAAATGTTTTAAAAGTTTCAATTTGCTTTTATTTTGTTTTAATTTTCAAACGATTGTTTTGTTCAAAAGTTACCATTTATTTTTCAATCTTAAACTTTGAAAATGTTTACTATTACAATTTCATTTATAAACCTCTTTTCGAAACGTTTTATTTAACTCACAATAAATGTGAAATATTTTGAAAACTGTTGTTTAAATATTCAAATTTCTCAGCTTTATTTTCAAGCTTGTTTAGAGAATAAACCTGTTTAAATTAAGCTTAGTTAACGCGCGCAGTACAGTAACTTCTTTCTCTCGTCCATAATTCCATTTTCATTTAAAAAATTAAATCAACTTTAATCAACCAAAATTCGAAGAGTCTAAGAGACTTGAGAATTTCCTTGCAATTGGAAGCAAAAGACCGCCATTCGTTTCCATCAATTAACTTTAGCTTAAAAATATGTTACGAAACACCCAATAGTATACTATACTATACAATAAAACAAATAAATTCTAGTTTTTATTTTTGGTTTTTATTCAATTCTACAAAAAAGCAATCAAATTTTTATCTTTTCGACAACCGACGCTATTTTTATTTACATAAGTGATTGATTTATATCGTAAAAAGTCTTTATAAATAAATGAAAACTATTCGCTAGTTAAAAAATACAAAACTTTAAATTCTTCGTTATGTTGAATTATTCTATTTTTTGATATTTTTCTTCTTTTTATTTTAGGCAATCTTTAATCGTAGTTGCATGTTATTTAAATTACGTTTATACATAGACTCATTGCAATTATTCTTTTAGCCACAATTTCATAAATTATTATAATTTTTTTAATCCAATCCAATCGTTTTCAGTTTGGAGCAATGATTCGTGTTTAGCGATTTTTGGTGTTGGTCTGTTACCTGCATGTAAAAAGTAATTTTTGTAATTGAGCGAAAGCCTGAAACTATATTTCAATAAAAAAATCATAGCAAAGACAGTTTTTCAAATTCAACACGAAATGTTTTTTTAAATCAATCTTAAGGTTGAAGCAACCTTTAGTGACCCAGAATTAATGTTTCTACTTTGTAACAAAACTGAAAAAATTGATTAGATTCCAAGTACATTTGCACTCGTTTTAAGCGCTCTTATAAGTGATGAAAAACAGAAATTATATGAGACTGCGCTATTAAATCGACACAATGACCCACAAAATATGAAACCTTTATGAGAATTTTAACACTACAATCTTTTTACATTGGCTTTAATTTAAAACGCTTATCAAAACGCGCAGCAACGCACTTTTGTAGGGTACGAGTACATTTTGTTGAATCATTCATTTGTATGGCATTTGGGTTTGCGTATACGTTTGCGGTCAGAGTACTTGCCTCCATTATTACTTAATCAACTCGTGAAGTTGTACTGGAAAGCGAAATTTTGTAATTTTAGTGCATGCGTACTCAGAAATGTCGCGTACAACGAACAACGAAATACTTTAAAGATTAAGTACTGACATGACTCAATACAAGTAAACTTCATTAACTTTGGAATTAAACAAAAATTAACAAGTTGAATTTTTGTTTTTAAGGAATTTCTTGTTAGAATATTTTTTTTATGTTTTAAAATGTATTTGTTTTGAAAAGTTTTTGAAACAAAATGTATTAAGAGTGGTGAAGAAACTTTGGTTTATATTATTTAAAAACAAATTATAAGAATATGAATTACCTTCGGTTATGCCGAAGCTTATATACCTCACATCAAACACACAAATGTGCTTTTAGTAGCACATTTTTTGTAGCATTTGTGGTATATGTCTAATATATGTAAGTGAGCGTTGTTCTTATCCGATCACGATCATTTTTTGTGAGTAGTTTCCTGATACAACTAAAATAGAACTTAAACTCCGCTTGGATAATAGGAGCACGGGGCAAACATACGGACGGAGATTGTTAATTCGATGAAATTATTACATCATCCATGTCTTTAGGGGCGTTATAAGTGGAAGAACAAATTTAATATATCCTACTTCTCCGTGCATGTGCCTGGTGTTCTGACTTTAATTCCAGCAGCTCCGAATAAGATCTGAAATTTACATGTCTGTGAATCAGCGCTCTCAACCTAATCGATCTCTGAAAATGTTCATTTTCCTGTGATATTTTTAAACGCTCCAAAATTACTTTCTCAATTCAGCATACCCTTCGCACGACCGTAGCGTACCAAAAGCAACAACGACAACAAGAGCACGCGCCTTCTTTTCGATCTTGGTCTCCCACATCGCGTCGCGATTGATGATCCAGCACCCATTGCTGGAACAGTTGTTTTGCTTTTTTGTACGTACAGTCAGTCACAACAGGAGCATTAAACGAGTGCGTTGCGTTCGTTTTGCGAGTACACTTGCACCCGACCAACAATAGCCAATTACAACAACAATAAAAAAAATTTAAAAAAGGCGCCAGTACATGTACAAGGCTTATCAGCTTAGAGATTACACGAGGAATTCATAACCGAAATCGCCAGTACAAACGATCATAAAAAAGTCTTGTGTAAAAATCACTCAGAGTGCCAATATATTGATTACAAGAGTTCTCTCCTAAGAGAGAGAGAGAGAGAGACGAGCAAATTGATCCACAAAGAGCGAAGTGAGATCCGCGAAGAACCGTTATCTGAAACGTCGTTTTGTTTTCGAAATCATGCTTCTCGTAAAAAGTACGCGAGGCTAATCTAAATTATTAAGACGGCATTAAGAGAAGATTTGTTGGTATAAAAACTTTTGCACTTGCCGCGAACAGTCACACATCGAATTTGATCGCCAAGCTAAGAATAGGAAAGAATATCGAGAGCAAACTTCGCGAGCGATTCTGATATTTTAATGATCTTTCATTTGTGAAGTGTTTTTTTTTTTTGTGGAAAAAACGTGTAGTATTTGTATTAAACTGCACACAAGAGAAATGGTTGAAAAGGAGAAAGTCACTGATCGCAAGATCACTGCTTCGAATAGGCGTGTGCAGAGCGGTAAGTGAATTTTAAACTTTATTTAGGATTTTTTAAAAATATTTTTTTGATGCTACAACCCTTTGTAACATAAGTTAGAACTTTCTTTGAAATGCTTCGCCAGTTAAGAATGGGAAACTCCAAGGGCTGTCAGGTTTCAAGCATTAGGACCTTCCAATCCATTGTTGATTAAGAAATCATCGTTTTCTTCACCTACCGCTGGGGACCGTGCGGCACAGTTTTATCAATAAAGCATATGTTTTTTTTACGATGAATTTTAATCCAGGGGCTGTCAAGTTCTTAACACTTGGCCCTTCCATTATTTATTAAGTCGTCATCGGTTTCAACGCTCACCGCCTGAGATCGCGTGGCATAGTTTTTGCGTCTTCTATATCGTTGAACTGACTGTGCCATGGTCGGCGTAGAGTTTGGACATCTCGTGGTACCACCGTATGCGGTACCTCGCTTTAGCACATAACTTCTTTCTCTCAACTTGAAGCTTAACAGGTTTTGGAACTTGACTCATTAATAATGATGCACCTATGTAGAAGTCATTGGATGTCCCAGTGACCAATAATTCTGATCATTCTTAATTTGATTCCAAAGTTAATATTACTTACAAACATTGTATTTTAAAATATCGCTTCTAATTGCCAATTGTCTGATAAGCAAATTTGCGTCGAACTGTCATTGACTTAAAGCTTACTCAGCAGATCTGATCAAGGGTTGTTGGAGCTGAAACATTCAATGCACAAAATGCTTAAATCAGCTTATTCGCTTTGTTTCTTGATATGCAAAGATCTTCCCAAACGTCATATTCAATATTAACTTCATCATTTTCATTCGCAAATAGAAACTTCAATGCCAGCCAACAAATCCATGGAACTAAACTTTGTGCGAGAGAAACTTGAGACCTTTCAAGCGACCATAGTCAGTGATGTCGAGAGACGCATGGCGGTCATGATCGACGAAGTAATGCAAGAGATACGCCAGCATGAGTTGCAAACGCACGAGTTTCGTAATTTTGCGGCGGCGTCGTTGACACAAAAACAACAGCGAGCGATGACAAGTAGCGGCAACAGCACATGGAACAATCGCATATCGACGACGGATCAACCACAGCTATCAAGCGAGGGCAAATGCAAGCAGACAACGACTGCCGATAATATTCCGAATACGTCCGGCACGGATGCAGTTGATGGCAATGCACAGAGACATCGTCGTACTCTGCCCGATAAAGTTTTTGTAACCCGAGAATCATATTTAACCGCCTTGCTAGAGGTGGATCACATGAAGACCATCTATCACATCTTCTATATTATTTTGTTAGTCTTCTTGATGAATGGCGTTTGCCATGATTATTTCGTCGAAGGCAGGTGAGTAGCTGAGGCAGTATTCTTTGAGGATACTAGAAGGGTGCACCATATTAAACTTAAATTTTATTGTAATAAGAAACTGTGATTTTTCAATTATAAATTTATTGAAACTTCATGTCCCTAAACGATCCTTAAAAATGTTAAATGGCTTTAAAATATCTGGAAACATTACATACGTACATTTCCTTACAGAATCAACTTTGGGCTGGAAACCTTCAAATCGGGTTTCCGTTCTATACATTACGTTTTGGGCATCTGGTTATTGCAGCATGTCTTTGTCTTCACCTTGTACTATGCGACACGCGGTTGGGCCAACGTGCGCACCAAACTCCACAGACAACGTAAGTTTTGCTTAATAGTTTCCAAAGATTAGTTATAAATCCGCCTCTCCTTCAACAGCGCCTTTACAGAGTTTCTGGACGCACAGCTGCCTAATCGTCTACATCAGTTCTCAGTTGGTATTCGGCTATGTTGCTTCGACGCTCTGTCTCAAATTGGATTTGCCCTTTGTGAGCGCATCTGTTTTGCTGTTGGAGTCGACACGTCTGCTCATGAAAATGCACGCGTTCGTGCGCACCAATGCGGCACGTGTAGTCGCGACCAAGTTAAAAGCAGATACTGATCTGAGTGCAAGTGCACTACCAGCGGGGCGTATGCCTCCGTTCAGCTGTTATTTGTATTATCTCTTTGCGCCGACGTTAATCTATCGCGACTCATATCCGCGTACCGCACAAATACGCTGGAAGTTTGCCTTGGCGCGCTTTCTCGAAGGCGTTGCGATTGCATTTCTGTATTCGTATATACATCAGCGGCACATTAAAGTGCACTTCTTTAACTATGGACGCGAGGAACTTAATGCTGCGGCTTTGATCGTTAAGCTCTTTGGCATGGTAATGCCGTGCATTATAATACTGCTGTGCGGTTTCTATTTGATTTTGCATTCCTGGCTGAATTTCACCGCCGAGTTGTTGCGTTTCGGCGATCGGATGTTCTACAAGGATTGGTGGACCGCCTCGACGTATGAGGCATATTATCGCAATTGGAATGTTGTGGTACACGATTGGCTGTACGAGTACATCTACAAGGATTTCTATAATCACATCTTTAGGGGCTCCAAACTAGCCGCCTCGCTGATGGTCTTTTTAGTCTCGGCGCTGGTGCATGAACAAATTTTGGGCTTTGCGCTGCAGCTTTTCTTTCCCGTGATCTTTGTGTTCTTCGGCGTAATTGGCGTTCTGTTGGTCTTTCTCACACGCAATGCTCCAAAGAATTTTGGCAATTTATTTGTCTGGTTTTCGCTGATCTTTGGCAACGGCATGATGATCTCGCTGTACTGCATGGAATATTATGCACAGCAGAATTGTGCAACCACAATGAAGAGCAGTTGGTCGGATTATCTAATACCTGCGGTATGGAGTTGCTATAATAGTTAAGGCGGTGCGCAAGAGACGAGCAGGTTGCGTATCACGTGTGATATTTCTATATAGTTTAGTTTAGAAATTATTAATAATAACGTAGGAGCCTTTGTAGATATAAAAAAACTACAATTAGAATGAATGTTAATCGTATTTTTTGTTCGTAAAGCAAACAAAATATTTTAATATTAAAGTTAATTATTAACACTTAAATGTAATACAATTTATATTATTAAATTACTTACTGCTTATATTCGCATTTTCAACATCAATAAAAAAGTTGTCTTGTTCACTAACGATAATTTATCTATAAGTATAAATATAAATTAAAGTGTCTTTCTATCCTTCTACTCTATACGCGTATAAACCATTCATCCTTTTACCGATGAAATTTTGGAGAGTTGCTGTGATCACATCAACTCTCGTGCTCCTACAATTTTGATATCTTAGTTTGTATGTGCACTGTCGACAACTTAACTGGAAATGGGCGCAGTTGGATCACCATACGAATACTCGGGGAAGAATAATATGCTATACAAAATCTGCAACGCCCACAGTTTATAAAATGATGTGAAAATATTCGACTATTTTGCTAATTAGTAATTACTCGATGTTTTATCTGAGTTTGTAGGGTCACTGTCGATACTTTACAAAAAGTGGGTTGGATCAGTTTAACGCCCAGCGCCGTAACTAAGAAACACTTTATCGAGGAGTAACACGAAGTTCCGCTAAGCTTATACATATTTCTATTCAAAACAAAAAACCGGCCAACGCTGGGAACTGTAGATGGCGACATCGCAGGACGGATTTTGTAAGATAGTAATAATTGCTATAAAAAATAATTGCGATTATAATATAAATAAAATGATAATAACAGTAATTATGATAATAATAACGCCAATAATGATAATTGTTTTCAATTTGGGTCGATTTATTGGTTCCGCTAAAAAGATTATCTATCGGAATTTTGTTCGGTATCATTGATATTGTTATTTAATAATTATTTATTAATAATTCCTCCATATCTAAATAATTAAACAAGCTTACGACAACTGCGGCACGGAACCAATAATACGGCCCATTAATTTTGAATAATGTAAAGCCGATAAATAACCAAACTAATCAAATAAATTAACTACAATAATATTGTTTAATAAGTAAAAATCTTTATTATAGTTTTAATTCATGTACTGCATAAGTTTTAAATGTATGTGTGTGTGTGTGTATTTTGAATTTTTTTTAAATAACATAAACACTACAAATAAAAAGTTGGTATATTAAACAAAACTGTTGTAAAGTTTCAGTTTCTGCATTGAAGATAAGATTTCAATGCAAAAGGGATTTTATAACTTGTGACATGTGTACTAATTGGAAATTTAATCAAACGTAAAAACTTGTTCTGAAACAATAACGTAATATCATATACAAAACTTCAGAAGTCATGCACGAGATAACACCGAGCACCGGACAATGTATTACAATGTATTTTTATGGCGCTCATTTAGCGTTAATCGTGCAAAACTTAAGCGGTGGAATATAAACAGAGGTTTTTTTTTTGTTTTTTGTTTAAATTGAAATATAAATTTTAAAGCAGTATGAATATGCAATAAAGTATAACTAGAAAGTATAATTAAAAAAACACCATTCAATATATATTTATTAAACTAAAATCCTTTTTGGAATTGCTTGGACTCCAAACGTTGTTGGAGCAGCTCCAGCTGACGTTTAGCCTCGCATGGAGGGAAATTGTTCATATCGTAATATTGGGGTGCCAGATTGATCAACCATTCCGCTGTATAAAATGAAAATATTTAATATAATTAGTATCAACAGTTACATAAATTTTTGTTTAAATAAATTAAACAACAAAATTTAAATTGTAAACTTACGCTTCACATCGGTCACAGTGCGTATATAATTCTTGGTGGTCAACACAAACTCATTATAGATGACCCAATCCGGTTTGTGGTTCAAGCACGTCGATGGATGCAGCTGCACATTTTGATTGTCCTTAATGGTCAAATAGTGTCCGGTACGTTCCAGATGAGCGACTTGCATGAAAAAGCCCTGCACCAGAGCCTTGCGTATGTTAATATAGTAATCTTTAGATAAGAATTCGGTGCTGCTACGCTTCAAATTGAAACGATCCATAATGCGTGCCAACTGTTGACGCACATTGTCCGCCGATTTGAGCGAACGGAAGTTGATGAAATTATCGTAGCACCAGTTGGGGTCTTCGCTACCTGTTTGCGTGATTCGAAAGATGAAAATTAGAAATATTGAAAACAATTTGAAGACATATTCAAATAATTAACAAAATAAACAAATTTGAATTAAATACTTTTATTTACTTTTTTTGACAAGTTTGTTTAAAATTAATTCAAATTTAATAACGAATTTTTAAAAACTAGTAAATCTCAATATTTTCTTTTAAGTTAGTTAAAATTTTAAAGTAAACTTTTGAATCAAATTAAGAATTTATTAAACTGATAAAATTAGGCATACTCACTCTGCTTAAAAGCGTGATAAACATTCAACAGCGTCAAGTGATCTCCATCAATGTGAGCAAAACGCAACTTAGTCTCGTCGGCGGTCTTCTTTGCTTCGTTGGGACGCACAAAACATTGCGGTACTGTTTTATGTTTTTTGTTTTTGTTTGTTTGGATGAAAATCGAACAACAGAAGAAGAAGAATATTTTGGTTTGGGGTTGGCACAACAGGCATTCCCCACACACAAATTTAGTTGATTTTTTGGATTTAACAAATTGATTTCAATTATTTTTTTTAAAAATAATTTTTAAATAATTTTAAATTCTTTATGGTAAAAATTAATTATCAGTAGTTGTCGTCGTTGTCGTTGTTGTTGTGGACCTAAAGACAGCTCAAGGGATTTGTAGTTGACTTTGGAGTGAGTTGCAGGAGCGATTTTGCTTTTGTTAAATTTTGGCGCAAGTAATTTTTCAATGACATTTAAAAAAAAAGCGAACTATTTCGAGTAGTAAAATAAATCAATAACAAATTACTAGTAAAATTACTCGCCTCACGTATCGCTCATGTAACTGTTTTTTAGTGGTGAATGCAAAAGACAAATAAATTGATAAACTTTTTCTTCTGCATTGGAACGTTCTAAAATTGCGTGTTAAGCGTCACGTCAGGCGTCGAGTCAGAAGTGTCTCGTACTTTAATAACAATAACAGTGTCAAATCAGTTGAAAGTTTTAAGTTTTGATATGTTAATAAATAACTACCTGATCTCTAACTGGTAAAAATAAATAATGAAATTATTAACCACCCTCCCGAAAATCTAATTCAATTTAGTTTGTTTGATTATGAAGATTTTGTTTGAAAAAATAAGGAAAATAATTTACAAAATAAATTTCATACACAATTTAACCCGCATACAAAGTTTCAACAAATGCTCAAAATAAATTAAAGTTCAAAATATTTTTTTTTTTAAATAAGAAAACAATTTTGATAAACAATTTTTTTTTAATTTTTAAAGAATTAAGGAACTTTTTAGCAAAAACCTATTAATCCATATTGAGAAACTGAAACAAAAACAACTGTTTACGTCCTTCAATATAACATGAAAAATATTTTTCTTTGCTTCTACAGTGAGTTCAGGTGAAGTCATATCAACTGGCGAAGACAATCAAAAAATATCTTTTAAAGTAAGCTCAACATTTGCGGAAGGAAATTTGAATATAACGGTTTTAGATTTAAATATTTTATATTAGTTGGTGTTCAAAAAGAAGTTTTTGTATTTATCTATCAGTTTTTAATATTAAAACCCAAATTAATGAGCGAATGAAGATTAAAAAAAAAACGAAGTTTAAATTCATATTAAGGACCTTTTAAGTTTTAGGATTAACCATTTTGAAATTATTTATGGAAAGGCTAATTTTAACGTTCCCCATGGAATTGAAATTTTTTTAATTGTCAGTATGTAGTGGCTAAAGACTACGCTTAACATATTTTAAAATACATTTGTCCAAAAATGGGTTTATTGGTTTTTGATTAAAGACTTCTCAAAAAAATTTGCACACTTTTTTTAAAGTTCAACAAAATATCAATAGTGCAGTTAAATTTACATTTTGAATGTAAAAAAAAACTGCCAAAAAAATATGCGGTAATAATGAAATTAAATTTAAAAGTATCAATAAAATTATTGAAATTTTTTGATTTTGAAATTTTCCTTATATCTCAACTCTACAAAAAATTAAAAAATAATTAAATAATAATGATCTACTAAACTAAGAAGAAAACCCTAACCTAATCACAGCTCTAACAAGGAGCAATCATCATCTTAGTTTAATTCTCACCCGACAGCATCGCGGTAATGGACAAAATCTCATTTGAGCAATTGTGCTGACAACTGGCAATCAACATCTTGGCCAGCTGGGGATCCAATGGGAATTCCGACATGACCGCACCTAAATCCGTCAAATTGCCATCATCATCGAGTGCCGCCAAATAGTTGAGCAATTCCAGTGCGCGCATAAGAGTTTCCGGTGCGGGCGGATCCATAAAATCGAAATGCACCAAATCATCGATGCCGAGTTTCTTCAATTGTAGCACAACGGTACCCAAGTTGGAGCGCAAAATCTCTGGATAAGTGTTCTCCTGCATTTCATTTTTGAACGCCTTCTCCGTGTACAAGCGGAAACATTTGCCCGGACGTGTACGACCAGCGCGACCGGCACGCTGTTGGGCTGATGCCTTTGAAATGGGCGACACGAGCAACGATTCAACACGAATGCGTGGATTGTAGACTTTCTGTTTCGAGAAGCCGGGATCAATGACGAAAACAACACCGTCAATGGTCAGCGATGTTTCGGCAATGTTTGTGGAGACGACCACTTTGCGTCCAATGGCGCCATGTGCATTGCGTGGCGGTGCCGGCTCGAAAATGCGCTGCTGTAAATTTGGCGGCAATGTCGAGTAGAGCGGTATGCACTTAAGCTCTCCGATTTCCGAGCCAAGATTGTCGGTTTCGCGTTTAATGCGTTTGCAAGCCTCTTCGATTTCCTCCTGACCCGTAAGAAACATGAGAATGTCACCCTCAATCTCCTCGCACATGTGAATTTGTATGACCGTGCGTATGGCCGCCTCCAAATAGTCACGCTCCGGTTCTGGTGTATAGAAAATCTCAACTGGATGCGTACGACCGGGCACATTCATCAACGGTGCATTATCGAAATACTGTTGAAATTTGCCGGCGTCCAAAGTAGCGGACATCACTACCAGCTTCAAATCGTGACGCTGCCGAATGACCTCCTTAAGAACGCCCATTAAAATATCAGTGGCAAGCGTACGTTCGTGCGCCTCATCGAGCAGAATGACTTGATACTGTTCCAACATCGGATCCGACATGCCTTCGCGCAACAACATGCCATCGGTCATGTACTTGAGCACCGTTTTTGGCGACGAACAATCCTCGAAACGGATGGAATAACCTACTTCTTCGCCGAGGTTGACATCCATTTCCTCGGAGACACGCTGTGCGACAGACATGGCAGCGACACGACGCGGCTGTGTACACGAGACACCTTTCTTGCCGTTGGCCATGGCAAATTCAACGCACCACTGCGGAATTTGTGTTGTCTTGCCGGAGCCAGTTTCTCCCACCAGCACAATACACTGATGATCATTGAGCAGACGCATGAAATCCGCTTGATACTCGAAAACGGGCAGCGTTATGCGCTTTTTGTACAGATTAAAGTAGCGTTGTGTGTAGGGCTTCAGATTGTAAGGATTAGTAGTGCTCGGTTGGCGTGCAGCACTTGCGATCAATGGCCCAACACCAGCAGTGGCACCTGCGGCGGCAGCAGATGTAGAAGCGCCCATTACGGCACTAAATAAAAATTAAATTAAATAATATAAAATAGAGTACCGAAAGCTAACAAGTATGTTTGAAGGTTTAACTAAGGCGCCTCCAGGTTACCTCTTTTTATTGCTGTTGTAGGTTTCACCTACTTCAATGCGTCGCTTCGACATTTTCGCGTGCTTTCTACTGGACAAACGTTTAAAATTGTTTTAAAAACGTTTTTATTGCGTTATATGATGAAATTCCAGAATTTTGCACGCATATGCTTTTAACTGGACTAACGTTTAAAATTGTTTTAAAAACAAAACGTTTTGATTGCGCTATACAATAAATTTCCAGGGTTTTACACAAATTAAACACGCGAAAAAAAACACGCTTTTTCCTTACCCACTTTTCTTTGCTTTACGTCGTGAAGTTGTGTGCTTTTTAAACGAAATCTCATGAAGTTGCCAGTACGTATTGTCAAATAAGAAAATTCACAAACTTATTTAGGAAGTGTTTGGATTGAGGTTAAAAAGTGGAATTTGTGGAACTGTTAGCTACTTCTCCCATGATCTTCGTTTACTCTGGTGGCATCTTTGTATCAATGTGTTCGGGTGGCTACTCCTTGCAATTATTTCTTATCGATCCTAAATGCTGGCAACGCTGCTATAGAAAAACAATCAGAAATATAATTGAAAAATTTTGTTTGGGGCTTTTTACGAATAAAACTAAAATAAACTCGAAAAAAATGTCGCCGCCTACAAAATAATTAAAAAACAAGCAACAAAAAAACGCTGTCCAAATGATGGAAATTCCAATACAAGTTGCGGCGCGCATATGTGGCGCTCTATTGCCGCAGACAAAGGACTCCAATGGCAATAATAATCCTATTCCGCCACAGTCAGATGATTGCATTGCTGCAGATACAGAATCGGACTCGCTACTGGCTGCTGACGAAGAACTGGATAATGCTAATGGCAACGGGGGCACACGCTGCGTCGTTCAAGCAATACCCATGGCAGCAGCTATACTAAGCAATACACCCACTGCTTTGCCCGGTCAATTGGACAACGGCATCGCGGCCGGGTTGTTGCAAGCAGGACCTCATTCCTTTCCGGTAACTCATGCCTTGGCCGCCGATTGCACGCAAAGTCAGATATATCATCAGACTGTCTTTCCACTGATAAGTCTGTTTATGGAGGGCTTCGACGCATCGGTGGTGACTTACGGACAGCGTGGCACGGGCAAAACGTATACGCTGTTTGGTCCCGGTTTCGATTGTGTTTACGGTGAAGCAGATCAAGGCGTGGTGCAGCGTTGTGTGCGTGAGATATTCGCACACATCGCCAATCATTCGAGTAAGTAGCAAAAATTACAAAAAGTTATTTCTAAATTTAAATACCTATTTTATGATCTAACAGCGCGAACTTATGCCGTCAACATCGGTTGGGTGGAAATTTGCGGCGATGTTATACGCGATCTACTCGGCGTCGGCAATGTGCAGTGTGCCAATATCAGCGATGTCTTTCATTGGCTGCAGTTGGGTCTTAGCGCCAAAGCCGCACAGGAACTTGAATCGGACACTGATGCTGCCACAGTGGCGCCAACTCATTCCCTTTTCACTCTGACACTCGAACAACAATGGGTATCTAAGGAGGGTCTTATACAGCATCGTCTCTCGACCGCAAGTTTTTCGGATCTTTGTGGCACCGAACGCATTTTAGTGCCAACGGCATCGCAACCGCATACTAGTGTCCCCAAGGATGCGGGTCTTCAGGCGCTTGAACAGGTTGTGCATACACTTACTGATCCGGCGCTTATGTACGGCGTCAATGGCAACATTCCGTATGCGCAGACAACGCTCACAACGCTGCTAAAGGATTCTTTTGGCGGACGCGCACAAACTTTGTTAATACTCTGCGTTTCGCCGCTGGAACACGATTTAAATGAGACGCTTTATAATCTTCAATTTGGTTTTAAGGTGCAGTGCGTGCGCAATTATGTCATTATGAATACGTTCTCGGATGATAATACGCCTATATCACCAGACGTTGGACCAGACGGGGCGTTGGGTGGCTTGCCGCCAAGTGCTGAGAATTTCGGTTTGCAATTTGCGGCCTCGCAGTGGTTTAAGTTGGTCTCGAATGCCGAGGGACTCTTTGCAAAGTATGAAATTGTTTTAAAGTTATTTAATAACATTAGGAATATTCATTTTTAAACAATTAAAAAAAAATATTTTTTTGTATAAATTAAAAATCATCTTAAATCTATTATTTTGCCCTTTCAGACTCGTCTCCTCGGCTGCCCTCTCCGAACTCGACAAGGAACAAATCGAAGAGTGGCTTTTCCTCAAACAAGAATGCGAAGAGTGTCTCAGTTCGAGCGAAGCGTTACGTTCACAAAAACAACTTGGCCCCATACAAGAAGCAGAAGAGCCCGAGGAAACTGTCAGCGAGCCGGAAACATCGTGCCAACAGAATTCCGACAATGAATCGGATTCGGAATCACAGCGTCCCGATTTAGTTGAAAAACTTGATGGGCTTATGGAAGATTTACGCTTAAAGACAGATACTTTGGTCAAGGAACAGTACAATGAATTTATTGTGCGTCAGCCCAAAGCGGTCATGGAGAGTCAGGAGAGTTTGCGACGCGATAAAGAGACAAAACATGAAATGATCGAGCGTGAGAGCAATGACAAATTTGATGAGCGCAAGACCTCGATTGGTGGTGAGTATCTGTTTCGCAAATAAAAACTTAATTACAAAATAAATTAATGAAATACTTGCAATTAATACATAAATATTAATTAATTGTTTAATTGAAGGTCGTCGTCGTTCTATCCAACCTGGCGCTAGTCTCTCCAGTGCCGAAATAGCAATGCTCAATCGCGTCGCTACACGCGGCGAACAAGCAGCCTCTGCTTGTGCGGTACCCAAACTATCCGACGATTTCCTCGATTCGTCCGGTGATCTGCAGAGTGCGGCAAATCTACGCGCGGCTAACAATTCCCCACTCGAAGCTATACAAAAGAAACTACGCAAACTGGATACGGACATTGAAGCACGTCTACGCCAAATTAAAGAACTCGAACAGACAATGCAGCTGAAGCAGAACATCATTACGGAACTGGTAAAAACAAGCGACACTCGCACCACCGCCAAACAGCGCTTTCACAAGAAACGCGCTAAACTCGAAGCCGAATACGAGAAGACCAAAAAACAATTGGCCAAAGCCGTTGTACAGGGCAAAGAACGCGCCGAAGTAGAGCGTCTGCGCGCACTTATCGCTCATCTCGAACAGCGCCTGCAGGATCTCACTTCGATTAAGCACATTGCAGGCGAGAGTGGACAAAAAGTTAAACGTCTCCAGCAATCGCTGCACGAATCGAAAAAACTCGCCGATGACCTGCAGAAAAAGGTGAAAAAAGAACATCGTCTCAAGGAACAGCTCGAAGCCGAACTGAAGCAGCTCAAAGAGAAGGAGAATTCCAATCGAAAGGCTTTGGTTAAGGTAGACGCCTCCGCTGCAGCGCCGTCCGAAGAAGAACGTGCCGAAGTTCAGGCGCGCATTACACACCTTGAGCACGTACTGCGCGAGAAATCCTCGAATCTAGCCGAAGATACAACCGCCGTTGAGGAACGTGAACCACTTCGTCATGAAATTCGCAATTTGCGACGCACACGCGATCATCTGCTTGATCAGCGTTGTTCGCTTGATCGCAAGCTTAAGCGAGACAAGATGTTGTCGCATCGTGAGGAGCGCAAGCTGCTCGAATGTGATGAGGCCATTGAGGCGATTGATGCGGCGATTGAATTTAAAAACGAATTAATCTGTGGGCACAAATCAATTGATACCTCGGAGCGGCTGCAGCGTGAGAAGGGCGAGCAAATGTTGATGGCGCGTCTGAATCGTCTCTCGCCAGAGGAGATGCGCACCATGCTGTACAAGTATTTCACCAAGGTAAAAGTTACAGTTAATTGAATAAAGTATTCAATTAATTTTACAATGAATTTATAATAAACAATTTCGACAATAAAAAACTAAATCTATAATTTTAATACTATTGTCCTTTAATCAGTTAATCGTTAATTTGATGAAATGGAAAGTTAAATCGCTTAAAATGCCGATTAACTAAAATAAAAATATATATTCCACAGGTAATTGATCTGCGTGACTCTTCGCGCAAACTTGAAATGCAATTAATGGACTTGGAGCGTGAACGCGATGCCTGGGAATGGAAGGAGCGTGTGCTCTCCAACGCTGTACGCCAAGCACGTCTCGAGGGCGAACGCAACGCTGTACTCCTTCAGCGACAGCACGAAATGAAGCTGACATTGATGCTGCGTCATCTCGCCGAAGAAACATCCGCGTCGGCAAGCTCTGCTGCCAGCTTTAGTGACACGCATGCGCCACGTTTTATGCGGCCACACAACGCAGGAGGAGGTCTGCCCATGCACGTGACCGGAACTGCCTTGACTGCCGCCACTCATACACCGCCCTCTTCCTCGCAATATTCCGATTCAACCGATTTTGATATGGAATTTTATAAAAATTCTGCTGCTGTCGCTGGAAAAATGCTCAAAGCGCCCAAACACAGTGAAATGGAGATTTGTCCGTTGCCCGCCGCTACCGATGCGCTGACCAAATACAAACCGCTGGATAAATTCAAAGAAAAAGAACGCGAATCGAAAAATAAACTTTTTGCTAAATTTCAGGTGCTGACGCGTTATGGTGGCGGCGGCGGCGGTGGATCTGTTGACTCGGAGCAGTCTGCTATTACTCCTAGCGGCAGCAAGAAACGCGACAAAGACAAGGAAGCGCAAAATACCGTCGCTATACCGCAAGAGAATCTCAAGCGTTTGCTGTCGACACCGCCGGCAACAAAAGTAACGCGTCAAAAGAATAAAATTATCATTCAGGATGCCTCGCGCAAGCATTAAGCAAATTTTGCGTCGTCCTTCCCAAGCAATAATGGTTGAGTTTTTCTGTTGGCAACTAAGTTATTAGTTTGACGTGCTTCAGTTAAGCTTTAGGCTTGTAGTTTCATTTAAACCGAAATCCTGTTGTTTTTAAGACATACTCCTTAACTTAAGTTTATATTTAAGTCAGCTTCCAGCTTAAGTTCTTCCATGTGAAATACATTTAAAAATGTATTTGTAACAAATTTAATTAATGAATTTAAAAATTATGTTTAAAGTAAGACAGTTAAGTTACAATATAAAGTGTTTAGTTTTTCGTTTGTTTTTGGGAAAGTCATTTTTAATGCAGACCACTCTCTAGTATTCATTTGTCCTTTTAACTTTGTATTAAATTTTACAATGCATTTAATTAAAACAATGCTGAACTACCTCATTTACATTTCGCCCAAAAAAAATTAAGCAGAAAAATATTCTAAATTTGTGATTTGAATTTCGGTTTCTTAAGCCATTCGATATGATTGACATTTTAATGTGTTTGTTAAACTAAATTCTATTTTATTTTAGTATTATTGTATCGCCAAATTACAAAATTGTGGAATTTCAACTTAAATTCTTTTCAATTTCGAACTTAACACGCTTCACTTGTATTTTAATCTATTTTAAAATCATTTTACTTTTTGTTAATAACGCGCAAATGTTACTTAAACATTTTTAATTTCATAGTCATTGTTTTAAAGTTTTCTTTTTCTATTGTACATCATTTTAAAGTTGTTAGCTTTCTTTGTGTGTATATTTAAAACATGTCATACAAATTTTAACTTACTTAATAAAGCTTAAGAGATTTTATTTTCATATCCCGCCAATGTAGTATTCTAATTTTTCTTTTAAATATTTTTCAACTATTTTTTAATTAAACTGTAAATATAACTTGAAATTAATGTTTTTCTATAATTTCAAATTTATTTTAAAAATTTACTTTAAACGTTTTCTCGGACTTTTTTAATTAAAATTTAATATATACTCAATACTCAATGTTTTCTAAACAGAATAATAACAAATAAGAGAACTACAATGCTCAAACAAATACTCAGCCCCCCCACTTGAAACAAGGCATTTACTCAATTATTCTAAGTCTAAAATGTACACAATTTCACTTAAGTACTTATCTATTTCTAAACGTTTACCTAAATAATCTCTACTCACGGCGTTATTCGATTATCTTGTCAACCAGAAAAAAATGCGTTGTAAAGTTTAAAAACTTATGTATTTGAATTAAATTAAAAGTTAATGTTAACAACGCTCTTGACTTGACTAATTTCGCTCAATTATATGTTTAACATATCAAAAAACAGTTTTTACCTCTACTGTATTTTAAAATTTCAAACTGATCTTTGTGTTTTTTAAGACAACTTTTATGTACTTTGATTCAATGAAACTCAAATTAGTTGTACTCAAATATGAACCATTTAATATTCGATATTAAATTTAAAACTGAACAATTATCTTTATGCCATAACGTGAAATTAATAAAAATAAAAACAAATAATAAATAATAAATAAATACATATTGCAATATCTCAGAAGTGTGTGTTTTTTATGTTTAAGTTACTTTTTAAATAGATAATAATGCATGCAGAAGCTGTAAGGAACTCGGAGTGAGGAAAGGCAATTCTGGAGCATCTCCTCTGTTCCTAACCAGCATTATTCAAAACTTGTTTAATATTTAGGAGCGCATAAGTTTGAGCTCTTAAAGTTTGTCAATCGTTCCGGCAAACTGAACTCTACTTAAAAATAGTCAATAGGGATCTCAACCTGGGTTCGGTAAGGACCTAATAGGTCTATGAGTGACTTCGGTCAGCCAGTACAACCTAACCTGCTGTTTGAATAGCATTCGTCTTTTTTGTTTCATAAAAAAAACTATGAACGAGAACAATAAAATTAAAAATTTTCAATACTAGACTTTAATAAAAATAATGCTGTTAATCTGAAACGTTTATTGGGACTCACGAATTTTATGAAACTTCTTGTAGGACTATTTAAAGTGAAATCGTTGTTTATGAGTTACTATGCTCTTCGGCTTCTATACGACATTCTTTTATATATTGTATTTTTGAAGAAGAAAAAAAATTAATAATCAACATTAATTTAATATTTATTTAAAGTTTTTTACTGCGTATTTACCAAAAACGAAAAACTAGAAGTAAACTGAAATACCATAATCAAAAAAATCCATCATTGATCGTATTTGATATTATTCCTACTGGTCTCAGTTGCTTTCCGATGTTTAAGCCAAATAAAACTACTTAAGCAAAGAAAATATACGTTTTAATTAAAGTATAATCCAATTCGGTATAAAACTTCTAAAGTGATAACTTTGATCAGAGATCATTAAGAACATCAACAAAAATTAAAATGAAATTTCCTTAAAAAATTCCTTTTTAACATGAAACAATTAACGAAAGAGTTAAGCGACAAACCTAAATACTTAAAATAAATAAAAACTAAAGACTGAAACAACAAGCTGGCGCATTTGTTAATTCGTTTTGTAATTGAAACATTAAATACTAGACATACTTATTTACATGAACAAATCGAATTTCGGTAGACACAAAAATAATAAGTAAAAAAAAAAACATTAAATTTTTTGAAAATAATTGAGCCACGTCGAGATCTGAGTCGATTTAAAGATGTTCGCCTGTCCGTCTGTTTCAGCTACTACAGCTTTAGTTTATGATATATTGAGCTAACATTTTGACTAGGAGTTTATGACGGAGGTTAAATTCTTAGATGAGCATCTGACAAAAACTATTCCCACTTCCTTTTCATGCGGAAACAAATTAAAGTACAGGCAAGTCGTAAATTTAACTGCCTAGGCAGTGCGATTCTAGTTCGAAATCACGTAGGTAAAATTAAACCCACAACAATTACAAGATTTATAAATAGTCTAGAATTGTATTTGTAGGGCAACGAGGCTGCACAATAGATCTATCAAGTCGCAGTGCTTCTATAGCCTTTTATTAATAATTAAAAGTAATAATAAAGTACAGGGTATTTGAGTTTTGGCATAGCCTCGCAGACAAGAATTTAGCATCGAACTTTATATAACAAAATAAAAACGAAAGACTAAAGCAACAAACTTAACTAACGCGAGTAATATAAAAATTAAATTATTTTATTTAATATTAAAAAGAAAACCATAAACCAATAAATAAAAATGCAACAAGTCGAAATCTCGAAATAATCACAACAAAATGCGACACAACAAAAACATCCCAAAACAAAAAGCGCCCACTGCGCAAGAGCCGGCGCAAACATTTCCCCTCCGCTGCAAAAGGGAAATTTCGCTTCAATCGCTTGCGACAGGCGAGCACAACTTCAGTCAACGTTTGAGCGTCGTCGAAATCGTTTCGTTTGCCTCGAAAGCCCAATTCACGTCCGAGTGTTGTGCGCAACGCGTGCGGAAGCATCTCAATTTGAAATCAATTCAGAAATACCAAAGAAAACCGGTTCGCGCAGCGCGAGTGCAAAATTAATAACAAAATAATCAAATCAAGCGACGAATGAGCGCCAAAGCATAGCCGAAAAGCGTGTGTTTATTTTTTGCGCTGCAAAAATCGCAGCGAAAAATAAAAGTGTCTCTGTGAGTTTGTGAGTGTGTGTGCAAAATACAACACCACGAAAACAAATTGCAAAAGCCACCCCCGTGGATTAGTGGTTTCCCATTTTGCAATTTCAGTGCGAGTTTCTAGTGTAATTCCAAATCGAGATAAATTCTCGAGTGGAGAAGCTCATTTGAAAAACGCCGAAAAAGTGATTTTGAACACACCAAAAACAACAAAAAACCGACTTCTGTCTAAGGTGAGTCGCAGACAGTGCTTGTGAAAAATTACCAACGGACAGACAATCGTGTGTGTCTGTCCGCCCCGGAAGGGTGGCGATAGTCCACTGTGTCGTACGCCATCTTGCCGTTTGCCTACAATAACCGTTACAATTTTGTTGTTTCCTGCGCCATTGCACAATTCTACACGCATTTTTTACGAATTCATTGTGTGAAAATGCACTTTTCCACACGAATTTAGCGAAAATTCTCGCGTGAATTATTGATTTTTCGCAAATTTGCGTGAATTTTCCAAACCACCCCCACCCTCAAACCCCACCACAAAAGGGTGTGTACCGCAAACAGAAGTTTCGTCAACTCCGTTGGCTGACTTTGATCGGCACAAAAGTCGCCAAAAGGTGCGTTGAAAATTGCAAAAATTATGCGGGCATAAAATTTGCACAATTTTCTTGCATATTGTGTAAATTTTTATTCGATTTTCTGTATTTTTCATTCATAATTCGACCAACGAAAAAAACAAATTGCGAAATTTGTGCGTTTTTTGTTTGTATAATTTGTGCGCACTGCGCATGCGTCGGACTTTTCGTGTCGTGCCAAGTGTCAGTCAATGCTGCACACACAGTAACTGTCAATTTTTTGGTCTCGCCATTGTCATCCTTGTCGCACTTGTTTCTCTAATCAGTGTCATACACCGAGTAAAATCCTGTTGGCACTAGCGTGTCTTCTGCTCTTTTGGGATTTTGGTCCTCTTGAACCCCGCTCCCTACTCTCAGCATCCTTTCGACTGTAATTTTCCGTTTGTCATGCACACTGTAAAGTTCTGAGCAGCGTTGAATCGAAGATGATTATCGTTGACGAATATATGTACATATATTTAAAAAAAAATTTCATTTAATTGTAGTTTTTATTGTAATCGACTTACGAGTATCCGAACACGCTCGGCAGAGAATTTCATCATCCTACATTTACATATTTCCACTTTAGTACTTACTTTGGTTTTTATCTATCTTTTCAAAGTTGAGATTATAGGCCATTAGTTTAGTTATGGAAAGGACATTATCTCACACCAGCAAATGCTGTTAAATTTGGTCTGGAGTGTAAAACGATTCGCACATAGCATGTAACGAAGACAACGCTTGAAAGGGGCCCTGGAACGCTATTACTGGTCTATATGACATCCTTCAGATAAGTCAAAACCACTCGAATCATTGAAGAGCAAATATATTTTATTGTACCTTAGTGCCGATAGCATCGCTTTGCATCCTGGAAGTCAAGGTTAGGTTCTGAAGAAGTCACAATATATGAAAATAATTGATAAATGATTTTTAGTTTTCAAACATTTGCTTAAATCAAGATTTTGCTCCTCACTTAACCTCTGTTTGAAAACCCAATTGACCTTCATTTCGGCGCCTATCTTTCCAATAAATACAAATTTATTTATTTTTCCATAATATGAATCGCAGTCGCAACTTTTTCTGCCGGTGTATAAAAAATACTTTTCGTCCTTTCAACATGTTTAAGTGCACTTTTAAGTGATGCTTCTATTGCGCTTTGTATGTTCCATAGCTGTTGTTGTAAATTTTTTTCTTCTGCTTGTTGTTGTAACTGTAATTTTTTTCTTCTTCTTATTATCCTGGCGAGGATATTAACCCTCGTGGCAAGGCACGGCATGGCATGGCATGGCATGGCAGCATGTTCAAGTGTTGCTGTTTACTAAGGTTCAGGCTATGTGGATTTTTTTTCCTTCGCTCATCTTCATGAATAGTTTTTGATTCTTTCCATACAAATTTAGCATCCTCTTCTTTTTTGATTTTAGTGCTTGTTATGTTTTATATTTTTATTTTTTTGGAATCTTTCTGGTGACATGATATTTTAGTAGTTTTTGTCTGAAGGAGATGTCCTCTGTTGCCAAGTGCATTTCGGCTCGAAAATGTTCTTCTTCTTGATCGGAGATGAGCATGAAATCAATATGTTGCGTCTAAACTTATTTGTTGAATAGCTGCTTTCAACATGTGCTCAGGGGCGTGCTTCAATATTCGTTTCAAACGCCTGGTTGAAGATTGAATCTTAAGGACTTTCCTTTGTCTTAAAAATTTAAAATTACAAAAATTGTATTTATTTTTTTACTTATATTTGAATTTAATAAATAATAACGAAAATAAATTCATTTAAATCTTAATATTTTTTTTATTACTTGGACTTATAGTTAATTAATAAGAAAGTAGAGAGAGAACTCAAATTATGCGAACTCACCTTGAATTGTGCCTTATTTTGAATTTTTTTATATATGAAAAAAAAAATTTGTTGTTTTTTTATTTACTTGAATTTTTTTTTCCCAACCATGGAAACTACTTAAAAATTAAATTTTCAAAGAGAGAAATGTAACGAGGTGGAGAGGGAAATTTTTCTACTTTCCTCACCTTATATTTATTAAACCATGGCATGGACTAGGCTTTGCTAGTTATTAATATTATGTATTATTGTTCGATCGTAATCGGAAAAATTTATAATTGTTGGTGGTTCCTATTATGGTACATAATCTGAATTGTACATATGTATATGTTAAAATTCGATTTCTAATCGGAATACGAACATTTTTTTGTTTTTAAATCGGAATACGGACATTTTTCTGATTCCGATCCGAGATGAATTTCATAACCTGTTGGGATAATCGACGCCATTATAAAACTTTATAGTCTATTCATATTTAGGCAGGTATCACAAATTACAGCGCGATACAGCCATTTGATTTCGTGGGAAAAGTAATTTTCCGGAAGGTCTGCAAAATACTCCTCCGCGGCGTCGATGAACTCCTCGCGCGAGCTGAATTTTTTCACTCCACCTAGTATGTCATACTTCAATTGACCACATCCAGCAAGGAAAAATTTATTTTTTTTATTTTCAATAAAAACAGTTATGTTTGAAAAAGCTAGAAATTCTTACTCAGTTCTGATCAAGCTTAGCTGACTACAAAGACCGAATGATTGTTAAATGATTTGAACCATTTACGACAATGTTTGACATGAAAATCGACGGACAAACTAATGAAAATTAGTTTTCACAATTCTAATTAATGGTCAAATTCAAATTGACCAATTATTGTATTCAATTTATATATCAGATATTAATTGGTAATTTCTTTTACTTTGATATTTAATAGCACTCATAAAATCTTGAACAAAAATTTTAAAGCAGCTTTTACTCATTAGAGAAAATCATGTTTTGTTGTTTTTTTTTTCAATATTAAAGTCTATACGAAATTTTGATCTAATCAATATTTTTAATTAAAGTTCCGACAGTTTAATTAAAATTCAACTCACAAAAAAAATGTCCATTTAATTTCGACGTTCAAAAAAATTACTCAAACATCTGGATGTCTGTCAGTCAGTCCGCACACAAAATTTCTACCAGAAAAAAAGCCACCCTGCACCCTGCTGCCATCCATCGTCACTAACAAAATGGCCAAAATAATGCAAACAAAAGAACTGAAAAACGAAATTTTATTAGTCACTCTTCTTCACAGTCGCGTAAATATTGTGGGCAAAGCTTTGCCTTTTTTTTTGGTTTTCTTGTAAACTTTTTTTGTGTAGAATCAAAAATTATGAATCGCCAAACCAACCAAACCCAATCCAGCCCGAAAAACAAAAGCAATCATAAAATTGGCCATTTTTGGAGGGGAGCAAGCACACAGCACCAGCACAGAATCACCATGTGCGGACAGTTGTCTGTTCTTGTTGTTTTTGTTTTTTGCAATTTTTTTTAGGTATATAGCTGGGGTGCTGCCATCCGACAAAAAAAGCGACGAACGGATGCAGGTGACCATTGTTGATGTCAGCCACTTTTATAGTTTGGTTTGGTTTAGTTTCGTTTCGCTTTTTTTTGTTGTCGCAGACAATAAAAACCATTTTACAAAAGGAACCCTTCATTAAAAACATTTTTTGTTGTTGTGAATTTGTTGCTTTTTGAGGGAGTGGGAGAGAGAGGGACTGACTGATTTTGTGTATGTAGAATATGGTAAATAGGGTAGAAGGGTGGGGGTCTGGTCAAAAGTTCACTTGAATTAATTTCTTTACAAACTGCAAAATTGATGGTCATGTGTCATTTGCAGCATCGCCAAGTGATGCACACCAGATTTTGCATGATGACGATGTCGTTGATGACGATGATGACCATGATGATGATGATGTTCGGTTTGTCGGCGGCAAATGAGAGGAAACCAAGGTGGGGTGGCATTCTTAATTAAAATTCAAGAGCATTCCGGTCAGCGACTTGTTTGCCATTGTCTGATGTCGTCAGACGGTCGTATTTGAAAAGTTGATTTGTTTGTGTTTGTTTTAAAAGCTCGTTTTGTTTAGTTTTCGTATACCTATTAAAAAATTATTACAAAGTTAGTTACTTTTTGCAGGCATTTAATTTGTTGTTCGCTTTAGGATCTCCCCAAAGATCTTCTTAACAAGTTAGAAAAAAAGTGCAATGTAGAATTAATGACTATTCAAAAATGTGAATGGCAAAATAACTCACAAATCGATTTTAATAAATTTGAACTGCTGTTGAATTTTTAACTCCGTATATCTTCTAAACTAAGGCGATTCGTTTAAGTTTACTTATTACTGATAGTATTCTTCATGTATAATAGAGCAAAAGTTTCTATGAAATTGTTGGATACCTTAAAGAAACAAGTAAAATACAGAAAATATAGTAGCCAAGTCCCCTTTTACACTAGGTCATTTTACTTGTGACCATATCAGACAATTGTACAAGGTGGCGCAAAATAAGTCATCTGATGTTGTTTGGCTCTTATTTTTTTTCTAAATAAAAAACTTCGATTCTGTTTTTTGATTATGTTTATTTAGACCTTTAGAATTAATTGTGTTAAGTCGAGAAGATGATATCGGATAAATGGGCGCCGTCACAATTGATTGCCATACGGGCTCGTTTTATGGCATTTTCCATCACTTCGGCGAGAGTTTCGGGCGATAAATTCTCGCATTCGTGTCGGATATTTTCCTTGAGGGCTTCCAAGGTCTCAGGCTTGTTGATGTAAACACGAGACTTCAAAAAACCCTATAAAAAGAAGTCCGGGACCGTTAAATCGGGCGATCTGACGGGCCAGTGCAAATCGCCAAAACGCGAAATTAAGCGACCCGGAAACGCGGCCTTCAGAATGTCGGTTGTGGCTCGTGCAGTGTGTGCTGTTGCTCCGTCCTGTTGGAACCACATGTCCACCAGTCCTAATTCGTCCAGTTCGGGCAGAAAAAACTCGGTCAACATTGCCCTATAGCGCGCACCGTCCACTGTTGTCGTTTGACCCGCGGCGTTCGGCCCGATGACTCCTCCAGCGTGAACAGCGCACCACGCAGTCACTTTGAGCGGGTGTAATGGTTTCTCGTGCATCACTCGCGGATTTTCGGTTCACCAGAAGCGATAATTTTGCTTGTTCACGTACCCGCTGAGGTGAAAATGAGCCTCATCGCTCATTATGATTTTTGCCAACACCACAGACGAATTGTTACGCAAAAAAATAGACACAATTATTCCGCGTTCTTGGGGAGTGTATCGCTCCATGGCTTATTCACTTGTATTCTGTATCTGTCTAGTCCACAAATGTCAAAACAGATTTGACATTGGCGGCCATTTGCAAAAATGAGAGCATCTTCCAATAGGGTGATTTCTGTTGCGCCACCCTGTAAAACATTTTTTCTTAGTATTTAAAATTTTCATCTTTGCTTCTTTGAAAATGTTCACATTTAATATTACGTTTATTATAAACAGCCAACTTCACGTTTCAAAAACAAAATTACAACCCATACCAGAATTCCCAGTACAGGAGAGCGGTTACCCCTCTACTTGCATCTTACCTCCTTCTCCCACGAACTCGTAAGTTAATAATTAAACAAAAATAATTCACACAACAACTCGTTTATTGCGCAAGTTTAATTGCCAAGTGTAAAATGGAGCCAATAGTTGAAATATGAGTTTATCACTGTTTTACTTTATTTGTTTTTAAACATATTCTACTTAAAATTTTAATTTATAATTTTATATACCGCACCTAGAAATCGTTCATCTATTTATATTATATACAAACTCCGCACATGACTTAATTAATTAAAATACCGCGCGGGTATTCCCTGCTCTCTTATCAATCAAATAACTGTATATGCCATTAGATGACCCCCATCTGAGCACGACAAAAGCCAATTCATTTGTCGCTACTTAATTTCATTGATTACAAAAGCGCACAACAAAAGAAAACACCCACAAATGTTGGAGGCGGGCGGCGGGTCTATTCTTCGTACATATAAAACATGCCCAACGTTTAATTGGAAATTCCGGCTTCCTTTAAGATTCAATTTAAGAATATTCAAAAAATACACGACTCTGATGTCTTTAGCAGACATTTTGTCGTTTTGTAATATGGTTTGTCCGTGTTATATACGAGTACGGTCATGTCACGCGCGTAGAAATGTTGTATACACATTTCTGTTTGTTTGTTTTGCTTTCTTCCTTTTCTAATTTTGTTGTGTGACGTTGGCGGAAGTCACGAAAATAACGCTTTGTCTGTAGAGTCGCTGCCGCGCTTTGTGATATTTTCAAGTGACATCAGAGACGGCTTTTAATGCACTTGAGGGCGCATTTTTTTCTCTTCACTTATCTCTTTTAATTTGTAGCATTTCATTGTGAGAGTGCTCATATTTTTGTGGTACTTACTTAATTGTCCGCTTTATCTCCAAATGGTAGAAATTTGTGTAGCATCTTCTTTTTTTAAATACATTTACAGTTTGACAAACTTAAACACAAATTTAGTTATTTTAACTACATATTGTAGTCATTAAAACTGTCGAAAACAGTTTTCTGTTAACTCGGTAAAATATCTTTAAAAATCCATTTACAGTTTAACAAACTTAAACACAGATTTAGTTATTTTAATTACATATTGTAGTCAATAAAACTGTTGAATAGTTTTCTGAAAACTCGATGAAAATATCAGCCGTTAAAAATAACTGTAAAATGTGGTCATAGTTACTGTAGTAAACACAACAACTGAAAATTTAGCTAGTTTAACTACATATTACAGTTATTTAACATTTGACTCTTATTAAAATTATTAAAAAATCAGTAAATTTGTATTTTTTTAAATTTTACTGTGTAGTAGTTAAATAGAATCGATAAAAATTCTCAAAACTTTTAAAGTTGTTCCATTTTTATTAAATACTTCATATAAAATTATTTCGAGTGTACTTTTTATATATCCACTTTTTATAGAGAACGTTCTTTACAATTTCAACATATTTTTTTTTTGAATTCGGCACGTGACTGCTGTATGCTCAGCTAAGTTTAACGAACTTTAAAATTTGATTATCCTTGTGCGCATGCGCAAAACTAGTTTCCAACCCTGTACGCAGCACAAAAAAAATCGATTTTCGCTTTTGTTTTGCTTTCGCGCGCTGCTGGGCATGCGTAATCCAAATATTTGATTAACAAACTGACGTGCCTTTCGGAATATAACACCTTCCGCAAGAGGGTCGCTCTACACATGTCCGTCCATCTGGTGTTTGACTAGCAATTACTTTTATTAGTTTTCTGTTTAGAACTCACATATTTTGCTATTGTATACTCCTCAGACCCACTCTGCAGGGAAACAACTGGCGAATTTAACATGGGATTGTCTTAGGCGGTGTCAATAAACTTAATAAAATTTCACTAGATTCGAACTGGAATGTTAGTGGACTATAAGTTTATAAATTGACACAAAAATAAATACTTTGTAAGAAGACATAAGGTCTTTAGTTCAAAAAAATCGCAATCAAAACAAAAATTTGTTTAATAATAATTTTTTTTATTGCACCATAACTTTTTTATGAAAAAATTTATAGTACGTAGTCTTGTATTTTATTTTCTTGAGTCACTAATAAATAAATCATTGAAGCAGTATTTTATTATGAGACAAATTTGATTTCTATTGTATTTTACAAGTAATTTTTCGACTAGTTCAATTTTCGCAAGAATAGGACTGGTAGACTGTAATTACGTTTTCCTGCTGGGCACATATGCACAGCGATATTGTATCTGTAAGATAATTTGATAAATGACTTTGTTCTTGAATTTTTGCCGATTTAAAGGATGCGGCAATTTCTCTTAAATTGTCAGTTGAAGCCAAATTCATTCCATATGTTGAGCATATGTCGATTTAGTTGATTTATAGTTTTATGGTTTTTAATTTGTTTAAGTTTTATTTTATGGAATTATATATTTCACATTTTTAAAGATAGTTGTACAATATCAATCTATTACTTTATTTATTTAATTTGAATTTGCTTTCTTCTAATTTAGAGTAATACTATTTTTATTCAGTAAAACTCCTCAAGTAGTCTAACCCACATGTGCCTTTAATAACCAACACAAAAATCTCAAAAGGACTTAATTTCCTACTAAAGATGCCATCACATGCCAACGGCTTTCTGTCATTCAAGGAAATCCATTCAAGCGTTTATTGATTCGAGTTCCTACACTGCGTATAGTACTTAATGAAAAAAGGGACTCTTCTCTGTTGGGAATTTTCCACTTTTTGCCTCATAGCATCCGCATCGGTTGTGTGCCACTCGTTGGTGAGAGGAATCATGTGGAAGATATCGATTTTTGTGCACGATTGTTGGAAAAGTAGTAAAATACTTCGCAGCGGTACTGCATGTTTTATGTATGTATACTTGTACACACGAAGTAAATTCATGCTTTGTGTAAATTTACGCATATTATGTTAAAAATAAATTTTGAAGCTATTATTTGGTAGTGGTAGTTGGACTCGCAATTTAAAATAAATGATAGTCATAGATACTTATTTTAACATAGTGATAACAAGTATCTATGACTATGTTTGAATAAGTATCTATGACTAGCACTTTGAAGTTGTAATTTTTTGCTGCGTAAATCTCAATTTTCTACCACTTCGGTAAAGTTTTGACAAAATTCTACAGGATATTCACTGTTCTACTGCGAAGTGAGCAAATTCGGAGTGTGCCGAAACACTCGAACCAAAACCCTTTTGCGTAAAACAATGCCAAAGGCACATGTCTAAACGACACTGAAGGGTATTAATTTGTGGTATTTAAGTGTACTCCTGTTAAGGGTTGCTCTTTAAGACCTAAATGAAATTATTTACAATTCATTAGCGCTGCAAAAGTTTTTAATCATTTACAATTGTGGTGTGCGATGGCAAATTCTAGTTACAACAACAAGTTGAAACTTGATATTCAGTATTGAAAAAGTTTTCATATTAATATTTCGAATCTTAAGATACTTGTAAAACAAATATTTGGACCAACCACTTTAAGAGAGTTTAGCCTAAGCTTTTTTTTTCTTTTTTCGAAACTTTTTTTTGGCAAGTTGTTAGTCTCACGGTCACACAGAAATATTTATGTTTTTAGTCTTCGGCGGATCGAACCTAGGAAGTACCGCGTCGAAAGCCAATGCACTAATCAACGCGCTTTGCCATTGCAAATCTTTACTCGTATATAAAATTGAAATAATATCTTTCAAAAAATTATGTATTAAATTTAGATTTCTAATATCTTATCGACATGACTTTCTTTTAAATGGGCGTGGTTGAATCAATTTAACATCTACTTTAAAAAAAAAAGGGTGGATACATTTTACCCCCACAAAACAAGTACCGGGAAGAATAACAGAATATACAAAATTTGTCACGCCCACTAAATACGCCCACAATTTGTTTAATTAGGTGAAAATGTACGATGACATTGCTAATGTTTCTCCTAAAAATTTGAGATTTTAACTCAGAATCGCTATAATGGCGTGTACCATGAAGTTCTGCTAGCATTTTCTTTGTTTAGTCATATTATAGTCATATTATAAACAATATATTTTTAAACATAAACATGCTTTGTTTAAAAGTGTTCTTATTTAAGCGTTATTTTATAACTTTTAAACAAAAATGGCTAACTACATTCCCCCAGTTCATGCAAATGTTTAAAATTAAACCAACTTTGTTTAAATGCAATTTTTAATTAACTCCATTTTATCTTTTCGCTTACAGTACACGACGAGCAAATATCCTGCACGCGTATCTACCCCATAAAAGGAGATTCCTGAAAAGGGTGTATCATAGCGACAACAACAACAACACACACAAAAAAAATAAAAATCAATATCCTCCCTACAAAACGCGTAGTGCAGTGCTTCAGTGTTTTCCTTTTGGCATACCAAAAGTAAACAAGTGAAAAAAGAAGAATATTGCCAGAAATACCAAATTTCGGCTTGTTTCAAATCTCGACGAAATCAGTGAGAAAGTGTTTGAAGAGAAAAGTTCCAATTAAAAAGAGAAGAAAAAACAAATTTTTGGATATAAACAAATTCGAAATATTTTTGGATTAACCACAAAAAGTCATCAATTGGATTTTGTACGAACGACGCCGCACGAACGAACCACTTCAGCAAAATGGGTTTGCTAAAATCCATCATCAAATGGATAGGACTGCTCGCAGCCGTCGCTGCATTCGGTAAGTTTACAAAAGCGCTTCTCTTTCAGCACTTCAGCACTTCGATATTGCGCGTTTAATTTTTCCGGCTGTCGGCTGCCGGCTGCCGGCTGCCGCTTACACAATTATTAAAGCCACATTTCGGCTGTGCGGAGGAGCATTAACATAAATTTATGAGCCGAAATTCTCGTGAAATGAAAATAAATATTTCGAAATATGTTGGAAATTTGCTAATTCCAGGCATGAACTGTGAGGAAATGTTTTTCTTATGGTTTTATAGAAAAGACGAAACACCCTGTGTTGGATTGCAGTTGGCGGGAAATTGTATTTTTTTGTTGTAATTGTTTGCAATCAAAAGTGGAGCATTTCCACGCATATCAAATATTCAAAATGTAAATAGACTTTCCCGGTCATTTTGTAGATATGTTTTAGAGGCATGCGGTGCGGTTCAGAGGGGCTTGGTTCTGTTGACACATTCCGCTGCTCTGCTCTGTTCTCTTTACTTTACTCTTTGTTTGTTCTGTTTAGATTGTGTCGCTTTTGTTTTATTTCCATGTTGTAGTTGTTGTTGGTGGTTTTTTCATGTACTTAGCTGCTTTTTGTTTTGAGCTGAGATAAAAATGGAATTGTAATTTCTTGCTAATCTCTGCGGCATATTAAATGAAAGCTAGAAATTCGCTTTCGTAAATTTATTATCTACATTAAGCTAATTTAATCAGAGTCAAAACAGAATTTTGTACTTACTGTATACAAAACAACAAACAAATTTGTTTGTAATTATTATAAATAATCCTACAACGATGTACAAAATTAACTTTGCATAGAATAATTCAGAAACTCGTTTATTCAATAAATATTAATCATGTTGATGAGTTGGTAACATTTTTCAATCAATGTACTTAATCATACATTTACACAATTTATTCATTAAATTAAGGAACAATCGTAAATTTAATAAACATTGTATCACAGGAACATTTTCTTATCATTTCGATAATTTTAAATTATTTATCTTAATGTAGAAAACCAAACATGCAAAGAATTTATTTAAACAATTTTGAACATTAAACAAATCATTTTATTTATAATGATAAAAAACGTTTGTAAATTTAATAAATATATCTTTAAATTATCAAAAAGCTGCATTAAATATATACAAAAAATGAGACACGAGCATGATTCTAAAAAAAAAACAATTATTTGTCAATTAATAAACATCAAAATGAAATTCTCTGAAATGTGAAAACACGAAAGGCTTGAAAAGTTTCGAGCCTCTTTTCGAGCACCGAGAGCAGAATGTAGTTAAAAATAACTATAAACTAAATGGAATTTCCGTTGACAATCGAATGTAGTTGAAGTCAACTATTGGTAGTTGAAAAAAAATTCTGAAGGAAGGTGTCAACTACGCCCACCGTAAATATTTTCGACAATTTCTTTGCCAAAAGAATAAAATACTTTAAAGTAGTTATATTCAACGACTTTTGTCATAAAGAAGAAATAACTAAACCTAATTTAATTTAAAGACTTTTTAGAATTAATTATTTATTTATTATTGCAATAATGCTCGACATTGTTACTGAAGTGCTCCTGATTGGTCATCTGCATCAGTTTTTGGCTGCATATTGCAGTTGCATCTTGTTGCCGACCATCAATTTGCCCATGATAACTGAAATGAGTGCAATTAGTTTCTTAACATGTCGTGTTTAAGTTGGTATAAGATTGCGACTACTTTACACCAAATTGTGTTAAGCTCGTCAGCGGCAAAACCCAGATCATGTCAAGGCACCGCGTCAAACTGTAATTTGAAAACGACTTCATTTTAAAACAATTTAATTTGCAAAATTGTTTTTATCTTACCTCGAAATTAATTTTAAAAGTAAAATCAACTCAAATTTTTTTCAACTTTCTGTTGTATTTGACAGCGTAGTCAATTTACAAAGTGTAGTTATTTTCGTAAATTTTGCATTTACTACGAGAAAATGAAAATAGTAACTATATTTTGCTTTCTGTGTCCTAATACAATATTTACGCGACCTCGAAAATATATAATTTTCGAGGAACGCGACATTTTTTGACAATTTTTTTCAAGGGTAGAAAAGTTTCGAGACATTTTCGCTGTTTAATGAATCTTTTTAATAATTTTGTACATCGGATGCAAATGTTTATAAATCCTTCTTTTTCGAGGGTCGAAGGGTTTCGAGGTTTTCGAGACATTTTCGCGTTTAAAGGAATCTCTTTAGTAATTTTGTACGTCGGTTGAAAATGTTCATAAATCACAATTTGATTTTTTAAGTGCTCGTATGCGATTTAACTCGATTATACATTTTCTTATTTGTTTATAAACAAATTACAAATAATCATGGCGCTGCCAGCCTGCTGAAGTAAATTTATTTATGTTTATATTCGCGATATGAAATGACTAATTGCTGACGTCAAGAAAAAAACACAAACATTCCTTATATAAGACTAATCCAGCATGTGCAAAATACAAAATAAACTGAAGGAATGTACAAGAATTTCGTTTGAATTCAGCGACTTCGAGTGCGCATTTTTGAATTATGAAAATGTATTTCAATGAGTTCACATTAATTGGCAACACTTTTGTGTCTATTAAAAATGATTCATCTCTGTTTAAATATCAATTTCGTCTTGTCTAGTGGCTAATTCCTAATGCGCCAACGTAAACGAAATGTTTTTATTTGCATTTCTTGTAGATATGATAAGAAATTTATTAAATGGAAACAATGAAAATCTTTGTTGTATTTTTGTTGATTTATGTTCACATGCAACTTTGTAATAGTTTTTTTTACGTGTTTTTATATTAAATTGAGATTATAGTTCCCACCAAAAAATGAAACAAATTTATTATAAATTAAACCAGTTGGGAACCTAAATAACTTTAATTATTGTATTTTAAGGATTCTTCATTCTTTATATGTGACTGTTATCAAATTCTGTTTTATAATATCTTGAACCAACCGACTCGACCTACCTTAGCGACACTACTGTTCCTCCTAACTGAACCTACTTGATTCAATTTTGTACACTATTTGGGAACTATATCGACTTTAACTATCTTAAGGAACCTACCGACTATTTCGACCCTACTGACCCTATCAAACCGACTGACCCCTCCGACTCTACTGACCTTTCCGACTCATTGACCCTACCGGCACTACCCACGCTACACACTCTACCGGCCTTACTGACCCTACTAATTCTACTAACCCTATCGATTCTAGTGAACCGACTTGTTCAATTTTGCACACTATCGACTTTACCTATCTTAAAAAGCCTAATGACCACACCGACTTTATTGACCATATCTACTCTACTGACTGTAAAGATTCTACTGACCCTACCGATACTACTAATTCTACTAACTTTGCCGATCCTAGTAATCATGGCTATCCTACTGATTTAATTTTGTACATTATTTGACAACCATATCGACTTTACCTATCTTAAGGACCCTACCGATCATACCGACGCTACTGATCATAACTACCCTCATGACTGGACCGACTCTACTGATCCCACCGATTCTATTGAACCTACCGGCACTACCTATCCTACTAACTCTACCGATCTTTTTCACTGTTATTATTATTTACAGCAACAAATACATTTGGTTACTTGCCAAATGGTTCTTAAAGAGATATTTTGTACCCAAAACAATCGGATTTCATAATATACCCGAATATGCCGAACACCATAAAAAGCAAACTCCTTAGGCGCGAGTTTATTCAAATATTCTTCTGCAGGTGTATTACAAAAGTGTAAATTTTTGGTCAGTTATTCCGAATTTGTAAACTTAATTTGATATGTATCGGCGAACGCGCCAACCTAGAATTCTTAATTAGTTCATGAATAAAGCAAACAACATTACAACAAGTCACGCAATTCGCTGCGTATCATTCGATAAATTTTTATTTTTAACCGACAAACTTTTTTCGAGTTTTTTTCTAAATATTAAAATTTCATTTTATTTATGTTTGACAAACATAACGAACACAATTTAAACAAACACGATCGTTAAAAATTAAAACCGCATTATTTTTATGACTGACTGCCGTGACTGACCACGCAGCGGTAACATATGAGCGGAATTTCAATTGACATGTGGCCATTACAAAATATGAAAAAATTGTGATTGTATTGTATGTAAAAAAAAAATTAACTCCATTAAAAGAGTTGTAACTGTTATAGTATCGAATTGGGCTTATGAATTTATACATTATGCATTTATGTATGTGCATATGCACATTTTTAGGCTACATGGGTGTGCATTGCTGCACGTGCGGCTGAAGCCTGAAATTGGATTCTATAGAAATGTAGCTTAAAAAATTATATTATTTTAATTGATAGTAAGATTTTTTTTTTCTCTTTTCTTTCTATATATTATTTATCTCTAGATACAATAAAACTTTTTCAACGAGCTGACTTTTTAGTCGGTCTGATTGAGTGGGTCATCTTTCAATTGAAATTGATTAAAGTATTTTTGCGCCAATTTTGCCTTTTCATTTATTTATGCTTTAAGATATTTTTGTGATTGCTATTGTTGTTGTGTTGGTTGTTGTTGCTGCGGTTGATATGTTCATTGCCAATTTAAGCAAATGACTTATTTTTTTTTTTTGTATACGGCTGATTTTTGATACTAGAAGCAATTTGGTAAATTATTCGCGCTCCAAGTTGAAATTCAAACAAGACATGAAAAATTTATCAATTTTTTCCATTTGGTAAAGTTTTCGTTTGTTTTGGTCTCACAACTTTGCTGGGATGAAAAACGCTTCACACAACATCCGCACATAAATTTCTGTCGCTCATTTAAATTTCTCAACAACAACAAAAAAATAAAGAAGAAGAATCTAAAAATTTGTTTCTTCAAACATTTTCAATAGTTTTGAAAAATCTTTTTTGGCTTCTTGACACGATCTCGTTCACTCCGCTCCGCTCCGATATTTATTGTTGCTATTTTAGGGATTATATTTATAGTCATTGGCTGTTTAAAATTCAAATTTACAACGGCTATTAAAAGTTTTTGTTCTGATATTAAATTGGGCATGATATACCGCGAAGTGTGATAAATGAAGTTATAGCCAATGTATGCAATAAATTTGTGAATTTAGTATAGTGATGTAAGCATGAGCTCTTCTAAAAATTATAAAAAAAATATAAAATTTTTAGACTTAGACATTTTAACACACGTGCTGATCTCTTTTTTATAACTTTAATATATATTTTATGCGCTTGAAATATCATTTTTTCTATATTATGGCTTTTAAAGTTTATTGAGTTTCAAATAAATTTTTTTTTAATAATAATGTCACACAGAAAATTGTTTTTGTTTGTTTGTAGCCGCATAACTTCTCAACGACCAGTCCAATTGCCTTCAAACTGAGTGCATAAGTTATAGACTTAGATATGAAAGCAACTTTAGATTATATATCTACTACACCATCCCATAACGCGTACAATTCAAGATTTAATTAATTTAATTTTAATTTTATTGTAGAACTTTCGAACAACTGTCAAACAAAATCAATTTGTTTAGTTTACTGTGGAAATATGGTTCAAGTACATTGCAAAAGTTCATCACGATTGTGGTCTAGTTTGTCAACTCTTCACATGTATAAAAATGCACTTGGAAAATATTTACTGCATAGCTTACTATAATAAGCGTTATTCGTAATTCGCTTTAAATTGCAGCGACTTGCCGCAGACAGAAGCAGACAGCGAGACAGTGAGACGGGCAGACAGCTTGCAATCGAGATGCTCGTATCTAAACAGGAAGCAGACAATTTAAATGCGTGCGAATTTGTTTAAAAATTATGGCATAATTTACGCATTTAAATGCATACTTTACAGTTGATTTGTTAAGAACTAAATAAATATATTGTTGTTGTTTTAAATTGTTTGAAATTTAACCGAAATTATTTTTTTGTAAACATTTTAAAATTAAAAAAAACTTATCAGTATCAATAAGTGAAAATAACAGTTTTATTATAAAGTTTAACTACATTTCGCAGTTATGTGAACTACATGTCAGTATAAATTACTGCAAAAAACAGTACTTTTCAGTATTATTAAACATATGTATTGAATGTTTTTTGCAGTTATACTTCAAACTTTTGTTATTTTATCCATATTATTTATATTCTTAGATGAAAATGATGTTTTTTTGGAGTAAATACGAGGATTTATTATATCCGTAAATTTTTTCTGTTTGTCAACTTTTAAACAATTTTTCTAAATTTTTAATTTACAAAATGTAATTTATTGAGTATTAAATATGTCTATACAAATCTTAAATATCGCACATTCCTTCATTATTACATCTTACAATTCCAAAACTTCCTAAACCTAACCACAGACAATTTCCCCGTATCTACAATATCCCCAACTTGTCAATCCAAAAGATACTTTTGATGCGCCAAGATGAAGACTTAAACTATTTCCGTTCCAAGAAAAAACTCTAAAATAATAGCTTAAGTAAATAATTCTATACCCAGCCGAGTGCTGGAGCAATTAGAAATGATTGATGTGCTCCAAAAACAACAAATTGTACAAAGCGGAGGGACTGCACTCGACGCTAAAATTTTCGAAGTTAATTACGGACTAGCATGTAATAACAACATGTATTCGATAAAAAATTGATATTTTTAAAAATTCCACATTTTCAATTATTTGACTTACACCCGCCCGAAATGAATTTTAAGAGAAAATCACGCAAGACACGCACAACGATGCTCACGAATGCTCTGTATAATTCCACTTACACTTAAAAAATAGTCAAATGTAGAGTACATAAGAAATCGTGCTTTCATATGTACATATGTCAAAAATTTTAATTTGAATCAATATTAAAAATAATTAAATTTATATTTTATTAAGAATGTTCAATAAAATCAACTGAAAATGACAGTTATTTTGACTACAACTACAGTTAACAACATTTCCAACTAAAAGTTCAGTTCTTTTAACTACATATTGTAGTACTTTACATTTTTGACACTTTTATTTTTGAGTGTACGGTATAATGAAATCTTTGGAATAATCCGACGACTACGATCCAGCACATGAAACAATTTTCAAAGATTCCCGGCGTGGAGGAGCGACAACGCTGACGCTAAAGACGATGACGAATTTGTCGGCTGCACGTCGCGGCGCGTATCAGAGCAATTGTTGCTATTGTTGTTGTTGTTGTCGCTGCTAATGCTACTGCCGTTAAAGTTGGTGGCTGTTTGCTGCTCGTTGGCGTCGTTGTCGCGTTTCTTGATTTATTTTTAACTCCTTGACGGTATATACGCGTTTATATCTTACGTATGTATGTATGTGCTCCATGGAAATTGTGTCTAAAGAAAATGTTTTAAATGAAAATTAATGGAACAAAAGCCGCAGCCACAGTCGAAGCAACAGCGGCAGCAGCAGAAACAAAGCCTTTTGAACTCCATTGCTCTTTGCTGTAATGGCATATACTATAACTACAACAACTCGCTATACATTATGTCAAGTTGACATTTGTGCATTCAGTGCATGGACGAAGAAAAATGAGACACCATGACAGTCAGACAGTCAGACAGTCAGACAGACCGACAGACAGACACACAAACTGGCAGTGAAACAGACTCTTTGGCATAATGCCACCGCACGCATAATTTGTTTAGTCTGGAGTTCTCTTCGCTCTTAAATAAAAGCAGAAGTTTACGCTGCGAAATCTGCCGAAAATTATTGTAAAATTGTTGTAAAGTTGTTGTAATTTGTTTCGGAAGCGCTTATTACAAAAGTTTCTCCGAAAGTTTTAACGTTTTGCGTACTCTTGTCATAATTGTTGTTGTACGCTTTCAATTGATGTTTAATTGCTGCTAATAAAAAGAACAATGCTCGTAAAACTGTTGATCTTAATAAAAATTTTTAGTTTTGTGAACTTGACGATAATTATTTCGGTTTTATTTTATTTAATTAAGTATTGACAAAGTGGTTTCAAAGTTTAGAGAAATTTGTTAAGATTTTATTTTAGTTTACATTTTATTTCCTTTCAAGAAGCCATTCTGACGCATGTCACTAACGTGGGTTCTTAATGATCTCTTGAAGAAACTGTCAAATTAAATTTAAAAGTTAACAATTCTGCTCAAACTGTTTTATTTTATTTTTATGCTTACTCATTATCACTGCTAATTCCCAATTGACTTTAAATAATTGTTTATAAATATTCTCTCCAAGAGCAGCTCCTACTTCCCTATGCAGTATGGAATATTTCTTTTATTTTGCTATTTATAGGGACACACATCATTCCAACAACAACAACAACAACAACAACAACAACAACAACAACAACAACAACAACAACTTCTTTAAGTAAAAAAGAATACAGGAATAAATACCTCAGGGAATTGTTGTGGTATCTATCACATATACTTACCAATTGGTGTTAACTTGTGGTTCTGCTGACGTGCTATCGGAAAGAAGAAAATTAATTTGATATGACAACAAAAGTCAGAAGGCGATAGAAAACACTTAAGGGACACACGTTACACTGTCAGCAACACTTGAAATGTCACTCAAAAAAATACAACAACAATAATTAGATACCTGCATAAATTTATAAGAGACGACTTACTTTATTATATATAGATACTATAGGTAACACTACACCGCAGGAAAAATATCATTTGAACATTTTGCGGTTAGAATATTTGTGGTGTGGAAAGCATCGAATCTCAAAATTCACTAAGTCCACTTATTCAATAGTAGTATTATTATTTTATTAAAAATAGACACGGTTGCTTAAGTTCATATTTTTTTTTTTACCAATATTTGTATTTAATTCTTGTATACTCTAATAAGGTTTTTTTTTAATTTTTTAATAGAACCAACGAAATTTTTAACATCGCAAAAATGGATTACGTTGTTGCCAAATTTAATGTTATTTACTCGAAATACTTCTGTGATAATATCTTTTATATGCTTCCTAAGTTTTTGTTTATTTTGCCAGAGAAAATTTATAATATTTTAAATTTAATGAAAATTGCAACATTGCAAATTAATAATGCGCTGTTGCCAAAATTCATTTTTACAGAAAATTTTATGATATGAAAATCAATTCTCAGTAATGAGGTAACTTATGCTGATTATGTTTCCCAACACATACTCAACAAAATCTAAACCAACTAAATCCATTTAGATTTCAATTTATTTTTATCTTAATTAACATTTTAAAAAAATTGGAAATCAAAAATCAGAAATCCGAGAAAATATAAACTTAAATGGTATACAAATTAAACTGTCAATATAAATAAAAAAAATGTTGTTAAAAAGAAGCGAAGAAAGCCAAAAAAAGAAGATAATAAATTGGTGAACAACGGTTGTTGTGCCATGTGACTGTGGGTGGTGTCACAACCAAAACAATGAAACTAGGTGAAGCTGTGTGCGATATCGTCATATGGAACGCTCTTTCTATGAAGCGCTGTTGCCAATTTTACCAAGCGACAAGAAAAAATCTCGTTCAAATTGTAGCGCACACGCGTTAACGTGTTTTGCTTTGTTTCTCTTTTGTTTGTTTGAAAGCGAAAAAAGTATCACACGCATTTAGCATTGCCAATTAGAATGGCGCACATGCGGCGGCACATACGAAACTTTGCTATGCAGCATAATTAAAGAAAAAACGAAGCGACGCCACTGCCCCCACATGACATGCTAATGTCACACATTTTCAAACGTAAGCGCAGGAGGAGCGTTCTACTAAAAGTAAAAACTGAATCTGAATCTGAGATTATGACGGAAAGATATCATTTACTCCAGACATGAGCTGACGACTGTGATGACTGGAAACAAACAACAACAATAACAACACTGAAATGTGACAACTCTTTTTAGCCACTGGCGAACAAGAAAAAAATAAATTTAAACATACGTGGAAAACGTGACTCATGAGCGAAATGACTGAAGACAAGTTTTGTCAGATCTTCAGTCAAAATAAAATAAGATTAAAAATATGCTTAATTGTGATAAGCGTGTAGAAAGGTGCGGTAATGGGTTAAGCCAAACTTTACGAGCAACGAAAATGGTATTTATTAGTTTTTGGCGTTTACGAAATTTTAAAATGTTTCGATTTTCAGAATATTCGAAATAAAACTAAAGTTGAGATGTGAAATGTGGCAACAGTTTAATGTCAAAATAAAGTTTACATTTAAAAAGCGCAAACTTTGAGCTTTAACATATCTTAACAGTTAATTTTTCAATTTTAATTTTCATGCAACTAATTTATTTATTGGTTTTTAAGATTTTAGGCTAAATGCTAAATGTGACAACGTCGCTTTAATGACAACGTCACACTTAAATACAGCTTAAATGGTTGTATATGAAATAGTTAACTATTATCTTTGTTTACATTCAACAATAGCTTTTTGAAGATTTTGGCATTTAAACAAGAAGAAGAAGTAGAACATCTGAAAAGCTTTGAAACGCGGCAACAGCGCATTTGCATTCGAGTCCTCATGCCGCAGCGCTGCTCTGCTCTCCATTACTAGAAATCCATTTCAATGCTCAGCTACTATATGAAAGGCACACTCACTCACTCATTCATTTCAATCTCAATATATGCCACTATATGGTCGTTGTTGTTGTTGTTGCTGCTGTTGCCATTTTTCACCCCAAATAAATTCTCACATCGTTGAGTTTTCTTTGTCATGGCATGTTTCAACATTACAAAGTTGTATTTTTGTGTAACGAACGTCACGGGTTCCCCTTATTTGTTTCTGAATTTTTCTTACTTTTCTTTTCTGTTTTGGTGATTTAGGTACATTTTAGGGTGGTGGCCCCGAGTCTCTAGAAGTGGCAAGAGAAATGAGCACAAGTGGCATTTGCAACATGACGAGCGAGTGAGTGTGTGTGTGTGTGGAGTCCGTGTGCCTGTCTGTCTGCTTGTCTATGCCTTGGCATATTTCGCCCATTCTGTTGGTAGTGTACTCGTATATTTTGTACCTTTATCCGTTCCCTTTTTTAAGGGTTGCTTTGCTTTGCTGCTGCCGTAAAAAGGTGTAAAGCACCTTTTTGTGCTAGGCTTAATTTTTGTTTAGAATATTTCACTCTCACTCGGCGCTTAAGTTGGCTAAGTTTTGTGTAAACTTTTGAAGTTATGACGGCTTGTCTATTTTCTTCGTTGCTGTATTTAATTGTTGTTCATAAAAGTTCTGGTTTCCTTTTTTTTTTAATTTCTTTTCAGGACTTGTGAAATTTTCAACAACGCAAAATGTTTGTGCACTGTTGCCAATTTTATTGTTGTTGTTTGTTGAAAATCCTGTTGTTATGTTATCTTTGTTTATTCTCAGTTTAAGTAACAGTCGTTTTGTGAAATTTTTAACAACGTTTTTAAGTTGCCAAATTTCTTGATTATTTCCAAAAGAAAATAATCATTTGGTAATAAAGTTCTCATTGTTTATTTTTGTTGTTGATTTTTTTTCAAGACAAACTTGTGAAATTTTTAACATCGCAAATAAGAATTACAACGTTGCCAATTTTAATATTTTGCTTTTGATCTTTTGCTTAAAATCTGTTTGTTGCTCTTGACGTTTATTTTTGAAGGTTTTGTAGTATTTTGTATTATTTGTTCAGAAATATCTTAATTTTTTTTTTATAAATGGATTTACATTGTTTTACATTTCAAATAAATAATGTTTGCAATGTTGTCGAATTTCATGTTGTTTGCTTAGAATATTATTATTAAGTTCAATTTGAAATATTTTTAAGCTTGTTTATTGTTTAGTTTAAAGTGAACGAAAATTTCAACGTCGTAAATAAAGTTTGCACTGTTGCCAAACTTCAGTTTGTTTACTTGTTATACTTTCCAAGTGCGTTGTTTTTTTCTTCTTCTTTTTTTTTGGTGACTCACTTCAGGTGTTTGCTTGTCTAATTCTTCCACCTTCAAACTTTTTTATGGGGTGCGTAAATTTGCATATTCAGCAGAAAGTTTTCAACCCCAACAAAAATTTTATATTTATTTTGTGGTACTTTGACGTTTTAAAAATGTAAAAAAGAAACTTAAAAGCATTTATCTTTAATATGTATTATATACATGTATTATATAATATTGTATATATATTCTAATGTTATTAAAGTATATTAAAAACGATTTATATGAAAACCACGAAATAGTATTCCTAATTACCTTCTACTAACCCCAATAAGCTTAACGCTTGCGTGTCTATGACCGTTATGATTTTCCAACACCTTTAAGTGCATTAATCGACCCACCCCTAACAACAACAACCAAAACCCATTTAAGTCATAAATCGAACTGACCGCACTAGAAAAACAATCATTAGTTACTAATTTGACGCGTATTGTTCCACCACCAACAACAACAACAACAATAAATATAATAAAACTACAACTTACTTTCAACTAAAGCACGAATACATAAATAATAATAGACCAGCAGCACATCGGGTCACGTCACGTTAAGTCTGTCACGTGAGTAATTTTTGGCCAAACGTCAATACGGAAAGCACACTAAAAACATATTAAGCTGCTCTTTCCTGTGCTTGCTCCAACTTAGTTACCATAAGCACGAAGCGCACAAAGTTCCGTCGGGTTCTTTGACTGACTGACCACACAACAAAATATTGACAACAACGTACGGAGACATTCAAAGAAATTTGATTGCGTGCACGGAAATACTATATTTAGTTTCCGGTTGGGGGTTTAGTTGGGAGTATGTTATTTGTTTGCTGGTGATAATAAATATGGCAGCTAATTCGAGGTGTGATAATAGGTTTTTCATAAATTAGGCTTATTAATGCTTTATGTAAATTGGCTATGAAAAGGAGTTATCGCTTGAAACTAAAAAAAATTATATTTTACAGTAAAAGTTGGGTTAGGTTATTGTGGCGACTCATGCTTCAAATAGGTCAATCAAGGCCCCTACCGAAAATCACGATCTCTCGTTAATTAGGGAGAGTTTTGATCTCACTTCGTAATTTTTGTAAGGCGCGAAAGTTTTGGTTGGTTAGAGCAAAGTTTTTCCTTAAAATAGATTCTTAAAAGATCAGAAAGTAGCTTGTTAAACTACAGACCATCTGTTGTGTCAGTGTACCTTCTTCATTCGATTTGTTGCAATTTATGCAGCAGTGGCTAGTTGTAAGGCCGATCCTAAAAGCATGATACTGAATAAGAGAGTGTCCGATTATAACGCCCATTAGAAGAGACAGCAAGTACGAGGTTGGGCTGTTAATTATTATTTAGTCTCACCGCCCGATGGAGGTCTACTTTGCAGACCTCTAGATAACGTATTTTTCAGATGGCATCGCTGGGTTAAATGTATAGAGCTAAAAGAAGACGGAAACTATGTTGATGAATTAATAGCCACTTTTGCAAAATTTTCTTTTTTCTTTTATAGGCCAAGTACCTGTCGGACCACCCTCGTATTTCTATTTCATTTTAATATGATCGCAAATGCTTGGCTTTCCTGCTATTGATCGTACAATTCAATTTCAGTAGAATCAAAGCTTTGTTGAAATGTCATTATTTTAATTTTACGCTTACAAATCTTTTGTGAATAATTTTTCAGCTCGCTTTTTAATTAGTATTTTATATTGCTACCTTCAAAAAACAACAACTGCTCTTTGTAAGCGCGAAAACCTGTCGCGCATGTGTATTTCGTGATGCTTTCTCACTAAACTGCAGCAGCCAGCGTCAACCTTTACGATGCCAAGCGCATAGCCACATTTATTAACTCCGTTTAGCATTTAACGCTTGACCATATTTCAAGCGCAACTGTCGATCGGTACTGCTGACCGGTCGGTATTGGGACGGTGACGTTTCAACAATGCTGACGTCATAGTTTGACGCTGATTCTGTTTAGCAGCGTGTGTTCGTTTATTGATTCTCAACAATATTTTGATATTTCTGCTAATGACAAAAGCCAAAATATCAAACGGAGAAATAAATACGATAATAATAATAACAATAATAAAAATAAAAACGTGCTGAACCGGTTCTGAAATCGGTTTAACTTTAAAGTGGCACGAACGATCGATTGGATTACAACATCGCCGCTTCAAAATCAAGCGTATCGATTTACTATATAAATACATACAATAATAACAACAAATTCGTATGTCAATAAATAAAATGGAAAAGCGCTTCCGAAAAATGCGAGCCACACTATTTCGCTAATTGGGTGAAGTACTGCTCTGAATGAGGTCCCACTTAAGCTCATATCAAATTGTCTATATCTAGTGTCTGGAATTATGTATATGTGGCATGTTTGTATGTATGTATGTATCTGTGTATAAGTAACGCAGCATTTGCGTATTAAATTGAAATTCATCTTCATAATCCGCCGATTGTCGTTATGCCGCATAAACGGTTGATAAGGTCATACACATTTGTTTTTTTTTAGTACTCTTTTTTGCTCGCTGTGGTACTCATTACTGAATTACGCCAGCTTAAGGTGACCAACCAATGAGATAAAAATAAAAAAACTTACATACATATATGAAAATACAAAAAACTCTAAATTTTTAATTTTATAAATCAAAAGTATTGAAAAAAGTTAAAATATTGCGAAAATTTTTTTGAAAAAAATTGTTTGAGTATCAAAAAAAGAGAAAAATTTAAAATTGTTCTCGACAAAAAAATTGTCAAATTGTTTGAGAATAAATAAATACATTTCGTGAAAAATCAAAATTAAATTTTTACTAAAAAAGTTCGCAAAAAGTTTTATGAAGAAAAGAAACCTAAATATTTACTTAAAGAATTATAAAGAAGCAGAAAAATTTATAGTTTAATATTTCATAAAAGTATATTTAAAATTAAGAAATATAAATTTTCTTTTCAAAAACTTTTGGTTTTTTTATTAAATGAGTTAAATTTTTTTTTGTTAAACCAACATAGTGAAGTGTATGTAGTTCGAACTTTTTAATTTTAGCCAAATGCATTTCAAAATTTACTTCTTCAGGTTTTGTTTGCACCTAACATTGATCGAACCTGGGACGTTCCGCGTCAAAGGTCAATGCACTTACCACCGCGCTACGCCTCAACAATCAATTACACAAAAATTGTTTAAATGTTGAAAATTACTTAAATCCTTTAAAGGTGCCTTTGGTCACCTTAAGCCAGTACAGTTGCATTTTACGGCTTCATTATGCGCGGATTTGTGCATACACTTGCAAATACATACACACACATATATGTAAGTACACACATACACGCAAATTAAATTGGCCGAGTCACCAGAATGTGGCTTTGCACTGACTTTTCATTGCTACACAGCGAGATTTCGCATTACAAACTCAGCACATGTGCTCGGTTTGTAATGTGTAATCTCTTTTATTAGATTTTTTAAATAAATGATGCTGTGATTGAAAAAGTTGCACATCTTTAAAGAGACAACTTCTTTTACATTTTGGTTACTCATATAGCCACAATAATAGCGAATGTATGAGTTAATTTAAATTTATATCTGTAGGATAAAAATATTCACGTTAAAATCATCATGAATATAAATATGTGTAAGATAGTAAGTTTGCGGAACTTCTCGGTACTCCCCATTATAGAGAATCTGAGTTACTACAATGGGCGTTAAACTGATTCAACCACGACCAATTTTGGTGAAGTTATCGACTATCGAATTTTTCGCTTAATTTAACAAATTGTTGGAGGTATAAGTAGGCGTGGCACATTTTGTATACCCTATTCTTCTTCGCGGTGTATCAAGTTTTTGAGCAATCGTGGTGGGCGTAAAATTGATCCGACCTTTTGTTAAAAGTGGCTGTTAATTAATCTAACTACTCCTACTTTTTAAGAGGTTGTCGAAAGTGCCTAAACAAACTCAGATACAAAATTTCAGATTTTTAGGAACAATATTAGCGAAATAATTGAATATTTTACCTTAGTTTTACAAGTTGTGGGCGTAATAGGTGGGCGTGGCAAATTTTTCTTTGCCCAAAAACTTAAGTTGGCGTGAGCAAATTTTCATCACAATCGGATGAATGGTTAAGGCGCCTATTTGGTACAAAGAAAGAAAGAAAGATAGACAGAAAGATAGATAGACAGAAAGAAATAAAGAAATAAATAAAGAAATAAAGAAATAAAGAAAGAAAGAAAGAAAGAAAGAAAGAAAGAAAGAAAGAAAGAAAGAAAGAAAGAAAGAAGGAAGAATTCATTTTTATATTTATAGATATAGATGTGGAGTTTGACTAGCAATGATTTAAAAAAAGTGATAAATATATTTTATTTTCTGATATATAAAATTTATATATGACCGTGGTTGAATAAAAACGTTAGGAAGGTAAAAATGAGAACGCAAATTGAGCGAACTCACCTCGATTTCTGCCTTATTTGGAAGTTGTTTTTGTTTTATTTTTGTCAAAAAACTTCATTGTTGGTTTTATTTATCTAATAATTTTATAACAACCATGGCAACTAGAAAAAAATTAATTTTCAAAGAGAGAAAAACAATATCGAGTTGGGTAGGAACTTTTTTGTACTTTCCACACCTTAAACTCGTATTTATTAACACCATGGACCAGGACATTAACAAATTATCTTCAAACTTCAAAAGTCGTATGAAATTACTCAGAAAAGTTGTTGAACAATTAACGCTAAGGATGTTCTTCGAACTTTCTTATGTCCAACTGAGGGAAATCTTAAAAATGTATATTATCTTATGAATACAATTGTATAACTTCAGAGCTACTTTTAATAAATAAATTTGTATAACCACAATAAACTACAGTGGCGCTGTGAAATTTGATATACAACACAAAATTCCTTAAATAAATTTAGAATTAATTAAATACGAGTACAATAGCGCAGATACATCGCAGTGCAGATACATGACTCAGAATCTCGTAAATACACAATTGAAGAAAAAAAAATATACTAAAGAAAGTGCAAAAACTTTGCAAAATAAATGTTGTTTAAATGCGGGTAAGTAAATAAACAAATAAACGAACCTTTCAAATTAAGGCGGACACATTTTTTTGAATTGGACTTTGCTTGGATGTGCGTCTGCGTTGTTGTAATTTGAGCGCTTGTGCGACACTGCCGCAAAAGTGTGGGCGTAGAGACACGACTTGCGATGATCTTGAAGAAGCTGCTAAATAAGCGATGAAAGAATTTGGAGCAAATTTTACGATATTCGCTAAAGTGGGTGTGCATAAACAAATAATGATAACTACATTTTTAATATACAAAGTCACTTAAAATTCCGCAAATAAAATAATTAATAACTTCCGTTGAAATGTTTTCAGTTGTTAATGATTTCGTATAGAACATGTCAATTCTTAAATGCTTACCACATGTCCGACGCGCCGCATCCAAAGCGTAAACATTTTTCAACGTTTCGCAGAGGAAGTGAGTGGTGCAAAATTCTTGTCGCTTGAGTCGACTATTTTGCAAAAAAAAATTAAAATTGTTTTAAATTAAGCAAACGATTTGAAATCACGAAAATTGAAAACATGTGGCAACCAATATGTGAGTTTTTGTTGCTACACAAATTGCAATAAAAAATTCAAACTAATGAAAATGCAAAATTGAAGCGAACCAAAAGAAAAAGAAGAAGAAAACAACAAAGAAATCAAATCGAATTATATTTTTGCAGCTGCTCAACATCTGCTCTTTCGATTTTGTTATTGTTGTTGCTGCTGTTTTTTTTATAAACATTTTTGTTTTGCTTTTTCGTTCGTCGCTCTTCTTGATTTTTTGGTTTACGTTTATTTTGCTTTTTTGTATACTCTGGTCATATCATTTTCAATTTATCCTGTTATGCTTCTTTTTTTTGTTGTTGTATGAAAGTAACGTACGTTACCGGGTAACCGTGTGTATACCGGAGCGCACTTGTGACATTTCCATATTTGCCCTTCGGATGCAAAAATGAAATTCCCACCGAGAGTTGCTCACAAAACGTTTCTCTTGCTCCTTCCCCTGATTTAGGATTTGCTTTTTGGTCAGATTTGGCTTCTTATTTCGTAGATACTTCTTGCGGTTCTTCGGTTTTTGTTGTATTCAACCTTCTTTCCAATTACCAAGCCTGCGTTTACCTGTTGCTGTTTGTTTCTTCCTTTTTTTGTTTTTGTTTTTGGTACAGGTACTTCAGGTACTACGAGCAATAAATTCGGTTTATTTTTCAGCTGCCATTCAGTTGGAATGGAACGCATCTCTCGAATACTTTATTTCTGTTGTTGTTTTTATTCAGTGTTTTCTTTTTCTTTTTGTTTTTGGTTTATGTAGTGTTTTGTTGTTGTTGTTGTTTTCGCATGTCTTAGCTGTGCTTCATATATTTATTCCTTTTCTACCAATCTTCGTTTATTCAGCATTCTCAGAAGTAACTTTGCAGCGGTAGATTTCCAGGACAGCAGGTGTTTCCTATCGGATTTATTTTGGACTTAAGTCGAAGACAACTTGCGAATTGTTGGTAAAATTGTATTGGTTTCGAAATATTTTATGTTTTAATACAAATAGTTGGTACTCAATAAATAGACTTCGCAGTGCTAGCATACCAGCTTCTTCCTAGAGTATTTTTTTGTTTTTTTTTATTGATATTTGCTTGAAGTTGCTTTCAAAATTTGATTCACTAACCTCAAAATATTGAAACAATTTTTGAAAAGCATTTCGATTGTTCACTATTTAGAGTACTCCATGTAAAAATTTGGGTGTTCACTATATCGAGGTGTTCACTATACTCAGACACGACTGTATAATGAAATGTGCATGTCATTAGCATTATCTTTTTCAATAATGATGAAATGTTCATTAAATTACAATTAATGACTTTGCATTAGAAAAAAAATTTATAAAAATGTTCCGATCTCTTATAAATTTTTCCTTGTTCAAATTATATATACACAGATTAACATTTGTATAAATCAAAAAAGGCGTTTTAAATTTAAAAATTATAGATTCAAATATATTTTTTTCTAATTTTCAAAGTGCAACACTGAAGAATATAACCACTTCATTTTTATTGTTTAAATTGCAGTTTTATAACAATCCCAACAATATTATTCCAACAATTTATTTTCTATAATTTTTTGACGAACTTATTATCATATAAACTCAACAGCCCACAAAGAACGCTATCAACAAAGCACTTTCGACACTGTTCCCACGCTATTAAATCCAACAAGTTCGCGTGTTGCATTCAAAATATTCCATCAAATAAAGAATTCGATGCTCGAATCATTTTCGTATAAAATCGAAACTTCTTCAAAAGTGTTCATGTTGATGTAGTAAAAACTTTACGCCTTATAAACTTATAAACATATTATACCATGCCTAACATTTTGTAATGCATTCAATTAATACACACACAAAAATAAAAAATAAAAACCGCCCAAACCTAAGCAAAAAGTTTAAAGAACGTTAAATGAAATACGCCTCGCATCCGTTCTTTTGTTTCTTTTCGAAGCGTGTAATTTATTTTTTTCATTCGAAATTTTTTCGTTGTTTTTTGTCGTTTTAATTAATTCGGTTTCAATTTTTTTAATTCGGATGTATGCGCGACAGACGAACCAACAAACTGACAAACATACGGCGATGTTTTAGTTTAACAAGTATCTATACCGCTTAATGTGATTGCCATTGGGGTTGTCGCGCTTCAGTTGGCATTCGCTGACGGCGGCGGCAGCGGCGGCGGCGCAGAAATACACGCAATTTCAATTTCGTACGTAATAATGGAAAAGAACAGCCAGCAGCAGAAATTGAAAAGTGAAATTTGGAATAGTCGAACGAGGCGTGGCGGCGGTGGCGGCTATGTCGAACGTGTCTGCTGTGACTATGGAAATGTATGCGCTCGCACGTTCGTTCATCATCATGTGTCGCTGCTGCCGCTGCTGCTGACATGTCTGTAAGGCTTAGTGTACTTAATTACTGCTGCTGTGGCTGTGGCTGCTTTCGACTGGAACTGGAACTGGAGAATTAACTCATTAATGCGACATTTTATCGTTTTATGCGCGCGAGTGTATTTTTAGTTGAAGGACAATTTTAGTCACTATATAAACTGATTTTTTTGTTTCTTTATATTTGTTGTTGTTGTTGCTTTTAAGTATCGTTGCGGCGTTTCCAGCGGACAGTCTTTGTTCGTGTTTTGCTAGTCATGTGAATGGAATCTTGTTTTAATTGATTGATATTGATTAACGATGGAATTGTTAAACTAGATTCTTAAGCAAAATTAATGAAATATTTATTCTTTATATCGATTGTTTTATAATTGGTAAAATAATTTTTGTTTACTTCATCATCCGTAATACTATCGACTGTGGCAACACAAACCCAGATACCAAATTTCAGAATTTTAGGAGCAATATTAACGAAATAATCGATTTTTTTACTTAGTTTTACAAACTCTAGGCGTAATAGGTGCGCGTGGGACTATTTTTTTTATACAAAACCATCTTTGGCGGGAGCACAGCAACTCTCTAAAATTTAATCGCAATCGGATGAATGGTTAAGACGTGCATATGTGCAAAAAAAAAAGAAAACAAAGGAAATAAAGAAAAAAAGAAGAAAAGAAGGATGGTAGAAAGGAAGATGGAAAAAAGGAAGGAAAGAAAGATATACAGATATATAGATGGATAGATAGATAGATAGATAGATAGATAGATAGATAGATAGATAGATAGATAGATAGATAGATAGATAGATAGATAGATAGATAGATAGATAGATAGATAGATATATAGATAGATAGATAGATAGATAGATAGATAGATAGATAGATAGATAGATAGATAGATAGATAGATAGATAGATAGATAGATAGATAGATAGATAGATAGATATATAGATAAGTAGATAGATAGATAAATAGATAGACAGATAGATAGATAGATAGATAGATAGATAGATAGATAGATAGATAGATAGATAGATAGATAGATAGATAGATAGATAGATAGATAAATAGATAGATATATAGATAGATAGATATATAGATAAGTAGATAGATAGATAAATAGATAGACAGATAGATAGATAGATAGATAGATAGATAGATAGATAGATGGATAGATAGATAGATAGATAGATAGATAGATAGATAGATAGATAGATAGATAGATAGATAGATAGATGGATAGATAGATAGATAGATAGATAGATAGATAGATAGATAGATAGATAGATAGATAGATAGATAGATAGATAGATAGATAGATAGATAGACAGATAGATAGATAGATAGATAGATAGATAGATAGATAGATAGATAGATAGATAGATAGATAAGTAGATAGATAGATAAATAGATAGACAGATAGATAGATAGATAGACAGACAGATAGATAGATAGATAGATAGATAGATAGATAGATAGATAGATAGATAGATAGATAGATAGATAGATATATAGATAGATAGATAGATAGATAGATAGATAGATAGATAGATAGATAGATAGATAGATAGATAGATAGATAGATAGATATATTGATAAGTAGATAGATAGATAAATAGATAGACAGATAGATAGATATATAGATAGATAGATAGATAGATAGATAGATAGATAGATAGATAGATAGATAGATAGATAGATAGATAAATATTTATCATTTTCACAATTTCAGTTTATGAAAACATATCCGGTTATATATCATTCATGATCACATTAAATGTTATATATAATCTGATGCAGACATATCTATTTGATATGGCGCCATTTCTAAATATATATTGTTTAAATATCTAAATTTAGATGTAATTTATAGAGCGAGCGCGTTACAAGACATTTAAAATTATAATATTTAATTTTTTTATTTGGAATCGGTGTAGCTCGATAGTTTCTGTATCGGGCTTCGATGCGGAACGTCTCAAGTTCGATTCTCAGGTGAAGCAAAAAAAAATAAAACAATAATTTTTATTTAGAAACATTTTTGTGAGCGACCCAAAAAATACATAAATCCCTCGGCCTACACTCTACTAGAGTGGTTGCGTCAAATATTAAATCTTTTATAGCTGTTAATTTTTTTCAATTCATTTTTGTAAAATTGTTGTCGAATCAACTCGAGACCTTTTTTGTTGACTATGTAACCTTTTCTTAAGTAACACAATTTCTTTATTTACGTTTGGGTGAAACCTTTGGTTAATGTTTCTTTATCTCCATTTTTTTCAATATGAGTAGCGGTTTTAGAACTAACGGCGAATCTATAGTTCAAAAAATCAATTTCCATCTTAAAGAAGACATCTTAAACAAACCACGAAATTTCTTTGGAAGATATTAAAAATGCAATCTAAACTTTTGAGCTTGACAGGCGTGCAGAATGCATTACGAACGAACACACGCCAAGATGCAACAAAGGAATTTTCTACACCTTCGGGCGACTGCAAACTTTTGCTTAACATACGAGTACGCCTCCCCCCCAAGATCTGGCATATTCATTCACACGATGATGTCGTCTCTTTTATTACTATTTTTTGTTTTTTGTTTGTTGGTGTTTTGCATTTGTATGGAAAGTGTGGAAATTGCAAGAAATTTAATGCTGTAAAACTCTTGGCAGACACGACGACGAAAGTGTCATCGACACGTTTTTTCCATTCTATTCTTCATAAGCGATGTGTGTGTGTGACATGACGATGTCGTTGATACACCCAAAAGGAAAACACTATTCTTTCAACCTGATTTTTAAGCATGGCTCTTTTCTACAAACTCATTCCGTAATTAATAATTGATCTCTTATAATGTAAGTTTAACATTAAATAATGTTTGATTTGTGGATTTTTTTAATAGCCAATATTTATATTATTGCTATTTGTTTTCCTAAGTGTAGCCATGTAGGGTGTTCGGGGATTTAGGGAACTCGCTGAAGTAGGTGGTGTGAGTGGAGAGTACACATGCATTTTTATTGTTTACGGGCGACACGATGATACTTCATGGGTGAACTATGGAACTGTGGAACTGTGGAACACCGATGCCAGTCACTGATCCATGGCAGTCAATTGTCATTGCTGCTGCTGTTGTTGGTGTTTTAGCTTTTATGACGATGACGATTGACTTGGCGCTGCACGGAGCTGTGGCACGACGATACAACAATACTTCCGTTGTGTTTGGTTTTTGTCTAGATTCTTTTTTATTATTTATTCAATTTATTCTGTTTTCCTTTTATTCACTGTTTACAATATTTATCGCATAAATACGCTTGGCCTTTGTCTTCGCTTATGGAATATGTACATAATTTGTTTATGGCATCAGAGTATGATTAATTTGAAGTGGAAATGTTTTTTATGGTATGGTAGAAACTTCAAAGTTGGGCATGCTTATTAAATAATTAATTTTGTGAAGCTTCAAAAGTTATTGATAAAAGTTTTACAATTCGATGTTCAATAGCTTCTAGATATGCTAAGGAGCTAAAACTTCGACTATAGCTTGTTTCTTTTTTCTACATAATGGGTCAACTACAAATATGACCTTGTCAAAATAATTACCTTACTTGTAAACTTGTAAACCTTACAAAACTATAAATTTTATTAACAATAACTTTTTCTTCTTTCTACTCCACAGCTTCTTCGTCGACAACCGCCGCCAGTCAACCCGATGCCGATCAAAAGGGACCCGTCTTCCTCACCGAACCGACCAATCGCATTGATTTCTCCAACTCGACTGGCGCTGAAATTGAGTGCAAAGCAAGCGGTAATCCTATGCCCGAGATTATTTGGATTCGTAGCGATGGCACCGCTGTCGGTGATGTACCCGGTTTGCGTCAGATTTCTTCCGATGGTAAACTGGTATTCCCACCCTTCCGCGCTGAAGACTATCGTCAGGAAGTGCACGCACAGGTTTATGCGTGTCTAGCTCGTAATCAGTTTGGTTCGATTATATCGCGGGATGTACATGTGCGCGCCGGTAAGTCGGACGGGTTCTAGAGAGAGCCCGGTGATATTACTTTCACTGAAAGCGTGAGGATTGCTTTGAAAAATGTTTTGAAAAGTAAACAGACCCAATAATTTGAAAAGAAATACGCGAGGTCAAAAATTTAATATCTACATATATATTTTCTATGCATACAGAAAAGCTTTTATATAAGGAAATTGAAAAATTATAAAGGTTTTTCTTTGAAACCATTTTACTTTCAAAACTTTTCAAACCTTCCTCTCGCTTTCAAATCCCCTTTACAATAGCGAACTTTTCAGCGGACTTTCAGATTCTTGAACCTGCTGGAATGAAATTCAACGCTGGTTTCTCTCTACTTCCGCTCTTGCAGCCGTTTCGAGTGTTCACATGTTCCGTTTTACTTCACAGCGGCGTTGCCAAATTTACTGCTTCGCTATGAATTCACTTGCAATCATTTTTAATTAAGACAAAACCAACGTTCCTTCTTGTTCAACCCCATAACCCTCCTCGCCCCTTGCCCCCCTCGACGAACATAATAATTTTGCACACACATTTCTTCGTTTTGTATTGTAAATTGAGTGAATTTAAAGTTACACGCTTCATTTTGCACAATTAATTGGCAACACTGCAATTATGGCAACGCGGTCGCCATTGTTTTCACAACAGTTATTTTTTTTCTGCTCGCTGCAGCGGCGTTGCGCGCCAAAAGCGGCTTTCGTTTTCTTTTACTGTTACCAGAATGAGACGACGCGCGCGCGGCATTTCCTCATTTGGACACGGCGCGCACTGCAATTGTGGTGTGTGTGTGTGTGTTTTTTTGGTTGGAGTTTTTTTTTTTGCACTTTGACGCCATAATTTACGAGTAAGTGCAGTTAATTGTTGTTAAATTGTTTGTTGTAAGTGGTGATGCAATTGGCAGTATGTACTCCGCAATTGGTAGTGCCGGGTTAAGTGGGGGCTATGTCGAGATTATAGAAATTTTGTTATGTGAAAGAGAGTTTAAACTTTTTTGAGGGTAAACCAACTAACTGAACTTTTTAACTTTGTAAATACTTAACGACTTTTTATCTTATGTGGCTATTATAAAATTCGACTAGATTTTACCAATTTGAATATAATTTGAGAGTATATGTGTTTCAGTAGCGTAGCTACGATTATTCATCAATATCAAGGGGCTAGCAAGTATAAGCAAGAGTAAGGCAATTGTACGCTACTGATCGTGCTATTTAAAGTGTTATTTTAAGGCATTATTGCACATTTCTCTGTTAAAATTTTTTTTAACTAAAAATGATTGATTATTTAAAGTATTACATTAACAGAATTTGTAATTAAACAAACTTCTTGTTATTTCTTTGACTGCAAATGTAGTAAACAAATTTGTATTCGTTAAAACATTTTTAATATGTAGTCAAAATAACAAAATTTCTCTGTTGAATTTATTTAACTAAATATCATTGGTTATTTTAAGTGTTACTTTAACAAATTTTTACTGCGAATGTGGTAAAAAAATGTGTTTCTCTAAAAAAAGCTAGTTGAAAGCACTACATTTTGCAGTAAAATTTTGTTAACTGTCATATTTTAGGTATACAGAAGTTTTTTCATTAACCAAATTACACCCACTTGTAACCCAATTTTGACATGCCAACGAAATTTCCAAAAAAAAGTAATTACAATTTTACTCTCGAATAAGACTGCGAAAAACTGTCAAAGCTTACTTCCGCTTATTTAAACCGCGTTAAATGGCAAAAGTTAACAACATTTTACATAATTAAATGACAATCATAACATTTCTAGTCGTCCCACTTACATCTCTCCTCTATGCCTCGACTTAGCCAACCAACTAAATAATTTGCCTACAACGCAGAACACTGTCAAAGCCTGAGTCATTAGCGTGGTTGACGTGCCACTCCGCTATTATCCACTGTGGCGCATTTTCATGATTTTCTTAGGCGCTTCTCGCTGCGCTGCTCGCTGCCTTGCCTTATTACGCGGCGGTCTTCATCGCCATCGCGTTTAGTTCTATGCGCGACACTTTATTTAACCAAATTTATTATACCAAAATTATGTTCAGCTTATACATACATACACACTTATATATTGTATCATACATAAGTTGATGGTATGCGCTAACGCCAAGTATGGGAAAAGACCCGAAAAATATTTACTATAAAGAAGAAGAAGAAAAAAAAAGCAGTGAAGTCTTGTTACAGGTTGTTAGCGCCTAAGTTTTTTCGCTTCGTTACACCTTAACTTGCGTTTGCTTTCATGCCATGAGGAGGTCTTCTCCTTCTCCTTCTCCTTCTACTTTTTCCGCTGAAATGTGATTAATTGAAATTAACCTTTTTTATGACAACGAGGCGTGTGAGTGAGTTTTTCTTCGGTTTTCGTTTCGTTGGGTGTTATGCTAATTCCAGCAGCGTTAAATTTAATTATATTTTTGTTTTGGCTAGTTAAGCGAAATTGAAGCTAATTAAAAATAAAAAATACGTTTTTTCAGAAAGACATAAAATTCATTGTTCAAATGGCTTTTGAAGCCATCAACTAAATAGAAGTGTGAGAAATTAGATCCTAATTGGCGAAAACCGTCTTGACTGTTCATTAACTAAACAAAAGCGACTTAAAGGTTTTTATTCTAAATTTTTTGATTATAATTAAATAATGATTATTATCATACCATTTGGTTAAAGGAAAGGTTTAACTCGATTAAAATTATTATTAATAAATTTTTGTTTTCGCCTTGAAAAATCTTTTTATAATCATTTAAACATTTTTGTTTGGTTTAAACTGATTTTAACTGAGTTTTACTGATCCAAAAAAAAACTATTCGAAGACTTGATAATAAAATCAAATAAATATTTTTTAAGAAGCAAATGCTTATAATTTTATTTAAACCGATTTTAACCATTTTGTAGCGATTTTAACTTAATTAACGAAAGTTTTTTTTAATGCTCAAATTGCCCTAAAAAATGTCGACAGTTTTAGGTTAGGTTACATTGGCTGAACTGACAGCAAAGAGATATCACACATAGAGCTTTAGTGGTTCCTTCGACAGAGTTGTCCCGATTAAAACTGTTTTAAATCGCTGTAAATATGTTTAAATCGATTTTATAAATTGTGAACTACATTTTAACAGTATCAACAAATTCTTAGTCGCTTAGAATATTTTAAAATTTTTTTCAAAATCTTTAGATATTAGAAAAAAATTCACCATATATGTTAAACCCGAATCCAACCGTTTCTTACTATTTTGACCAGTAGAAACTGACTGTAAATTCCTGTTATTAAAAAAATAAAATTCCTAACACTCAGAAAAGTACAAGTACAGTTCAAATCTTTTTTTTTAACCACTTACAAGATTTAAATTCTTTGATCCACTTCAAAAAACGCGAAATGTGTTGCAAAATATTATAAAAATCATACGAAAAAAATATCAACTTTCAACCTTACTATAGTAAACTAAAATTCCAGTTGTTGCACAATACTACGAGGCTGACGTCAACAAGGAGCATGTCATACGCGGCAATGCGGCGGTCATTAAATGTCTGATACCCTCGTTTGTGGCCGATTTCGTTGAGGTCGTTTCCTGGCATACGGACGATAGCGAAGAGAATTACTTGCCGGGCGCGGAATATGGTGCGCGCCAAACTGGAGAATTCTTGTTTTCCTTCTTCTTCTTCTTCTTCTAGTTGTTGCTATTTTTTTTAGCTTACTAATCGCACGTGTTCTAGTCAAATTGGGTTGCCAAATTGAATAGTATTAGTCAAATGTAGTTGAGTTTTACATACTCGTACCTTCCCGCCGACTGTTCCCATCTTTCATGTCCATTTTATATCACACTGCAAATTCTGCACTCTTATCATTTTCATTACATGTCGTCCTATTCATTATTGATATTTTGTTGTTGTTGTTTTTCTTTGTCAATTGTGTATAACATTCGCTTTGATTTGTTTGTTCCAGTCGTTTCACAACACTACGAAGAGGATATCCATAAGGCCTTTGTCATACGTGGCAATTCGGCCATTCTGAAATGTGACATACCATCGTTTGTGGCCGATTTTGTTAGTGTCATATCCTGGCACACCGACCAGGAAGAGAGTTTTTTTCCGGGCACGGAATACGGTGTGTTTGTGCTGTTGTTTTATCATTTTGTATAGTACTGTACTGTAAAGTAATCGGTTAAAAAAAAAAAAAAAATAGTAATGTAAAAAAGTGATTACCTATTTAGCCCGTATAAATGTGTCATAATGGAACCAACACTTATTTTTATGTCTAAAACAAAACCAACAAGAAAAAAACAAAACAATTTAATTTTTTTAACACACTACTACACGAGAATGTGGCATATTAATCAACAACAATTACCCAAAAATAAAACACTTTTTAACAATAACAGTTTGTAAAGCACTGCAAATGTTTAAATTTTTCAGTGAAACACGTTGGAGGAATACGTTTCGGTTTTGAAACGTTTCCAGCTTTTCAGTCATATCCAAAAAGCTTCGAGTCTTGATATATCAACTAGGCTTTTGCTTACCACTTAATCACACCGGATATTTGGATTCCGGAATATCCAGTACACTCGTTTGTTCCCTCATCAAATCCATTTTTGTTTTTATTCATATTTCATCCGATTTATTTTTCTTAGCGGGAAGTTATTTCTACCAGCTGCATACGACGGGAAGTGAAACTCATATCCAAGCAACTATTTATTAGATTATAATAGATAAAAAGTTTAAATTAAATAATCTTACTACAAATATTTTTGCTTCAGTTGTCGCTCAGTACTATGACACCGATGTAAATAAGGCCTATGTCATACGTGGCAATGCGGCCGTTCTAAAATGTGAGATACCATCGTTTGTCGCCGATTTTGTTAGTGTCGTGTCCTGGCATACCGATCAAAATGAGGACTTTATGCCGGGCACTGAATACGGTTTGTCGCTCATAATCTCGCATCATTTCTTAAATTTTTTTGTTTCGTTAGTTAATAAGTTGTAGAAGGAAAAACTTTCCTATAATAATACTCCTTCAATCACTTCCTCACTTTTAATTTAATATTTTTAAATCATTGGCCACCGCATGTAAAATATCGATTATTGTCGGCATTACCTAAGTAATGAGTATTATAAATTGATCAGATTAATATCTTACTCCCATCATACCATTTCTTTGTTATTATTCTTTATTTAATTTCTTTAAATTTAATTTATTTACCTTTGCGTGTATTTCAAATGTTCACATTCGTTCCAGCCGTAGATCGTTTCGGTTTCTTACATGTTCTTATCTCTGCTCAATTTTATCATCCATGTTTCCACATTATCATTTAATTACCAACGCTCATCAAACTTTAACCTCTTCTAGGTTTAATATAATTGTTGCACAACAAAATCTGATGCTGCTCTTTAATAGTCTCAGGGAAGTAACGTGTTGCATAATCACCTTCTTGATAAATATTTATGTACATACTCGTACATAGCCGGGTACTTGTCTAGAAGTTGCTCTTCTGCTGTGCGCATTAACATCGAAATTGCATTACTCAAGTAGTCGCGGAACATGCATAAGCATGCGCAGCAATTGCAGTGATTAGCCGGCATTTCCATTTCAATTAGAATTAGGTTCCACTAGCTAGACTACGACTATGTTGTAGTCGTTCACTTTTGCTCTTCTTGAGCTCGGCGGTGTCTTGGGAAACGGCGTTAAGGCGCTCAGGCATGAAGGTGCATTTTCACATGTCTCACGTTGGACTGCTGTTGTCTTTATTGTACTTTCTTCAACGCATAGGAAAAGTGGCGACTTTGTTTTATTGACACGAAGGCAATGTTTTCCTATAAACCAACCAAGAAGTCTTTTATCATCTTTTTCGAGTTTGAAGTATATATCGTTCCATGTTCCAAAATATATTTATGTTCAAAATATTTCAATCCTCTGTAGTTGTCCAACAATTTTACGAATCGGAAGTAAACAATGAGTATGTAATTAGAGGTAATGCCGCGGTTCTTAAGTGTTCCATACCCTCGTTTGTTGCGGATTTTGTGCAAGTGATATCGTGGCAAGATGAAACTGGAACCTTGTATGCATCGTTGGACGAGCAGCAGGGCACGGGTATTTGGACACTTATTTTTGTATGGGAAAACTTTTCTTGTTTGTTAAGCTAGCATTAATAACCATACATTCCTGTCCTAGATTTCCTACAACCTTCATTTTTTTAATAGCAGCAGCATAGTGTAATCCTTCGTCTTTTAATTTATCATGCCATATATCAATACATTTCTTCCAGTGGTCAATCAATACTACGAGGCCGAAGTGGTTTCCGAGTATGTTATCAAGGGCAATACTGCAGTACTGAAATGTACCATACCCAGTTTTGTGGCGGATTTTGTTAAGGTCGAGGCATGGTTAGCAAGTGATGGCACTGAATTCTTGCCCGTCGACAGTTTCGGTACAACTTGAAATACTCTCAACTCTTATCTTTGTTGGTTAAACTTAAGCAAATCCTACTAAATCCCGACACTTCCTTGAAACAATTTAATTTCCAATCCATTGTTGTTTTAGTTGTTAATCAGTATTACGGCGCCGATATCCTAATGGAATATGTTATCAAGGGTAATGCTGCGGTTTTGAAATGCTCCATACCATCGTTTGTGGCGGATTTTGTACGCGTTGAATCTTGGATCGATGAGGAAGGCACGGTTCTAAGGCATTCCGACGATTATGGTGCGACGAAGTTACTCAATCGTTATTTTACATTAAGTTGTAGTTTGATGCTCCAGTTCCAGTTCCCCACTAAAGAAAATTTATATTAATTGTTTTTTATTTTTAACAATCTCAGCGATATTCCCAATTTTTACAGCTCGGCTATTTTATTTCGTACTTATTGTTTAGTTCCTAATGCGAGTTTATGCTTTTACAGTGGTGAATCAATTTTATGAAGCTGAAATTATGACCGAGTATGTCATCAAGGGCAATGCCGCGGTCTTGAAATGTTCCATTCCATCGTTTGTGGCCGATTTCGTGCGTGTCGAATCGTGGATCGATGAGGATGGCAAAGTTTTGTCATTTTCCGATAATTATGGTTCGATTGTTTTTCGATTTTCGAGTAGTTAGACTGCATTTACCCTTCTTAATATTAACAACCAGTTCCATTCCTATTCTCCTTGTTATCTTTATTTATTTTTATTAATTTCGCCTTATTCCTAATATACCATCACAGTTGTTTCCCAATTCTATATCACGGAGGCCGAGAATGAGTATGTCATCAAAGGCAATGCGGCCGTTGTTAAATGTAAGATACCCTCATTCGTTGCGGATTTCGTACAAATTGAAGCGTGGGTCGATGAGGAGGGCACCGAACTGTGGCGCAACAATTCCAATCAAGCTTATGGTGATTTTTCGACTATATTCAAAATTTATTTCTTTGGAATTTTTGTTAGATAAATTAAATTTTTTAAAAATTCCCTACTTCCCTGATCCTATCCGTATAGTATATTTAATATTGCAGAACCCAAATTGGTTTTTTTTTTATCAAATGTTCTTTCTTTGCTCTGTTGTTCTTTAGTTGTCATACAGTCGTATGAGTCCGAGGCCGACAATGAGTATGTCATACGCGGTAATTCGGTGGTTATGAAGTGTGAAATACCCTCATATGTCGCTGACTTTGTTTATGTTGATTTGTGGATGGATTCGGAGGGTCGCAATTTTTATCCCGACAGTGATAAAGAAATTGGTATATAGTACAACATTTTCGCCTATTTTTATAGAATTTTGCTTATCGATGTCTTGTCCAGATTCTAGTCCAGATTTTCCTTTTACCCGATCTAAGTATATAATTTGCTTTTTAGTAATTTAAAAAAATTTGTTTCTTCAGTTGTTCATCAGTTTTATCAGACCCGCGTCATTGATGAGTTTGTGCTTCGTGGCAATTCGGCCACTTTGAAATGTTTAGTGCCCTCATTTGTCGCGGATTTCATCGATGTCGAAATGTGGATAGATGAGGAAGGTGTTGAGATAATACGTCCCAAAGATAATGAACCAATTGGTAAACTTATAAATAATACAATATGTTCTAAATAAGTTGTTCCAGAAGTTCTGTAGACATAAGACAACCCTGCTCAATCCTTAAATATTCCCTTTTTTAGTCTATTAATAATATATATTAGGTGGAGATTTTTTGCGCATCACTGACTTCAGTTGTTTTACTTCTTTCATCTACTAACTCCTCATATCAATTAAAATTCTTTACAGTCGTTAAACAGTTCTTTGAATCCCAAGTTTATGATGAATATGTCATCAAGGGTAATTCGGCCATTTTCAAATGTCAAACACCTTCCTTTGTTGCCGATCATGTTGATATCACCGATTGGATTGATACCGAGGGTGGCGTTTATGCGAAGAATAACTCCGGTACCACTTCAAATAATATTTAGGTTTAAGTTTTTAGCAGCAATGAAGGGGATTTCCTGGCCACTTTTCCCGAAACATTTTTCATTTTTTGAGCTTTAGATTTTTCCAATCTCTTCACATTTTATTATCTTTCCTTAATATTTTTAAAAAGTATTTCCTTCCTATCTCTTTATATCCAAACGTAGTGGTTCCACAATCTTACTCCGTCAATGTCATGGACGAGTCAGTTTTACGCGGTAATAGTGCCATAGTAAAGTGTCATATATCCAGTTTTGTTGCGGATTTCATTTCGGTCGCTTCATGGGTTGAAGATGAGGAACGTGAAATTTTTGCCACCAGCCAAGATGATGGAAACTATCAACTTGGTAATTTTTGTTATAGATTTCAATTAGTATTGTATCTGCAAGTACTTATTAAAGTATTAAAATATTATATCGTTGAGCTTTTTCAAACAGGATTCCTGTTAAGTCTCCAAAATCTGCCAATTTCGAAATTCTCGATAAAGTGTTGCTCCTTTTTTAATATTTGTTCGACCTAATAAGGTTCTCGTGATAGGTCACTTGTGTTCCATAGGACATTTTCTTATTATTTCATTACTATCCATTTCGACACTTTTTAATTTTTATCTGTTTCAATTCCTTGTTCCATTCCTTAATTCCTAAACACACTCCAAAGCATCCATGAGCCATTCGGCTTGCCCTATCCCGCAAATCCCCCTTCATGTAGATTTTTTGTGTAGATAGTGTATTTATAAAGTTTGTATATAGTAACGAAAATGCTAATAATACAGATGAGCACTTATAGTACAACAATAACAATAACAATCAAATAAATATTAAATTTAAATTATTGGCATTTTTGTTTTGCATGTATAAAAGAATAATTAAACCTAAAGGGAATTATTTGTAAATATAAAAATGTACATATGTAAAATTTAAGCTTTTTAAAAAATAGCACAGCATTACTAAGAGACATTTAATTGTACTATTTAAAATGATTAAAATATGTGAAAAATAATAAATAAATAACAATAATTCCTTTTAGTCTACTAGATGATAATATATTACGGTATAAAAATGTGATTTCTAAAAGAATCTTATAATTACTTTTAAGTTTTATGTACTGCCCATAGCTCAATGAGTTAGTTCACCAGTCTGTTGAGCATGCTCTGCTCGTTGTTATTCAAAGTTAAATTCTGAGTTGATTGCTGAGCACCTTCTGTGCTTAGGTGAACGAGGTTTGATTCCCAGATTTGTGAAAAAATAAAAATATTTTTAAAATATAAAGTTATAAAAAATAATGAGGCATGAAGTTGAGCCTTAACACACAACAATTTAATTTTAATATTGATTTTAAATCAATTAAAATAAATAGTTTATATCATGTTTTGTACCGAAATGTATTGCTAAACTTTACTTATATTATTTATAATTATTATTATTACTAACATTTAATATGCATGCCTTAATTAATTGAAAATAAACGACACTGTACAACTATGAATTTGTTTATACGCCATACAAACACAATAAAAAATTATTAAAATCCATGTAACAATATACAATTTTTTATTATAAATCTCATTAATGTATTCATAGTTAACAGTGCAGTTCAGTTTAAAGTAGCCACAAAAATAAATCTCAATAAAACCCAAAAATTAAATCAAATATGACCTTCAACCGACTTTTATTGAGATTTATTTTTTTAATAACTAGTTTGCTTTCAATTTTATTGATCATACAAAATTTTTTTATTAAAATCTAACGTATGCTCTTTAATGTCTCTTTATCATTGATTTGCCACGCCCAATGCAGATGGCAAATATTTGGTCTTGCCCTCGGGAGAGTTGCACATTCGCGAAGTTGGACCCGAAGACGGCTACAAGAGCTACCAATGCCGAACCAAGCATCGTTTGACCGGCGAAACGAGACTGAGTGCCACCAAAGGTCGCTTGGTGATTACAGGTAAGTGCGATTTCCAATTAATACTTATTTTAAGTAACTAGAAAGAATTTATATGAAATCTAAATTTAAATACAATTTTTATTTTGTTTGTTTAAATCTTTTAAAATTGTTAATACTTTAAAATCAAAAAAAAAAAAAATATCTAACAAATCGAATCCAGGTACAAACTCAATTTATCTATGTCTAAAAAGTAACTCTTAAAATACGAGGGTTGCCTTTGTTATTTCGGGATTAGTAGACATAAATAAACATTTACTAATCTCATATGGCTTTATTGGTTTTTCAAAATACGTGTGAACCAATTTGCGAGAAACTTTTTCCATTGAATTTCCATTTGATTATTGTCAAATTATGTGGGATCCAACGGAAACAAATTTTTTTACAGCCAAATTTTCATGCAATATTGAATGTATGCTGGTCCCACTAATGTGCAAGATTGCCTCAATCTCAGGATGGGTAACATGACGTTCACACACAGAATCAATGATTTTCGGAACAACAACCGATTTTGGATGACCTTCACGAGACTCGTCGTTGAGTGAACTACGGTCCATCGATAAACTTTGGGCCTTGATGGTGCTTCATCGCCAAAAATTGTGTTCATAGATGCACTGTTGTTGGGTTAATCCACTTGAATTTTTAAAGTTACCGTAAAAAACATCAAAACGTTCTGAGTACGGATATTGTCAAAAGTGTCAAGCTTTACTATAGAAACGACAGTTGCCAGATGGCAGCACAATTGGTTGCCCAATCCCGAAATATAAAAGTCTACCCTCGTATTCACATAAAATATATATTTAAAAAATAATGTATATTGTATAAGTAATGTATTGTGTAATGCATTTAAATTTAGATTTTTATATAAATTCTTGGCAAAAGTAATCCAAACTTTTAAAATTACATCAAATTTTTTCAAGTTTATATTTATATTTTATTTATATTTATTCTTACTTACTGCAATAAATAAAATTTTTAAAACTCATTTATTTACTATTGATAAAATTTTAAATGTATTTATGAACTCTTTTTTTTTTTAAATGCATAGAATAGAATTTAAAATTTTAGTTTAGTTTCCTAAGATTTGTTTTATTTTTTATTAATAAGTTAAAATTTGATCTAAAGTTAAGATTTGGGTTACTTTTTTATGGGAAAGGTTCAAACGGATAAAGTTGCTAAATTTCAAATTCATTTAAATTGACTAAATTGATTTCTTTAAAATTATTGTGATTAAAAAACATAATTTTTAAGATATTTAAAATCTTGTTGTATAATTTAATAAATATTGTAACATTTCAACTCTCAAAAATGTAATAAAAAAATCTTTGTACAATTTTTAAAAAATAATTCCAAGTTTTTGAGATATTAAATCTAAAACTTTGCCAAAAAAATTTAATTTTTAATAGGAAATGGATATTGGTTAACCCAGATCATTTTGGCTGTTGGGTAGTGTAATTAGTTAAGAACAATTTAGTTTGACGTAAATAAAAAAAATACTTTATGCTCGTTAAGCGCCCACACTTTGTCAGTTTGAATCCGCTCCTGCAAAAATAAAAAAGTGTTTTCTATTTAAAATATAAACAACTCAGAGAATGTTAAACTAACGTTTTTAATGTACTCGTATTTCAAAATGTTTTAATTAAATTTAAATATACTAGAAAACACTTTTACAGAAGTGAAAATGTTTTAAAGGTTTGCACACAATTGTCGACTCGTATTAAAGAGTATAAAGTACTAAAAGAACAATTTTAATGAATTTTCTTATCTCAAACATTATCGACAGAATGACAACTTTTAAAACATTTATGCACAATTTTTTAGAAATTTATTGAGAAATATATTAAAAAGAATTCGAATTGAAAATAAAATTAAAATTGAAACAAGTAAAAATTTAAACTTATATGCTCAATAATTTCTTTAAAATCTAGTTTTAAGTTATACAACTTTTAATAAAGCAACAATATTTTGACTCCAAATTACTTTACAAAACAAGCGATCAAAAAGATTTTCAGCTTAGAATCTTTTTCTTTGCCACAAACACGGAATTCTCAAAATCAAATATTTGTTTCGAAAATTTGCTTTACTTTTAAAATTGAACTTGAAATAGTACAAATAATTAGTTGTATTAAATTTTTTTATTTATGCGCGCTAGTCAAAAAATTGTTGCTCCTTAGCCTACATTGAAAACTGCCTGAATGTTGGGATAGGGTACCCTCTTGTGCGCGCCTTAAATTTAAATTCAAGATCAAATTTAATTAAAATTTCAAAACATTTAAATTTTAATAATTAAAAGTTCTAAACGCTTGACTTGAGCTTGGCTAAATGCGCACGATTTCATTAATGTAAAAACTTAAATTTTATTTTAAACATATCAAAAAAAAAAATGTATAAACCAAAAACTTTATTCCAAAATTGTTTAAAGGTAAGTTAGTTTACATTTTAAATAAATAAAATATTTGTTATACTCTTGAAGTATTTAAAAAAAACATTTCAAAATCATTGCAGAACCAGTTGGCAGGGTTTCCCCTAAGTTTCCTAGCCTCCTTACAAGCAGCAGTTTTACCGCCACGGCTACACACAGTTTCACTTTACTGTGTCCCGCACAGGCCTATCCGACTCCCATGTTTAGGTGCGATTTTATATATACTTCCCTATTATACTCAAACTAGTCTAAAACCTTCTTCCATTTCGACTATCAAACAGTTTTTTTTAGTTAGAAGTTTTTAAAATGTTTCATATTGAAAATTTTCCTAGAACCCGTTGGCAGTGTTGGCCCTCGTCTGCTTACCGGTAATGATATCAAGGTTCTAGATTTTGCTTTGATGTCCACGGTTACACTTCTTTGTCCGGCGCAAGCTTACCCAGTGCCGGTTTTTAGGTGAGCCTAAAAGTTGTCAAACTATTTGATATTCAAATTTTTACATCAGTTTTACGACTATCCCAACATTTGGACTAAAGAAACATATTCGCTTGGAATTTTTAAATTTTGACCAATTTTCTAAACGTTTAGAACCCGTTGGCAGCGTTAGTCCTAAATTGACTTCGGGTGATGAGTCAAGAATTGTAAAGATCCACTTAAGCAGGAGTGCAACACTTTTGTGTCCTGCTCAGGCGTATCCGGTGCCATTTTTTAGGTAAATTGATTTTCAAATTTTCAAACCTATCCCAACATTTTTAGAAAGCAGGACCCGAAAGTTGTTTCTATTTACCACTATCGATATATTTTCCATACTTAGAACCTGTTGGCAGCGTCAGTCCAAAAGTCAACGCTAACGAGGAAAATATCAAAATAATGCGCGTACCTTTGGCGCATAGCATTACCCTATTGTGTCCCGCTCAGGCATATCCAGTACCCTTATTTAGGTAATTTTTTGCCCCGAGAAATTCCAACTTCAGTATGTTTGAAATGTGTTGTTGTTTTAGTGGATTTAATAATTATTTTCGTAAATATTGTTAAATTGTTTTGAATAGATATATAAATTCCTTTTGAAGAACCCGTGGGTAGTGTTAGTCCCAAAATGAACGCCGGTGAGGATGCCATCAAAATTCCCAAAGTTGCAGCAAAACAAAGTGCGACACTAATGTGTCCCGCTCAGTCGTATCCAGTGCCATTTTTTAGGTAAACAAAATTAACTTCCCTTATACCTTTCTAAGGAATTTTTCGGCCTATCAACTATCCCAACACGCTCAGTTTACATTCAACACCATTTAACCAAATATCGATTAAGTTAATTGTTTTAAAAACATTTTCAAGAACCTGTTGGTAGTGTTGCACCCCGCTTGACTTCCGGTGATGATTCACGTACGGTTAAGGTTTACAGGGAACATGGTGTAACCTTGCTCTGTCCCGCACAAGCATATCCAGTACCAATTTTTAGGTAAATTCTTATAATTTCTAAAGCATACCGAAATCGTGGTTTGAAAAATTTCATTGAGGCAGTTTTTAATGTTTCAACTGGTCTTTGGAAGAAAATTTAAAAAAATTTGTTTCCAGAACCCGTCGGTAGTGTCAGTCCCAAAATTACTGCTGGTGAGGATTACAATCATATTAAGACTAAAAGTGCGCAAAGCTTAAGTTTGCTATGTCCTGCGCAATCATATCCGACACCAGTGTACAGGTATTTAAAATTCAAGTGGCTTACGAATTACTAATCCCGACTCTTAACCAACTTGGGGCAGTTTTAGCGAATTTCGGAATATTTTCAAATTGTATCTACATTCAATTCTAGAACCTGTCGGTAGTGTTAGTCCAAAGATTACAGCCGGCGAGGATTACAAGCATATAAAGGCTAAAAGTGCACTAAGCTTGAGTCTATTATGTCCAGCACAAGCCTATCCCACGCCAGTGTTCAGGTATTTTACCTTCATTTAACTATCACCCAACCCTACACCAAATAAAGACAGTTTTATAAATATTTCATAACCTTTACTAATTATTCAATTCATTTCTAGAACCTGTTGGTAGTGTTAGTCCCAAAATAAGTGTCGGCGAAGATTTGAAACATGTCAAGGGTCGTACAAATCACAGCTTGAGCATTTTATGTCCTGCTCAGGCATATCCGAAGCCTGCTTTTAGGTAATTCAAAAAAAAAATTCATTAACTATCCCAACATTCTGATCGATAATTTTTGAAAAATGTCTGAGTTAAACACTTTTTGCAGAGCCCGTTGGGAGTGTTGCACCCAACATCAATTATCTTGAACGCTTTAAAATGATGCAAATTGCTGCCGCTGACAGCGTGGCCATTTTCTGTCCAGCACAGTCATTTCCAGTTGCTATTTTTAGGTGTGTCCACATGGTTGCCTATAGAAAGTCGTACATAAATTCTTTATCCAAACATTCAGGTCTTATTATGGGTTTTTATGTTATTTAAAACAGTTTGAAATTTCTCAGAGCCCGTGGGCAGTGTACGTCCTAAAATCAATCTGCAGGACAAGCATCAATTTGTCGATGTTTTTTTGGGCAGTGATTATGCTCTGTTATGTCCCGCGCAATCATATCCGGTGCCAGCTTTTAGGTAACATTTCTTTTCTTGTTTAAACATAAATTAAGCAAATTGTTCTGCTTCATACTAACCCAACATGCAGCATTTTCCTTGTTAAGTTTATGACACAGAAATTTTTGTTTTTTGCCTAAAAGTGTGCTATGCCATATTGTCCTTTTCTTGTAGAGCCCGTTGGCAGTGTCAAGCCCAAAATCAATGTCCAAGATAAGCTGCAAACACGCGAAATACTCACAGCGTCGAGTTTTGCTTTGTTGTGTCCAGCGCAGTCGTATCCAGTGCCTGCTTTTAGGTATTTAATATGTTCTTTACTACGTGCCTAAATGTATGCTATTTTTTTGTTTGTAATGTCTGTAAGACGGCTGTTTTGATTTTTTGTTCAGATTGTTGGCAATACTCAGCTTGCTGCATTTTTAATAGTTTCTCATGCCTTAAAATAGGCAACATTTATATTTTTGTTAGCCTTTCCTCTCCCAACATCGAAGCAGTGTTTTTTTCGTATTAATGGAGGAGGCACATGGTATATCTTTCGTTTTACTGTTCACTTTTAGAGCCCATTGGCAGCGTACCACCCAAAGTAAGTGTCGCCGATGAATTGTCAATTTCTCGTGCCCATTTGGGACAAAGTTTAAATCTCAACTGTCCAGCGCAATCATATCCCATACCCGCTTATAGGTATGCTATGCTTTATAATAAAATCATTTAATCATACTATTTAATCGACGGACCCTCGACTTGGCATTCAAGCAGTTTTGATTAATTAAAAATCATAATTAAGATAACTTATTTCGGGGCTACTTTTGAAACCTTTAGAACCCGTTGGCAGTGTGCCACCCAAAATGAATCTGCTCGAAAGAGTGCGCACTATGGAAGTTCAAATGGGCGTTGAATATGCCATGCAATGTCCCGGTCAGGCAAATCCAGTGCCGATTGTAAGGTAAAGTGTTCATTACAAATGAGGAAATTTAACATAAAGTATTTTTACTTTGTCCCAAACATTCAAGCAATTGTCAGAAGAACCAAAAAAGATTTTTACTTTATGTGTATTAGTTTATTCTGGTTTTTAATGGTCCGTACCACAAGTCTCTAAAATCGCCCAGTTAAAATTTAAAGATTGTCTCAATGGTCCTGTAACGTGTTACCCCAAAGTTATGAAGAATGAGTTTGATCAAGAGACTTGTTATTCGGACTCTTAAGGAACCAGAAAAATTACACAATTAGGCTTATACATTTTCAGACTTGTTAAGCTTCCAATTTTAACAATTCCAGAACCCGTTGGCAGTGTGCCACCCAAAATGAATGTACTCGAAAGTGTACGCACCATGTATGTTAAAAAGGACATGGAGTATGCTATGCAATGTCCGGGTCAGGCATATCCGGTGCCAATTGTAAGGTAACAATTTTTTATAACGTCCTAAACGCTTTCTAAATTCTTACAATTCCCTCCCAAACATTCAATCGGTTTTTTTTATTTAGTTTGAGGTTATGTTTCTAATTGTATTAAAATCCTTTCTAGAACCTGTTGGATCAGTGCCGCCGAAAATTAGCAATCTTCATGATAAATTTCAATTTGTTCAAGTCAAATCGGGACAACATTATGCCATGCAATGCCCAGGACAGGCATATCCGGTGCCCATAGTTAGGTTAGTTTCAATACTTCAAACCGTAAATTAAAAACTATCCCAACATTCTGCCTTAGGTTTCGCACAAATTTATCCAAATTAACTTTTGACCCATGTTTAGAACCTGTTGGATCTGTTCCGCCTAAGATAAGCACACTGCATGATAAATTCCAAGTGGAACAAGTCAAACTGGGCGTTAATTATGCGCTGCAATGTCCTGGTCAGGCTTACCCGGTGCCGGTAGTTAGGTTAGTTTTAAGGGGTCTTTTGAATAATTTAATTTACCAACTTTTAAGAAGATTGTGTTCTCTAAAGTACTTGTTACCCATCCCAACATTCTGCAAAAGTGAATATTTGCTTAATCTTATTTGAACTGATAAAATCTCTCTTCAGAACCTGTTGGCAGTGTTGCGCCAAAAGTCGATGCACGCGATGAGTTTACCCATGCACGCGCACGTCTGAACACGCACAAAGCACTGATATGTCCCGCTCAGTCATATCCTGTGCCAACATTTAGGTAATTAGATTTTTTCTAAGTTCTATAACGACTCACTTTATGGTACCTCCGACAACATTTGGGCTTTATTATTACGTTCATATCTAACCTGGCTGTTAATCTTTCATAGAACCTGTCGGCAGCGTCGCTCCTAAAGTCGACATAAAGGATGAAATTAATTATGCCCGTGCTGCACTTGGCCATAGTTTCGCTCTGATATGTCCAGCACAATCGTATCCAGTACCCGCTTTTCGGTAAGCTGGATTTGAAGTACCTAGTTTCTCATTTTTTGGAGTCATCTCACGACATTCAGACATTTTTCTTTTCAATAAATTATGACACTAAAAGTTTAAATTTAACTCCATTACTTAAATTTCAGAGCCTGTTGGTAGCGTTGCTCCAAAAGTCGATGTTAAAGATCGTATAACTTGGTTAGATAAGTCGCGCGGTTACGCCTTGAGTCTATTGTGTCCAGCACAATCGTATCCTATGCCAGCCTATAGGTATGTTTAGGCAGTTTTCGGTATTATCGTACTTATATATCCAGCTTAAAAAATATTTCAGAACCCGTCGGCTCTGTTGCGCCACAAGTTGGCATGCATGACAAAATGGATTTTTCAATTCGAAAATTTGGTACTTCTTTGAGTTTATTGTGTCCAGCACAGGCTTATCCAATGCCGGCGTTTAGGTACTTCAAAATTTAATAGTTTTAATTCTTTTAAAATGTAAAGTTCATCTAAATTCCTAAGTATCAACTATTTACAGAACCCGTTGGCTCGGTAGCGCCCAAAGTCGATATGAATGACAAAATGGGTTTTTCAATTAGAAACTCGAATACGTCTTTAAGTTTGCTATGCCCAGCGCAAAGTTATCCAATGCCTGCTTTTAGGTGAATACAATTAAAAACCTTTGTACACAATTTAAATACAGAACCACTCAAGATAGGTTCCTTATCCCACAATTTAAGTCACAGGCAGTTTAACTAAAGAAACGTTTTTCCTAATAAAATTCAAACTCGATTTTCAGAACCTGTCGGCTCGGTAGCGCCTAAAGTTGAAATAAAAGATAAGGTTGGCATATTTTTAGGCGCACGCAATAAGTCTTTGGCTTTGCTCTGTCCAGCTCAATCATATCCTGTGCCGGCTTACAGGTATACAATTACTTCGCGACTATATTATAAATTACTCCAGGATTAATGATAGGGGCCTTATCCCGCAATTCAGATACTCGTATCAGGCATTTTAAATAAACCAAAAATTTTCTTAGTTAAATTCGAACCCGATTTTCAGAACCTGTCGGCTCTGTAGCGCCCAAAGTTGAGGTGAAAGATAAAGCTGGCGTATTTTTTGGATTCTACAATAAGGCCTTGGCTTTGTTATGTCCAGCGCAATCATATCCTGTTCCAGCATACAGGTATACAATTGTTTTTCGACTCCAGGATTAATACCAACATTCCGGCAGTTTCCTTTCGCACATATGTAAAGAAATAATTGAGATTTAAATCGTTTATAGAACCGGTCGGTAGCGTTGCACCCAAGATCAATAAACAGGATGAATTTAGTCATGAGCGCATACTATATGGTCATACAATATCACTCAAATGTCCAGCACAATCTTATCCAGTACCAATGTATAGGTGGGTGCTTTAACTTAAAAATGCCTATCTCAACATTCAAGCAAAAGCGTTATCTTTTGAAATATTGTATGTTCGAAAACATTCAAGCCGTCCACCCTTTTACAGAACCCATTGGCAGCGTAGCGCCACGTGTTAATCGCAAAGATGAATTTAATCATGATCGCATACGTTCAGGTCGTCCCATAGCCTTACAATGCCCGGCACAATCCTTTCCGGTGCCAGCTTATAGGTAAAATGTTTTCAAACTTCGTCATAGAATATGAACACTCAATGACCAACATGTGGCAGTTTTCAAGTAGGACTCTTTTCATCACTTTACGAGTATAATAGCTCTTGGATAATTTACTTTCAGAACCTGTCGGTAGTGTAGCACCGCGAGTCAATAAAAAAGATGGCTACAGTCACGATAGCATTAAGCAAAGCAAGAGTATAGCTTTAATGTGTCCAGCCCAAGCCTATCCGGTGCCTTTATTTAGGTATTTACAATAAATTAAGAAATCCCAACGTTCGGTTCTAGTTTTCAATGTACAAATAACGTTGTAAAAATTTATATTAATGCGATATCCCTTAACTTCCAAAGAACCCATGGGCAGTGTTGCGCCCAAAGTCAGCATTGCCGATCAATTACAAAATGCCGCCGTGCGTGGCAATTCAAGTGTGGCGCTCTTTTGTCCGGCACAATCGTTTCCGGTGCCAGCGTTCAGGTACTTGTTTAAACTTTTCCGGTTGCACATTTTACTATAAAGTGTCTACTAAAGTTTTGAAGTTGTTAGCAGTTGAATTTAATTGAATTGGTGACCCTTCTACCCAACATGCAGTTTTGTTTTTTTTATTAGGAATTTATTTGTTTTACTTAATGTACAATTGTTTTTATTGCTTTTATAGAACCTGTTGGTAGTGTTCCTCCCAAAATTAGCGTCGGCGATAGACGTAAGGATGCCGAAGCTCGCATACAGAATAGCCTGAGTATTTTCTGCCCAGCGCAATCTTATCCTGTGCCACTTTTTAGGTACCTAATTTAAATTGTTTTAAATTATTATTATTAATAAAGGCTTTAGATGCACTGCGACCTGAAAGATCTATTGTTCAGCTTCGTTGCCCTATAAACACAATTCTAGACTATTTATAAATCTCGTAATTGTTGTAGGTTTAATTTTTACTATATCATTAGTAACTAGGAGTGGCAATGGGATTCTAGCTGCGTCTTGCCACCGCTGGAAAAGTGCAAAGAACATGTTCAGCCGTTTTCTGCTCCTCTTGGCAGAGTCGTCATGAATCATTTTCTACCACTTTTTTTAAATGTTTTCACCAATTGTAATTATTTCAATCAAGCGTAGTTGATGTGAATTAGGAACCTAAGTTCGAATTACAAGAAGAATGACATTTTTACATATGATCTTACATTAAGAATTTATTTTTTATCAAAATTTGAATTTAAACCAAACGTTTAAAAATGCAGTAAATTTTTTTAGGTTTCTGATTAACTTTTATCTGTCTAACCCTATAGAACGCCTTTTAGGTACACCTATTCCAGCATTATAGTGCAGTCCAATCCATATTAAAAAACAATTTTAGATGTTATTTCAAGAGTTTTCATACCTATTTCAGAGCCGGTCGGCAGTGTTGCTCCCAAAATTAATCTCATGAATCGGCGTAACGATGCCGAGGCAGCAATCGGTGAAGTTTTGAGCATTTTCTGTCCGGCACAATCGTATCCGGTGCCACTTTTTAGGTAAAATTTAAATATTTCCTTTAAAAGATACTTCTTGTGGTCCCAACATTCAAAAGTGGTTTTCTCTATTTTCAATAAAATTCTTGTAAAAATATGTAAACTTCATAATTTAGAACCAGTTGGCACTGTTGCTCCCAAAATCAGCATTGGCGAGCGTTTACGCGATGCGGGCGCGAAACTTGAGACCACATTTAGTCTATTTTGTCCAGCGCAGGCGTATCCAGTGCCCAATTTTAGGTACTCTATGAAAAATTAAATTTTAGGGTAACCAACGAAACATTCAGACAGTTGTACATATTTTTTGAAAGTAGTTAAAAAATATTTATTTACTTTTTCTCTAGAGCCTGTGGGTAGTGTGGCACCCAAAATTAGCATGGAAAATCAATTGACCAAAGTGCAAGCACAGGTCCGCCTTAGTTTTGCGCTGTTCTGTCCCGCCCAATCTTATCCAGTGCCTTTGTTTAGGTAAATTTTTGAATTCTATATTCGCATATTAATATAACTAAGCTAATCAATTTGTATAAATTAGGGTGACCAACATTCAGACAGTTTAAAAACGTCATTCAAAACCTCTATAATTGTAAACGTTATCTTCTGCAGAGCCTGTCGGTAGTGTTGCTCCCAAAATCAGTGTTGAAAATCGTCTCAAAAATGCTGAAGCTCAAATCCACGCTAGCTTCAGCTTATTTTGTCCCGCTCAGTCTTATCCCGTGCCGTTGTTTAGGTAACACTTTAACTATCATACTCGTACTTTATTAATAATATTAAAAGGGCCATTTTTTTTGGATAATATTGCTATTTCAACATTCAAAAGGTTTACAACTTAAAAAAGACTTTTTTGTTTTCAAAAAACTAATTTAATTATTGTTTATAAAAATTTTGTTTATAGAACCAGTCGGCAGTGTTAGTCCTAAATTTAATGCTCACGATGAGTTGAACATGGTGCGCTCACGTAGACATCTTGATGTAACGCTACTGTGTCCGGTACAGTCATATCCAGTGCCGGTTTTTAGGTAAAAAATAAATAAAATTTTCGTAAAGCGTTTTTTATGTACCACTCCGTGTACGTATATTGGTTTTAGTCCAATCGGAATCAAACACTGAGTCGATTTATCAATGTCCGTCTGTCCTTCATCATTTTTTGATAGCACGATAGCGAGAGAACCGTTAGAGATATTGAGCTGAAATTTTTTACACTGGTTGCTCTTATGCCCCGCAAGAACTGAATAGATTTTGGAGTCAATTTTGTTTATATATGAATATGAACCACCATAATTTAACTGTGGTATTTAACAATGTGGTGCATTTGCAATAGTCGGTATGACCGGCTATAACTTCTTTCTTGTATTTTGTGGTTTTTCTTTGCTACCATTTTCAACTTTAAAGTTAGAAAATCATACCGAGATCCTATCTCAACGTACTGGCAAATTTTAATATAAATTTAAATGGTATCAATTTAAATTTCATTATTAAACAAACTCAATATCAAAATTTAAATTTCTTAATTTTTATTTCTTAATTTGAAACAATTTGTAAATTCATTTAATTAGAGCCTGTAGGCAGTGTAGCACCACGTCTGACGTCAGGCGACAAAACACGCAACATTGATGTTGCTTTAAATGCTGGTATAACGCATCTATGTCCCGCTCAAGCATTTCCAGTGCCATTGTTTAGGTAATAGATTTTTTTTTCATTAATTTAATATTCCAAAGTGTTATCCTTCTCAACAACAAGTGGCAGTTTTCTTTATACATATTAAGTTTTTTTAATTATGTACAACTCCTTTTTACACATGGCAACTCTATTTAGAACCCATTAGCGGTGCAGCACCTCGCGTTGCTCTCATTCAAAAGACTGGTTTAGAATTTGTCTTGTACGGCGGCACAGTGGCGATTTTGTGTCCAGCACAGGGCTATCCGGTGCCCAGTTTTCGGTAAGGTCGCCTTAAACTGTTTTTTTATTTATTAAGACGTAGAGTCTCTTTAACTAAGTTCTCTATTTTATAGGAGGCATTGTATAATTTTTATTCCAAACTTGTACCCAAAATTGTCGGGCAGTTTTCTTAATATTTAACATATTCGTTATCTTATTTTCTAATTACAATTTTTTTAAATTAGAGCCTGTCAGCAGCACCATACCCAAAGTCTCATCTCTCTCGAAATTTGATATGAAAACCTTTGCGAGCCTCAGCACTTTGGCTTTGTTATGCCCAGCTCAGGGTTTTCCAGTGCCGTTTTTTAGGTAAAGGTGTAATTCACATTTTAAAAACCGATTTTGAAATTTATCTTGGGAAACAAGAGGTTATCCTAATAACCAACCAGCATTCAGACTTTTTTTTTACGCTTCATAAAAGTAAAAATATGATCAATTAAGACTTCTTTCCAGAGCCCGTTTCCAGCACGGCTCCAAAAGTACCGCCCGTTAGTGCACGCCCTTTATCGGTAGCGCATCACTCAAGCATTTCAATTTTATGTCCTGCACAAGGTTATCCCGCTCCTAATTTTCGGTAGGCCATATGTGAAAAATTCCACAGACAATTTACTCTAATTAAGGCAGTTTTCAATATTTTACTATATAATTATTGATTTCTTTTATTTAACCACCGCATTTAATTTATAGAGCCTGTCTCCAGCAGTCCACCCAAAATCAATGCCCTCACCTATAAACCCAATGTTGTGAATTTTAAAGAGCCTACTGCTATTTTATGTCCTGCACAGGGTTATCCAGCACCCAACTTTAGGTTTGTCTTTCAATAAAAATATTGATCTACAGTTAACTATGTATAATAATGTCCATATGCCGGTATTAATGCTTCTAAACTCCTTCAGCCAGTTTTCAAATGACGTTTTGGTATTTAATTGGGTGGCATTTTAATAACTTTGACACAACTTTTCAGAACCTGTCTCCAGCACAGCGCCACGAATCCCCTCAATTATGAGTAAACCAGTTTTAATGCACAAGGGCACTGAACTTTCGATCTTGTGTCCGGCACAAGGCTTTCCAGCGCCCACTTTTCGGTAAGGTCTTAACTAAAGACTCTTAAGTAATACAATGACATGCGCCTCAATTTGAATGTTCTTAATAAGAATAGTCCTCTTGTACACTAAGCAATTATACTTACGCAAGTACCGAAGTTATAAGAAGGGAAGGACAGCAACGCTCGCTTGTACCGTCAATTCCAATTTGGTGCGCAATTATTTTGTTGAAATGTGATGTTGGCTGCGAATTTCACACACAATATTAAATGTTTGATTGCAGAAGATGGACACTTCGATTTCTAAGAAAAATTTCTTTACGGTTAAAGTAAATTACCCGCCTTAGAAATTGCATAGTGTAAAAGGGGACATTTTGGATACTTTTTTGATAAAAAAAATATTTAACATTTTGGCTGTATAATCTCAATGAATTTTTCTCTACCGACTTTTAATTTTTAATTTTAAACAAATCGAAATTTATCTAAATAAAGCCAACTGGTTAAGCCAAAGCAACCGATTACCGACTACCAATTACCAACATTCTTGCGGATTTTTAAACTTTTTAATAAACGAACAAAATTTTATCCAATGTTCGCATATATTTTTCATGTCACAGAACCCATTTCAAGTTCGGCGCCCAAAACACCCGCACTCGTACAAAAACCGCTCGAGTTGCGGCAATCGTGTGCGATCTCATTACTGTGTCCCGCGCAAGGGTATCCTGCACCTAATTTTCGGTAGGCCGCGGCAATCGGGCAGTTTTCAATTCCAATTAGAAATTATCGAATCAAAAAAATGTATTTAGAAACTTTTAGCCAATGCTTAGGGGAGTTTGTAAGCTTTAACTTTTTGTTTTGCGTTTAGAACCCGTTGGCGGCAAAGCACCAACACTGCTCTCCAACGACTTAAAACGCTCGTGGATCGAGCGTATGCAACAGCACGACTTGGCGTTATTCTGTGCCGCGCAGGCGTATCCAGTGCCAACATTCAGGTTGATTTTAATTGCATTTTTTGTGTTGTTTGATGTTTGATTGGTTTCAAATGGAAAACTATTTTCCAAGCGCGTTCTCAATTTGTGCATTCGTATGTTTTAGAGCCGGTTGGTGCAAAGGCGCCTACGCTTTCCGTTGACACCAAATGGTCCGGCATCGAACGCAGACAGGCCACCAGTTTTGCCATACTGTGTCCGGCGCAGGCGTATCCAGTGCCGGTTTTTAGGTTAGATTTGGAAACGATTTTACGAAATTTGGAATTTTTTTATTTGATTAGGGTGTTATTAAGGACAAAATTTTATAACTTTTTTACATGTATAGTTATTTGTTTTTTTTAATTATGTTTAAAAAAAATGTTTACAAATGAATAAATGTAGTATTCCATTGTTGCCAAATTTCATTTAAAAAAATAACACTTTTATGATTTTTTAGTTATTTCATTTAAAATTTTTGGTTGTCAAATTTCATTCATATACAATATTATTTGCCAACTAATTTTCATTTGTATTCAATTTATTTTTAAAATTATTGTTAAATTTAGTTGCTAAATTCTAAGAAGTTGCTAAAATTTCAATAGTTGCCCTGTTTGAGCAAAATTAATTTAATATTTAAAATCTTGGATCTGCCAGTTTTAAGCTAAACTTCTACAATGAAGTTGTAAAATATGAAAATCCGCAAAACGTTTGAGTGAAATTCGACAGCTTTTGATTTTATTCCGTTTAAGGTTAATTAAACGAACAAATGCAAATATGTAAACCTTTTTGGAAAAACCAAAATTTGAAAAGCCAAATTTCAAGAAAATAAAGGCGATTAATACCGATCAATTTTAATCGCCAATTATAGTAATAGTCTATTAACAGAAAATCATACTGAATACCAGGAAATAATGGATGAATATGTTAGATCTGAACCTGTTTCAAATCTAAGAAGTCTTTTGTCTCAATACAACTTATTTAAATTTGTAAGAACTCTTTCCTTGGAACACCGATCTTTAATCTTACAAATGACGCCATGTTTTATTGGAAGCAAAACACAAATAACCCAACTTTCATCAGAAAGACTATTTTCAACACCTGGATTTATACAGACTCCTTTGAGAAATTGTAATTCCATTTAGTAAGCAGAATAAACATAAAAAATAGAATACTATCTATTTGTAAAAAAATAAATATATTCTGAAACATGGCAACCTTGCCTATGCCATAATTAGTCAGCAAAGCAACACCGGCTTATGCGCGTATTAAATGCTAAAATGCCGCAATTAACATTCTCGTGATTTGCAAAAATAAACACAGCGACGACGACTGTGCATTTCATTCATAACGCCACCACAAAGAACTCCTCGTCGCCTGCCACCTCCCCCTCCCCCAACCTAAACATTAACATAACAACACTCACATATACAAACAAACATATACAACCGGTGGCGACGGCGACTTTGCAAAAACAAAACACAACAAAAAAGTTGTGCAAAAAAAAAGAACAAAATCAATCGCAACAAATCCGAAAACCAAACAAATCGTAAAACCCGTTCACGTTTTTATTTTTACGACTCAGACACGGACAGCTCACTCCATCTAGCGGCCACAACCGGCATAAATATGCTCCGCATTTGTTGTTGTATTTTATACATATATATCTATATAAACATATTTTGTTTTTATTGCTTTTTCTTAGCAGCAGCCCCCATCAACAACTCACACTATCGTCGGCGTCGGTGGTGTTAAAACTGTCAATTTACGATTGTAAACAAACGCTGTCAGAATCAGCTGTTTGCTAACTTGCTATCACACTCACACACTCGTGCTATTGCACTCTGCCACAGTGACGCATGCGCGAGAAATTTCCCAAAACAATTGCCCCTCATTTGTGAGCGTCTGCTTTGTTGTTTACTTCGCAACCACTTGTCGGAGTTTGTCGCTTTTTGGTGGTGTGAGGTTTTGTTTAGAATGAGCTCAATAAAGCGTAAACCGAAAATTGAGTAAGTGAAATAGCAACTACTTTGACGTGCTATTTCATTCGACCATATGTTTATGTTGTTTCTTTTCTAATCTAGCCATTTCATTCGAGCATTTATGAATGAACGGTTTTTTGTTTTTGTTACTATTCATGTCGAATAAAAAAACAAATTACTATGCCCGCCATTGCACGTTTTTAGGTCGTTGTCGTTTGCTGTCGTTTCCGTCTCAAACCTAACCGAAGTTCTAGGTTACAGTCGGTCGTTTTTATGGCGCAAGGCTTTTCGCTTTTTTGTCGTTTGACTTTTGTTTTTGTTCGTCTTTTTTGCCGGTACATACTATACAAACATTTTCCGACACATACACATACGAGTATGTCAAGCAATTTTAACCCTGATTTTCATTCAAAGAGAAAAGTACTTGTTGCACTATTTTGGTTTTGTTTCTTGTCGTTTTGTTTACTCTTGTCCTTGTCGCGCCGCGTACACATTCGGTTTAACCTTTAGCTTAACATTGACCTTAGTGTCGTTTGGTTTGGCCCAGTTTCTTGATGTTTGTTGTCTTGCTATTGCGGGTGGGTTTGCTTGATAATGACTTTCTGCGTGGCTGTCATGACTTTCGCGCGTAAATATTTTCATGGGAGCTTTACTTCTGCTTGTTTGCAATGACTTTGAATTTGCTGTAAAAGGTTCTGGTTTCAAATCTACTGTAAATTCTTGGACATTTTTTTAAAGAAACATTTTTAAATGTATGTATAAAAAAAAAATACATATCAGACAACTTTTTGAATAAATTTTTTTTTTTTAATTCTCTATCCCAACATTAAAGCAAAATTTTCTTTGTGAAAATTAAAAACTCATATGTTTTTAGAACCCGTTGGTACTAAACCGCCCACATTTTCGCTGGAATACAAATCGATTGAGGTCCAAAAACACGAGGGTATCAGTTTTGCGCTTTTATGTCAAGCTCAGGCCTATCCGGTGCCTTTAATACGGTAAATTTAAAAATGTTAACCACTTCGGCATCTCGAAATCAATTTCGAAACTCTAATCCGATTTTTATTTTGGGTACTCGATCCAATATTAAAGCAAATATTGTTTTTATAAATTATAAATAATTCCATTAAGCAAATTTTGAAACCATTTTAGAACCTATTGGCTCCAAGGCACCAGCCTTCTCCAGTGAAGTTCAAACTTTTTCTCATCGCGCCGACATTAACTCTACGTTTGCGCTCATTTGTCAAGCACAAGCATTTCCGGTGCCTTTTTTTAGGTAAAGCTTACAGCTCAAAGTGGGTCTAGTACCGAGATCAATTTGTCCATAAAATGTTTGAAATGGTTGTATAAAAATATACTTTAATGAATTAAGAACGTTTTTTTGGGAATTAAACTAAACGAAACGTCAAAAAAAATGTCATTGTCGAACTCTTATGTGTGGGTCTTAAGGTGAGTTTACATTACAACTTCACGTAATTTGCACAAGTGAAATTATAAACAGAGTTTGATGTGGATAAAATTTTTTTTCTATCGATACGATTTCAATATATGTAAATGCTAGTTTGTATTTTCACTTGTGCAAGTATATTAAACTTGTGATGCAAACCCTCCTTTAATTAAAGTCACTTGTACTATTGGTTGAAAAATTCGGGTTTAACTCTAACTTTCTTTTTCTTTGCATTTATGAACCAACATTCAGTGCAGCTTTTAACTAAGCTTTAGAGCTTTCTAAATAACTCTTACACTTTTAGAGCCTGTGGGCTTCAAGGCGCCCTCATTTCCTAGCGTTGCTTCGACTTTTACCATAAGTGCACCACAACAAAGCACTTTGGCTTTGACGTGTGAAGCTCAAGGCTATCCGGTGCCATTTTTTAGGTATGCTCTATACAAGACTCTACAGCGCTTTGAACTATAAAGTAGGGCTGCAGTTATTTAGGGCCCACAACTGCCAACTGGTTCTATGTATTTTATTAAATTTTAGTTACAGCTTCTTTAACCTAACCTTTTCTTTATTCAGAGCCTGTTGGCGCTAAAGCGCCCACCTTCTCGAGCGATTCAAAGGGCAGTATTTTTGTGCGCACCATAAGCTCAAGTTTCGCTCTCTTGTGCCAGGCACAAGCTTTTCCAGTGCCTATAATAAGGTGATTCACTAAAGCTACCCTAAATCAATATTCAGACAGTTGCCCTTACCATTAATTTTTAAGTTTAATATAGATATATGTATATATATTTAAACAGAACCTGTTGGTGCAAAGGCACCCACCTTTTCCACTGACTCGAATTCTTTTTCCTACACTCGCATGGTTGGACAAAGTTTTGCCGTGCTTTGTCAAGCTCAGGCTTATCCAGTGCCCTTAATAAGGTATTATATCAATAAAATGTTATGTTACTTCATAATTCCTTTCATTCAGGCTATTTCCTCAATACTTTAAAGTTACATATATTTTATATTATATTTAAAATTTCTTATAATAGCATTTGTTATACTTTTTAGAACCAGTTGGTGCAAAAGCGCCTACCTTTGCAAGTGTCTCCAAAATAAGCAGCCTTCTAGGCAAAAGTTCAGGCGAAATTGTGCTTTTGTGTCAAGCTCAAGCTTTTCCGGTGCCATTCTTTAGGTACAATATTTTACAAATGACAATTGAGCTTTTATGTCATGAAAGCTTTTAAATTTAAATTTTAGCAGTTTTCAGAAAATTAAAGATACATATTAAACTTAAAGTTTGTTTTATTAACATTATGTATTTATTTAACATTAAATACTAAAGAACCTCTTGGCGCTAAAGCTCCTGCTTTCTCAACTGCCATAAAGAGCACGACATTTTGGGAAGCTCAAGGCAAAGATCTTGTTCTACTGTGCCAAGCTCAAGCGTATCCAGTGGCTGTGTTTAGGTATACGACAATTATGATATATTCCAACATTCGTAGTTTTCGCCGACAGCTTTTCAATATCCCGAACATAATCTTATTCTTCCCTCTTATAGAACCAGTTGGCTCAAAGGCTCCAACATTCTCCACAGACTCGATTGTCTTTTCTTATGTTCGTGCAGTAGGTCAGAGTTTTGCACTTCTTTGTCAGGCTCAAGCATATCCTGTTCCTATTATAAGGTAATTTCATTATCAGTCGAAGTTCTGCAACGCTGCCAATTGGGTTCTGCTTTTTTTCTTCGAATATAAAATTTAATTTGTTTAATTTTTGGTATTTTAGAGCCAGTTGGAGCTAAAGCTCCTACATTCTCTAGTGATCTGACAAGCTTTACATTTTCACGTAATTATGGACAAAGCTTTGCACTCTTGTGTCAGGCACAGGCATATCCTGTTCCTTTAATAAGGTACAACATTTCAAAAGTATTTAATTAACAAGCGCTTTCAACATAGGTTACCCTATACCTTCAGCTCAAGAAAAAGCTTTTTTATATATTTTATTATTTAAATATTTATAGAACCTGTTGGTGCTAAAGCTCCAACTTTCTCTGGTGAATCGAAGAGTTTTACATTCGTCAAAGAAATTGGACATAGTTTCGCACTTCTTTGTCAGGCACAAGCTTTTCCTGTACCCATCATCAGGTTCGTTAGAGAGATTCCTTTGAAGCGTTCTATACTAGTTTCATAATTCTTTCTTCGGGCAGTTTTCAGTAAAACTTTTAGGTATAAATGTTAATAACTTTTTTATTTTTCATAGAGCCTGTTGGTAGTGTTGCTCCCAAAATATCCGGCGGTCGCCTACAGGAATTAACCCGTGGCGCAACACAAAGCTTATCAATGCTCTGCCAAGGCCAGTCCTATCCAACTCCAGTATTTAGGTAACCCTTGCTGTCAGGGAAATCTTGCCAACTCTTTTAAATTCTAACCACATTCACGCAGATAAAACTGAACTTTACAATACTATATACCATATTTTGTATGCCTTTCTGTTATAGAACCGATTGGTAGTGCTGCACCCACTGTCTCTGGTGATCGCCTACAAGAACAGACTATGGCCTTAGGCATGGATTTTGCCATACTATGTCAGGGTCAGGCTTATCCAATGCCAATTTTTAGGTATTCAATTGTTGTTCTTCCATTCAAAGTACATTTAAACATTCGGGTAGTATTATTTGTTGCCATTTTCATGTATTTAATTTTAAATACATATGTATAGCTTGTGAATATGTGCGGTTATTTTTCAGAACCTATTGGACATGTCAAACCACGCATTGCTATCAAAAGCATTGAAATTTATGAGGTTCCATTGTTGAGCACCTTTGTAGGCCATTGCCCGGGTCAAGGGTTTCCAGTGCCTGTTTATAGGTATACTTGCTTATTATTTCTCCTTATTAAAAATCCATTCTGATAATCCAAAAATTAACATAATTTTACTACCCACTGTCCTAAGTCTCCTCTTCTATATGGAATCTTTTATCTTCGATATTATCTTTTTGCTTAGAAAAACTATTTTGTGTCTTGGTAGGCTACTTTTTGAGGATCTGTCAGAGCCAGGAACAATTTAAAATTTGTGGTCGAACATGAAAAAATGAAATGTTATCCCTGTAAGTTCTTTCAAGACACAATAATTAAGGTAAGTACAACACAAGCTCTAGCTTATATTATCAGAGCTTAAGAGGAGGTAAGTCTGTAGATCGCTAGTTGTGTTTTTAAAGAACGTTCTAATCGCTTTCGCTTCAGCTTCAATAAAGCTTTGCTATATCATTCAATGGGCTTTACATTAGTACCGACTTCAATGTCAATCACACGCAATAGCATTTCATTTTTCCATTTTCGACCATTCATCCCAACCGACCCATTGATGTTATTTACTCAATCACCTTCAACTCTCATTTTAGATGGTATAAATTCATCGAGGGCACCACACGCAAACAGGCCGTCATACTCAACGATCGCGTCAAACAAGTCTCAGGCACACTCATTATCAAAGACGCCATAGTCGATGATTCGGGCAAGTATTTGTGCGTTGTAAATAACTCCGTTGGTGGTGAAAGTGTTGAGACTGTGCTCACCGTTACGGCACCACTATCCGCAAAAATTGATCCACCCACACAAACTGTTGACTTTGGTCGTCCAGCGGTTTTCACTTGCCAATACACCGGTAATCCCATTAAGACTGTCAGTTGGCTGAAGGATGGCAAATCGATTGGACACAGTGATCCCGTGTTACGCATTGAATCGGTAAAGAAGGAAGATAAGGGCATGTACCAGTGCTTCGTACGCAACGATCAGGAATCGGCTGAAGCTAGTGCTGAATTGAAATTGGGCGGTCGTTTCGATCCACCCGTTATACGTCAGGCATTCCAAGAAGAGACCATGGAACCGGGACCAAGTGTATTTCTGAAGTGTGTTGCTGGCGGTAATCCAACGCCTGAAATTTCCTGGGAACTCGATGGCAAGAAAATTGCCAACAATGATCGCTACCAAGTTGGACAGTATGTGACAGTAAATGGCGATGTGGTTTCATATTTGAATATTACCTCAGTGCATGCGAATGATGGCGGATTATACAAGTGCATAGCAAAGAGCAAAGTTGGTGTCGCGGAACACTCGGCGAAATTAAATGTTTACGGCCTGCCTTATATCAGACAAATGGAAAAGAAGGCCATTGTTGCGGGCGAGACTTTAGTGGTGACATGTCCAGTAGCTGGTTATCCAATTGATTCAATCGTCTGGGAACGTGGTAAGTGAATTAGAAATAAGTTATAAAAAAATCGATATATATATATATTATATTATTTTATTTATATATGTATACATATATTACTTATTATCCTTCGTTAAATATTTTTCTCAGATAATCGCGCACTTCCAATCAATCGCAAACAGAAGGTCTTCCCCAACGGAACGCTTATCATTGAGAATGTAGAACGTAACTCCGATCAAGCGACATACACTTGTGTGGCGAAAAATGTTGAAGGTTATTCTGCGCGCGGCTCACTCGAAGTACAAGTTATGGGTAAGTTATATCAACTTCAATTATTGACCACATTCCACTAAGATTGTGTGGTTCCAATTTATTTGTTTCAATGGATAATTTAGATACTCGAAGTATGTGTCCGTCCGTTTAAACTATCTACGCAATATTTATCACATACTTCGAGTTCTTTAAAGCCATCTAAAATTTTTTTTTTTAAATTCTTCGAATATTATAAAGGGAAACTATGAGGTCGAACCTCTTCAGCGTTGGTTTTTGATATTATCCTTGCCCAAACTTTAATAACTCTTTTATTAACGTTTGCAACTAGTACCACCACAAATTGTTCCCTTTGATTTCGGCGATGAAATAATCAATATGAACGACATGGTATCGGCGACATGCACTGCCAACAAAGGCGATACACCGCTCGAACTGTTTTGGACTACCGCGCCAGATCCGAAATTGGGTCTGGGCCGACTAATGACCAACGATGGCATTCTTATAACCAAAACAACACAACGTATTAGCATGTTAAGCATCGAATCTGTGCATGCGCGTCATCGTGCAAATTATACTTGCGTGGCTCGAAACTCCGCTGGAGTCGCATATCACTCAGCGGAGTTGAGTGTTAATGGTGCGCTCTCCAAAGAACAACTTACTTCTTCTACTACTTAGAAAAGATTTATTAGATTTTTTGTTTAAGTAAAAAGTTTCCCATTTTCAAACCTACCTTCAATAATCCTTTTAATCCAAGTATTGCCACAAATCGTGCCATTTGAGTTTGGCGACGAGAGCGTAAACGAACAGGATATGGTATCCGTTATGTGCACTGTGAACAAAGGTGATCTACCGATCGATGTCGCTTGGACCAAAAATGGCGGACGCGTCTATACAAATGATGGCATTGTGGTGACCAAGACCAGTCAACGAATGAGTGTGCTGAGCATAGAATCACTACGCGCCAGACATGCTGGCAACTATACTTGTGTGGCCACTAATAATGCTGGCGAAACCAAACATTGGGCTGTTCTTGCAGTCAATGGTTAAGACCAACTTTTTTTATAAGTTTTTAATATTAGTTCTCTGAGGAAGTGCTAGGTAGAATTTTTTTGGTTCAGTTTGAAGCCTCTTTTTATCCTAACCTAAAAATCCTATTTTAAACAAGTGTTACCGCAAATTGTGCCGTTCGATTTTGGCGAGGAAAGTGTCAACGAATTAGACATGGTATCAGCATCATGTACTGTCAATAAAGGCGATCTACCGATCGATGTCGCTTGGACCAAGAATGGCGGACGCGTCTATACAAATGATGGCATTGTGGTCACCAAGACCAGTCAACGAATGAGTGTGCTGAGCATAGAATCACTACGCGCCAGACATGCTGGCAATTATACTTGTGTGGCCACTAATAATGCCGGAGAAACCAAACATTGGGCTGTTCTTGCTGTCAACGGTGAAGATCCATTTGGAATATCTAAAAAACGTTTTTAAGTCCTTGTAAAAAAAAATTCTGTTTTTCGATTTATTTTTAATTTTAATTCCTTATCCTTGACTCTCTCAATTCTCACCTACAAGTACTGCCACAAGTGGTCTCCTTCGATTTTGGTGAGGAGAGCATCAATGAGCTCGATATGGTGTCAGCGTCTTGTACTGTAAACAAAGGCGATTTGCCGATTGAAATCTACTGGACAAAGAATGGTGGTCGTTTGTACACCAATGATGGTTTGGTTGTCACTCGTAACAGTCAACGTTTAAGCGTTCTAAGTATAGAATCAGTACGCGCCAGACATGCTGGCAATTACACTTGTGTAGCTACGAATAGTGCTGGCGAATCGAAACAGTCCGCTATGCTCGCTGTCAATGGTGAAGTTCCTTTAAAACAATATCAACAACAAAGTTTAATTAATTTTTGAGTTTTAAGTTAATGTCCTCTTCCACAACTATCCTTGATCAATATCAAACTCTTTCAAGTCCTACCGCAAATCGTTCCATTCGACTTTGGCGAAGATCAGATCAATGAAATGGATATGGTCTCAGCTTATTGTACTGTTAACAAGGGTGATCTGCCCGTTGATATTGCTTGGACCAAGAACGGTGGGCGCATCTTCACGAATGATGGTGTGGTCGTCATGCGAAATACTCAGCGTATCAGTTTGCTGAGCATAGAATCGGTACGGGCCAGACATGCGGGCAACTACACTTGTGTGGCTACGAATGTTGGTGGAGAATCAAAACAATCTGCTATATTGGCTGTTAATGGTTAACCGGATATATTATAATTCAATTGTTCGGTGGTCGTTTGGCTTAAGTTGTTTTCTTTTAATTTCTTGAACCACTAACCATCCTTAATCATAATCAACCTCTTTCAAGTCCTACCACAAATGATTTCCTTTGACTTTGGTGACGATCGCATTAACGAAATGGATATGGTCTCAGCCTATTGCACGGTTAACAAAGGTGATCTGCCCGTTGATATAGCGTGGACCAAGAATGGTGGACGCGTCTTTACCAATGACGGTGTCGTTGTGACGCGCAACAGTCAGCGTATAAGTGTGCTGAGTATTGAATCGGTGCGTGCTAGACATGCCGGAAATTACACTTGTGTCGCCACAAATATTGCTGGCGAAACGAAGCAGTCTGCCATGTTGGCTGTTAACGGTTAAATTGAGTTATTTCGTGTTTCCTTTATCAATTAGTTAGAATCTCATGTTTAATATTTTTTTTCCGAGTTCTCTTCTATGATTTTTAAGTTTAATATCCCAATCTAACCCGCATTAGTGCTGCCACAAATTCTACCCTTCGAGTTTGACGATCCTATCGATGCACTCGATATGGCGACAGTCAATTGTGCAGTTACCAAGGGCGATCTGCCACTTGATATATTTTGGCGTTTCAATGGATATCGCATGTTTGGTTCCAATGACGGTGTTGTCATCACTCGTAATGGCCAACGTATTACCGTGCTCAGCATAGAATCGGTTAGATCCAAGCATAGCGGCATTTATACGTGTGTTGCAACAAATGCTGCTGGCACTGTTGAGCATACCGCAGCGTTACATGTCAACGGTAGTTAAAGATATCGAAATATTAAAAAACTTGATTTTTTTAAATTAAATTCAATTAGAAAAGAAAATAATTTTTATTTTAAAGTTATCACTTCCCACAATTCCTTATTGAAACCTACAGTTCCACCATCGATAGTGCCATTTTCCTTTGGCGACGAACCCATAAATACCGGTGAAAATGCTGGAGTTCAGTGCATGATACAAAAGGGCGATATACCCATTACCATCAAGTGGACATTAAATTCCGGACCCATTATAAACGGCGAAGAAGGCATTACTATTCTGAAACTATCGGCGAAAACGAGCGTTCTCAATATAGCCGCAGTCGAGGAATATCATCGTGGGAATTTCAAGTGCATTGCCGAAAATAAGGCGGGGTCGTCGTTCTTTAGCTCTGAGTTGAAAGTTAATGGTACAGGGGGATTTTCACAAAATATATATAATACAAATCTAGCTGCTATGACTTTCCAAATTTTTTGTTCAATGAAATTATTTTCGTTTTTATCCTTCTATGTCCACATTTAACCCCTTAGTGCCACCGCAAATAATGCATTTTAGTTTCGGCGATGAAGCCATGAATTTTGGCGAAATGGCTGGCGCTCAGTGTATGGTTAGTAAGGGCGATCTGCCGCTAAATATACACTGGACTGTCAATTCGGCGCCCATTATCAATGGCGAAGATGGCTTCACATTGTTGCGCATGAATTCGCGTACGAGTTCTTTAAATATTAATGCTCTCGAAGCGAAACATCGTGGCGTCTATAAGTGTATTGCCAATAATAAGGCCGGCTTTACCGAATACTCAGCTGAATTGCAAGTTAATGGTTAGATCAGTTGAGCGCAGTGGCTGTTATAGATAATTTTTGTATTGTATTTTTTATTTAATATTTATTTCGTCAACATTTTTTAACCTATCCTTTGACACCATATTTTAGTTGCTCCTCACGTCTTACCCTTTAGTTTTGGGGATGAAATTTTTAATATGGGCGATGTGCTTAGTATAAATTGCGTCGTACTCAAGGGCGATCTACCACTTGACATACATTGGACTCTAAATTCCGAGCCTATTATTTCCGGAACTGATGGCTTTACAGTCATGATGATGAATACTCGTACTAGCTACTTGAGCGTAGATTCGTTAGAAGCTAAACATCGCGGTGTATATCGTTGCATCGCCATTAATTTAGCGGGCTTAACTGAATATGCAGCGGAACTACAGGTTAATGGTTCGTCAAAATTCGAGTTTAATATGTCGCATAATACCGTAATAATTAGAAGGCTTTTACTTAATACTAACATACATATTATCAACGGACTTTTTCCTCACTTTACACTACATGCTGCGACGCCATTTTACAAAATATGGGTTTTTAAATCGAAACATCAAAGAGTAGCTGAATAAACGCTGAATTGTCTTAAATTGATTTTATAATCCTTGAAATTGAATTTTTTTTAAATAATCTACAGTTGCGCCCCAAGTCAGTCCCTTTACTTTTGGCGAAGAGCCACTCAATCGTGGTGAAGTTGCGAGTGTAACGTGTGTAGTGCCGAAGGGTGACCTACCGCTCGACATTTATTGGACACTTAATTCTGCACTTATTGTGAATGGCGAACACGGCTTCAACATATTCAAAATGAACAAACGTACAAGTTCGCTGAATGTCGATTCGCTTGAGGCAATGCATCGCGGCACATTCAAATGCATTGCCAACAATTCAGCGGGCTATGCGGAATATGTCGCGGTATTGGAAGTCAATGGTTTGTCACAGGCCGAGTTCATCTTTTTAAAAATATAATTGATTACATGTTTTATTTTAGTTTTTTAGAAATTAATTTTTGGTTGAAGTTTAATCCCGGTTTATCCCTTTGTGTACAAAAGTTCCTCCTCAGATACAAGCTTTCGCATTTGGCGATGAGCCTGCAAATACTGGTGAAATTGCTGGTGTTTTTTGCATGATTCCCAAGGGTGACCTGCCCATGGAAATACGCTGGACATTAAATTCAGCGCCTATTATTACGGGCGAACATGGTTTCTCGTTATCGCGCATGAATGCGCGTACTAGCTCGTTGAATATCGATTCTCTCGAAGCACGACATCGTGGAGTTTATAAATGCATTGCCACAAATAAAGCGGGCAGTGCTGAATATAGCGCTGAATTGCACGTGAACGGTTTGTGCGCGAACTGAAACAACTTCTTAAATTGTATACTTATTATTGTTTTTGTTTGTTTTAAGTTGTAAAATTAAAATTTAGTTAAATACCCGCTTACTCCAACCTTATCCACAGTGCCGCCTCAAGTGTTGCCTTTTTCGTTTGGTGAAGATGCCGCTGACATGGGCGAAATCGCCAGCACAAATTGTGTTGTCCCTAAAGGTGATTTACCGCTTGAAATACGCTGGTCCCTAAATTCAGCGCCCATTGTTAATGGCGAAAATGATTTCAGCGTATTGCGCTTAAATAAGCGCACAAGTTCTTTAAATATTGATTCGTTGGCCGCAATGCATCGCGGTATTTACAAATGCATCGCTACGAATTTGGCGGGCTCAAGCGAATACGTTGCTGAATTGCAAGTTAATGGTTTGTTAAGCTGTTTTCTAAATCTATTGCTTATTTAGTTAGCACGCTTCTTACGTCATATCAGTTGATTAATATTATTTTGTTTTTGTGCGCACTTTAAATATAGCTAAATTAAAATAATTTGTGCTGAATTCGAACTTTAGAGCTGAATACGAACTTCTTATCGCTGAATAATTTTGAAGTATGTGTTTAAAATATCTGCGCTGTTTTGTCATGTTTCCAGCGTTGAACATTTTTGAGGAATTGTCTAAAAAAAAGTTGCGAGTCTATAAAATAAAATCTATTAAGATGAACCCAATACTTAAGACCCATTGATAACCTTTCCTAAAAGGAAAACCTATGGATATGAACTAATTTACAAGCTGAATAAGTTAAAAAAAAGTTATTTACTTCAATGTAATTTTTACCTCGCACTGCTACAGTTCCGCCCCAAGTTATGCCCTTTGTCTTCGGCGATGAACCTTCGAACTACGGCGATAGTACCGCAGTGCAATGCATGGTTTACAAGGGTGATGTGCCACTGCAACTCCACTGGACGCTGAATGGACAACCCATTACAAATGAGAATGCCGGCATTCGTATCATTAAAATGTCACCAAAGCTGAGTTCACTTAGCATAGACGCCATCAATGGACACCATCGTGGCATATTCAAGTGTATCGCCACAAATGCCGCCGGAAGTGCTGAACAAACTGCCGAGTTGATTGTTAATGGTTGGGCTTTGTTGCATATCAACTTAATGGCTTATTAAAAAATAAGAAATATTTTATTTAATTCTATCTTAATATCTTTGTTTTAATATAACACATCCTTGCAAATTCCTACTCCCAGTTCCTCCACAAATCATGTCCTTCTCGTTTGGCGACGAAGCCTCAAATTCGGGTGATTCGGTTGGCGTACAATGCTCCGTTACCAAGGGCGATCTGCCCATCAATATAACATGGACGCTTAACAATCAAACACTTAAAAGCGGCGACGCTGACATTATAATCGGACGCATGTCCACCAAGTCAAGCACGCTGAATATCGACTATATTGCTGCTGAACATCGCGGTGTATATGCGTGTGTAGCTTCGAATAGCGCGGGCCAGAGCTCCTATCATGACGAACTCAAAGTGAATGGTTACGTTCGAAATTTATTCAACTTCTTAGCATGACAGTCTTAAGTTAAGTTTACTTTGTTTAAATCATTTCTTTTATATATTCCCTCCATCCTTTACTTTTCGTTTGATGAATTCCCGCTAGTGCCTCCCGCGATACATCCCTTTAGCTTTGATGCCGAGGCAAATGAAGGTGATAGCGTACAGTTGACCTGTCATGTCGCAAAAGGTGATTTACCTTTGAAGATACGCTGGACGCACAATGAGTTGCCACTGTTCTCGCATCTGGGCGTTTTAGCTAGTAAGATCGGTGATCGCATTAGTCTGCTGACAGTGGAATCGGTGAAGGCATCGAATACCGGCAATTATACGTGTGTCGCTAGTAATTTGGCGGGTCAAAGTACTTATGCTACTGAATTGCTTGTAAATGGTACTTTGGAAAAAAAAAATCTTTTCTTATAACCTAAAAACGTTCTATTTATAAGATAGTTTTAATTTAATTTTTTGCCATATGCTTTTTATCCCATCACACAAAAGTCAGACACAATTTTTCTACACCAAAATATATGCCAGAAAAGCGCTGAATTATAAGTACATACAAGTAAAGCTGCTAAATTGCAAATTTCCATTATTTAATTTAAAAATTATACTACAAATATCTTTTCAAATGTTGCTGAAAATCGTTGAGTTGCAATACAATTAATAATATTTTTTACATAAAGAAGAAGTGGAATTATATCGTGAATCTCGAAAAATATCAACGCAATTTAAAAAGTTTTATTCCAATTTAGTACTACCACAAATATTACCATTCAGTTATGACGATATTATCAACACGGGCGACTCTGTCGATTTGCTTTGTCAATTGCAAAGAGGCGATCGTCCCATTCAAATAAACTGGAGTTTTGAACGTAGTGCAGCCGATAATCGTTTCGAGTACATGCAACCGGTAATGCGCACGAATCGCATCAGTACCAAGTCGAGTGTACTCTCGATACCGAAGGCAACGCCTGCACACACGGGCACATATACCTGCACGGCGAGCAATAGCGCCGGTTCGACGACATTTAGCACCAATCTGACAGTGAATGGTATTTAGCAATGGAGCCTTTCTCTTAACTTTAGTTAACTAATCTAAGCGCGGCTGTTTATAATGAAATGGGCTTGGTTTCGGTTACTCTTCTACTACCAAATAATACTTTGTAAACTATTCTCTAAGTTGTTGAACAATTATTGCTGAATAACATTTAACTATGGTAAATAACCAATAAATTAGTCTAGTCTCTAACTATCACTATCACTCTCACTATAACTATCATTGCTATCATTATGCTTTTTCAGGCTGTATCACTATTCTCTTTCAAATTTCAAACTCTTCTTGTGCTTTAACTATTTTCTGTACATAAAGAATTAACGCGCTTTACTCCATTTCAATTTGGCAATGCGGGCAGTAAATCTTGCGAGGATTGGGTGGGCAAAGTCAAGATTGACAACGTAACCGTGGGTATATTCCAAAATGTTTTGTTGTGCTATATGATTGAATTTCTCTTAAGTTCTTTGGGAATCACGAAATACTGTTCAGCTGCTAAATTACATTTAGACCAAATTCAGCGCCTCAAGTTCTTAATAATAATAATAAACTCATCTTCTCGCTAAGTGCTTACAAACTTCTACACTGCTTTTGTATTCCAAAGTTGCTCCAAAAATAGCGCCCTTCGATTTTGGTGAAGAACCGCTCAACTATGGTGAACCGGCGTCAGTGCAGTGCACCATACTCGGTGGTGATTTGCCAATGAATGTTACCTGGCTGCTGAATAATGCAGCTATTGATAGTTTCCATGATATATCCTTCTCGCGTATTGGAAAGCGTATAAATGTACTCTCGATAGAGTCAGTATCGGCTCACCATGCTGGTGAATATTCATGTCATGCGAGAAATAAAGCTGGCGTTACTGAACATTCAGCGCGTCTTATTGTGAATGGTTTGTTCGTTTTTAAATCACTAATTTAACTTCTGTTTCTTTTTTTCTCTTCTGTTTTTTTTTATCCTTTCGAATAATCCCACATCTATCTACACTCAAAAATTACCAACCCATCCAAAAGTTCCTCCAAAAATTACGCCCTTCTCCTTTGGTGATGAACCTATGAATTTTGGTGAACCCGTTTCCGTGCATTGCACCATTTCGGGCGGTGATCTACCCGTTTCCGTTATATGGACACTGAATCGACATCCTTTGTTGCCGGAATTGGAGATATTAACGGAAAAACGTGGCCAACGAATTCATAATTTAATGATTGATGCCATAGAGGCGAAACACGCTGGCAACTATACGTGTATTGCGAGCAATTCAGCTGGAAAGGCAGAACATTCCGCTGAATTGATTGTGAATGGTTTGTGTTATATATTGTAGTAACTTAACTTTATTGTTCTTAAATTAAAAAAACATAGTAGCGACTTCTTTAGATTTTTTTCAATTCCTACATTCCAATTACCTGCTATCAGTGATAATGTATGTACGATAATGATACTTAAATTGTGTGCTGAATATATTTAAAATGAGTTGAATTGTATTTCAATTAAAACGTGTAGACTAAGAATTTTTAAAGTATTCGACACAATTTTAAATTATTAAATAAACTTGATTAAGGGATGTAAAATTTAAGTAACAACATAAATTTTTATATAATATAACTGAATGGACGATATTACCCTGTTAATTTATAGCTCCTCCCAAAATAAGTCCATTCAGCTTTAGCGAAGAGTCCATGAGTTATGGCGAATTTGTAAATGTGCAATGCACAATTGCGGGTGGTGACCTACCAGTGAATATTACTTGGACACTGAATAACAAACCCTTCGACGATTATCTTGAAATATTGACCACAAAACGTGGTAAACGCATCAACGAATTGACCATTGAATCGGTTTCTGCCAAACATATCGGAAATTATTCTTGCATTGCGGAAAATCGTGCTGGACGTGTCAATCACACGGCTGAATTGAAAGTCAATGGTTGGATATGGCTACAAATATTTAACTTACTATATAGCAATATTTATAGAACTTTTTATTTATGTATAAATTTTTTTTAATACCTTATTTCAATACTTTATTTATCCGTTTTACCTTCTGCTGTAATTTGATGCCAAAACATAGCTCCCCCTAGAATAAATCCTTTTTCATTTGGCGACGAATCAATGAGCTATGGTGAATTTGTAAATGTTCAATGTACCATATCCGGTGGTGATCTACCGGTTAACATTTCTTGGACACTGAATGATAAACCTTTTGACGATTATCTCGAAATATTTACCACAAAACGTGGCAAACGCATCAATGAACTGACGATCGAATCGGTCTCTGCCAAACATATCGGAAACTATTCTTGCATTGCGGAAAATCGCGCTGGACGTGTTAATTACACGGTTGAGTTAAAAGTCAATGGTTGGATATTATAATTACAACAATTACAAGAATTGTTAACAATTTTTATTTTTTATGGTTGATTTCGAAATTTTTATTTTTTGTCCTGTAACCTTTCCCGTAATTTTATAGCTCCTCCTCGAATCAGTCCTTTTACATTTGGCGAGGAATCGATGAGCTTTGGTGAATTTGTAAATGTACAGTGTACCATATCAGGCGGTGATCTACCAGTGAATATTACCTGGACTCTGAATGATAAACCCTTCGACGATTATCTTGAAATATTGACCACAAAACGTGGTAAACGTATTAACGAATTGACCATTGATTCGGTATCGGCTAAACATATCGGAAATTACTCTTGTATTGCGGAAAATCGTGCCGGACGTACTAACTTCACGGCTGAATTAAAAGTCAATGGTTGGAGTAGAAAAAAAAATAATTCAATTTTTATTTTGATTACCTTTAAGTATTTAATTTTAATTTCAACATCCCAAGTTCGTCCTTTAATCCCACATTATTTTGCAATTTCCAAGTACCTCCGAAAATTGCTCCATTTGACTTCGGTGAGGATCCATCGAATTTTGGTGAATCGGCTAGCGTACAGTGCTTAGTTATCTCCGGTGATTTCCCCGTGAACTTTGCTTGGTTTTTTAATGGACGTCAAATCAGCGATGATGTCTACGATGTCTCGATGGTTAAGTTGGGAAAGAAGATAAGCGCCTTGTCTATTGATTATCTGCGTGGCAATCATGCCGGCAACTATACTTGTATAGCGGCCAATAAAGCGATATCAGTTAACTATACCGCTACATTAGTTGTGAATGGTATTTTTTTTTAAATTCAATCGAATTTTCACATTATTTTTTATAAATTGTTTAATCTTCAAACATTTTGTTTTAAATTCAAATCCTTACTATTTAAATCCTAATCTCCTACAATGCTTAACATAGTTCCTCCGAAAATTGCGCCTTTTGATTTCGGTGAGGATCCATCGAACTTTGGTGAATCTGCAAGTGTACAGTGCCTGGTCACATCTGGTGACTTTCCGGTCAGCTTCGCTTGGCTGTTTAACGGACGTCAAATCAGCGATGATGTCTATGATGTCTCGATGGTTAAGTTGGGCAAAAAAACGAGCGCCCTTACAATTGATTATCTACGCGGCAATCACGCCGGCAAATATACTTGCGTAGCGGCAAATAAAGCGATCTCAGTAAATTACACCGCTGAATTAGTTGTGAATGGTATTTTTTTTTTTTAAATTCAATCCAATTGTCTTGTGATTTGTTTAAAACTGTTCAATCTTAAAATATTTTGTTTTACATTTAAATCATTTTTATTATACCCTTATATCCTAAACCAAAAAAAATGCTGTTTAGTTCCTCCAAAAATTGCGCCTTTTGATTTCGGCGATCATGCGGTAAATTTCGAAGAATCCGTATCGGTTAATTGTCTCATCTATCTCGGTGATTTACCCATGGATATTACTTGGTTTTTCAATGGCCAGCACATTAATGCCTACACGGGCGTGTCGGTTGTCAAAGGTGGCAAAAAAGCGAGCATATTGACAATTGACTCGGTACATGGTGGACATGCAGGCAATTACACCTGCAAAGCGCGTAACGATGCCGACGCTGCGGAATATACGGCTGAATTGATTGTCAACGGTACACATTTTATGCGCTGAATTGGGTTAAAGTGTAGTTTTATTGTTTAATTTCCTTAGTTTTTGATTTCCTATGGTTTGATCTTAACACCCAAAATCCTGCTTACAAATTTAAAACACACAAACGGTAGAATAATGAGCTGTTTGCAAGTAATTAGAAAGTTGTCAAGCTATCAACTAAGATATCTACAAAATAAGTTTCCTTAGAATTGCAGTTATGTGCGGTGAATTAATTTAAGTATACAACTAATGCTAGATTGAATTTTGCCTTTAGCGCCACCCAAAATAGCTGCTTTTGATTTTGGTGAAGTGCCGGCGAATTTTGAAGATTCCGTATCGGTGAATTGTTTGGTCTCATCCGGTGATATGCCAATCGATATTGAGTGGCTCTTCAACGGTGAGGCGGTCAACTATTTTGCTGGCGTTACCGTTGTACGTGGTGGTAAACGCATAAGTCTTTTAAGCATTGATTCGGTGCATGCGGGTCATGCGGGCAATTACACCTGCACAGCGCGTAATAAGGCTGCCGCAAGCGAATACTCGGCCGCTTTGATTGTCAATGGTTATTTTTTTTTACTTTAAGAAACTAAACTTAGTTTAAGTAGTTATATTATATTTGTGTTATTTGGTATTTTTTATTTTAATAATCGTATACAACTATCCTATTCCTTAAATGTTTAAGTGCCTCCAAAAATTACACCCTTCGACTTTGGTGAAGAACCGGCGAGTTTCGAAGATTCTGTGTCGGTAACTTGTCTCATATCATCCGGTGATCTGCCCATCGATATCGAGTGGCTGTTCAATGATTATGGCATTAGCTCGTACTCTGGTATTACAGTGACCAAGGGTGGCAAACGTACCAGTATTTTGACCATAGATAATGTACATGCACGTCATGCGGGTCAATACTCTTGTAGGGCTAAGAATCATGCTGCCGCTGTGGACTATACCGCAGAATTGATTGTGAATGGTACTTTTTTAAACGCGTCAACTAACAAATGTAGTTTCTAGTTTTAAGTGTTAATAGTTAGTTTTTGTTAGTAATTTTTCTTTATTTTATAACCCTTCCCACAATGACTCACTTAAGTGCCTCCAAAAATTACGCCTTTCGACTTTGGCGTAGAACCTACAAATTTTGAAGACTCAGTTTCGGTCACTTGTCTCATATCATCCGGTGATCTGCCCATCGATATCGAGTGGTTGTTCAATGATTATGGAATTAGTTCCTATTCGGGCATTAGCGTAACGAAGGGCGGTAAACGTATAAGCATCTTAAACATTGATAATGTACACGCTCGACATGCTGGACAATATTCTTGTAGAGCTAAGAATCATGCTGCCGCTGTCAATTATACCGCAGAATTGGTTGTTAATGGTATTTCCAAAAAAAATGCTGTTTAGCTTTAAAAACTTTTTCATATTTATATGGTTTCCTAGTATTAATAGTTAATTTTGTTTATTCATTTTTAATTTTACTTTCCTTTTCCCCAAATACCTAAGTACCGCCAAAAATTACACCCTTCGACTTTGGTGAAGAACCTGCAAATTTTGAAGACTCGGTTTCGGTTACCTGTCTCATTTCTTCGGGTGACTTGCCCATCGATATCGAGTGGTTGTTCAATGATTATGGCATTAGCTCCTACTCTGGTATTACCGTTTTAAAAGGCGGCAAACGCACGAGCATGTTGACCATAGACAATGTCCATGCACGTCATGCGGGTCAATACTCTTGCAAGGCCAAGAATCATGCGGCGGCTGTCAATTATACCGCTGAACTTGTTGTGAATGGTATTTAATCTAATACTATAAATTTTATAATTTATAATATAATTTTGTTAATAAAATTTGTTTCAATTCAATTTATTTTTAGTTCTATACAAACCAGCCCCAAGCCCTTAAGTAAATACAATATAATTCAAAAAAGTTATTCAATACACCAATCATAGTCAATACACGAACCCACACTATACATTCATGCACCCATCATTTTTACAGTACATTTCAAACTTTATATTTTTTTTGTCATCACATTAAATTCCAGTGGCTCCTAAAATAGCGCACTTCGATTTCGGCGAAGAACCTGCAAATTTCGAAGATTCCGTTTCGGTGAATTGTCTGGTCTCTTCAGGCGATCTGCCCCTCGATATTGAATGGTTCTTCAATGATTATCCCATTAATTCATACTCGGGTATATCGACAACGAAAATGGGCAAACGCTTAAGCGTTTTAATGATCGACTCGGTTAACGCGCGTCACGTTGGCAATTTCACTTGCAAAGCTAGAAATCTGTGGGCTGCTGCGATTTATACAGCGGAATTAGTTGTAAATGGTATAACTTATTTTAGTTTCAAATTGGTTTTAAAATGGCGAAATTTATGTTCTTTTAAAATTGTGTTATCTAAATATTTTTTTTTTAATTTTAAATTGATTTCTAAATGACCTTGTCCTAAACTTATGTCCCGTCCAAAATTGCATGCCTGCAAAATGCTGCGCTGTTATAAATCAAAACTGTTTCTAGTGTAGAGACTTGTACAGCTTTTAGGATGAGAAAATAGGTTAAATGCTTTTTATATACTTTAATAGTTACTATTATAAATTTTTCCTTTTAGTTGCACTATTTGTATGTAATGCTAAACTAGCGCTGAATGTTAAATGCTTTTTTTAAATAAGAATACATGCCTTTGAACATGATGATCCCATGATGATCCATACTTGGATAACAACTTACTAGGAGTATAAACTTAATAATACAAAAATTTGGGAACTTTGGAACAACTGCAGAGAATATTTTAAACTTGTCCAATTTCATACTAAACCTGACTACTTGTTAGCAAAAACCATTTAAAATTTGTTATACGTACATATATGGCTAACAAGTTTCCTCTACGTTACCCTACACCATGTGCAGCACCGCCTAAAATTGTAGCCTTCGACTTTGGCAGCGCACCGACAAATTACGAGGACTCCGTTTCGGTCAACTGTCTCATCTCAAGTGGCGATATGCCCGTCGATATCACCTGGCAGCTGAATAACGCAACGTTGTTGAATTACTTTGGCAGCGGTGTGACCATCTTGAAGAGTGGCAAGCGCGCCAGCGTACTGACCATTGATGCAGTGCATGCCGGCCATGTGGGCAATTACACTTGTTTAGCAAAGAATGCTGCCGGCATAACAAATCACACGGCGGAATTGTTTGTAAACGGTGGAGCAAATTGTTTGAGAATATTTTAAATGTTCATTTCGAATTCTATTTTTATGTCGGTATACACAATTTTATTTTACCTTAACAATTCCTCCACAATTTCCTTAATCTCAGTGCCTCCCAAAATCACACCTTTTGAGTTTGGCGATGAACCCGCGAATTTCGGTGATTCTGTGACGGTGCAATGCACCATTTCGACTGGAGATCTACCCGTCGACATCACTTGGTTCTTTAATGAATATCCGATTAATGAATACTTGGGCGTGGTAACATCGAAGTTTGGAAAAAAAGTTAACCTTCTGACCATCGACTCGGTTAACGGTAATAATGCTGGAAACTACACGTGCAGAGCGAGAAACTTGGCACAGACGACCGAATATACCGCAGCATTAATTGTCAATGGTGGATCACTTTATACAATAGAAATACTCGTAGTAGTCAGTTGATTATTGAATTTTAATTTATTTTTTTAATTAATTTTTTCCTCTAAATAAAATCCCCTTAAACCATTTGTAGCCCTAAAAAGGTTAGAACTCCCAAACATAGCTTTAAGAAAACTTTTATGATTTTTAGCTTAAATTCCTTTTTATAATTTATTGTCCAACAAACTCTTTTTAAATAACATAGCAAATTTTGTTTAAAGACCGCTGAATTGTCCTTAACATCCTAAAAAGTTGTAAGCGCACTTTAAGATAGTTTCTTAGGACTCTTGACATTTTAAGGACGACACTGCCTACAAAAATATCCGTACCCAATGCCCGCAATTCGCGAATTTGACATTTCTCTCATGTTGTTAACTTTTCAAGTCCCACCACAAATATCGCCTTTCGCTGCTGGCACTCAACCCGTTCATCTCGGTCAATATCTGACCTATCAGTGTACCCTGACCGAGGGTGATTTACCGCTCAATATACGTTGGACATTCAACAATCAACCATTGGTAAATAATGACGATCAGGATATACTCATCTCGAAGTTGGGACGTCGCAGCAGTGTCCCACGAGAGTGTAAGCGCACGAAATGCGGGCAACTACAGCTGTCAGGGTTCGAATGCAGCGGGTCGTGCAAGTTATAGCACCCAACTGAAAGTTATAGGTCTCAGGCAGACATTGAATTTTGTATTTATTTTATGACATTTTTGTAGTTCTTTAATTTGTTATTATTTGGTTAATATTTTAATTTATTTTTAGCATTTTACTTTCGTTCCCAACAACTTTAAATTCCGCATTTTTTTTTTAGTTTTACCGCGCATCATACCCTTCGCATTCGAAGAAGGTCCCGCCCAAACGGGTCAATATCTAACACTGCACTGTTCCGTGCCCACGGGTGATTTACCCATGACCATTCAATGGTCGCTCAATGGCCGGCCGATTAGTTCCGAGTCTTTGGGTATTTCCACAATGTTGGTGGGTCGTCGCAGCAGTGTTCTGACCATTGAGTCGGTCGATCATCAACATGCTGGCAATTTTTCGTGTCATGCGGAAAATCGCGCGGGTGTGCAGGCCTTCTCCACGGAACTCAATGTTTATGGTTAGCTGAGGCAGACCTCTGAGACTATTTGTTTTTACCTTCGATGATTTCTCTTGTAGTACGCACAATGTAACAAATGTATCCTCTGTGTAGTCAAACTAACACCGACTCTAGTATTTACCTCTACTAAATGGTATTGAAATAAGTAATTGCTATGATAGGAATCAATTTGTGAAATACTTTGCTGCTGCTTTAGTGAATTCGTAATTGCTGAATTGTTTGAACTTTTAAGCTGCATGAAATGACACAGGAAAATGCTTTATACAAAATTAAATCACACAATGCATGGATATTATACCTACACGTAATTCTTCAAAACAACATAATCCATAATATTAAAATTTAAAAAAAATCAGTGTTGCCTTAAATTTGGTTTATTTGGAAAACATTTCGATTTTCCTCAAAGTAGGCAAACAGTACTTAAAACTGTTACATTTGATACCTAAATATAATAGATATAAAATTAAAAATAAATTTACAAATAAGAAGACAATCCATATCTACTACCTGTAAATAACGCCTAAATTTATACTATAAAAAGTTTACAATTCGAATAATTGTAATAAACTCTTTATGACTCAATGCAGTAATTCGCAAAACAGATTGGAAAAGCCTAAAATTAGGCAAAATAATAAGAAATTTTAAAAATAGCGCCAATAAAATGGTTAATCAATTCTGAAAATGCTTAAAAGCAGGCAAAATAAAAGCTGCAGTTAACTTTAAATATTATGCCGCAGCAATATTATCCAATGCTCCTAAAAGTGCGCTTAATTTGTAAATAAACTCTATACTCGTATTTGAAATCTTCTTAGTACTACCGAAAATCGCGCCCTTTGCCGCGGGCGCCGATGCCTTCTTTCCCGGTGACTATTTTACGCTGCAATGCTCCATCATACACGGCGATCATCCGCTGGTCGTCTACTGGTACTACAACGAACAGAAACTAAATGAAAGCCATGCACAAATGCTCGGCATAGCCATATCGAAAATGGGCTCACGCAGCTCCGTGCTGACTATAGAGTCGATACAGGGTGCGCACGCGGGCAATTATACGTGCTACGGTTTGAATGCGGCGGGTGTGACCAATTACACGTCGCAATTAATTGTGAACGGTATTTTCTTCGCTAGAAATATCAAATTATTATCAAATTTTTTTCAATTAAATATTAGTTTTTCCATTCAAAATTATAATTTTTTCCACTTTTTATTTCTTTTTTTTTTTCATACCCCACATAAACAAATATCACACTTCTGCAGTTCCACCCAAACTCGCACCACTGCCGCGCGGTGGCGCCGATGCACCGCTTTATGTGGGCGATTATTTTCAACTTTCATGCGCCGTGGTGCATGGTGATGCTCCGTACAATATCACCTGGTATTATAATGATGAGCCGGCCAATATGGTCGACGGTATTACCATACTCATGCATAGCAAACGCAGCAGCTCTTTGAATATTGAGAGTGTGCGTGGTGCGCATGCGGGCAAATATACTTGTATGGGCGCGAATCGTGCTGGATATACGACGGTCGAGACCAATTTGTCAATCAGGGGTTTGTTGTTGTACAAAATTAAATAAAATAGTTTGGCTTTTAGTGAATAACTTAGTTGATACAAATTGGCAATGGGCATCTTTCTTGTCTTCTCTATAGCTTAACTAGTGACTAATTGGAAATGTGTTGGTTAAATGCTGTATAGTTTTAGGCGCTTGACAATTAAAGGATCAGCGTACACTTTGTTGCTAAGATTTCTATGCTTAAGTGTGGACCTTGTATATAAAAATTTAAAATAGTTAAATGGCATTTAAAAAAGGGATCTTAAGATGCCTAAAAGTATGCTATATTTTAAAAATTAAACACTAAATTTTTATACGATCAATAAATTACATAATAGAATTTGTTTTAAAGTTTAAAGAAAATAATAAAAAATCAGTTATTAAATGTTAAGTAAACTTTAAGATTTCATATTAAGCTCCTAAAAATATGCAATATATTGAAATCTAATATTTCATTTTGTGCAACATTGAAATATAAATTTAACAAATAATGTTCATACAAAATCAATACATAAGTTCAATGTGAAATTCTTTGCATATTTTTAGGCATTTAATATAGAATCTTCAAAGTATGCAAAATAATTCAATCATTTAGCCGAAAATTCTAAAATATATTCTAAAAAATATTAATTTATCAATAAATAACACAAATTATCAAAAAAAAAACTATTGCATACTTTTAGGCGCTACAAACATTCATAGCTTCAACTTATACTCACAATATAACGCTAACCACTCGCACTCAAACTTTTCATTGTATCTTATAAAAAAAAACCTTGCATATATTTGTCTTTATGTACCCCCTGCACTTGTCCACGACCACAACCTGCTCAACAACCATTGTCATCACCTTTTGCTCGCTCCATAGAACTGCCACAAATCGAGCAGTTCAACTTCAACCCGAACGGTGTGAACGGAGGCCAAGCGGTGCGTGTCATGTGCATGGTCACATCAGGCGACCTGCCCATCGACATTTACTGGCTCAAAGATGGGCGTCCGTTGTTGCGCTCGATCTACCATAAAATCGACGAGTACACGTTGTTGTTGTCGCTGCGCCAGAGCACAATTTCCGATTCGGGCAATTATACGTGCGTGGCGAGCAATACGGCGGGCGAGGCGCGCAAGTGGTCGACATTGAAAGTTAAGGGTATGCGGGGCAATGGATTTCGTTTTTTCTAATATATTTTCTTCTGTTTTTTAGTTTTATTTTAATTTTTTTTATAATTCCCTCTTGAGGCAAGAAAAACAAAAGACTTAAGCAACAAACTGATTTTACTGTGTAAAAAGAATAAATAATTTTAATTATGTGTATTTTTTTTAAACTGTATATAAAACGATAAATTTAGACCCCGAACCTATAAATATATATATTTTGTTATGTAAAGTTTATTTATCTAAATTAAAATAATTACTTTACACTTCGTTCGGGTATATGAGATTAAGGAGTTACAAGTCAAACTTTCCTTTATATTGAATGTTTTTCCTATGAATAACGAAAACATAAAAAGTGGCAAGATAAAGCGATGCATTCATTAAAATTTTCAATTATTCTCATCATGAAGTTTCTATATACAAAAATCTCAAATTTGCCCCAAAAGAATTTCCTCGTCTGGCCGAACTTTCGCTCTCGTCGGCCACAAGTCGCGTTGGCGACTATGTGCAATTGACCTGCATTGCCCACAAAGGTGACCTGCCCATAGCGTTTCAATGGTTTCTTAATGAACAACTATTGTTAAGTGACATGGTGACCTTGGCGAGTGTGGGCGAGCATACAAGTTTACTGCTCATAAATCACGTTAAGGCACAGCATGCCGGGCGTTATACTTGTACGGCCACAAATACAGCGGGGAGGGCTAATAAAACGGCTGTGCTAATAGTTAACGGTATGATATGAAATTTCGAAATTGGCAAATATACGTTTTTTTTTCTCATCTCTTCTTCTTTTTTAATAAGGAATTTTTTTCGATCTATTTGACATTTTTACGATTTCTTGAACTTTTTTAAACGATTTTTATAATATTTTCACCAATTCGAAGAGACTGACAATTTTTGAAAATGCAGCAAAAACACGAGACTTTGTGCAAAGTTTTTTTTCCTCTTATGTTATATACATACATACATACTCGTATATACGATATCAGTAAGAATTACCATTGTATATATAAGCTAAAATTAATTATGTATAAAATATCATACCAAACAAAAAGTTAGTAGCAAATCTAACCAAACTCTAGAGACTCCGTTTGTAAAATGGCAAAACAGCTCAGATACGCATACATTATCACTGAAAGCACAATACGCACTCACACACGCACAAACACACACACACGTAAACCTATGCACTTGCGCGCTACATTCATAACAACAAAACAGCAAAACTACAAAAGTGCACCAAACAACCTCAAATCAAAAATGAAAAACACAACAACAACAAAAAACTTAAAAACAGCACAAACAATTTTTTTATTTGATATGAAAGCTTTTAATGGAATTTATCTTATAGTTTGCACTTTTTTGTTGTATATTTCGCGTGCCGCTAATAAATTCATTGAATATCAACTTAAATAATTATAAATCTGCAACAGCGAAAGACAATTCTAAAGACTCATTGATGTGCGCAGCAAAAACAAAAACAAAACAGCATATAACTTAATCCCAATCCATTGCCTCCATATCCTCCCTCCCTATCTTACCCACCGACCATCACAACTAATTACTAATGAGGTTTAGAGGAATATAATAACACTACAAAGCTCCCAGCTGTTTCATCCTTCCTGCCACCAGCCGCATCCTTAACAAATTCCCGCCTTAATTAACTTTCATTTCCGTTTCATCTTGAGTTCGTATACAAACGAAGCACTCACTTGTTGCATGGTGACAACTTGAATAGTAAAATATTGTCATCAGATTCGTGATTTGACTACACCATGCAACACTTCGTTTAATGCATGCTTTTGTAGCTTAACATTTATTTTTAAGTTGTTAACTTTAGTTTTCTTTAAATCACCAATTTTCGTTGTCCTTTTAACTTTCGTTTATTTTAATGTGCTTTATTAGTTGTAGTTTTTTAGTTTGTCTTTAGTTTTTAGATTTAAGCGATTTTGCAAAAATATTGAAGTGGAAACAATTTTTTTTGTTGCTTTTTTTTATAAGAAAAGAAAAAATTCTTTTTAAACTACAAATCATATCAACTCTCATTTCACTAAAGGAAAAAAAAACAACCGACTTTAGATATGATCTTTGATTTTAAAATAATAAAAATAAAAATTTAATAATTAAATAATAACATAAAATCTTATTATTTAGAAATTTACGAAACAAAAGACTTAAGCAACAGACTTGATATTTGCTTAAACAATTTTGCAAGAAGATTTAAAAAGAAAACGGCTGACCTTAAAAAGTTTAACAGCAACATTTTGTATCTCGAGAGAAGCGTTCGTTTCGTTTCAAAGACTTATCGTTCCTTACACGATGACCGCAGCAAAACGATAACAGCTGATTGTAAAGTATCGATTAGTCACAGAAGAGACGAAAGAGAAAATCAAATGTAGACTAACTTAGTTTTTGTTTGTCGTCTATAAAAACGAAAATATGGTACAAAGTTTTTCTTATAAATAAACAGTTTGAGATGTCGGCAATAAAAAACAAGACTCTGTGAACTCTAACCTGGAGAAAGATCTGGAAAGTGAAAGATGAAAAAAGATAAACTATTAACCCAAATTGATTTTGCAACGTGTTAATAGTTGCTTCAATATTTTTTTGGTTAAAATGTAAAATACTACGAACGATAACTAGAAAATTACAAAATCTCAATCCCAGACATTTTCGTCTGCACATGGGCAGTTCGTATTGCCTATCAATCGAAATACGAAATGATGTTGTTAAATGTTAACGATTTATGTCAACGTTGAATGTAAATTTAAATTTAAAGCTGAGTTTAATATAAAACAGTTTAATTGCTAAAACTGTATAATTTTTAGTAATCCAATTATTCAACTTAATGCAACCTTTAAAGAAAAATCAAACATCAATATTTTTGTAAGTATCAAAATAGCTGAAATGAATTTCGGTTTACGTAACAGCAAGTTTAAATAAATACAAAATAAATAATTATAAAAAGTTAAACAAACTTCTCTAAGGAAATTCATTTCAGCTAGCTCTGTAAGTCCGTCCATCCGCTTTAAAACACAGAACATCATTACACTGCCGCATGCTTTTACTTGTTAAACGCAAATTTTAACTTTTAACAAAGTATACTAATATATTTTTACTTTCTTTAAAACTCAACTCGACTAATCTACACAATGCATCGATGTTATACAATAACAGTACCACCAAGATGGATCTTAGAACCCACCGACAAGGCTTTCGCACAAGGCTCCGACGCTAAAGTTGAATGCAAGGCTGATGGTTTCCCCAAACCACAAGTGACCTGGAAGAAAGCAGTTGGTACGTTGAAAAGTCAAACAAATTTAAATAATCCTACTTTCTAGAAGCCTTCTAAATAATTGTATTTACTTAAAAAAAAATAGGCGACAGTCCCGGCGAATATAAGGATCTGAAGAAGAACGACAACATTCGCGTTGAAGAGGGTACTCTACACATTGACAACATTCAGAAGACCAACGAGGGCTATTATCTGTGCGAGGCTATCAATGGCATTGGTTCCGGCCTCTCGGCAGTGATCATGATCAGCGTTCAAGCTCCACCAGAATTTACCGAGAAACTGCGTAATCAAACCGCCCGACGTGGTGAACCCGCTGTACTGCAGTGTGAGGCTAAGGGCGAGAAACCGATTGGAATTTTGTGGAACATGAACAACATGCGCTTGGATCCCAAGAACGATAACCGTTATACCATACGCGAGGAAATCCTATCGACCGGTGTTATGTCTAGTCTCTCGATCAAACGTACCGAACGTTCGGATTCTGCACTCTTTACCTGTGTCGCTACAAATGCTTTTGGCTCCGATGATGCTAGCATCAATATGATTATTCAGGAAGTACCCGAAATGCCGTATGCCTTGAAAGTCTTAGACAAGTCGGGACGTTCTGTACAATTGAGCTGGGCGCAACCCTACGACGGCAACTCTCCACTTAATCGTTATATTATTGAATTCAAACGTTCTCGCGCCTCATGGGATGAAATCGATCGCGTTATGGTACCCGGACACACTACCGAAGCACAAGTGCAAAAGCTCAGCCCTGCTACAACGTACAACATTCGCATTGTTGCCGAGAATACTATTGGCACCTCACAATCTTCGGAAGCCGTTACGATCATCACTGCAGAGGAGGCACCTTCAGGCAAGCCACAAAATATCAAAGTTGAACCGGTCAATCAGACCACATTGCGTGTCACCTGGAAGCCACCAGCACGTACCGAATGGAATGGCGAAATTTTAGGCTACTATGTCGGTTACAAGCTATCCAACACCAACTCGTCATATATTTTTGAGACCGTGAACTTCCTTACCGAAGAAGGCAAAGAACACAATCTGGAATTGAATAATCTACGCGTTTATACTCAATACTCCGTGGTCATACAAGCGTTTAACAAAATCGGCGCAGGTCCATTGTGTGAGGAAGAGAAGCAATTTACTGCCGAAGGCACACCAAGCCAGCCACCAAGCGATACCTCGTGCACCACTTTGACTTCACAAACAATCCGTGTTAGCTGGGTTAGTCCACCACTCGAATCGGCCAATGGTGTGATCAAGACTTATAAGGTTGTTTACGCGCCCAGCGATGAGTGGTATGGTAAGTAGAAAACTGGAAGATCTACGATTAAATTCTCTAATAGCAATTAGTAACTTATAGATTTATTTTTGGTAAAATTAGATGAAACTAAACGTCACTACAAGAAGACTGCCTCATCCGATACCGTCTTACATGGTCTGAAGAAATATACCAACTACACAATGCAAGTTTTGGCTACCACCGCAGGCGGTGATGGTGTCCGAAGTGCTGCCATACATTGCCAAACCGAACCTGATGGTAACTGAAGTATTAACTTACACAATCTTAACTTATTACTAAGCGCTTACTTTGTCCCACAGTACCTGAGGCACCAACCGATGTTAAGGCACTCGTAATGGGCAATGCTGCCATTCTGGTTTCATGGCGTCCACCAGCACAGCCCAATGGCATCATTCAACAGTACACCGTTTACTCGAAAGTCGAAGGCGCCGCCGATGGTGAACCCAAGAGTCAGAAAATTCCACACTACCAAATGAGCTACGAAGCGACCGAGCTGGAAAAGAACAAACCCTACGAATTCTGGGTTACCGCAAGCACCAATATTGGCGAGGGTCAACAATCAAAGAGCATTGTGGCCATGCCTAGCGATCAAGTTCCCGCCAAAATTGCCTCATTCGATGATACATTTACCGCTACGTTCAAAGAAGACGCCAAGATGCCTTGTCTAGCTGTTGGTGCACCACAACCCGAGATCACCTGGAAAATTAAGGGCGTCGAGTTTACTGGCAACGATCGTATGCGTGTCCTGCCCGATGGCTCGTTATTAATCAAGTCAGTGAACCGTCAGGATGCCGGTGATTATTCATGTCATGCGGAGAATTCAATTGCTAAGGACTCGATTATGCACAAGTTGATTGTTCTGGCTCCACCACAGTCGCCTCAGGTTACGCTGTCGGCTACTACTACCGATTCGCTGACCGTTAAATTGAAGCCTCATGAGGGAGATACCGCACCTCTGCATGGATACACACTGCACTACAAACCAGGTGAGTTCGAATGCACCATTAGAAAATCCTTAGCATTCCAGCCTCCTAACAATATTTTAATACTGATCAAACAGTTAAAATTTTATTTTATTTACTTGATATAATTTCCATATGGTTTAATTCTATACAACAGAATTTGGCGAATGGGAAACAGCTGAGGTCTCAGTTGAATCACAGAAATCGGCCATCGACAATTTACTTTGTGGATCACGTTATCAGGTCTATGCAACTGGATTCAACAAGTAAGCTAAGAAGATAAACTATATTAAAATTGCTTGGAACTTTAATCCAAAATCATGGTTCAAGGCATATTTCCTTATCACTTCTATCATAACTTTTTTCAAACTCTTGTTAATCTTTTCTATTTCTAAAAGTATTGGCGCCGGCGAAGCTTCGGACATTCTCAATACCCGTACCAAAGGCTACAAACCCAAACTGCCCGAGAAGTCACGCTTTATCGAAGTATCCTCGAACTCAGTGTCATTGCATTTCAAGGCCTGGAAAGATGGCGGCTGCCCCATGTCACATTTCGTAGTGGAAAATAAGAAACGGTAAGTCGACTAATATTAAATGTAAATATTTGTGATTAAAAGTTAATTTTGTCTGTCAGCGATCAAATCGAATGGAATCAAATCTCGAACAATGTCAAGCCCGACAACAACTACGTGGTGCTCGATCTGGAACCAGCGACCTGGTACAACTTGCGCATTACCGCACACAATTCTGCTGGCTTCACCGTAGCCGAATACGATTTTGCGACATTGACCGTGACCGGAGGTATTTATATTCAGTTTTCCAATTTGCAATTTTTTTTTTGTAACTATAAACACCAAAAGAAAAAAAAAAAAAGTATCTAAACCTTATAATTTCACATTGCTTTTGTACATACAAACTACGTAAGAAGTCGACAATGTTGTGGGAATTCAAAGGAGTTTTCAACCACATCTTGTAAAAAATTAAATCGGAATTTGTATATAAAATCATATTGATGGTATATAACTCCTTAATTCGCACAACATTGTCCGTATACAAATAACAAAAAAATATAAATAAGAAATTGTTGATTTGAATTGATCGAAATAGCTACACCCGCTTTTTTGTGCAATTTGTTTAAACTTAAATTTCAATTTAAGCCATTCAAAGGTTTAACTATGATTTTTGCTTTTTCCGTCGTCGACTTTTGAGTTACTCGATTTTGTTTATTCTCATTTTGGTTTTGTTTGAAAGCACTTTCATTCTTAACTTATCGTTTCAAGCTTGTTCAATTTTGAATTATGATTTGTAATAGTGCTTTTCTATATACACCTTTTTGTTTTTCTTTTTGTATACAATTTTTTTAAACAATTGGCAAATTTTGTATAGTAAAAAGATGAAAAAAAAGTAATTCTATTATTTTGTACATTTTGGACCATAGTTGCAATGAAACGTTGTCAAAACCGTTAAAAGTATATATTTTTATTGCGTAAATGCAATTTGTTTTTCCCACCACCACCACAAATAAAAAAAAAATAAAAAAAAAAATAACTACCACCACCAAACCACACCGAAAGTTAAATGTACTTAACTGGAATAGCATTTTGTAGTTGACATTATCAAGTAAATTTATGTTTTTATTTTATATTTATTTTATTATTATATTTTTTTAAATAGTATTAATTTTAGTTGTTTTATTTTGAAAATGTTTAGTTTAGAGTTATTTAAACCAAGTAAATATTTTCCAAAAAAGTTTGACATTTGCGGTTTTGCTAAAGTACGTACACAAATGTACTGCAAAGCTATTTGAATGTCATTTGAACCCTGATTAAAATGTAAAAATTAAATTATGTATTGTACGAAATATTTCCAATATATTATATACCCAAAATGTACATACCAAAAAAACAAAAATATGTATAAAGAACGTGTAATAGTTTCAATGTTTATGTATTGCCGCTAAGTACCATATATCAAGTCTTGCTAAGCTTTAAGCTTAAAGTACTTAATTTCATAATTACTTTTTACACGTAATGTTTAAGCTTGAAGATAAACTAAAAGATTTGAATGTTCTAAAGCTTTTTTGTGCTTAAAGCGTTCATGTGCTTTACTAATATACTGTTAGAAGATTGAAAATTTTAAATACTTTTCAAAGCTTTCCATATCATGAGCTTTTTCAATCTTGAAGTAAAAGCTTTATGCTTTAAATAATTTTTATATGCATTAAAGCTTTTTACAATTTTCCTGAGCTTCCTTTGAAGATTTCTTGACCTAATACAATAAATATTGTCTGTCTATAAATACTCAAAACGCTCTTGTAATTTTTTTAAAAGTTAAAGCTTTTTGTAGTTAAAGTCTTATAAGAATAAAACATTCTTTGGAATAAAGCTTTATTAAAGTAAGAACTTTTGAGACGAATACTTTTTTGTATTGAAAAGTATCTTGCGTTTAAAGCTTTCTTTTGCTGTGGAAACAGTCTTTAGGTTTTCTATTTGCTGAGCTTTTACAAGCTTTAACCATCTTTAAATGTTTCGAAAATTTATATCGCTAAAATTCAAAATAAATTGCGTCCAAAGCTTTTTTCTAGAGACCACAAGCTTGTACAGGCTTAAAGCTTTTATTATAATTTAAAATTAAAGTTCTCCCAGTACCAAAATACAGTATTCACTTGGTTTAAGTAACTCTAACAAATCGATACCAAAAATTGCAATTTTAATTTCTTTTCAACCTTATTTAAATGCATTTTATAATTTCATTATCGTAATTCAAGATCAGTAACATTTCACATTCAATTCAAGCAAAAAGTAAACATTTCATTTTTTTTATAAAAAAAAAAGAAATAAGAAAACCAAAACAATTTTTGAATGGGGTTAAAAAATCTATACGAAAATTTAACAAACAAATCAATTTTGCGCCTGCAACAACCAAAGTGATGCTTCATACAAACCCAGATTCAACAAATTATTTCAAAGATAAATTTACAAAAAAAAATATAAGAAAAAAAATACATAAAAAGAATACAACTCGATAAGTTTATTTCGTTTTTCGATTTAGTTAAATTTTATATTTGAATTTAATTAGTTTATGTTAGTTTACATACGATTTACAGTTTATAGTTTTATTTACAAATACTCGCTCGTCTCATTGACATTACTAATATCTATTAAATTAACTACAACTTAATAGTTAATAACAATATATATATATATACAATATATCGATAATCGATTAATTTTAAGGAATGTCGTTCGATTTTTAAGCGTTCAAGAATTTTCGATTTGCTTTGAGTAAAACTAGTTTTACTATTTCTCTTCATATAATTAACATAGTTTTGGCTTTAGTACGTAAAAGGTTAAAAACAAAATTAAAAAAACCTAAAACAAAAACAAAAACAAATTGCATTTAAGTTAATCAAAATAAATAGTTACTTTTAGATATAAAACTGAACTTAAGTTGAAAGCCTTGTAGTGAAGACGGATTTTTGAAAATTTTACACACAATCTACTGAATTTGTTCTCAAAATCATTCTATATACTTGTATATGTACAAATTTTTCAATTTTTCACTACATAAAAGAAATCTTCTTTTAGTTACTTATTTTATTATTAAAATTTCATATATTCATATACTTAAAATATATTTTAAATAATTCATAAAATGAAAATTTCATATGTTTAATGAATGCAAGTCGCTATGGACCTCGTCTGGTCAATGTGAGGCACTTGCCGCCACTCAAACCTAATGAGTGCAATAAATCATTCATTCAAATAATGAAGCAATTTCATTATTTTATAATTTATAAAATTAAAAAAAGTAATGATATTTCATATATTCAATAAATAATTCATGAACATGGTAAAGGTATTTCATATATTTAATGAACCCGAAAAATCATTTATCAAAAGTATGCAGTCATTACATGAATTTATTAAATGAATTACTAAAAAAATTATTAAATTTTTTAAATTTAACAAACCAGAACACTTAACAAATTATTGTCAATATTTCATCATTCATAATTCACTAAAAAAATGCACATTCATCAAAATATTTTCGTCTTTTGTATATACAATCAAACATTTAAAAAAAAATTTGTTTCTGCAATCATAATCAAGCATTCATAAAAATAATGAACTATTAGCTATCGAAAAAAAAATCATTAATTATTCATACCCTTAAATTAATATTAAAACAATGAATATATGTATATATATACCAGAGCTGGGCATAAACTAGTTAAAAAGTTAAAAGTTAATCAAAGAAGTTTTGCTACTTGTGCTGGTGTAGCCGCTCCAGCTTCCACTTTACTACTTACTACTAATTAACGAAGTTAAATTTTTTGCTTATTTTTAACTTTCCCGTTAATTTCGAAAACCAATATAAAGTTAATTAACTCGCCTTAAATTGCTTTCGTTAATTCAAGTTAAATACAAAACGAAAAACTGAAAAAGAAAAATTAAGGTGTGGATTAAGGCGAATCGAATGATTTACTGGCAGATTATCTGCCTTCTTTGATATATTTAAATACAATTTTAACTTGTTCGTCGAATTTCAAACCACGTTACTTTTCAACAAGATTAACAAAATTAAATTAACGAAGTTAAGTTTTTTGTCGGATTAACGAAGTTAAATTCTTAATTAACGATGCCCACCTATGATATATACAAATATTCCTTTTTAGTAAACATACAGTCGTGTCTGTATATAGTGAACACTTCTATATAGTGACCACCCACATTTTTACATTGAGTACTCTAAATAGTGAACAATCGAAATGCTTTTCAAAATTTGTTTCACTATTTGGAGGTTAGTGAATAAAATTTTGAAAGCAAATAGCAATAAAAAACACAAAAAAAAACTCTACTGATGATGGTGGTATACTACCACTGCGAAGTCTACGTGAAAAAGCGGTCTGAAAGTATATTTCTGAACGCAAGAACAACAAATATCCAACTTGAAAGAGTGAACAACCGGGATATAGTAAACAGTCCTTGCAATAGTTGGTTCCCTATATCCAGACACGACTGTATTCGAATTAGTTTTAGAGAAGCATTAATCATTAAATCATTTATTGTTTTTGCATATACAAAAAATGCATTCATAAAAATAAGGAAAAGAAAATTCATTCATCAAATTTAGAGAAAATCATAAATTGTTCATACCATTCATTAAAGTAATGAAAGAATATATAAAAAGTTTGTTTTGCTATAATTTTTTTTTTTTAATAAAAATATATTTAAATTTTTATTTATTAAAGAAACATACATCATTTACAGTTATAAAATTTTCAAAAGCCACGCCTTCTAAAGTTTTAAACTCGTTCAACTTCGTTTCGTACTAACTTGTAAAATATAAAACTTAAACTTAAACTTTGCAAACGTTTCACATTTTTTCTATAAGTAAGCGTTTCTCTTATATACTCGTACATACATATTTAACACTAGTGTGCCTGTTGTTTTGTTACGTTCACGGTTTTTAAAAGTTCAAAATTTTATACTCTTACTAATTTTATAACTTTATCTTACTCTCTCTTTAAATACGTTAAATACATTAAGTTATGTTAGTGATTGATTTTTCGAATTTTACCAAGCAAACAAAAATTATTTTGTCTATTTGTATATGAGTATTTTTTACAAAAGGTACAAAGGTAATGTTCGAATTAGTTAAGCATAAAAAAAACGAAATAAACCTTTTTTTGAAAATATTCGAACCTCAAACAACAAAAGCAAACAAACAAACAAAAAATCGCTACCTTTGGTTGTTACAGGAACAATCGCTCCCACGCATGATTTACCCGAATTAACTGCCGAGGATACGGTTCGCATCATACTTTCGAACTTAAATTTAGTCGTACCGGTTGTAGCTGCTCTACTCGTTATAATTATAGCCATTATTGTTATTTGTATTCTGCGTAGCAAAGGCAATCACCACAAAGGTATATACCCAAACTATATTAACCGTAAATTTTTTTTCGTTTCTTTTTCTCTTCTTTTTATGAAATCTCTATCTGACTACTCGATTTTACGTTCGTTCGTTCGTTGGTTCATTCATTCATTCGTTATGTTTTCCGTTATACTCTCGTACAACAAAATAAAAAAAAAACTATCCTCGAAAAAAAACTCTAACCAAAAAAAAAAAATATCGTTAAAAATATGCATCCTAAAATAAAAACTGTTTAAATGTTTGGCTTGACTCGATTTGTAATTTCGCTTCGATAATTTCGAAATTCGAATATGAACTTCGAAAATTCGAAAAACATTAAAATTGCATGATAACGTTTATTATTGTAAACATAAAATATCAAAAACAAAAACAAAAACTTCATTTGCTTTGCTTTGGTTTGTATAAAACACGCATTTTCGAAAATTCGAACTTTAAACAATCACACACACACACACACTGCTATATCAGGCACAGTTGCGCCACTCGATGATGGACACGGCTCGGGCAATTTACACACGCGCATACGCCTGCCCGCCTGGATGCCCGAATGGTTGGACCTGAACTTTATGGTGCCGCTGATTGCTACCGTCATTGTGGTAGCGGTGGGTATACTTGTTGTTTGTGTAGCGCTTTCCAGACGCCGGTCGGACGATCTACGCGGCGGACAAAAGGATGTGTACTGTAGGTGTTTCCGTGCTTGGTTTTTAGATTTTTGTTCCTTTTCTATTCTACTACAATCACTTAATGAACATTTATTTTACAGCTTTAATTTGTAAGATTTTTACATTTTACTTTTCGAGTTTTATTTCTGTTTTCGTTATTCGAATTCGAAATTGCAAAAATATGCAAAACAGCGAGATTTATAATTGTTTTTCACTTGATTTTTCGATCAAATTGGAGTTAAATCTATATATAAATACAAAATGTGTTTGACATCTTGACAAATATCTGCTGAATTTGCTTTTAACATTAGAAGATACTTTTTTAAATATCGGTTTACTTAAAAAACTCGCTGTTTTCTTATTAATATGGCAATCGATCTTTTACTCCAAATGGTAACTCACGAATCGGTATATACTTAAATTCGTAAAATATTTTAACTATTCAAATTAGTGTTTACTGTCTAAAAAGTTTTAATATTTAGTAAAAGAAATACACGTGTATATAAAACACAGTTAAAGTAGAAAAATTCCATAAATGTATTAACTATTTAAATAGCAAAAGCATGCAAGTAAATGTTCTATACATTAATTTTCAATCATTCAAACACATTACAACATTTACCAACCTTACACAGAGATACTCGTACATAAACCCAAACAAAGGATCGTCATGTCATTTGAATCATATTCTAAACATAACTGATCTAAACTATAAACATTTTCCAATAACAGAAAACTCTGAACAACATTTTCTTTAAGTTTAATTAAACATAGTTTTCCGGTCTTTCTTTTAAACAAGTTTAAAATTTACACTCAACTTATTGAGACTAAACATTAACATTATTCAAATGTAAACTTGTTTAAAATTGAGATCAGTAGACGGATCTTACACTACATTTCTTCTCAGTTTGTTTGGTTATAATGAAGCTGTACCTACTAAATTATACATACTCGTTTACTTGTATTTTTAAATACATATTTTAATGTTTTTTGTAGTTATCAGTCGTAGTCAATGTTTTTTTATATAATAATCATCACTGTTTTCCATCACATCAACCAATTGGAAAAAAAGTAAAATTGTAAACAAACACTTTTCAGCCTACATTCAACAATGTTCTACAACTCTGGGTAAAATTTAAACAACAAAATGTTGAAAATTAATCAAACGTTAAGTGTAAAAATTGCAAACATAAGGAATTTTTTAATTAATTTATAATTGAAATAAACAATTTTGTTTAAACGAGTTGTTTAAAAAGAAATTGTGCTTAATTTCAACAAATTGAAGAATTAAACAAAGGAATGCTGCCGTTTAAACATTAAAAAACATGTTAACATTTTTAACTATTGAATTTTTCAACAAGTCTTAATTTTAAACATCGAAATTAGTTTAAAGTTACTTGTTTAAAGTTTCAATTGTTCATATTTTAAACCAGTTTTATGTTTAAAAATTGAAAATATATTAACATTAAAAGCTTGTTTATATTAAAAACTTTTCTAATTTTGTACACTATTTGAATTTAAACAACTAAAGACTGCAATTTAAACTTTAAATATTTAAACTTTTAAAGCTTAAAATTTAAATAAATTAAACATTTGACAGCCAAATGGTATTTTCATTAAAAATTAAATGTTTTCATTTTAAACATTTGACAACAAGTCTCCATATTACTTAAAACAGTTTAAACAAGATTTCAATTGAAACATGGAAATTAGGTTTGAAACCGTTTGAGTTTAAATACTTTATTAAACAAATTTATGTTATGTATTGTTTTTATTTTAATTTTTGAATAAGGTCAATGTGGAACTCAATTGTTAATGTACGCTGAATGTGGTTAACAGAAATTCGTAACAAAGTTTCGTAATTGAATCCAAACAAATTGAGAAGTGTTTTTGTACTTTGTTTATAAATGTTGTCCGAAAACGTTAGAAAATTCCCAAACCCCAGATCTGATTCTTTTCTGTATTACAACTCAGATAAACAGCTTACTTTCAGTTAGCCCTTAGTCAGAGGTTGAAAGCCAGAGGAAAATCAGATCTGAACTTTAAGTCTAATTTCTTCTACTCTACTAACATATCTAAAATAGTAAAATAAAATGTAAATAAAACCCTCACATGATACTTCCCTAGTTTTTTTTTTTAAACTAAATATAGTTTTTGTTCAAATTTAAGTTACTCCCTTTCGTGCAGCAGCCCTTTCAGCTGCCGCCTTGAATTTCGTATTAATTTTTTAAATATGTTTTTGTAAACCATTTTTCTATTTTTTTGTTTAATTTAAATCTAAACTAAAACTAAGATGCTTTTCAATCGCAAAAATCAGAACCAATTTGAAATTACCAAAAAAAGAAGAAAAAAAATGGAAAAAAAATTTGAATCATATGTAGCTCATCCATCATGAATATTTCCTTAAAAGTACGTACGTTGGTATATTTTGTAATTTTTGAAATTGTTCTCTTTTTCAAGAAATCGTAATGTAAATCTTTGAATTTTTATCACTAGTTTTGAACCGTTTGCACACACTACTTTACGAGTAAATTGCTTTCGAGTGATGCATTGAAAATTTGTAATATCGAAATATGCACTGCAAAAAAAAAGAGTTATTTGTTTGTTGCACCACCAGCCACTGTCATGGACTTTCGAATTAAACGACTTAAATAAAAAAAAAAACAGAAGTAAAGTAAGAAATAAAATTTTCGTATTTTTCGAAAATTTTTTAAAACTAAATCAATTTTTCCAAAATGAAAAAAATAAGAAACGGTAAAAGCATCTTCAGTGCGTATATTGAGCTAGCGATATCATATATTAATTCTAGACGATGTAGTTTACAATCAGACAATGGGACCCGGCGCCACACTCGACAAGCGTCGTCCGGACCTGCGTGACGAGCTCGGCTACATTGCACCACCCAACAGGAAGCTGCCCCCAGTGCCCGGCTCGAACTACAACACCTGCGACCGGATTAAGCGAGGTACAGTTATAAGTAAGCATCTAAATTTCCATACAACATTTAATCATATACCCTCGTTTTTTTACATATTTTTGTTTTTGGGAGAATTTTTTCCGTTGCCAAGTTGCCAAGTGTGAAATACGGACTGAGATATTGTGTTGCCAAGTGCTTTTTTGCGTATATTGTATTTTTTATATATACATATTGAACTCACACACAAAAATACAGCTAAGCTTTTCTCCATACACTTTATAAGATTTTCGTAGAATTCAGATGAGCGATTATTGAGCTTTTTTTAAGCAATATTTTTTAAACTAAATATTTAAATTTTAAACTCAAAAAAAAGAGCTTAATTAGCGCTTCTTGAACTTTGATACTTTTCTAATAATTCAGAAAAGTTTTTTCTTAAAAAAGATTGTTTCCATTTCGCATGCCAACGTATATTTTTAAATGTTGTTGTAAATTTAGAATTATTTTTTAATGCATTTTTTGTAAGGATCATTAAAAATTTTTATAGAATTGTTTTTAATTTTTTTCTAATATAAAATATTTATTTCTATTTCAAATCCCCGACTCCTGCTTTAAAACATCTTTATTTGCGCCTTAAATTTTGATTTCTTTATATAAAATATACTGTAAATCTGTTGTTAAACTACACAAACACATACACACATAAATATATACACACACAAATATCAATGCGTTATGTGACCATGGGCTTAAGTAGGCCGTGGCATGCGCTCGAACCATTCCACATGGGATCCCAGACGTCCAAACTTATATGAAGAATTAAAAGCACCACCAGTGCCACTGCATGGCAATCATTATGGTCACACCAACGGTCCAGCTGAATGCCATTACCGGCATCCAGGTAGGAAGAGTTTAATTTTTTCTTTTTATTTAATTTTTATTTGTTTGATTAATAATACTTCACTAACATTGATTAATCGCAATAATCGCGTTTCAATGTGTAACTTGTAACTTGAGTTTATTTAACCGAGCTTTAAGATACATATGAGCACAAAACGAACCGCACCGTTTGACTGCATGTCAAGTTCTGAACTATTTCTAACATTTCAACGATAAGCAAACCGTCGCTCTCGGCATTTGTCTCTCATTAAACGAACGTTGATTAAAACTGGTTTAAGGAAACGAGTTTTGTACATGCTCATCGGCGAATTACAGAGACTGCGTTTAGTTTAAGACTTTGAGAACAATTTGATAAAAAAAAACACTTTACTTTCGGCTATGCCGAAGCTGAAATGCACTTCGCCATTTTAGAGACATCAAAAAATTTACTTTATATATAAAAAGGTGCAGTTTGTATGGGAGGGATGAGTAGTTTTGGTACGATCTCGCTCATCTTACCCTCTGCTTAGAGAATATGACAACGTATAAAAAATTTCGATATCTCTTAAAATACGGCTGTAATCGCTGGGATAAATGGACAGATAGACGGACGAATTGACGGACATCTTTAAATCGACTTAGGATTCGACGCTGATCATTTATATTTGCATATTGCCATATACACCACTCGTCCTTATGGGCATTACAAATCGAAGAACAAACTCATTATACCGATACACTTCGGTACGTGCTTGCACGTATTAAAAATTGTTATTTTTTATATCATTTGTTAATTATTTTGTAATCAATCAGTAAGTAGTTAAATCTAACGGAATCGATATTTATAGTAAGTAAGGAAAGTTAAGTAAATTAATAATAATGGCTCATTTATTTAAAAGCATGTTTCACATACTTCAACACACTCACACAAAAATTCACAAAAATACTAAAACAATAAAAAAAATCTGCACTAAAATCTAATAAACCGTTAAATTTTTATTAATTTTTTTTTACAATTCAATTTATTTAAAATTAAAAACGTGTAAAGGCATGGAAGACGAAATCTGCCCCTACGCCACCTTCCACCTGCTCGGTTTCCGCGAAGAAATGGATCCCACCAAGGCCATGAACTTCCAAACTTTCCCACATCAAAATGGACACGCACCTGGACCCGGACATGCTGGTACTATGGGCCCACCTGGTCATCCTGGACATGTTCACTCACGCTCCGGTTCACAGTCGATGCCACGCGCCAATCGTTATGCTAGAAAGAACAGCCAGGGAGGACAATCATCGATCTATACACCCGCACCCGAATACGATGATCCCGCAAATTGCGCCGAAGAGGATCAATATGTAAGTGAGGGTTTGCTTTGTGCATAATCACGCTCGTGAGCACATCTTAAGCTATTAAGAAAAATTCAATGACCCAAATATAATTGTTACTAATTTAAATTGTATATATCTTAGCGCCGTTACACACGCGTCAACTCACAGGGCGGTAGTTTGTACTCTGGACCTGGACCCGAATACGATGATCCTGCCAATTGCGCACCCGAAGAGGATCAATATGGATCACAGTATGGCGGCCCCTATGGCACACCCTACGATCATTATGGCTCTCGCGGCTCGATGGGACGACGCAGTGTCGGTAAGTACCGAACTACCACTCCTAAGTTTCCGAATATCTTCATTAGAAGCTTGAGGAAATCTAAGAGTAATTTTGATATGCATTTTTATGAGAGCATAAATCAAAATTAAATTTTCTCAGGTTCTGCACGCAATCCTGGCAATGGTTCTCCCGAACCTCCACCACCGCCACCACGCAATCATGATATGAGCAACTCTTCCTTCAATGACTCGAAGGAGAGCAACGAGATCTCAGAAGCTGAATGCGATCGCGATCATGGACCACGCGGCAACTATGGCGGTAAGTTCAAAAGTCATCTTCACATTCGATAAAATTCAAAAATTTAAATTTTTACTTAGTATAAAAAAATTAAAATTGTGAAAACCGCCGCCAAAATTCGAAATTTTGTATTTTTAACACAAAAACTTTCTCTCGCATTTATTTTCGTATATTTTTTTCGATGTATAAACAAAAAATTAAAAACATATACATATATGTATGTATAAATAATCAGAAGACTCCAATGAGGGTGAGTGATGTTGCTAATAGTTGATTCAAAATTATCACTCATATTTGATGTTGGTTTATACGAATTCGATCTTAGGTTCTCATTTACTTTCTAATTATGTATATTTTTTTTCTATTTTGTTTCCGGTTTGCGCTCACTTATAAATTTTTCTCATCAGATTAGTTGAAAGATCGTTAATGCGCACCAGCTCTCGTTAAAAATTTAATTTTTTCTCATTTTTTGGCTCATATGTTTGCTTAAATGTTTTTTTTTTCACATGATCGATCATATAATTGCTCACATAATCGCTCGAATGCTCGCTCATATGATCGCTCATATGATCGTTCACATGATCGCTCAAATGATCGCTCACATGATGGTTAACATGATCGCTCACCTCATCGCTCATATGATCGCTCACCTGATCGCTCATATGATCGTTCACATGATCGCTCATATGATCACTCATATAATTGCTCAATTGAATAAACGCTCAATCATATGTTCACGTACATGCTTATGAGCAGAGTTTCAAATACTTCAAATTAATTCGCTTAACTAATTCGACCTTTTGAACTGATCGGGAGCGGATCGATTCGTATGTGAGCTTTTATTTTCAAGAGCGTGCGTCTTTTCGAACTCTTTCATTTCAATTCATGCCAACATCATTAGCGAAATTTCAAAAACAAAACTTGATCATTTCCCAATCACCCGTTTTATATAGTCATATATAAGTATTTTTTTTTCAATCACTCATTTCTCATAAAAAAAAAACAAAAATATAAATCTTTCCATTTTGATATTTATTTAGAGAAGTTCCTCTCTTCATGTTACAAAATCCACAAATTCCAATTGTATTCAAACTTTTCAATTGCAATTTTCGAACTCATACTGTGTTTTGCTAACTCATTTCTTTATGTTTTATGTTTCTCTTTGTTGTTTTATTTAATGTGTTATTTAAAAAAAAAATTTCTCAGAACATTTGGAAGTGATTTTTGTGTTAAAATACTTTTTTTAAACAAAACTTTGTTTATGTTTTTTTGGTACTGGTTTCTCAAATGCACAATTTCATTCATTTCGGCACGTTCATAATTTGAATATTTACTTTGTATATTTTATGTTTATAATTATATGTTTTATGTTTGTCACTAAATTTTTAATATTATTCCGGTTTCTGATTGTTTTTAATTTTTTTTTTTAATATTTTAAATTTTGCACTTATTTTTATGTTTAAGATTATTTTGTTCATTTTTTTCATACATCATTTCATGGTTTTTTTTTCATAGAATTTTGCATGTTTTTCAACATTTTCAATATATGTTTCATAGTTTTTGATTATGTTATGTGTCTGCTTTTTAAATTATATTTTGAAAAATTTAAATTCCAAATTTCGAAAGATAAAAAATGTATCATAATTTTTAACTTTAAGTCCGTCATGAATTCAAAAATTATAGTCAAATAGTTTTTATATTAAGTTATGTTCGGTTTTTTTTTTTAATAAACAAAATGTTAGCATCGTCAAATAAATTTACCGTTAATATTTTTGTTTAACATATTTTTTAATCAATGCAGAAGTATTTCCTAAAATTCATGAACATTTTCTTGTGTTGACAGTTTTGATCATTGGTTTTAAAATATTTTTAAATCATCACAATCTTTACTGAGTAGAGTATAAAATATCACCACAATGATATACTTTTTACTCAGTAAGGCCAGAGTTTAAAACTCATCACAGTGATGTACTCTTCACTGTGTAAAGATGCAGTACTCCAAAATTATCACAGTGATGTACTTTACTTTATAATTATAAACTTTTTACTGTGAAAAGTCACAGTTCATAAAATCATCACCGTGATGTAGTTTTTACTGTGTGAATCCACTGTTACAAACATCATCACAATGATATACTTTTTACTGTGAAAAGTTATAGTTTGAAAAATCATCACCGTGATGTACTTTTTACTGTTTAAGGACACGATAATGTACTTTTACTATGTAAAACTACAGTTTTTAAAACCATTACAATTATATATTTTTTACTGTGAAAAACCACAGTTTCAAATATCATCACAGTGATATACCTTTCACTGTAAACAAAAAAAAAAAACAATGTACACTGAAAAGAAAGAAAAACTTAATTTTAATCTTAAAAATTTATCTAACCAAAAACAAAAATCACATTTTTATTTTATTTATTTATTTTGTTTATTTTTCTTTTTTATTTATAAAACATTTTTTCTTAAAAACAAAAATAAACTGTCTGTCTGGTGGGGATATTGTCTAACCTAAACTGTAAATTAAGCAGCTGTCAAAAGATCCCCCCTACAAAAGGATCAGCGTACCACCGAAGAAATGCGCAAACTAATCGAAAGGTAAAGTATTCGAAAAAAGTTTTGAACTTAAATTAAAACTGTTAAAAATATTAAAAATCATAAATTCATTCATTTAAGCTTAATTAAAACCAGTTAAAGAAATCAAATTGTAATGGAAAATTTTGTAAAAGTTAAATTTCAAAAATTAAAACATTTGCAAATTATTTTTTCGTAATTGAAATTATTTTTAAAAAATTGTTCTAAATTTGTTCGAAATTTCTGAAAACTTAATAATTATAAATGTTATTTTTTATCAACATTTCGTACCTTCTTAAATTACTTAATTATTGCTAAGCGTTCAATAATAAAACACCGCGCAATATTGCATAATTCAATTATCAACAAATTATCAACAAACACTAATTGCAAAATGGTTAACATTGCATTACATTGCATTAACAATAGAAACTAAATATTTAATAATCGTACTTAACGTTTAAGCTTTAGTCATATACAATTATATAACTGTAATAATGTTTTACCCATTGTTTTTTTTTTCGGTGTTTGTCTCACTTCTACTTCTTCACTTACACCATTTTTTAACCACGCTAGTCGAAGGCAGTTGTAAGTTGGTATTTGTTCGTTTTTAGCATGTTGTCTAGCTAAAAGTAACCGGTAACCGGTAATCGTTTAAACGTTTTAATTTTAAGAATCTTCCTTCTTATCTTAACAAGAAATTAAATATTGGTTTGCATGGCTTTCGTTTTGGTAATTTCGTTTTTACTGTCTATTTTACATTACTTAACTTTGTTTCGTTATTTTCATTTTGAAGCAAATCACAGTTTGATAATTGTGCCCCTAAATACTTGAATGTGCTCTCATCATTTTTACCAAATATTTTTATAAACAAATTACAACAAAAAAAATACAACTTTTTATACTATTAACTATTTTTTGCAGCTTTCAGCTTCACATACACTAAACAAATTATTGTATCAGCAAAATATGAATGTGAATACTCATTAACCATACTTGTACCTTGTACTCACTCGTTACATTTTGATAGGATTTGATATTTTATTTGATTTTCAGGAGTCTTAGTAAGGCTTATTGCCAAATATTTTCAAACCGTTGATATGTACAATAAATAGGTAACAAAAAACTAACAGAAAAGAATCTTTTGACAGGAGAAACTCATTTAGTCACAATTATTCATCTCTCAAAAAATAGTCTAAGGAGATTCCTTTAAGAGCGAAAAATCCTCGAAAACCTCGAAACTTCGAAAAAAAAATTACAGAAATTGTGTGAAACAAAATTTTTGCGTGCCTCAAAATCGTCGAGTCAAATTAGCCTCGAAAACAAGCCTGAAAGGTTTCTCGTATATTGCTTGTATATAAAACCAAAAAATAATTCTTATGCCATGAAAAAAGTTTACTTCACGGTTTAAAAATGTAGAATGAAAAATTTACATTTTTGCTTTCATTTCAAACCTCGTAAAAATTTACTATAAAATTTGTTTTGTATTAAAATTTTTCTCAACTACATAATTGCTAACATCAAAACAAAAAACAGGCAACACTAATTGAAAAATTACAATAAGTAACGCTAACTAAAAACAGCTGTTAGTCGAAAACAGCTGACTGAACTGTTTTCGAGGTCGAGAAAAGAAGCACGAAAGTTTTTGAGCTTATCGAGTTTTCGCATTTAATGGAATCTTCTTACTATGTATTAAATATTTGAATTTAAGGTGCCAACTTAACCCTTGAAGTGATTTTAAGGTTAGAGTCTTTTTTAATGAGAATATGTCGGATACAAAAATTAGTATTTAAATTTTCAGCGAATTTTTGTATACCCATTTAGCTCTGCTTTGGGGGGGGAAACCAAGAGTAAGATTTGTATTAATGAAACTGACATTGCCAAGGATAGAGTTTTCACAGTTCTAGTTACCAAGAACATACAAAAAAATAGTTTTTTAATTTTTAAGTGCAAATAATTTTTGAAATAAAGTAATTTTTCAAAAAGAAGACCCGGTAAAAGTCTATTATGATATTATTTATTATTTATTTTTGGTTACTTAAAGGGTTTAATCAATGATTAAAAGGGGCTTGCTAACGATACCTCACTTGGATTGATTTGTATATTTGAAAAAAATACCTTTAAAATATTAAAAATAATTTTTTGACAAAGATCAGAGAAATTCATTAAAAAAATAACAGGACATAAGTAATCGGTTTCCGAACTAGAACATAGTTTCCACTTAAACCTAAAGTGAAACAAAACCAATGTTAGTCCCTGCTTTAAAATTATTCTAGAAGTTCTTATGTTTTTTTCACATCGTTTAACCCTTTGAAGCCATAACTGTTGTCGTCACACATTATCACCAATCATTTTGCCCATTCAATTTAAGCCATTTGCAACTGTCACACTGTTAAACAAACAAACAACAACAAATAATCGTGTTTCACACACCACTAAGTTCAGAATTCTTTGCTTGCGATCATGTTTTTACGTACTTAATTTATAACACAACTGTTGAAAACACTGTAAAAAACAACGCTGTTATGAGAAGCGTTTTAGTCGCTGCTTTGTTGAAACTATCCGCATAGAAATAATAATCCCAAAAAGACTGTAAAACGAGAACTTCTATCTAACCTCACTAATAACGAAATTTTGATTTTTTCGCCGACATTTAGAAACGAAGCCGGTCCAAAACAACTCCAACAACAAAGTGGCGCAGGATTCACAGCCTACGATACTATGGCAGTGTAATTTGTAAGTGTCTCGAGAGTGAAACGTAAAAAATGAAAAACAAAAGCAAAAACAAAAACAAAAACAAAAAAGAACACAGTAAGTTAAGAGCGTGTCGGCACATACCCACGCGAGTGAAAGAGACAAAGATACACACACACACACAAATCACACACACACACAAAACATTTTTAATATTATCGAAAGTAAAGTAAAGTAAAAACAAACAACAACAACAAAAAATATTAACTACAACATTTACATTACATAATTATATATATATATATTACTGTATTATGAAACAAGGTAAAATATTAAGTGTTCTCTACGTGAAAAAAAGGTAGAAAAAAAGAAAGTAAGAATCTTTATAAAGTAAAATTTGAAAGCGAAACTGCTGCATTAAGTAAACACCAGTAAAAAAAAGAAAGAAAGAAAAGAAACTTTATAAAAATTTTAAGAAAATCGAAAAGTTGGTAAATTAAGATTTTTGAAAATATCATTAAAAAGATTTTTTAAACTTTGCATTTATATAAAACGAAATTAAATTAAAACAAAAGAAGAAGAGAAAAGAAAATACTTTTAAGCAAACAGTCATGTTAAAAGAAACCAAATTGCAATTACTGTGTAGAAACAACGCTGTAAACTGTAAAAGTATGCGAACAACAACAACAACAAAAAACAAACTACTATGCGAAATGGAGATTTTTCGTAATGTCAGTTAAGGCATGTTTGATTTACGTTGTTTTTTTACGTTTCTTTAGCGCTTAAGTTTACTGCTTTCTGTCGTTTACAAACGAAGTAATTTTTTGCCATTTATGCTGAGCAGTGCGTAATTTTAATATGTTTTTTTTTTTTTAATCAAATAAGTCATTAATTAATATTGAGTATCCTATTAATTTTAATCTCTCTTTTATATATTTTATTTATAAATTATATGTGAAAATTTTTGCAATTGTAAGAGCAAGAAGAAGAAAAAAATCCAAGCAAGATTTCAAAGTGTCAAAGCGCCGTTGAAATTTATCCAACTGTGTAAATTTTACCGTGCCATTTGACTGTGGTGATATTAGCGTGTTTGAAGTCAATTGCAGCGTTTAAAATTAGTTTCGTCTTAGAATTACTCTCTTGTTTGTGTTAATTAATTAAATTAAATTACTATGTCGCATAATTATTTACACTTCTTTTACGATTTAACAATGTTTCGCAAAGATTTTTCAACTGTGTAGAAACGCGCTTCCAATTTTGAGTTTCCTTTACGCGTGGGTAAAACAAAAAAGCACTGTAAAAACGAACGAAGTTTATTACAATCGCCCGACGGTTATTGTAGAGCACAAATCAACTTCGCAAACACACACAAAAGCTCTTCCCGATTGTTTCCGTTTAAGTAGTCCCTCTTGCACTATGGAACCACATCACACGAGAATTGTATTATACAATATTTTTAACATTTATTTACAAGCTTTGCAAATTTTATATTTACATATTTTACTTTATTTTTTATTCTTGTATTGTATTATTTTTTACTTTTTAGTTTAACAATGTCTTATTTTTACAACGTGTGTAATTTACACACATTTGATACACACACACACACACAAATGCTTTATTTGCTAAATATAAGTTACAATTTTATTGAAAAAAAATTGAGTTTCGTTTTTCTTTTTGTTGGATTTATTTTTTATGCTTTCTTTTGATAGTTTCAAAGGTTTGTATTTTGGTTTACGCATTTTTCAAAATACTGTTTTACGCTATTTAGAAAAACAAAAAAACGGAAGACTGAATTAAAAAAATGTTAGAAAACATAGAAATTTGCTCAAAACAGCGGAAAAAGCGTAAAATACTGTCTTGACATGAGTTCTTTAGTAAATTGTGTTTTCAATTTTTTATAATTTTTATTATTTAAATCACAAAAAGTCGGATTTACATTACAGCTTTACTTTACAAACTAAAGAGCAGTTATGTGGAAATCGTATAGAAAAAAAGAAGCAACAGTAACAAATTATGGTTAAACCTAGAGACTGCAAGACTTGAAGCGTTTCATATGACTATGTCAGTTATTTTGGTTACTCCACTTCAACTTAAACACAGTCTCAGCTGACAAGTGAAACCAGAAACTTCACTTGTGCAAGTGTTGTGAAGCTGTAATAGAAATCCACCTTAAATTATGTTAAATATTACAAAAATCTCCTCTTTAATGCACACAGTACACAATTTCGATACAACATTTATATTTTAGCACAGTCTTATAATTAATAGAAAAAAAATACTTTAACATTTAACTGTGCAGTCATGTATTCAGCATGGTAAATTAAATACAATAACATGAGAGATTTTTTACAGAGTGCGTCGGTAAAGCACGCAAAATATTAAAAGTTAACCACCTATAAACGTAATACGTTAGTTTAATGTAAGAAATTGACAGTGTTTTGTTTATTTTTATCATACTAAGCAGTAACCGTATTTCGTTTAACTGTCTTCTTTAGTTTACTGTGTTTTTTACGGTGCATATTACATTTTAATTTACAATTGATGGTATAAATTAGTTCCCTATAGCAAAAGAAAACATTTATATACTTTTCCTAATTGCATAAATTAATTAAATTAACTGAAATGAAATAAAATATCGCATACATAAATTTTACACACACACACACATACAGACAAAGAAAAACCATTTACCCATAAGAGTATAGTAACTATTACGAAAGAACTATGAAGAAAAGTTTTACATTAATGTAGTGTTGTGAAAATATTGCTTGGAATATTTAAAAAACAAAAAAAAACATTAAATTTAAAAAACAACATTAAGAAAATATTACAAATATTAATTAGAAATTAGCTTACAAATGATTCAACAACAACAACAACAACAGTAAATAAAAGAGTTTCTTAAAAATTACACTTGCGAAAAGCAGAGTTGCATTCAAGTTTCATGTAAAACACAAAAAATTCAAAATAAAAAAATTATAAATGGAAGAAATCAAAATCAAAATACGAAAATTTACATTTTACAAATTCAAAAACCAAAAATTAAACATTTGGCAAAACAAAAACAAAACAAAAAACGGTTTGGTGTTAAATAAATATATAAAAAAAAACAAAAAACAAATACTTATCCAAGAAAAAAATGAAAACTTTTGGCTAAAAATTTATTCAAATTTTGGCATTGCTACATTCGAAATTTTCCATTTGCATGAAAAACCATTGAAACACACTTAAACACGCATTAAAACAACAACAAAATCAGCGCTTTATTATGTACCGCTATGCGGAGAAAAATATTTGTTTGTCCCAAATAAAACTAAATATTATTATTATTATTTGAATCTAGAAATTTTTAATTATTTGTATCGAAAATATGTTTTTTTGTCTCAAGCATACTTCTGTTTATGTCAAACAAACATTCTCTTTGCCTTAAACAAAAGTATTCTTGATACAAGTATGTAATTTTTACACATATAAATGTTTGTTTTGCCCAAATAAAACATATATTGCACTGAAACATATAGAGAATATTTGGCTATAGTGAACTTTGTATTTAGGACAACAAAATATGTACAATTCACTCAAACGAAAAGATATAAGCTTTACAATAATGTTACACTCAAACAAGTTTTATTAGATTCAAATAATTAAGTGCGTTTCAGTAAAATATTGTTTAGATAAACAAATGTTTTTATTAAAAAAATGTGTTTGGCTTAAGTATATTTACATAACATTTAATATGTTTCGCCCAAATAATATTTACTTCAGACACAAATATATTATCATTTGACATGAATAAATTTTGTTTAGCAAATAAACTTGTTTGATGTAAGCAATTATTTATTTAATATACAATATTTATTTACTTGTCTTAAGTACATAGTACATACAAAAATCTCAAATTATTTACTTTAATCGATATAAATAAAATATTCTCCAAACATGTTTTTTTATTTGGGACAAATAAATAAGTGTTCTCCGCGTCTGCATTAACACTGTACTTCGAAACGTTTTTACATCGTCTTTAGGTAGAAGTTTACAATGTTTAAGTGTATTCAGAACTTAACTTTGTTAGTCTCAAATACAGCGCTTCATTACAATGTTCGATTCATTAAATACTGTAATTTATCAACGTTTTTATGTAAAAGTTTACAATGTCATATGCTACTTTACTGTTAACATAAAAATCGCTTTCTAAAACAAAAAAGAAAACTAAAATTAAAACGCATAAATATTTTAATACATCGTACATTAAACATACATAAGTTTATTATACATTAACGCTTATTTAAATGTATTCTAGTTAAAAGCAAATAACTAAATTTTTTGTACTAAGGCGAAATATTTGAACATTTTTCATTTCTATTTAAATATCGTAAAACATATACATACATACTATATAGCATACAACAAAAACAAAAAAATCGAAATCAAAATTTCATCGTAAACTCATCGCACACATACACACACACACACACACTTTAATCGTAATCAGCCAAAAATCATTAAAAATCATAAAAACTCATTCAATAAATCATAAAAAATCACGAAAACTCATCTAAAAAATCATAAAAAATCAGCGCTAGTAAAGAGAAAGAAATAATCAATTTTTTACTATTTTACACAGTACAGTCGTGAATTTTAACTTAAATAAAAAAGAAAGAAACAGTAAACACATACATACATCTCATACATACACACATTTATTCGAAATTCGTAACTTATTACTGAAACTCTATCTTAAATGTCAGGTTATACATATTTACTTAATATACATATATATATATACATAATGATATGATAAAAGAAACCGTAAGAAAACACTTATTAAATGTATGGATTGAAGAAGAAGAAAATAAAGTCAAAAGGAAAGTAAGAAGAAGAACCTACAAATTCCGTAAAATTTAAATTAAATTAAATTAAAATACAAGAAAATAACGTACGTTTGACATTGCAGCCATGTAACTACGTTTGCGCATACTACCAAATTTAAATTATAAACAACCAAACAAACAAACAAATAAGTAAATACAAACAAAAACAATGAACAATGAAAAAACCATATAAAATCAACCAAAAAAATTCATAAAACTATAAATAAACATTGCCACTTCATGTTGGATCAATACAAAAACAAATTGCGTTTTCTTGTACATATATACTTTATATTGTATATATATATTTTATTTTTTTGTTTCTAAGTGGATTCTAGTTTTGCCGCGCAGTGTAGTTTATATGCGTAAAAGCACTGCTATACCGCGCTACTGCAGTCGGTAGCACCGTTTAGACGGCACTACCCAGATTCGTTGGTTTCGCGCTTTGACAGCTAGATGGTGCTGTGCGTACTATGTCGATTTAAGTAAGTATCGTGAACTGTTAGTTCCAAATCCTCTTTAAAGTTGTGATATTTTTTATTTTTATAAAAATTGTAATGAAAATTCTTCAGGAAAAGTTTTATCAAAAAAAATTTAAACTGTTTGATTTGAAATTAAATTAAATGTTGTAAAAAAATATCAATTAAGCAACAAAATACGAAGAGACAGACAGATAGAGACGTTGAACTAATTCCCGAAAAAGCTAGATTAAAAAGGAAAACATAAAATGGGAGACTCATACCATATAATATTAGGAAAATAGGCATTTAAGAGAGCTAAGATTAAAATATATTATTAAAAATATTCAGAGATACCGACAGACAAACAGACGTTGAATGATATATAAATAATTGGATCTGATTATAGCAATTTTACCATAAAAGTTACTTGAAATTTTTTTTTTATTTTGAACGTGTATAAATTTATGTATATCTTGATAATACTAAAATCCAACCAATACTGTAGTAGCAGTAAATATCAACTAATTATGACGTAATTCCCATCGGATATAAATGTCCTTTGAATCTAGCCAATGTAATCTTGCGCATCGTAGACCCTATTAATGTTACTGCGATGGCGTCCTCGTTGCGTTGGTTTTTCTTCATCAATTCTAACGATTTAATGTCCGTGAGTGGGCGATATTGGACAAACAAAACGGTTTTCTGCCAGAAATCCGAAATAGCAAAAAAAAATAGCAAATACGGTGTCAAGGCTGTACACCCGGAAGTAATGCGCTTTTACCACCTCTGGATAAGCAAGGGAACCCAAGCACAATTCTATGGTGCTTAACTTAATCGGATTCGGATTCGGATTCATTCAGACATATCTGAACTTTGTTTAAAAATATTTTTCTTTTCAATGTCAATATATTGAAAATCATGCGATGTATATGAGAAGCTTTAAAGCAAAGCCGAAAAATCCAAACTATTTATAGGTTCTCAAAAGCTTTACAGGATTTGATCTTCAGATAGATGTGTAGCAGTCTTTTCATCATTGTTTAAAATATTTTTATTTAGAATCTTTTGATTTTATCTAAGAATTCTTATCTTGATTTTGAACATAACTGAATGCAGTACACATACGAGAGTGATCCGATAAGTATTTAGCCTACAAAAGAAAAACGAAAATTTTGGAAAAGTGGCAATTTATTTCTCAACATAGTCTCCTTTTAACTCAAGTGAATCGACCCAGCGATGCTCCAACTTCCTTAACTCGTCTGAGAAATACGTTTTCTCGAGGTCTGCAAAGTAGGCCTTCCTCGGGCGGTGAGGCTAAGCGCTTATCCGACCACCCTCGAACATGTGGAGTAATTTATTCCCTAGGCGAATATTCAGTGCATCTGTCTTGCGTTCGATGTTATTTGTTAAGGTCTTCCAGTTGGAACACCACCATGAGTAGGTAAGTGAAGGAATGATCGTGATCAAAAAGAAAAAACATTATCGATATTAAATCGGTTTAAATTTCCTCATAAATAATTTTATACTCACCTAATTCCAGTACAGTGTCATCACTTTGCAGTGTCCTGGGTATACCCTATTCAAATATACCCCCTGTACAAATAATGAATTTGGGGTGTGTCACCAAGTAACCGCAAAAACGAACACACACAGCGGCAAAATACAAAACTTAACTAAACAAGTGCAAGAACAACTACAACAACTACAACAGAAACAACAACAACACACAACATGAACGGAAGTGGAGAACGAACCTGACGGCCGGTTTGTTGATATGAAGTGGCATGGAACAAGCAACGCAGGATCCGACATCTGACTTGACCCCAAAAGGCAACCGAATGAAAATGGGCAAAAAAATTTTCATAGCTGGGAAAAGTTGTGTAAAAAAAAAAATAGAAACAAACGCTACGAAAATAGAGAAAATGGAATTATAAGGACACTTTAGTGGTTTCGCATCGCATGGAAAGACGCGACGTTGCTATTTGGCGTCGCTAAACAAGCCGCGCAGGTCGAGGGTGCCTCTGCCTCTGTGGGGGTGAGTATGGTGAATTTTTGTATGGGATGGGGGGTTGACGACGAGTGACAGCAGTCGGGGGCGGAAGGCGGGTAGTTAACGCGTGACAGTCATGCGAGGCGGTTTTTGTTTTTGCTCTTTATTGTTTCATGGCATTACAATTGTATGTATGTATGTAAGCACAATTGTTGTAAAACAAAAACAAAACAAACAGAAAAGCTAAATTTGACTTACTTACGGAAATAAGTTTTAATTGTTTTGGGGTGCAATAATGACAGAACGCCGAAGTGAAATTTCACTAATTAGAAACGAGTGAAAGAATTATGCCCGCTGACATTTTGTTACCGTTATTCTTACGATACTCTGAAGCTTTTAAGGCCCACAGCTGATTAAGAGTAAAAGCTTTTAATAAGATAGTATATATATTCCACAGAAAACATATCAAATCTTTTTAATATCAATATCTTTTTTAAATTTTAAGCACTTAATAGAATTTTTTTTTAATTAATGTTACATAAAGCTTTTAGAGTAAAAAATGTGTTTTTAATTAAAGGTAACTGCTGAGTTTTTAAAGCCTCAGCTGCTTTTTGAATTTTAAGAATTATTGTCTACTGTAGATTTAAGAAATCTCATAGAAAAAATTTAAAAGCTCTTTTGAGCTTATACTTAAAAAAGTGCAACTGAACGAACAATTGCAGTAGCTTTAACCTTAGCCTTAAGCAAGGCACAACCCAGCTTCAATTACTGGCGACATAAACAACTGAAACATTTTTTTTAAATTCCAAATATAATTTCTAGCAAGCATTTGGCAAATCATGCAGAAGTTTTGGAAATATAAAGCATCTCGACCTACACCCTACATGGGTGACTGCGCCAAATATTTATTGATTTTATATTAAAAGCCTCCAGCACTAATCAAAAAGTAATAATTTTAGGTTAAAGCGTTTTGAAATGTAAAACTATCAGTTTTATTGTTGTTAAAAGTTACTCAAAAATGTTCGTTTTCTGTAGCTAAATTTTTACGAGCTTTTATTTTTTAAAAATCTTAAAAAAAAGCTTTTAAAGCTTTAAGCTTTTGAGCTTTAAGCTTTTTGAGCTTTAAATTTTTTAGCTATAAGCTTTCTGAGCTTTATGCCTAATGAAATCTACATTTAAAAAAAAGTATGACTTAAAACTGCCTCAAAAGAATTTGTTAATTATTTGATATGTGATTACGCATATACATACATATGTATATACAATACTTAGGTGTATATACATATGCCCCAGCTGGTTAATAAATCAACAAATATTTATCATTTGCCGCCTCTACTCGTCAGGCGATGTGCTGCAGCTATTTAAGCTATTTAAGCTATTAAAAATATCTTTACTAAGATACTACAATATGCACCGACGAGCTAACACCGCCTGGCCAGGTATCTGTCAGATACTTGAATCGTCATTTAGCTTTAACGATTTTCTAATGCACGCTAACTAATTTTTTTTTGTTTTTATACCAATTTTATTTTTGTACTTTTTATCTTTTTCTTTTTTTATTGCGATTTTACTGCCGCCTGTCCATAACTACTTTTTTGATATTCAGATTTTGTTGTTGTTGTTGTGGTTCGTTTTTGTTGTTTTTTTTTTGTTGTAGTTTGTAAATAAAGTTCGTCATAATTATGTTTAATGACTTGAGTAAATAAATTAACTCGCATTAGGCATCTTATAGATTTTAGCTGTTTTGTTGTTGCTGTTGTTTTGTTTTATTTGAATTTTATTGTTTTTAGCGTTTTGTTGTTGTAGAAGTGTTTTTGTTTGTTGTATGGAGTGTAATGTCTCTTGAAGTAAACCTATAAACCTACTTTGGACCTGACGACGACGACGACGCTTCGACATTTTCGAGCAGCGTTAAGTAGAAGTAGAAGTAGGCAATGCCTGGCAGGTATGCATTGGATGTACGTATGTATTTGTGTATGTATGTGCCCGCACGCGGTTAATAAACTTTTGTTTTGGCTGTTAGTGAAAATGAATTCAAGGTTTTATTTACAGCAATTTTTTTTTTCGATTTTTTTCCGTTGGTTGAATGGTGGAATGTGGCGCTATAAGTGGATCCATAGCTGGTGCAATATTTAATATTTGCTCGAGCAATCAAAGATTTTTAGTTTCTTGTTGAAGTATTTATAGGAAAAACATGTTGAGGCTTGATCGGTGATTTTTCAAGTTATTGCCCAGCATTTTAGTATTACGAAGACGTTCAAGTGTTTCAAGTTCGAGTTGATTTTGATGGGAAAAAATGAATCGATGAAATCTAAGTTAATAACATATAACTGGGATATTGCAGAAATATCTTAGCCAAAATATTATTCGAAAAACAGAAGATCAAAATCGAACCAAATTTGTTTGTTTTTGTATGCACCACTCAGTGGTGAATAAGAATACTCAAGATAGATAACATATATTGAGCCGATGTTGTGTAAGTTATTGCTCTTAGACGAACTGGTTAGATTTTCCCGAAACGATCTGGTTATGTTTTTCAGTCTATACAGATTTCTTGTTAATACGATATCTTTGGTTAAAAATTAAGTTTTGGAAACTATTAGAGTGGTTTTGTTAATTTTTTTTTGTTAAAATTAAGCGCTCATAACTAAAATTATGGGCCATATTAAACCCTATCAGCTCCTCAAAATTAATCAGCGAGTGTAAAGCAAAACTTAATAGTATTGCTAAGCACAATGAACTAGTACTTGTATTGGTTCCTGGGAAATGTCGTCTTGTAGTAAATGAACTGGCCGACCAAATGGCCAATGAAAGTTTTGCAATTTCACTATTGGCCAATTCTTGGTATATGTTCGACGGATTAGCGACTTTATGGACTCGATTCATACTAGAAGGTGGTCAGGTCTAAATTCCAGCAAAACCACTAAGTGCTGCATAAAACAATCGAATAGGAAATTGTAAGACCTGTTGCTAAGGTTAAGAAGGAATGACCTAAAAGTACTGATTGGTGTAATTTCGGCCAACATATGACTAACAGGGGCGTCATCAACGATCCAATTTGTCAGTTCTGCCTTGAAAGCGATGACACTACCTCTGTATGTGTCCGGCTTTTGCAAGAGCGTAACTGTGAATACTGAGTGATGATGTGTTGAGTATGAGTATTAATCTTACTCTCCCTATCCATATTCATTCGTGAAACAAAGAAGTTTCGGGGATAGCGTATCATATGAACCTATCTTTATATATTGTATATCTCTACTTTCTCTACATTATTATTAATAAAGGCTTTAGATGCACTGCGACCTGAAAGATCTATTGTGCAGCCTCGTTGTCCTACAAACAAAATTCTAGACTATTTATAAATCTCGTAATTGTTGTAGGCTTAATTTTTACTATATCATTAGGAACTAGAATCTCGTTGCCTAAGTAGTCAAGTCTGCGTCTTGCCATTGCTGGACAAGTGCTAAGAACAGAGTCGGTATGAATCATTTACTACCACTCCTATTTTTATCAGATGGTAATTAAGTTTACAGTGTCCTGTTAAGAATTCACTATGGAGTTTTATATCTTTTCTGCTAAGGTTGAGAATAGCTTCATCCTTGACATGTACTGGGTCAATGAGTCTTTGTTGACTGCCGCATGCCTGTTTGGGCTCTCCAATGCTATTATTTAAATTGTTAATAAATTGTTTGTAATTAATATTAAAATTAAATATATTTACTCATATCTTATAATTTTTTAACTGAATTTTTGGTTTTACTCATCTCAAGGATTATTTAAGTTTGCTTTTAAAAATGAGTTTTCTATTTATTATTATTTTTAATTTATTTATAATTTATTATGATGCTTTTTAGCACTTAAAAGAGCGACATTTGAAACTGAGTTATAACCCCGAATTTTCCCAATTAAAATTTCGTTAGTATTGTCATCGCCATTTATTTCGGAATTATTCTTTTCGATATCATTTGTTAATTGAGCTCTTTAAAATTTCGAATTTAAATCGTGTGTCTATCCCCGAAGAAGTTATCCTTCACATACCTCAACCGAAAAACCACGAAAAATACAAGCACACAAACACAACAACAACAAAAATCACCTACCAAATAGCACATAAAAATAAATCACCACAATTTAGTGACAAATTTTAAGCTCACAACACATTTTCCTCTAAATTGTCGCATTTTTTTTCCCCAACGGAAAATCAGTTTTGCCTATTTTTAAAAACACTTTTTTTTTCCTGCAAAGCTCATAAATTGCTGCGGGAAAATGAGCGTTTTCCATTTTTTTCACGTCGCCACGAACTGCTTAAAAATCGCTTCATCGCTTCATATAAATTTAGCCTGGATCCGCATTTGAATCATTGATAAATTATGAGGGCCATTCCGACTGTTACAGTTTAGCAGCGCTCGTCGCGTTCTTGAAAGTAGAAAGCTTTTCTTTTTTTCCCTCGAGTTTTTTTCTTCGGTTTTTTATTGTATTTTTAAATTTAAAATGATTTCTTTGTCTTTTGCGGCCATAATTTTCTCATTTTAATGGCCTTCGTTTGTCGTAATTAATGCTTCGGTTTAATTGGTCCAGAAATATCGCACAGATACTTTTACGCGCATTCGATAGATACGAGTACAGCAAGCGGTGGTATCCAGCAGCTACACGTGCGCTGCGCATGTCAATAATTTGCTTGCACTGAGTTTGGATTCGGGTGGATCGCTGAATAGCGCAAAGATGCTGGGGTTAGATTCGCAAATGCCACACAAAGCGAAAGTAACCGAAATGAGGGTTGGTTGGTTGGTTGGTTGCCAATTTGTTTCGCTATCCTGGTGCTGATGAGGGATGCTGTACGCCATTTTGGTTGTGCAGAAGAAAATTTATATTCTATGAATAATAGTCAATAGTTAAATTTTTTGAAAATTTTTAGTTTTAATCATGGTTGAACAAAAAGGTTAGGAAAATAGAAATGAGAATGCAAATTAAGCGAACTCAGCTCGATTTCTGAATTGTTTCTTCTTATTTTGAAGTTTGTTTTTTTATTTTTGACAACAATGGCAGTAACAAAGTGTGCCAGGTAGTGAGATGATTGGAGCTTTCACTCTCATTGGCAATCTTATAGTCAAAATTTCAATTTATTCCATATGGAATTGAGATTCATCTTTTGACTTCAAGAGTACTCTTTCAACTTGGCGCACTTTGTTAAATAAACTCTGGGGAGAAGGACATTTTTCTACTTTCCTCACTTTATATTTATTCCACCATGGTTGCAATCAAACATCTTCTTTTTTTTCAGATAAAGTTTAGTTTTTACTCGACGTGACTTGTGGCATGTATGGCCACAATTACTAATATCCACTGTCCGTGGAGCACATGTTTGGCATTTGCAGAAGGATCAAGAAGTTGTGGACCTAGAAATATTGAGAACGAAACATACCGAAAACTTTAATCAATAGAAATGAACAGTTGTTTGACACAAAGATTTTTCTCAAAACAATTCATTGTACTAAGCACAAACAATAAGTAAACAAAAGAATTGTTGACTTTATATTCCTAAAGAAATTATGTTAACTGATTTGGTTTCCTCTTCACACAAAATATAATTGACGATTTTTTGTGCTTGTTATTTGTTATTAATATTGTATTATTTTTTTTGTTATTATGTGCTACGCCAAAAATTTTCAACTGACTTTTTGGTTTCCTTTTTCAAAACTTTAATTGAATTGTCTTTATTTTTTAATTTATTTTGTTCACTGTACCATGAAAAATAGTTCCAAATCATTTTTGGAATAATGAAGACATTTGAATTATTTAGTCTGTGCCATCAGACAATATTGAATTTGCTGTCATGTCCTGCAAGCGCCTCGGTGTGCCATCACCCGCGAAATTCAATTATATATTGGCGCCCATTGCCACCACAACAACAAAAACAAAAGAAGCAGCAGCAGCAACAACACCACCAACAACAACAATAAATATTGATTATCCTGTCAACATTTACATATGAATTCAATAATTTCCGCCTCTCTGTGCGCCAATTTGAAATTCAATACTTCCGCTTAAATACGGAAATAGGAAACCATACCAGCACATTTTCACATTTTCTATTTTCTAAAATTATAGACAAAAGCGTCGTTTATCCAGCCCACCCTTACACACACATACATACACACACATGTATATATCCAGCACTGGGCCACCCATTGACAACCACATATAAATATATTCGTACATACTCGTATGTGCATGATGCCGCAAAATAATGACTTAACTTAGTGTGCCACATTTACCACCACAAGTACACACAGCACACATGGAGCCGCCCAAGTCAATTCAAAAATAAAAACTACAACAAAAACAAAAACAAAAAATAAAAATTCTATCAAAACAAACACGAAAGGGTCGAATGGGTCGAAAGGGTGTGAAAATAGAGTGTTGCGCGTTCGATGCAAGAAATTAAATTAAAAGGACATGCATACATTGTCTTGTCACAAACACACGCACACACACGCCTATACATACACGCGCACAAACATGCACTCACACTAGTACAGCTAGTACAGCGGTAAATACGCCTGTACGCGCAATTAACGTAATTAAAAGCGGCGGAATTGTATGCGCTGCGTTTGTGTTGGAGTCGGATCTTTTAGCGGACATTTTTGATAAGAAGAATGCCTCGCAAGGGATTCTATAAATGTTAGTGCAGGGACTCTATGTAGGGTTGTACTCAAGTTCGTAAGTAACCGAGTTGTAAGGCAATGCTTAAGAAAGAATCTTATTCAGTTATCTGGTGCCTTGAAGTATGCAACACAAAATTAATATTTTAAAATCCGAAAAAAATTAAAAATTTAGTTTGAAATTTCCTCTCTAATTTAAAGTTTCTCATATTGGAATATGGACTTTTTATTAAAAATTATCGAGTATTGTAATATTTGGTGTCGAAAACTTTTCAAGAGAAAAATCGTTCAACTTGAAAAATTTTAATTTTATAATTCTTCTTGTTTAAGATATTTTTAAGCTTTAGGCAAATTAAGTTAGCTTTTTTGTAGTCCACTTAAATTTTGTTCTAGTGATTTGCATTTAAAATTTAATTTAAAAATTATTTCTTATTGAAAAATTAAAAGCTTTTCCTCATCTTAAAAATTTCAAAGGTTTTGCTCTCCTTTTTAAAAGTTAAGTTTTTATAGATATTTAGGCCTTATAATTTTTAAGAGGTTTCCGAAGCTTTCATTTGTTTTTAATTATATAAAGCTTCTAAGCTATTTAAAACTTTTTAGTTCGAAATTAGTGCCAGAAATCTTAATAAAGTTTTTAGTCTCTAAACTTTAAAAGCTCTCAGTGCTTTCAAGCTAAAAAAGCTTTTAAGTTTTTAGTGCAAATGTTTCATAACCACAATTATTTTACGCATCACTATGCCGCTCCACGGAGGCGCACATGTGTTGCACGCGGTGACGTTGTTAAACCCCAATTTAATTAGAACTTGTTAAAATGTTGTAATTGTAATTGAAGACCATTAAAAGGACACACTTACCCACTCACACACACACATATACTCAAAAAAATACTCTTTGACATACACCGGCACAAAGGACACTCTTGACATTTTATAATAGGTCGACCGCGACACAACCACCACAGCACAGCACAGCACAGCGCCCAACGATTAGCATAATTTTAGGCGCGCAAAGCAAAAATAGGTTAGAACGAGCTTCTTTTTTTGGGCGTTGTACTTGTACCTAAGCGAATCGAGTGAAGCACCTTATGCGCGATTTTTCATCCTTCCGCCAACGACCACTTCCGAGGGAATTTAAAATTTTTTTTGTCTGCCGGCGAGTGGTGACCATCATTTATCGCTGGTATCAAGCGACAGGATAGTGAGGAATTTATGGGCATGTGTGTGTGCTGACGTGCAGAATTTACGTACAACTTTTAATGACGATCGCGCTTTTCGCGCCGCCGACCCTTTGGGAAATTTAGCTAAGTATGTGGGCGAGTGCTGAACTGTTAAAAAAAACTCTCTTTTTTTACAGTGTAATAACGGAACTTCTCGAAATTTTTATTTCATTTTATTTTTTTCACCAACAATTAAATATTTGTAAAGCACGCATATTAATTGTATGCATTAACAAACGCATGCAAGTAATTGTGTATTTCTATAAAGCATACTTTTAGGTGTGATAATAATTGCCAGCATTCGCACAGGCAGCCAATTAAAAACTTATTTTTATATGAAAAATATAAAAAAAAATTGCAAAATTTTATTGCGAAATTTTACACAGACCATAATTAACCCAATTACGAACGTGTAAAAAACAGTCATTTACATATGCCCAAAAGTATGCTATAATTTCTGTGTGCCCATATTTCAGAAATGATTTACATTTCATTTCCATTCGCAGCTGTTGTTATTTTATTTGAACGCCTTTGTCTTTGGTTTAACTTGAGTAGCGCGAGGGTTTGGGATACCAAATGGATTGGCATACAAGTATGGTATAGCTTGGCATCAGTTTGTAGGTTGGGGGAGCGACGAGGGCAAAATGTTGGCGGGTTGGGAAAATAAAACGATAAACAAATATAAGGACACATTGTTTTGTCGATGACAGTTATAGTTTTTTAATAGTTTCCATTCATGACATACATTTGCATTTGTAGACAAACAGACAGACAGACAGATAGACAGACGAACAGGTAGACAGTTAAGAAACTTATACGTTCTAAAAATGTTTTCCTTGGCAAGTGGAAATGCTTCCGGTTGTTTATTTGTTTGCCATTGCTGGTCTGGTTATTTGTTGCAGGATGGCAAAGGCAGCTGGAGGCAACATGATTGAGTGTTCTTGTTGAAATAAGTAACTAAGTTTGTTAAAAAAAAGTTGTTGGTTCTGCTATTCAGGAGGTGTGGTTTTTAAATATGAAATTGACCTTTTTTGCATTGTTATTGCCTTATATAACTTATATATATATAAGATAACAATGAAAGATATTTTGTTCTTACAATTTTTAATATTTTAACAATAAATGTATTATTTGGTTTTCCTTCTACCAAGCTTATTATTTTGCCTCTATGAGGCAGATTATAACTTTCTTAAAATCAAACCTTAAGAAATTTATTATCTGATATGACTTAAATGATCTCTAAAAACAAAACAAGTTGAAGAAAGTTTTATACAATATTTTGTTTATAATTAAAGTATAAATCTATAAATCATATTTCATTGAATACTTAATTCACAAAAATTACTTTAAACCAACAGGAAAATGAGAATTGCTTACTTTTGTATGCCATATATTCCGCAATAAATTTGTTATTGCAACCTCATTCAGTTCTCAAGAGAATGCGATATTTTAGCAAAAGAGTAAAATATTATTTATGCTGAAAATTTTACCTGGGTGAGCAAAAAGAGTTCTTATCTTTTTTTCTATTGCTACCAGCCTCGTTTACAAAGCGAAAGGAAAAAGTATCCCTTACACTCCTTTGGACAAGGCCTATATAAAAAGTTAAACCTTATGATGGCATAGCTATTGGAACTCCCATAGAACTAATGCTTAAATTTCGCTGTCCTATTACAAAGTTTTTATGTCGAGAAGTGGCATGAAAACTCCGAATACTTATAAAATTGGGCCACAATTCATAATTAAAATCTTGGTCATCATTCGCGTGGTGCCTCTAACATACAAATTGTAATTTTTTTTTTAATTTTCCGCAAAAAATAAAGAGAGCAGTTTGCAGAACTATCCTGAAACATTTTAGTTTTGAGTAACCCAAAAGAATATTAGTGCCTAGAAAGTACATTTATAACAATTAAAAAGAATCATTAATTTTATTAAAATTATTAGAAATACAAAAATTGAGTCACAAAATGACCGCAAATTGAAAAATTTAAGAGGTTTAAACGTTCTTTTATGCATAATCGGTTTTTTTTTTGTAATCAGTTCAGAAAATTAATTCAACATTTAATATCGCTGTCAAAGTGCACAGGAGAGTCAAACAAAATTTTAAAATGTGAGCATAAGGAATATAAGTCGATATGACTTTTTTGTATTAGATTCATTTAGGACTTAAATGATAAATTGTTTCAAAAAAAAATGTTGGTTAGGGCCTCTGTGCATTTTGGCAGCGATGTACTCGTATTTATAAATTTTAAAATTTTGTTGTTCATGAAACTCAACTTAATGAAATTAAACAAAGATTTGAATAAGTTTTATTCAAAATTTAGTTATGTCAAAGGACCAGTAAGACAAAAGAAATTATACCATGTTAACTACTTACTCGGGAGATTTCTATAAAGCAAACTAGCTCCAGTTGGATGGGGAGTAGGCCATAGCTGGATCTAACATGCTCAATCGATCTGATTTCACTAAGTTGGTCTTAAATTATTATAGTACCATAGTAGGCGTTCTTACAGGACACTGTGTCTAAAGTACTCATGCAAGAAGACTAAGTATCTTCTCAAATAACTTCTGCAGCAGCTAAAGAGATGAGAAAGAGGAAAGAACTACAATACACCTTCTGTATACATGTCCCGCACTGGCTAACAAACGATATATGCTCACCTGGGGAAGCATTTCATTGTCGGCCTTGTAAATATATCTAAATTAAAGATAAATAATAATCTTCGATTTATAAACAGTTCAGGATGGGTTAGTTAGTGGCATAACTTTAATACCTCATGGCATCAAAAAGGTCTTTAAGCCTTAGTAGGTCTCTTTTCAAGAGACAGACATTGCATCCTAAACTAACCTATCAGTACAATTTGCTTTTAAAATCGAGTAATACACTTCTGCTCATATAATTAAGTCACGCATAGTATAGAGTAAAAATATGTTTTAAAAATTTGGTTTTCCAAAATAAACAACGAGAATATTGAACTTAAATTTAAACGGCGATTAAATTGTTAAATTACTTAAGTTTTTAATTAGTCAACCTTTAAACAAAGCAACAAACCTAACTTAAGCAATTATTCAACATTGAACTTTAGTTCACTAGAAATATGCCATACAATATTTATTATTCAAAAATAATATGCATGCTTCACGCAGCCTGAAATTATGCAACAATAAAAAGAAAAACTATTAAACAAAAACGAGAACTCCTAAAAATATGCCATGAAAATTAATTACAGCTAATTGTGGAGCCATTCCGCTGCCACAGTGTATGCAACAGAGACATAAGGCACAAATTTCGACGACGACAACAACAACAAAAATACATTAACATATTTAAATGACAATTGTACAACAACAATAACAAAAACAACGACCAACAAATACGGGTAACCAAAAAGTCGTGCAAAATTTAAGCAGAAAAAACGAAATACAAAAATTTTGGAGGACTTTGATGGCGACTATTTACTAAAAGTATTGTTGTTGTTTTAGTTGTTGTTGTAATTGTTGCTAGCATTGCTTTTGTTGGTTTTCTACTGTGTTTATTTGCCAACATAAGCGCCAAAAAAAAAGAAAATATAATAACGTCAACGTAAACTTCAAAACCCGAAATGCTTTTAGGCGCAATTGCAGAAAAGCGGAGGAAAGTCTTGCGTGCTTTTAGGCGATTAACATGACGCGGAAATTTAAATACAAAACAACTGTCGTCGTTTAACGTGGACGTTACAATTATTTCATTCGTTCGCCCGTTCGTTCGTTCTTTCGTTCGTTTTCATCCAGCGACTCAAACGCAAATAGTGAAAATTCATGCGAACAAAATGGAAAATAAAAATTCGCCTTACCGCCTTAAAGTAGTCTGCTGTTTGATAGTTTGTTTCTAGTCGGATACCTGGCAGCGCGCGCGCAAGTGTGGTGAGCAAAATAAATAAAAAAATTAAAATATATGGTGTATACTTTTAGGCGCTGGCAAAACGATGAAATTACGCTAAAGCACACTTCTCACACTGACTGCCCAAACATTTGAACACAACTTACATTTTTCGTAGCATATTTTTAGGTCTTCGAGCTAAGCGCGCGCCAAAGCGTCAGTTCAGTTTGTGGCCGAGTGTCGGCGAGTAACGTCGAGCAATACACAAAACCGTTTTTCTTTTCTTTTTTCACATGCATAACTTTTGAAGAAAAATTCCTCAACTAATGGACGAACAAATTTATTTCGAAATCAAAATGTTTTCGAAAGCTTGAAAAATCGCCAAACATAAATTCGCTGACAAATTTCGCGCAAATTAATGCCAAACGCTTTCAACTGCCTGCGGAAACTTAATGGAAATTATTTAAAGAAATTTATAAAAATCGCAAAAATATAAACATTTTGTATTCGAAAAATGAAAACTCGTGTCGCGGTTCTCTTTTAAAAAACAATCAAACACAATTTTCGAAATACAAATCTACGCGCTTCTCTAATGCCGCATTAATCCCTGCCCATAAATTTCCAACCGAAAATGAAATAATTAAATAAATTAATTTCATTTGTTGACAATCGCAACGCATGAAATATTTACAAAAAACAAAAAACAAAACTTCAAAAACCAACGAAATAAATTCCAGAAAAAATTTGAAATAAAATTTCAGTTTGTTGCCGCAAGAGGCAACCCAAACACCAACAACATTAAACGACAAACTCGAAAGCATTTTGCAACAATTCTTCGTTTCAATGCAAAAGTATTAAAGCCGTAAAAAAACAATACAGAAACAAAAGCAACAACAACAACAACAACAAAATTGTGAAATATTTAAATTTTGTATTTGTTAATTTTAATCTTGCGAATGTGTCCGTCGTCTTAGTCGCGCTCGTGCGTCTTTTGGGCTGCTTCAGTGTAGTGTCATTTAGATACTTCCACTAATGCTTCCTCTTAGCATATCTTTTATGCCTCCGTCGTGGTGAGTATTTGTCATTTAGCCTATACTTATACTTGGTTTTATTTAAAACTTTTATTTTTATTTTGTTTTTGTTTTCTTGTTGTTGTCATTTCTCTCCAATAAATTTAAGTATCCACCGTGGGCGTTTGTTTAATGTTTATTGAGTTTCGTCAGCATTTGATTTGACGTAATAATTCGTTTCGTTTCGTTTTTTCTGTGTTTTATAGTTTCCATTTTATTAAGTTGTTTTTTTTTTCGTAAGGGTTTTTATTTGACATAAAATTTTGAAGGTGTCAAAAAGCGGCGCGAGAGCTCATGATTGTGACAAGAATTAATCAACTCTTTTGGAACAAGCTAATTTTAATTAACTTTGTATAGTAGATAAAATAATATTTGTCATGAATTTTGTAGTTTTAAATGATTCGTTACTGAGATGCTACTAATCAGTAACTTTTGTGTAATTTATAGTGGAACCAAAAAAATTTACTAATTTTTAAAGTCAAATTTCTTATCAACAACTTATCATTTTTTTTAATTTTCGTTACCAGAATTGTTACTGAATAATAACTTTATTGTTACTGACTTGTTCATCTATTACTACTTACTATAGCTCACTATTGTATAACTTGCCTGCTGACAATATTCTTCCAACCTCTTATGGACTTGTACTATATATACTTAATACCAAGTTGTTATAATTATGTGACCAGTTCGCTACTAATAAGTAACACACTTTAATACTTCTACAATTTGGACTTTTATAATCATAATTGTGACTAAGTTGTCACTTATTTGAAGAAATTTAAATTCGGTATAAGAACTTATGTTAGCATAATACGAGTATACGAGTATAAATTATCAACTGTTTTAACTAAAGGATAAAACTATAATAAATATAATTTCTTTAGCATGAAATCTTTGTTACCAAAATGTTTGCAATATGTTACCAATTTGTAACCAACTTGTATACAGCTTGACTGCAAAATAATACAACTTAGTAGTTAATTTTCAAACGAACCATATTCAACTTGTAATAATACTAATAATTCGTTTATCTACAAGTAATTGTTACCAAACTGTTACCACATTTGGTATTAAATTAAATTAAAAACATGTCTACACAGTTTTCTAATCTCGAACTCTTGTATTATTTAATATAGTACATCAGTTTAAGTTCATATTTAAATTTTTAGTTACTTTTATATATAAAATATTAAGAGGTATACTTTTTTGTTGACTAAATGTCTAAAATTGTAACATTAGATCTATTCACTTCATCGGGAAAATGACTCGGAAATCTGGGGAAAAACAAACTGTCTGAAATTTTATGAAACAAAGTTTACGCATGCCTTGCAAATATTTGAGGCAAGTTAGTCGCGGGAACAGCCGCGCAAAGTTGCTCAAAAGTTTCGGTGTTGCTTGTATGTATGAAAAAAAAATACTAATGCCGTACTTGTTAAAATCATAAAAAAAGTCAGACGACAGGTATTAGAAAAAGATAATTGGCAACGCTTATTTGAAACACCAAAGAGAAATTAAAAAAGCGTTTTGTTTAGATTTGTTTTATATATCAACTGATACGATGCTTCGATTTGCAAAAAGTATTAAAATGGCGTATAATACAACGAAACCCTGACTGATCTGTCAAATTAGTGATTTTAACAATTGTTTTCGAGGTCGTGCAAAGGCGCGTTCCCGAAAGGTGGCCTGCATCTGTTCGAGCTTTACGAGTTTTCCAGTTTAAAAGTTTATGGAAATCGTCCTTTTGTATAACGAAACCAGGTTTTGGGGGAATTGTAATCGTTGGATTAAAAATTAACTAGTACATGTTCATTGGTTTTTTAGTATATAACTAGAAAGCAGGATTCGAAACAATATTACAAAAGGACTTATTCACATTATATACAAATTTTGTTTGTAAACAAAATTTGATTTTCGTAATCTGTAAACTGAAATTTTAAGCTCTGTACGTTCTAGCATCAGACAAACTAATTAAAATTTTGAATGAATCTGCTTATGACCACGTCCACAATTGTAAAAATAATCATTCTTTTCAACATGATATTCCGCGAACCATTGGAGATATTGGACAACATTTTCTATTTAGCTTGGGAACAACTGATTAAATTATACATTAGAGTGGTTTAAATGTATTAATTTTTCATATGTTAAAATAAACATTTTATCAAGAAAAATTTCGGTATACTAAGATAAAAAAACAACCTTAAATCCACCTTAAATCAAAGAAAACGTTGATAAAAGTCTAGTAAAGTGGAAAATAATGTATACTATAACAACAACAACGAGAGAGTATATTTTAAACTCATTTTAAAGTTGTTTCGAACTTATTTGAACAATTACGTTATCTACTTAATTCTTTAAGTGTTTAATTTAAGTTGAATTAGTGGCTTTAAATTAAAATTTCGTTTAACATTGAAGCAATCTTTTATCAGTGTTTGTCCATTTTGATTTAAAGCTAAGTCATTAATTTTAATATTGGTTATTTAAATTAAATTGTTTTGATTTTAAATCAAAGTTTTCAATTAAAACTGTTTCTCCAAAAGGTGTACAATCTAGTAAAAAGTATGGTGTACGATGGTTGAATTAAAGGGCTAGGAAAGTTAGAACTCACTTTGATTTCTATCATATTTTCAGCCTTAATTTGAAGTTTAATATAGTTGTTGCTTTCATTTACTTCATTTGTAGGAACCATTTCAATTACCTTATATGTATTCCACAATGACTCGTACTAACGTCTTTCCCTCAGTGTAGTACCAACTTAAATTTCTTCAATTCAATTCGCAAATTAAAATTGTTCAGTGTTTCCAAATTGATGTCAGTTTGTTGCCAATGTTAACACTTATAGACATGGTTTAAACACCCGTTTAAACTGTTTGATTATGTTTAAACAATTTTCATTTATTTTTTTTGTTTTGTTTTTAATACAACAAAAAATATTTGAAATTCATTTTGCTGCCACTTGGTGACCTTATAGTAACATTTTAGTTATAGATTACCTTTCAAGCGCAAACACCGCCAACAAGCGATCGAGCCATGTTTTCGAATACAGGTAGTTAATTAATAAACGTAGTCAAGATGCACTTACTTGTCTCTGACATATCGAATAGATTTTTATGGCAATCATGAAAGTAATTACCTTTTATAACCTGCCATTAAAACACTTGTTTGAATCTACTGAAACCAGTTAATGGAAAACGCAAAAGAGATTCGCCTGAAGAGTAGCTCTGAAAAATCACAATGAGAAAAACTCTTCTCACTCGGCTTAGCTGAATACAATTTAAATACATAACGTTAATTTTCGAAAAAACAATAAAATTAGTTACCATTAAGTCACACAACAACAACAACAACAAAAATAGTCATAATAATAAAAACAATCGACGAAAAAACCAATTCGAATCCATTAAAGCAACAACAACGAAATAAAGAAAAAAAAAGTCACCTACGAACACGAGAACTAGTTTCGCCCCGAAATCCAATTTGGATTCAGTTTAGACATTACTTTGGACACAGCGATTTGCATATGGAATGTGGCGACACGATCGAATTGACCACGCTCCGCAGCATGCCGCACCATGCCCGCCGCGCTTAATAGGCAAATTTTTAATATATTCTAATTGATCGCTTAAATTTCGGGTCTCGCTCAATCGCTCGATCGCTCGCTCGGCTTAATAACGGATCTGTCCGCCTCTAAATGCGATGTGTTCGCCTCCCCCCCTGCTGCAGCACCCAAGCGTCAGTTGATCAAAATTAATGTCCAGCGTTCGGCATATTCATTCAAATGTCTTTAATTCGTTAGATTGGAATCGGTTTTTAGTTTCAAATTCGACGACGACAGGTTTTTTTCTCTCTCTTCTTCTTTTTCTTGCGCTCGTTAGTTCGTGCATTTGAGGTTCATTTGTTGTTGTTGTTGTCCACTTTATGTTAAAAGATCAATGGGTTTGTTTTCGGGGGCTAGAGGGGGGGGAATCAAATCGGTTGAACAAAAATTAAGATCAGGTGGATTCGTGGAATAAATTAAGTAGGGAAACACTGAGAGAAAAACTTCAACACAAACGAACTGTTTTATGACAATACAAATAAAACAATAATAAATATACACTGAATTGTATTATACTTTGAGTAAGTTCTGTTTACATAGTGCTTCTATTACGCTTAGTTGAAAGCACTACTGAAGCAGTTGTTTTTGCGATCTCAATTATTTTTAAAGTGATTTTTAAACTATGCATATCAAATGATTCTTTGAAAGCACTTTTAAATGATTCTTCGGCCGCATCTGGCAAGTTTTAGACTTATGTCGAAATCCTTAAACTTAACACCAACGATAATTAATCAGAAGTGAATACGGTTAAAAAAAGCACGCGTCAACTGATTCTTTTATTATTCTCCGAAAGCACTACAGAAGCATTTTTAATAGGTTATATACGAATTTAATTTATTGAAATTTTATATGTTTTCTCGATTTACGAGGGTGGTCCGATAAGTACTTAGACTCTTCGCCCGATGGAGGCCTATGAATGGAGACTATGTTGAGAAAAAATAACAACTTTTCCAAAATATTTGTTTTTCTTTTGTAGGCTAAGTACCTATCGGACCGTCCTCGTATATATTTGTTTATTTATGCTTGGAACCAGTTTTGCATAATCCAATTTAAACAAGAAATAAAGTTCTCTTAAGACATTACTGTACTGTATAATCTCCTTGACTTTCCTTACGTCCCAACTTTAGGTAAGCTCTATAGTGCTTACGAAGTGCTAACTTAAAAGCATAACTGAAGCAGTTGTATTTGCTATTATTAAAACTTATTTTTTAAATTTAGTTTACCGAGTGCTTCCTTGTCAGCACTCAGTAAGCACTTCCAAGTGCCTTTGCATAGATTGAAAATGACAGCTTACGCGCCGTGTAACAAATAAGTCCAACTCATAGCTCACTCTAATTTTCGTGTGTTTTCTTTTGGTGACTTCAATTAAAGCGTATTGAAACGAGTTATTTGTGATTATGGGACTATGGGACAGCAAACATTTCTCAGTGAGGCGGCATGGCGTCAAATGCTTTCGGACAGCGACGACGTCGACAACAACGTCGCGACGTCGCAAAAGGCGTTGCTTCATTAGTGCGTGAAGCAGGTGATTCGAAGCGCTGCCATGACATACCCAAGCGATAGGCCAAAGACGGTGCAGAAGTTGCCGGGCACAACTTCAAATAGTTTTGTTATACCCAAGCGATAGGCCAAAGACGGTGCAGAAGTTGCCGGGCACAACTTCAAATAGTTTTGTTATATAGATAAAAACAACAACAACAGCAACAAACAAATTAAATTAAGAGAAAATCCAAAAATCACAAAATCTCAAAAATAGATAAATTTTAATTGAATCTTAATGCCGGATTCCTAATGAACGCCAACAAGCGCCGAGAAGCGTTTTTAAATAATTCCAATATAAATTCTCGAACTATGCTTAATTAATATCTTCGGAAAAATTTGCTCTTCAAAAACAAATTTAAAACAGATTTTAATTATAAACCACGCGACAACAAAAGCCAAAAGCATAATTTATGATCAGTTTAAGTTATGGTTTAAATATCCAAAATTATTTCTTTTTTTTTCGGTTTGTCCGCTTTGTGTTCGAAACAGCGCACGTGCTGGTTTTTTGGTCAACTCGAAAATAATTGTTGGCCAAAATATTTGGTAGCGCAAGAAAAAACATTAAAAATAAACTACCAACTAATTTGTTATGGCTTTCACGCCTCGAGCGAAAAATATCTTAAGTTAGCTGTTCGAACCGAAAACAAAAGCATAAAAAAACAACAACAACAAACAATAATAAAATCCGACTTGTTCGGAAAAGTTATTAAACTATCGTCACGCATGATTAATACGTTTTTTGTTTTTGTTTCTCTCCTCTCCTCTCCCGCTTGTTTTTCGTTCACTCTGTCCGCCACTAAATAGTTTGACTTAACTGTGATTAAATATTTGTTAGCCAGCTAGCTAGCTAGCTAGCTAGGTAGGTAGGTGGGTATAAGTATCTATTAGTTACTTAGTTTGTATCTGTGCATATGATAGTAACAACAACAAACATGAAATGCCAATGACCACAAATCTGTATGAAAAGCAGCAAACAAACAAACAAACAAAACCTAAAAGCTACTCTACTAACGTAAAACTGCGTCTTTGTGTATAGAAGTATCTTACAGATACTTAAAGCATTCAACAGATACAATAGCAAACTAACGTGCAGTTGTCATAGCAGCGCTCTCGCTGACGCCGCTGAAAGCCGAGTCGAGCGTGTAGAAATTATTTTCGATCGAATTGAAATGCAATAATATATTTTTATGAAAAGAAAAAAGAAAAAAAAAAACAATAGAGAGGTAATAAATAATAAATAATAACTAAATATTGTGAAAGTGAAAACATACAACGGCAGCGAAGCTGTCAATGTGTTGGTTTACCGATTGTTACCTGCAAATGTTGTTAGCTGATTTTTTTTACTAGTTAATTACGGTAATTTAGCAAGTAGACAACTAATGGAAATGAGTTTGCGCGCAAATGGCAGTTGTTGTTTTTGTTTTTTTTTTGTATGCGCGAAACTCGTAAATTTAAAATTTAAAAATTCGTGTGCTTCCAAAATGCATCCGCGGAAGCTTTATTTTTCGATACATTATAAATGCATATGCATATGCTATAATAAGAATTAAAAACTATACGTGAATTGCTCCATATGTAATTATTGAGAAGGTATTGGTAAGCACTAGCCTACGAATGAGTGTAAACATGTCCGATATTTTGGAAAGTTTATTAAATATTTTTAACGCTGAAAGCTTGTCAAAATATGACATTTTTATTTTAACGATTTTTTGTTTATTCAAGCTTCTTACGAAGTTCTTTGTAAGCACTTAAATTGCTCCATATACGGGTATAGTGTGAACAATTCGTTGAACATACAAAGAAAAAGTGGAATTTTATGGGGTTTCGTTTGAAAAAATATTCCAGAAAACCTTTTAAGAGGCCTTCAATCCAAACTAAAAACTTGTGCTTATAACTTAAAGCTTTTATATAACTTGAACGAAATATATATAGATATAAGTATATAGATCTAATTTTTACTTGTACTATTTGATCTCTGGGAAACAGAGACATTTGAATTTCTCAAATATTGATTGAGCGAATAAAGCCTCAATGCAACACGCTGACGTTGACTGCTACCCATAAGTTTATCCAGAGCTTTAAGTAAGAATTAAACGTTTATAATTTAATATAATTTTAATTAGAAACGTATACTGACTACAACAACTGCTTCCATGTAGCTTCTGCGGAAGCTGTTGATAAGCACTTAATTTTTATAATTAAAAATTTAAAAAAAAACTTTAAAACAATAAGTAAGTTTAATATAAATTTTCTTTAAATTAAAGCACACACACACACACACAGAAATCTTTTAAAGCGCAACTCAACAAAGTAGATACGAGGCTACTTTAGCTTGACCCTTTCTGCCATCAGAAAGTCCATTTCCCATTCTAACAAATTATTACATCATTTTGGAATGCATTAAGCGAGGAATGTAAAATAACAGCACTGCAATGGCACACATATGCAGCCACAAAACACAGACACACATACACACACATACAAAATAACACATTTAAAATTCTGTCATACATAACAGCAAACCGACAAAATAAAGGGAAAATTTATGCTGCAGTATTTCTGCTCCACTTACGAAAGTACATACAGACAGACAGACAGACAGACAGACAGACAGACAGACAGACAGACAAAAATATAAATAAATAAAGAAAACGCCAAACCAAGCGACAACAACGACAACAACGCCAACCAATAAATATGCGACCTTCTTGACTTTGCAGGCAACAACACCAACAACAACAACAATAATAAAAACAACCCGTGCTGAATCGAAGCAAACCGGGTTTAATGTGCGCATATTATAAGAAAAAAAGGGGCGTTGTACCCTTTACAAATAGAAACGCTTAACAAATAAAACAAAAAAAAACAGGAACACGACAAAAAAACGTTAACGGTACTTTCGCGCACAACCGGAAATGATGGTAAAATACCAAATATCGGAATCGATTTGTATGAGGAACAACAAAAACAACAAAATACAATCGAATTGACCAGTTTTGGTTATTCGGTGTTTTGCCGTCTGGTTTGTTGTATTTATATTGTTATTTGTTGTTAGAGAGATGGTAACGGGAACCAAATTGTTGGCATTAAACTTAATACAACCCTTTCAGGGATTAGGGAAAATTTTACTGTTTCATACAAAATAATGAAAGTTAAATTTTATCACAATTTGGCCTATAGTTAATTTATTTATATTAAAATTTTTTTAATAAAAATATCAACACCAGTCAAGGTCTAACTGCAGCAATTGTGCTTCTTGGTAAGCTCTTTGTAAGCATTTTAAGTAAAATATTCAAATGCAAAAATTTACATACAATATATGAAATAACCAAGTTCCTTTGAATAGAACTGAATATGCAATAGAAGGAAGTACATGCAAATGTAAATGAATATACTAGATTTATACTAGATATGAAAACTAAACATTTCAATTTTGTTAAATATGCTTTTATCGCATTCGTTTAATAAATTTTGTTATTTAATTTTTACAAATTTTTCATCATATAACAAATGTTTCAGATTTGCCTATTTGGAAACACTTAATTAATTAATAAAAAAGCACTTCCACCTGAAAGATCTTTTGTCCAGCCTCGTTACTTTACAAACACAATCCTAGAATATTTAAAAATATTTTAATTGCTATGGGCTTAATTTTTACCACGTGATTTGGAACGTCTTGCCACCGCTGGACACTTGGCAGGGCCGACAAGAATCATTTTCTACCACTCCTATTTTCTTCAGATGGTAATTGAGTTTATAGTGTCCTGTTAATAATTCAATGTAGAGTTAAATGTCGTGTCTGTTTGAGTATAGAATAGCTTATATCGTGATATGTACAGGGTCAATGAGTCTTCTTGACTGCCGCATGTCTGTTTGGGTTCTCTAATGCTCAAGTAGACTTTGTTTTTCCCATACACGTATCAAGTTATTTTGAAACTACTGTTTAACCCACAGAAGGAACACAGGCATATGAAGTTTCATTATTCTTTTTTGCAAGAGATTCCACTTTTTCAATGCCCTCAAGTCCTTACAAAGTATTTCAGAAAGCACTTGTAATATTTTTAATGACATAATTTCAATTTTAATTGAATTTTTTCACGTTTTTCAATAAAGCTGCAACATTGGTCAATTATCAATTTCGCGCCATAACTCATGAATGAAATTCCAACTGTCATTCTCGTTGTTCTGGTTTTACGCCTGCGCAAATTCGCGTGAATTAATTCACTCATTCATGCAATACTTTTCAAAACATATCTCGTTTTATTTTTTTGTTTATTATAAATTTTTCCTTGTGTAAAAATTCTTACGAATAAAATGTTATTATATACATATAAATACATATGTATATACATTTGTATATGAATATTTAAATTCGCGCGTCAATTTCGCGTTGAATAGTTTTTGTCGCCCGTTTGATTGAGTACGGCGATCAAGTGACACTCCTCCTGCTGCGAACAATCAAATCCAAACAACTCAAAATAAACAACAATAACAATAACAACAACAACAACAACAACACACGTAGCTGTAGTGGAGTGCCCCCAAGAACATGTCCATAAATTAAGCAGCATTATTATTTTTTTACGCTTTCGAGCGAAAAACAACCGCAAACATAATGAGATAATAATAACAAAAAAAAGCCATAAATATGTTTGACTGAATATAAACTTCGGTTACAATAAACATTCTGCGAAGTAATAGCTTGAAGACAATGAAACTTTGATTTAAATGCTTACGCGGAATATTCGAACGCCCCATTTCCAGTATAGGACTAGGAGGTGTGTTAACTGTATCGAAACGTTCGTCAACGTTCAACTATTCAAAAGTTGAATAGATCAGCTTAAACAAGATACAGTTAAAATGTGTTTAAAATTTTTAAGTGATTTTGGTATAGACCTAGACTAGACTAGACAAAAGACAATGTCATTTTTTATAGACTTTAAATCCGAAAGATTTATGGTTTTTGTATAAAATACAAATGAATCTTTAAACTAAATTTAAGTTTGACGAATTTTAAACAAAAAAGAGAAAATAAATAATTTGTTTATACAATGGTAGTTCCTAGAAAATTTAGTAAATCAATAAAAATATAAAAATCCATTAGAAAGTTTCCACTAAATTATTTCTAATAGAAACGATGACATTTTTAACTTAAAACTTCTATTGAGTACTCATGTACAGGAACAAATTTTGTTTTACAACACAAAAGTTATCAGAAAATGTTTTATTTTTGATTACAGGTAATCTTCTGTTATAAGTAATCGGAGAAGTTTTGATTAGATTAAAAATTTAAATCAAATCCAAGTAGGAGGAATTGTTTCAAATATTCTAATTAAGCGATTTCTTAAATTCCGCATTAGCCGTTCTTCTCGCTGCTAGCACGCTTTTTGTTCTAATATATACAGTAAGATCTAAAAGAACAAATTCTTCTGAAATCCATCAATTTTGTGTAATAATTGAAAAATGAAATCCTTACTGCACAACCTTGGTTTGAATGGCCTGCGAAATTCTGCCATTTAAAGATCTTTTGCACATGATTAAACTTTAAGTTTCGAATAAAAATTATTTTAACAAATTTGGTTTAAAGCATGGTTGAATAGTAAGGTTAGGATAGTAGAAATGAGAACGCAAATTGAGCGAACTCACCTCAATTTTTGACTTATATGGAAGTTTAATTTTTTTATTTTTGACAAAAAAAATTTTATTGTTGTAGCTTAAAGACTCTTTTTCAGAAAACAGATTTGATCTTACTGGCTCAATCCATGGTGTAATAAATATAAGGTAAGAAAAGTAGAGAATGTCCCTCTCCACCTCGATATTGTTTTTCTCTTTGAAAACTTAATTTTTGTGCAGTTGCCATGGTTGTTACAAAATTACCAAGTAAATAAAAACCACAACGTAGATTGTTGTAAAAAATCAAAAAACAAACTTCAAAATAAGGCAGAATTCGAGGTGAGTTCGCTCAAATTGCGTTCTCATTTATATTTTCCTTACCTTATTATTCAACCATGGCTCAATCGTTTTTTATACTTTGAAATTAATTTTTTAGATTTTTCAAATAACATATTGTAAGTAATAATAACTATAATTTTCTTTTAAAGTTTTATAATGACTGCCTACATATAATTCTCATTTTGTTTAAATAAAACTTAAACACTTGGAAAACATTTTGGAAATCAATTGGTTTTGTATCCTATTAGAATCTATTCTCAGAGTAGATGTGAACTTATTAACATTTTGAACCAGCAACAGTTGTTACAAACCCTATACAGATTGGCTTCATACTTATACATAATTCAATTAATTCCGAAAGGGGCTTGAAATTAGTCTTTAATCATTGTAGCAACAAGTTGGAAATGCAAATATTGATTTTTCCCCACCGCAGCTTTACTGTAATGCAGCAGCAACAGATGCTTTGCCGCGTTTGAGCGCGTGCACTTGCAATTAATTAGAAATCAAATAAGTAGTTCTAGTATGTGTGTGTGTGAATGTGTGTTTGTATGTGGGAGTGTTGCTAACAATTATGTAAAACTTGTTGCTAAACACGAAGCGTAAATTAATTGCGAATTTCTTGTTCGAACTCTGTTCGTGATGATGATAACGAAGATGATAATGATGATGATGATGAAGCGACTGCTAATGCATCTCAATTAATTGTCAATAAAAAAAAATTGCTATTATTCTATAATAAAATGCAATTTGCACAACATTGTGTTGCAAAGTAGAGAAGCAAATGTTGCTAGCTACTGTACCGCAACGGCTGCAAACATTGGCAGCAACGCCTTCTTGAAGAATGTCCTGTTTTGGTGCTGGAGCAACCAGTTTTTGATATAGCAGAATCTGACAACAACAGCGACAGCTACAGCAACAACAACAATGACGACAACGACTAGTGTCTACTAAAATTCCAACCGTCATATACAGCAACATGTCAAACTGTTTTCCTGTTGTTGCTGCTGCTGTCGTTGCTGCTTACAACTGCAACACCTGCTGCAGCAACAACAAGCAGCAGAGGCAGCCGCAGCCGCAGCAGAGGCAGCAGACGCACGGGCATTGCCAATACCAGGAATAACAACTAGCCAAGAAAAGAGTGCAAGAGCGGGAGACTCTTGCTGCCAAGAGCAACTCAACAACATGTCGCATTCTTGTAGGGTATTAATTTGCAGTTGCTGGCAAACAGCAACAGCAGCAGCAGCAAGAGCAACAACATCAACAGCCAGGCAGCAGCAACATATTTAATATGCAGATTGTGTCTTGCGTGCGTTTGGGATCGAATCAACTTTATTGCAACAAGCAAAAGTCACGTAGAACCAGAATTTCTTGTAACAACAACAACAACAACAACAACAACAACAACAACAATATCAATAACAACAACAATAATAGCAATAACAACAACAACGACAATTGCCCAACTTGATCGAAACTTGAAGACTTGCGACTTTATTCGTTTTTGCTTTCTTCATGTGGCTTACAACAACAGCAAACAACAACAAAATTGTGGCAGCAGCAACATTTTTAATTTAAAAAAAAAAACGAAACCCTCCGCATAAAATAAAGGAAATTAATAAAAATTTAATTTGTTGCTGCTACTGCTGTTGTTGTTGTTATTGCTGGCTCTCGAAAGCGCATGTTATCGGTTGCTGCCTTTACTTCGTTGCTTTTTTCTTATTGCGCTGCTGGCAGCAATGTTGCAAATAGTCGCTGCTTTATTTTTTTTGTTTCATTTTGTTGTTGTTGTTGTTTTATAATATCGTCAGCAGGATTTTTCCAACAGATTGCAGACATTAATTTCATGCCTTGCTTTCCGACGATGTATTTTTAATGTTTTGTCTTGTTGTTTTTTTTTTTTTTTTTTTTGGTAGGTACGAGTTTACTGCAGGCAATCTGTATCTGTTGCTGTAAGTTTGGCATTTTATCGGCGAGTTACAAATTATGCTCGAGGCGTGTCGTCGTCGTCGGCGGCGGCGTACAAGTGCAGTTATTTTTAATTGAATCGGTTTAAATTAGGTTGAAAGGTTTTTTTTATAAATTTTTTCTTGTTTTTTAATTTAGGAGAATTTGTTTTGTCGAGACAATAAATTTAGGTTGCGCATTATTTGGACGCATGTTGTTGGTGCGGACAACAAAAAAAAAGACAACAATTTTTTGGGCATATGGAAATATATAAGTATACAAATTTGTGTAAGATTCGAACATAGAAGACAATAAATTTATTAATTTAAATTATTTGTGTGAATTGAAACACAGTTGGTTGACTCAACAAAGTTATTATTTGAGGTAAACAAATATTTAAACTTATAAAAAGAAATTTTTTTATATGTATAGATAAATAGTTGGCGGAACTTCCAGGTACTCCTCGTTGTAGCAATTCTGAGTTACGGCGATGGGCGTTAAATTGTCCCAACTACGCCTACTTTGTGTGAAATTATCAATAGTGACCATACAAAGTCAGAAACACAATTTCTAATTTATAGCAACAATATTTGCAATGTAATCGTTTATTATCACGTAATTAAACAAATTGTGGGCATTACAAGTGGGCATGGTATATTTTAAATACCCTGATATCCTTCCCGGTGCATCAATATGCAATTTTTCTATCGCAGCAAGCAAAGGTGGTAGTCGTAAAATTGATCTAATCTTGTTTTAAAAGTGGGCGTTAAATTTATGTCGACAGTGCCTATACAAATTTTAGGAGCACTATTAACGAAATAATCGAATAGTTTTACTTAGTTTTAGAAATTGTGGACATAATAGGTGGGCGTGAAAAATTTTATTTTCTTCAAAACCATCCTCGGCCTAAGCACAAAAACTCCTCAAAATTTCATCGCATATTTCCACATTACTTGGTGGTGGTAACCATGAAGAACAATTAAAAGTAACCTTCATGTACTTTATAAAAAAGGCCAATTCCTTTAAACGCGAACGCACCTTTGCACGACCTCGAAAGCAATTTGACAGTTCAGTCAGGGTTTCGTTGTATTCTACGCCAGTTTATTTTTTAGAAATGTAAAAATCGATATTTTTCCAGGTTTGTAAAACTTTTCGAAGTTTTGAGATTTTCGAGGCATTTTCACGTTTAAGGGAATAGGCTCAATATAACTTTTGTAACTCGAAAACGGTTGTGTGTGTAGTTTTTAATTAAAGATTAATCAATTATCAAGCAACAAATTATTCAAATTGATTAAATTGTTTTTGAATATTTCGTTCTGTGAGCATTTTTCTATTTTGGTAATTTACTTTTATCTTTGTTGTATATTTCTTAAGCGTTTTTAATGTGAATTATCCACAATTTAAGCATATTCTATTAAATGACTTGCCCTTGCGGTCATGTTCAGCAACACTTTGACACAATCAATCAGTCAGTTTGTTAAGTTTATTGGCGCGATTGTCGGCAACACTCCCACAGACCGATCGACAGCAAACTGATTTGATTTAATTACGATTGTACGTGCAATCGCTGCAAATATCCGCTCGGCAGTACCGAAGGGAAATAATTTTGCATTTGAAGCCTCCCTAATTAAATGCAATACAGAAATCCGCTTAGTACAGAGCGATGAATATTAATTAAGTAAGTTGCATCTTCGGTGAACTTATGATTAATCGTATTGACCAACGTACTTAACATACATACATATATACACTGTGTATGGTGCATAGTACACAACTGGAGGCAACACTTCGACATGCATATCTATGAATATTTGTTTAACCAAATCCGGGAAATTTACATACCAAATGCATTTAAATTTAAATTTTACATATGTACATATAAAATTTTGAGAAATGTCTTGCTTCCAATTAAAATTCGTTTTCTATTTTTCATTAATTGATGTTTGCCCTCAAAATGATCAAGATGATTCATAGGCTTTGGCGACCAGCGTTGAATTTGCTTTGTATTTTTTAATTTAATAACAAAATTAAGAAAACATTTCTTTAAATTTTAATTTTGAACAGTTTTCCTAAACAATAAAAAAATATAAGATAAGTTAAAAAGAAATTGTTTTCCCATACCGGGAATTGAACCCGGGCCTCCCGGGTGAGAGCCGGGTATCCTAACCACTAGACAATATGGGATTGATATCCTATACAAATACGCACAACTGCTTCGTTGAGTTTTCAAATAGAAACGTTTTTTGAAAATTCAAATTCTTTAAAATTTCGATGATCTTAAGAATCCGCTGACAAAACGGAATGATTACCAATCCCATATTGTCTAGTGGTTAGGATACCCGGCTCTCACCCGGGAGGCCCGGGTTCAATTCCCGGTATGGGAAGACTCTTAATTTTTGGCATTTCTATCAATAATCTTTTTGAGTTTTATTTTTAAAAACAGACTCATATGTATGTATGAATGTATGTACGTATGTATACCTTCTCGAAATTGTCATCGCCATATCGATTTAGGTGATTGCTTAGAAATCGTCGTAAAATCGTCGCATTTCGAAAAACGAAAAAATCAATTCGAATTTGAATATTTAATTAGATGCAAATGCATTTCGAAAATAAAACTAAAAATACTAAAGCAACAATAACAACAACAACAGAAAAATAGCAAACCAAAATGAAGTTATCTGACGAAGAACTGCCAATAAAATAGCCGAAAATAACTGAAATTCTAAATAGAATTCGAATAGAATTGAATTGAATTGACAAGCAGAGTGCTAGAAAAAGCATCGCAACGACAACAACAACAACAACAAGAACGGCAACAACAACGACGACGAAACCGATCAAGACGACGAAAACAACGATGAGCCAACAATTGAGCCGTTCAGTGGCAAATGGATTTATGTACAATTTTTTGTACTTCATATACATTGTTTTAATTTATTGTTAAGTCTTAAGTTTGCTTTAATTGATCTTATTTCAAAGCGATTTTTTGATTTTGAAGACGTTTTTTGACCATGGGTATAAAAATAATGAGCAACAGTGGCGCCTATACAACTGTTAACAAAAGCTACTACAACATACTGAAAATACAAATTCAAATATGTTTTTAATAAGCATATGTATATAATGTATTTAAAACTAAATAAAAAATTTTGTATCGGAATTAATAACATTGTTTTCCGTTGAATAAGAAAATAATTTCGTATATGTAAAATCTACGAATATGACTACATTTTGCAAAATGACTACGCTGTTAGTCGATCTTATGACTGTCAAATATAACAAAATGTCAGTTAGTTTTGACTTTAGAAATTCATCTGTAGGAAGGCTGGAAATTTTTGTAAATGAAAATTATGAAACTTTGCTTTGATTGATATTAATCGGTAATAAATAAATAAATCATAAATATCTTTTATATTTAATAAGTCATAGCTATTTTTTTTTCATTTGCGACAAAAGTCGTTGAAATTAACTACGCGGAAGTATTTCAAATTTTTGACAAAGAAATAGTCAAAAAAAATTGCGGCGTAGTTGACACATTCTATCGTAAATTTTGTTCGACTATTAATAGTTACCTTTAACTACATTTGATTGTCAACGGAAATTCCATTACGACATAGTCAAATTTATAGTTACTTATGACTACATTCTGATCATGTGTACATGAAGAATAAATTTATGTAATATTAACAAAATTTTAAACAATTGTATGGTTGATATTTTTGAATATTTCAATCATGTTGTTTGTCAGCAAAAAGTGTTGTTTTTTACTTTCAAGTTTTCTGTTTTCAATGAAAATAGTCAAATTCACTCGCGCTATTGTAAGATTTACAAAATAATCATGTTAAAATTACATTGTGTTATATTTTATTTAACATGATGTCTTATTCTGTTTATCCGTAGAAAGCAAAAGAGTTGTTTAACACTTTTTAACAATTAACATCTGCTAATGTTGCAGTTATCAAAGTTAAAGTATTTATAACATTATTGTAGTGTTATCTTAACATGATTTTTTATACATAAAAGACATAATACATGTTATCACATTATAAAAGTTATCTTCATGTAAAAAAGTTCTGTAAATTCTTTAAATTATGTTTGTTTTGCGTTAGAAATTTTTTCCTGTAAATTTAACATGCATCTTGTTTCTTAAAAATCAGAAATATTTGTCTGTGTGCATCCATTTATCCTGAATTTAGAAAAATGTTCTGGTTATTCAAAATTCTTGTTTAAGATAATTTTTTGGCACTCTCTTCTAAACTGAGGATAAATGAACTTAATGCCTTTTGCCGCCGCAGCACGATTGCTATTGTTATGCTGGCAGGCAGCATCGCCGCGTCGCATCGCGTCGCATCAAAACGATCGAAGTTGTCGGTCGCATTTGCATTTTTTTGGACGCATTTAGATAGTGTCTGATGACTTTTGGTTCATTTCGAAATAGTTTTCAATAGAATGTCACCAAGCGCACACACACACACACACACACACACACGAACATACACACGAACACATACAAAAGATACAGCAACAACAAATCGGGAAAATAAACTACGACGATGAAAAAGATAAAAAGAAAGAAAGAAAGAAAAAGTCGCAAAGCAATTTCCACCCATTTGCAGATACGTTTCGAGGGAGCAAAACAACGCATCTTGCTTGCATGCGTGCGTGCTCCGCCGCCGACTGGATGCATGAGTTCCTCGGAAACGTATCGGAAAATGTGCCTATCGAAATGAAATTAAAATGAAATGAAATGAAATGCTAGCAAAGGCAGGAAACGGCGAGAAAAGGCAGGGAAAGGAAAGGAACTTTGAAGTGCGACATTTTTCAGCGTCTGACATCTGATATAGTTTCGTATCTTTGGCTATCTGGCGTGTTGGCCGTTGTTTGCAGCCATTGATGAAAGCGCGCCCGGTTTTTGGTCATTGAACCAGGAGGCTGTAGCTTCTTTCTTGCAGGCCACTGATATTCTCATTTTTTTCACATCTTTTCGATTTTTTTTTATAATTTGGCGCAATTTGAAAAACAAAATTACAAAAATTAGAAAACTTGAGTTTTAAATTGTTTGGGTTTGGTTTTAGTTGTTTTTTTGTTGAGGCACCTTTCAGCCTATAGAAATAAACAACTTTTTTGGTTTTATATCTTCTTGTCGACAACTTGCCAACGTCGCTTTTGAAGTGTCAATTTTGAAATGTGACTCTTTGGTTTGGTTTGGTTTTTTTTTCTTCGTTTTTTGGCAATCTTACAAGTTTACAAAATTTCAACCAACCGGTTCGGCAAAATTCTTTTTTCGTTCATTCTTAAAATTCTAAGTGACGACATGTTTCTGTGCCTTCATTTTTTTATTTTAATTGCGGAAGTTTTTTGATTTTATTCGATTTTTTGTTGGTTCGTTTGTTTATTGATGTTGTTATGGTATGGCGTCGCAATGTACAAATATATATGTATATATGTATGTACAGAAGTACATAAGTATAGTAAAACGTGCAAACATTTTAATTGGTATCGGAAGTACTATGCGAAAGTTTTGAGCACAAGTTTTTTATAGTTCAATTGTTATACATATGTACATATGTATGTACATATAAACAACTCTTCGAATGGTTTATTGATTAACTGATTTAATAATTACTTGCAAAGATTACTGATTGATTTGTTAATTTTTTATAAGTAACATATTTTTTATTGAATTAAATTTATTATTTTATGACTAAATTAATGAATGAATGAACAAATGAATGATTAAATAAGTGAATTTATATATATTGTATAAGACTAGCTGAACCGGCAAACTTTGGCCGCCCAAAATTGATTTTTGGATTGAAATCATTTCGAGTATTTACAATACCACACGAAATAAATTTTTGTAATATAAGATTCGATATTGATGACGTCAACCGAATTTTAAGGGTTGTATGGAAGGTACAACGCCCCTTTCTTTGATCTCCGCCATTTTTTTGTAGTCATACGGCATTGGTTATATATAACTACATACCAAATATCAATATTGTAGTGCAACAATTTTGCGAGATATTGCGCTTTACATGGAAAAATTTGCCACGCCCACTTTTTGAATATTCCAATTTTTAATACCCCCTATGTTCATCCTTGGCCACAAACTAACAAAAACAAATCGGACGATCTGTTCTTGAGTGATGCGTGTTCATAGGTATGCAACTTTGTTTTATATATTGTATATATTGATTTATTACATCGTTTACATATGTACACGAATAAAATATTTAATAAACGATGATTTATTAATTTATTGATTAATGATTGAATGGATGATGGCATGAATGAATCAATGAGTAAATGAATGCATGCTTGAATAATTGAAACAATTAATGAATGAATAAATACAAAAATAATGATCAAATCAATAAATGAATGAATACATAAAAAATGAACAAATTTATAAATGAATAACTGATTAAATGAATAAATAATATTTAATTTAAATTTATAAAAGGACGATTTATTAGTTGATTGATTGAATGAATGAATGAGTGAATGAATGAATTAGTAAATTATTATATTGTATAACAGTTTTATTAGACGATTGATTGATTGATTGGTTTATTTATTAATTAACTAATTGATAGTATAATTAAACATATTAATAATAACTTATTAGTAAAATTATTTTTTATTTATTAATCGAACAAATTATTTGAAAAATAAATGCAGGACTTTTTTTAAATTAAAAGCATGAATAAATGAACCAATAAATGAGAGATTGACTACATTTTTGAGACATTTAAAGTTATATATAAATTAATAAATGAATTATATAATAAAAGGTTCATTATTCCATTAATCGATTGATTCACTGATTTAAAAATCACAATTTAATTACAATATCTTTAATAAAATAATTTTTTTGGATTAGTAAATGACTGAATATAATGAATTAATGGATGAGTAAAAAAATTAATGAATGCATGAATGAATGAATAAATAAATAAATAAATAAATAAATAAATAAATAAATAAATAAATAAATAAATAAATAAATAAATAAATAAATAAATAAATAAATAAATAAATAAATAAATAAATAAATAAATAAATAAATAAATAAATAAATAAATAAATAAATAAATAAATAAATAAATAAATAAATAAATAAATAAATAAATAAATAAATAAATAAATAAATAAATAAATAATCGAAGTTAATGAATGAATAAGTGAATTTATGAATAAATCTATTAATTAATATATTAAGACTTGATTGAAATAACTGATTCGGCATGATTAAATGCTGAAATCGTAATTAATTAATTTACAGATTAAACAATTTGATTGACTCTCCTCGACTGGGTTCAACGCAGCCGCTTCACAAAAATGTAGCTCAGCACCCAAACTAACCATTTCCGAATAATTGAATTTTAATTTTTGTCTCTCAAAATAGCTTCAAGTGTCAAAATGTAATAAAATGAAAAACCGCAACGGAATTGTAAATTTAAAAAATATATATGTATGTATGTACAAAGAGTCAAACAAATGTAAAGCAAGGCATACGAAATCAAACTGACAATACAGAAGACGACGACGACGGCGACGGACAAGCGGACAAATGGACTGCGACCATAACCGTTGAACAATTTCAAACACTAATCGATTTAAATTCCGATTAAGTTTAAACGAAAAATGTTTAAAATGCTCAGGCAACGCATAAATTTTCGAAGCACAACAACAACAATTCAACAATATCAAATAAGAAACCAACAAAAAAAACTACAATAAAAAAATCGTCAATAAAAAAAAGAAAAAATTCGTAAACGAAAAACGCGCGAGACGTTTACATAAATTAGACGAACGTCAATTTGTGTGTAAGTTGCGTTTTACATACGCGTACAATGCGAACCGGGGGCCTACTGCACGAAAGCCGCGGACCCTACCTACCTACCTAACCAACCAACCAACCTATCCTATCGTAGCTGTTCGACCTATTCGCGCGTATGCCTCATATTCAAATATTCAAATTCAAAGCGACGAATGCGTCAAATATTTATTCCAAACTATTTTTATTTCTTTGTGACTCTTTTTTCACTCTCTGGTTGTTGTAATTTTTGTATTGCTTTCTTTGTTGTGATTTTTGGAATCGATTGCGATTGGATTCGTTTTTTTTTTCTTCGATTCGTTTTCCTTTTAAATGCCCCACAAAGGGCGCACTACTGCATTTTTCATTTGTGCGCCCGAATTAATGAACCGCATTCGTTCACTTTTCTTTTTTTTATTTCGGTTTGTTTGTTATGTTCTCTTACATTTGTTGGATTTTGTTGTTGTAATATTGTATCTTATGGATTGGTTAACTTTCCAATGCCTTGCAGCGAAAAAAAAACGTATTTACACGTGTAACACTTTTTCAACTTCTTTTCGTTTTGATTTTCATTTATTTTGTCTTAACTGCAAAATAGTTAAAGGCAAAATTTGACTACACCCAAAAAAAAAGATACAAAGTCATAAGAGTATAACAAAAATAAGGATATTTAATATCAATATTTTTGGCATAAGAAATGCCAGTTATTAAACTTTTTAAGTTTTGTTTGTATTTAAGTGCTTAAGATTGTTTAAAATTAAAATTGTTTTATAGTGTACTTCAATAAGACTTAGTGTTTTTTTTATCAATAGGTTTTTTACTCCAATTTTTTTTTTAATGCATGTTACCATTATTTACTGGTTTTTGTTGTTGTTTGTATGAAGGCGCTATAACTGTCATTCAATGATTTGTCAACTCAACGCAAATATTTGACATTTAATGCATACGTTTACGAAATTTTAAGCAACAACAATCTATGCATTTTACGTAGCTAATTTATATCTTGTTGGTGTATTGATGTACCCCACAAGCAATTCCTAACCGATATGGTAACATATAAACATGTTATTTTTCATAGGATTTGTTCTTTACTGGTTAAATGCCAGTAATATCACTAGTATGCATAACTGGTGTAAGCGAGATATGGAATTATATGTTGTATGCGGTAAAACCTTTCACCAAATGCGTAACAATGAATACGTTCTTTCTTTTCCGTTAAATTATCAAGGAATATTTAGATGTTTCAGCAGAGCTACTGGTTAAATTGCTCGTAATATAACCGGTACATTTATTGCTAAGTTGCAATGATTGAACATTAAATATTTTAGAAAATATATAATATGCAAATATTATTACAAAATAAATTGTTCACAAAATAAGTTACGATTAGACTTTATTTTAAATTTTTAAGTCAAAAATTTTATATTTCGAACTAGCTTTTAATATCCGGCGTTGCTCGGGTTTAGTTTTATATATGTAAATTTGTAAGATAATTAATAAGCGGAACTTTCCGGTACTCCCAGTTGTAAAGATTCTGAGTTAAGGCGGTGGGCGTTAAATTGTTCCAACTGCACCCACTTTTGGTGAAATCATCGGTAGTAACCATATAAATTCAGAAACAAAATTTCTATTTGCAATATTAGCAATGTAAACGTTTATTTTCACTTAATTAACAAAATGTGGGAGTAATAAGAGAGCGTGTTCTCCCGAATGTATCCCTATACAGGTTCTCCATATAGCACATCAAGTTCCTGAGCAATGGTGGTAGTCGTAAAATTGATAAAAAAAAATTTGTAAAGTGGGCGTTAAATTAATCCAACCACGTGTATTTTTGGTAAAGTTGTCGACAATAAACCTAACCCAAAACGATTCTCGGCGTGAGCTCAGCAACTCTCCAAAATTTCATTGCAATCGGATGAATGGTTTAGACGCGCATAGGGTACAAAGAATGATAGAAAGTTGCAAAGAAAGATAATTTGGAGCCTTCGGAGGCACTTTTAGAACCACAAATGATATCTTTTAGTACAACTCATCATCATCATCATTGGATCCTTAAACCCCTCGGGGAGCATATTTAATTAGACGATGAAAGTGTTATTGAACGAAATACTCCTATACAGGGACATGTACCTGTATAGCACAACGCTTACAAAAGCACACAATAAAACATCAGTGATCTTCTCAGGCAACTTTCATACATTATCATTATTATTAGTACTTATTCTTCTATATTAAGTGGATGGTTTTCTAGAAATAAATAATAATGCTGCCTATAAGTTTCCTAAATTTGATCTAAAATCAAATATCTTTATAAAATGTCATCAAACGAAGAAAAATCACAAATCACTCAAAAAAACTAATTGTGTGTTAAAAATGAGATCCCTTAGAGCGGATGAAATATAAATTTCAATTTATTTATAAAAAAATAATTTCTGGTAGAGTCAAAGAGTTAATTAGGATCCCACTTTATATACACTACAGGTCCCTATAAAGTGCTTCAGTAAAATTGAGTTTTGATTGACAATTGTAGTGTACAACAAGTGATACCATTCAAAACTATAAACGTTATCTAAATGGGTAATTGTTTCATCAAAATTATCGCATTAACTAAAAAGCCTCATTTAATTTATCTCTCTCTCCTCCTCTATACACACTTAACTGTCAATGAAAATCAATCGCAATTATTGCCATTCATCAAAACGCGAACATACAAACGAAAATAAGTAAAGAAAAAAATCCTCAAATTGGTAACACCAATCAAAGCCAACGGAGCTATCTGTCGGCACCCAATCGCAACACCTTTTACCATGCCATACCACACCGTACATACATACATACATACATACATACATACATACATACATACATACATACATACATACATACATACATACATACATACATACATACATACATACATACATACATACATACATACATACATACATACATACATACATACATACATACATACATACATACATACATACATACATACAGAATGCGCTTAACTGTGCCTTCCCAACCGATCGAAAATGATTACAGCCAGTTTAACACTTTTTTTCTTTTTTGTTCTTTCTTTCTAAGCACACCGATAACAATTTCGACATAATTATCGACGTATTTAATCGTGTAAAACATAACGGCATAGGGTGCCTACTACTTGTTTTTTTTTCATTCTTTTTTTTTAATTGACAACTAACATTGACGACAACTCTATCGATCTGCGAGATACCAACTCGTATTCGTACTCGTACTTAACTTCATTCATACGTTCACTTGTGCAGTTATTCATGCTTTTGACGGATTGTTAAATTGAGGTTTGTACCTCTTATTATTGTTGTTGTTGTTGTATTGTAGATGTTGTGTTTGTTGTCGAACTGAAGATCAATGTTGTTGCCGTTGTGTCATATCTTGTCTCGTTGTTGTCGTTGTCGCTTGCTCGCAGAGTTAGTTGCCATGTTTACTCGGCTGACAAGCAAATTGACAAGTTTGTCGTTTGTCTGCAAGTTCGACATCAACCAAAACAAATAAACAAACAAACAAACAGTTTTATTTATATTTTTTTTTTTTTTTTTTCCTTTTCAATAAAACAAACACAAAGTGTGGAAATATTACAGCCAAGTGTGTAAATAGTCGGGCTAAAAAATGTCGACTTTAAAAAAGAAAAGACAAGACACGGCAAAAAAAAGAAAAGTGTGGCAACTTCGTTAGTTGAGGGTACACGCGCACTTTTTGAGTCGCCATGGCTTACTTACGCAGGTGACTATGTCAATAGTCAATAGGAAAATGTGTTCGACACGTTTCGAACTTTTTGAACAATGAACTTTTCAAATCAAACAATTGAATTTATTTTTTTATATATAACAATTTAAGATGTTATAGATTCAGTTTTTTGTTCGGTCGAGCTTAAACTTATCTAGAACCAAAAATTCTAAATGTTCGTTTTTCAAAATATACAAAAATTTTTTAATTATTTTTAATATTGCTAAATAGAAGGATATTTTATTTTCAGTATTTTATAATTTGAGGAGGCGTGGTGCGATTCTAAGATGATCTGACGCTTTTGCCGCGGAACGTCCCAGGTTCGATTCGTAGTGAAGCAGAAAATCCTAAAAAGTTATTTTTCAATAAAGTAGAAATTGAGTTGTGCAACTTTTGGCAAATTTCGGCCTACACTCTGCTAGGGTGGTTGCGTCATATAAATGTTTATTTTTTAATACAGAGCTCTACTGTCTGCTAGATACTAAATAAGATGACCAGCTTAAACTATTCCATTGAAAGCGAAAGGTCTATTCCGCTTCGGTTTCTTTTATTTTTTCATAAAAGCTTTTTTAAAATGGCTTTAACGATCAAAATTTTTTTTATAAAAATTAGTCAAAAGTTTTTCTACCAATTTTTTTCATCTATTTTTTAAGTGATCCAAAAAGAAATAACTGCAAAATACAAAATTTTGTTATGTAAAGCTTTCAAATACAGGATCTTAAAACACAGAATATGTGGTTTTAAATTTTGTAAAAAATAAATTTGAAATATAACATATTAAAATACAGATTATGCTTTTAGAATTTTGAAAAATAGGAATTCAAAACACATGGTATTGATTTTTGAACTTTGATTTTTATCCTAAAGTGTTGATGGTAATTTGAAAAATTTTCCGATTTAAAAATTGCTTTGATTTGAAATATTCGGACATATTTTAATGCAAAGTTTAAACCTAATTTCTGTAAAACTTTAACCGATTTAACATGGGCCAAACTGGAAAAAATACAGCCTTCCGCAGTTAATTTGATTTTGACATGGTAAAATAACTATAAAAGACGTTTTAATAATAACCACATGATGATTTGTTGGACCTTTAAATTGTCGACTGGGTTGGGCAGGGAAAAACAAGTACGACCGTATTTATTTCTAAGTTGTCTAACTTTTTTAAAATCTATTTTAAATTAAAACTGAACAACTTTGATATAAAATCAAAACATTTTGAATTAAATAAAAAACTTTTATAACTTTTAAATCAAAATGGACGAAAATTGATTTAAGATTGCTTGAATAAAAACCGATATTTACGATTAAAACAACTTTTGAACCACTTATTGAACTGAAATTTAGATTGGAATGCATTTTTAATTATGACAGAAAATTTTCAAAAGCATAAACGGTATTTTGTTTTTAAATACAAATTTTTAAATTTAATATACTCAATTTTAAAATTCATTCAACATTTGAAATACAATTTCTCGTAGTTTATAATTTATTTTCTAACATTTTCCGAAATTAGAAAAGTCTGTATGAAGTGTTTTACAGACTAAGAAAATTGATTATAGAAACAATTTGTGATATGGTCACAAAAGAAGAAATACATACGAGTTTGTATCACCCGTTCTAATTAAAATTAAACTCTTTATTTAAACTAGATAAAATCCAAAGGCTATTAATTTGTCATATTAAATTATACATTTACTAGCTTTAATTTGACATATGACAAAATGACAAACGAGCCGCCTTCAATTTACCAATTTAAACTATTCGCGTGCCTTAAAAATTTATTCAACTGCAGAATGATAATAAAAACAAACAAACAAACAAACCGAGAAATAATCACCAACAACAGCGAACAACAACACAAATAACAACGAGGCAAAGAACTGTCAAAAAGGTGTTGTCGAAAAGTGGTAGGTGCGATATTTAGATATAATATTTTGACAACTGAATTATGTGACAAGTACTACCGTTTAGCGAGACAAAACCGAGCCGCACACCAAGTGAACAAATATCGAGAAAGCGATTGAAATGAAAAGCGAACCCAGCGATAAGCGTTCTAGCACAATATACCAAAAAATAAAAATAAATAGAAAAAGAGTGTTTATCGATTACAATGAAACGGTAACAGACAAACACTCTGACCAACAACAACAAAAAAGTACCAACTATTAGAAAAGAGAAGAAAAAAAGACAACGCTCACTAGCAAACCGAAAAAGCTGTCATAATGACAGCTAAATTGATCACGATGACAATTCAGTGCGCAAACATAAGCGCGTGAGATACCGACGTGCGTACCTAAACAAAGCATACATACATACATACATACATACATACATACATACATACATACATACATACATACATACATACATACATACATCATCGAATGCGGGGCATGATTGACATCAGACACGTGGTTCGATTGACAGCGACAGTCTCCGGAATGGAAGACTCTCGTTGATATAGCTTGCAAGCTCTTAAGGCATTAGACTAGATTTTGACCTAGTTTTCCTGTAGTAGTGCTGTAGCGTGAAGTGGCACAAAACAAGCCAAAGGGAACTATACTTATATACGAGTATACAGTATTCCCCGCTTAAGTACCTTCCCTCTTAAGTGTGTATTCTAACCTTCTAAAATTCATTCGTGAAACAAAAAAATTTTGGGAAATAGAGTATGAACCTGTCTTCTTATTTCCCATCCAAACACTTCATTCCAATCTCATCACTTTCTATTCCGACACTCTCCTGGGTACAACACAATGGTCCTTGAGAACTGTGAGCTATGGTCCCATACCAGCCCACATCAATTCTAACTCTAAGTGTGCATCCCGCTTAAGTACCGTTGGGAGTTTTTTCCTTTTCAATATTTAGCATATAAATTTAATCTTTTATGAGGTTTCCCGCTTAAGTGCCTCACCCACTTAGGTCACTATTCTTTAAATTTAATATCAAAATTTTAAGTGTACATTTACATCTGGTCCTAAGACATACTTAATTGACATCACTAACGTCAATTGCAATCGCTAATTTAATTTGTTTATTCTAATTACAAACAAATTTTTTACTTTTGTATCTAAGAGCATTTAAGCGGGTTGATATAACTGCATTGAGCTATTTAAGCGGATTTAAACAACTGCATTGATCTACTTTAGTGGATTTTTATAAGTGCCTCACCCAATTTTATACCTACAAACTCGTCTATTTTAGGTAGAATCACTTAAGCGGGGAATACTGTATACCATGAAAGTACTTAGTCACGAATGGGTGTCAACTTTTCAATGTTAATTTTTTATTAATTAGCCTTTAAAAAAATTATGACGGTTTTTTTTCAGTAATAAATAATGCCAGGTTCCCCCTAGGGATGGTTCCAAATCTATCTATAAAATGACTTAAAATGAACTAGGGTCAGACCAAAACATTTTTATGACAGTATAAACCAATTTTAAATATTTGGAAATGAGATCCTTTTAAATTAATAAAATAAGTTTTATTGTGGAATTTAAAAAAAAAAGAGAAAATTCTGGAAGAGTCACCAAAAGAGATAATTAGGGTCCCACTTTGTATTTTCCACAATGACCTTTTACGTCCAATATATGAACCGATTGTTAAACTAAGTTTTCATTTAATGAAGCAATACTTCATAGGATCACCCGAACCCGAATATTTAAGTACTCCATTTAAAGCATTTGTAGCATGTCCAAAAGTTCAAAAACATCTCAACTTTGATAAACTCAAATTCGTAAAACGATTTCATCATCATTGGATCCTTAAACTCCTCGGGGAGCATAGGGCCTCGAAGCGATTTGATAAGAATAAACAATTAATCTTGGGGTCATCAAAAGAGACAAGCTGGGGCACATTTGGACTGCTGAAGATAAAAGTAATGGTATAAATTGTCCAACCAGTTGGGGGATAACGCGTGACTATGAAGCAACTGTGCAATCAGTTCTTCAAAAGAAACTCCAAGATAGTCAAATGGAAAATTGAAATTTTCTCACACTTTGAAAGTTTATCGCGATTTTATTTTAATGACATTTCTGTTCTGTTTTTTTTTTTTTTGGAATACCGCAAACATATCCGACAGTCCAGTCACAACAACCATGAACCGAAACATTTCAAATTTCACGTTCAACTATTAAGAACCAAAATTTTCGAGTAACTTAAGCTGAAGCTTGAGAAAAAAATTCGCTGATAAAGCGCGTTCCAGAATTTTGTTTGCGGTTCCCCAAAAACAAAAAAAAAATATCTTAAAGTTGGGCGTTGAGAAAAAAAGTTACAATAATAAACAAAAAGTAAAAAGACCAAACCCAACAACAACATCAGAACTCTTCACATATCATACAACCACATATAAATAATATAAAAATGAATTAAAATAATAACTAGCAAAAAAAAAAGGTCTTCAAAATGGAAATATGAATAATAAACTTGGCTGGCATATCCGCTGCTATCCACTTTCATGTGCCACTGAAATTATCGCTTCGGGTGACTCAATTGACGTACAATGATTTCTGCATTTTATTTTTTTTCATATTCTCAGTTTTTGTTGTTGTTGTTGAAGAAAAATTATTACCACGCTCGACATATGCCAAAAGAATTCGTAAATGTAGCGTAATTTAACGAAAAAAAAGAAAGAAGGAGAACAAAATTCGCAAATTATGTTGAATATGGAAAACGAAATTCATTCATTGACTGCTGCACTTCGGTCGAGTCAAATTAGTTGTTGTTGTTGTTTATTCAACGGCATATGGCGTCTGGAAGCGCTCAGGTTTTGCGCCAAGTGCATTTGTGAGAACACTTTTTGGGTTGTTTACTATTGCGGAAAATTCGCGTCGGCTTTCTGCGGATATTTCAGGGTAATTTAGATACCTTCTGGAAATGGCTTATTGAGCTTTTGATGAAGACTGCGATTGGAGTAAAATTTCTAAAAACAACTTTTAATATATAAAATGTTGACCCAAAAAAAAAGGTTTAATGAAATTTCACAAAAAAAAAAAAAAACAAACCAACATTTGAATTCAAATTTGCATACCAAAGATTTTAGCTATCATGAATTCACTTCTTCAATTCAAGTACCCCACCCTACCCAACCCCCTGCCAGAGTGCGCCCGAACGGCAGGAATTTGCGATGCGGTGGAGGCGTTTATGGCGGAACACACCTAAAACCGTCATAAAAATCATCCAAAAAAAATACAATAATAATAAAAAATAAACTTACAAGAACAACAAACACAAAATGAAGATGTATGCAAACACAAACGCATAAAATTCAAATTTAGGCATCCATAAGATACACACACACACACACACAAGAAACCAAAAGATTGTCGTTGACGTCGTACAGAACCCACAGACACTGCATGGATCCAAAAGAGAGCGCCAAAAATGAAGCAAAAACAACAACAACTACAACAAAAAGAAATAAATAAAATTACTTAAAAACTAAAAATAGCAACGAACAAAAAAAAAACGAAAAAAAACTTAACTAAAATTGGATTGAACAATTGGAATTTTTGTTGTTGCTGTTGTTGTCGCTTTTTCGATAGCTACGAACTTTCGTATAAGTATTTCTTAGATACTTACGCGCTGTTTTTGTAGATATTTCGCCGACAGCTGTCAGCGGAACGCAGCGCGACGATCGATGATCATGGATCGTTTATGATGATGATGAGCTATTGCTGCGCTCACAACAAGCAGCAAACAAAATCTCAGCTCGTCGGTAAGCTGACCTAAATCTTAAAGAACACTAACAAACAAAAAAGCAAATAGAAGTGTAACAAAAAAAAATATCAATATCAAAACCGTTAACTCGTTAGCTACATTTGGAGGCAGTCAGTCGACCTGTCCAAATTGGCCAAATTGTTGCGCTTCATTTTAATTGCCGCTTCGAAGTTTTTCCTCTTTTTTTTTTGTTCCTTTTGCACACAAATTATAAAATTATAAAAATGATAAATTCATTTTTGTGTCATTTTGAGTTTGTTTGTTTGTTTGTGTGTGTGTGTTTAAAATTTCGCACGTTCATTTTGGTTTGCAATATCTTTTAGATTAATGCGTTTTGCTGTTGTTGTTATATTTCTGGTCAAATGAAACGTGATTAATCAAACCAAAGCGCCTGCGACGCTAAACGACGCGCTCTGCGTGCAAATGTCACTCAGCGTTGATTTCGAATCTGTGAACGGATTTTTGAAAAATCATTAAAATTTTTTTATTTCCAAACTGAAATAGATTTAATTTTTTGTTAGATTTTTTTAAACTTTAAAAACTATAAAAATATTGAGAAACTGGAGTTTTCATTTTACATATTTTCAATATGGTAAAATTCTTCGGTAATTAATCTTTAATTTTCAAATATTTTCACATGGACCATTGTTTCCTTATATTGTAAATAAGGTCTGGTCACTAGAGAAGACCCTTAAATGAATTTAAAGTATGTTCTGGTATCGAGTTGGACCATTAAGTAAACTAGCCTTTGAATCCAAACATTTTCAATAGAGTCTAGTCACAAAAGGAAGCCCTGGGTGAATTTTAAATTGGACTCTTCAGAAACCTGGCATTGATCTGGTCACATGAATAGACTTCATAGAGTCTGGTCACAAAATGTATTCTTGGGCGAATTTAAAATATGGTATGGTGTGAAGTTGGACTATTTAGAAAAATTGGTATAGGGTATTGGAATAGGGTCAGGTCACTTGGATACATGAATCCTTTATTTCATAGTGTCTGGTCACAAAGTTACCACAAAAGAGTCTAGTTACAAAAGAAGACCCATGATGATTTTTGGTAGGGTCTGATATCAATTAAAACTCTTAGGTAAAGGAGCCTGTGATTTTCATGGTCACAAAAGAAAAACTTAGAGTAAGTTTTGTATTAGGTCAGATGTCAAGTCATAAATTTTCAACAGAGTCTAGACAGAATTTAGATGCTTTAGATACTTTGGAAAATCAGATCTAACAAAGATAAGAGAAATTGGCAAAGAATTATCCTTCTGGTCTGGTCCCATAATTAATCTCTTGGATGAATTTCGAATGGAGTCTGATCTGAAGGAATATGCTATGGTAAACAAGATAGTGATGTTCATATATTTTTAACAGGGTCTAGCCAGAAAACAGATACTTGAGGGAAGCATCTCGGATTTTCATTTTAAACATGGTCTGCTTACTAGAACTTTAAGTAAGATCAGATTAAACAAAAATTAAGGTGATTGGACACATGATGTTCCTTTTTGATGTTAATTTTCAATGGGGTCAGACCATTTGATTTAATATGATCTTTCAGGATTCTCTTAGGTAAATTAAAAAAACGAATACACTTAAAAAAAAAATTAAATTTACATGTTGGTTTGAACAAACGTTCTGAAGAAAAAAACTTCAACATAACGAATGACAAACAGACGTGGAGCATTTGTACGCTGTCGAAAACGTTACAAAATTCTATTTGTAAAATTCACACACACACACACACACAAAACGAACAGAATATCAAGACAAGAAGGTACCTTCAAAAGCATCATCAAATAGAAATTCGCCAGCGAAAGATGTAGACGAGTATTCTCAGCTTTACAGAAATTAAGTGCGAGCATAAAATTTTGAACTTGGCACAAACCAAAAAAAAATTAAAGAAAAATAAAACAAAACAATTTTTGTTGGTACTACAAAGCGCACAATTCGATGGATGGCCAGAACCAACAGACAGACGGACAGACAGACAGTCAGCCGGACAAATAGACAGATATGTATACAGAAATTTCGATGGTCAACGAGTGATAGCGAAATTTTGCGCCACACGAACCCAAGCCAAAATCGACACACACACACAAATAAAATACCAACCAATTTGTACAAACGGCGCCCATATGGACGAGGCATTAAAAAATCAAAAAAAAAAAAGTTACTCAAAAATACGCTTTTAAATATTAAAATTTTTGCAGTAGATATATTCGCAAAGATACAAGATACAAAGCTATAAGATGACGCACAAATGTTTTCGGACTGACGACGACGACGACCAGACAGACACCACGAAAACTATTCGTTAATGCAACAACAAAACATCAACAACAACAGCAAAAAGCAAAAAAAAAAGAAAAAACAAAGTGCGATATCCATAAGATGCGCAGCAGGCAGCGGTTTCGGTTGCAACCGATGCAGATACAAATACGAAACAGCCCAAATGAAATGAGTATCCGCGCAATATGTAGATACAGTAAAGAGCAAACAAACAAGCAAAACAACAACAACAACAACAACAAAAAATGCGCATTCGTCATTTTTTTCGTCTTCGCAATGTTGCCGCTTGTGACTGTCCGTCTGTCTGTCTGTCTGTCTGTCTTCCTGCCTGCCTGCCTGCCTGCGACATGCAAAATTCAGCTTAAAATATGCAAAAAAGCAAACATCCAAAAAAATAATAATAAGGAAAAAAGAAAAAAATACATATTAAAAGCGCATTTTGTAGATACATTAAGTGTGAAGTTTTTGCGAGATATTGTCGAGAATGTCGCCTCGCAACGCTGTCTCGCTGCTGTCTCCGCCGCCGTCACCGCCGCCGCTTGGGGCCGCTCGCATTTTGTAATTACACAAAATTTTTATGCAAATGTTTAAATTTAATGAAAATCATGACACGAAATTTTCACAAAAACAAAAACAACAAAAAACAACAACTCGTATATGAAAAAAATTACAAAAAGAAAGAAAGAAAGAAAAAAAAACGAAGCACTTAAGCGAAAGATACAGAACGCATCCGCAAGTGCGTGAGTACGTGTATCTGTATCACACAGGCGGTTGTTGATTTGCGGTTCATTTTTTCTTGTTGTTGTTGTTTTATTGTTTTTTCCGTCTGTTGGCTACGAAGACAACGACGACGCAACTGAGACATCATGTTTTGCTCATGTATTTGGTGTTGTAGTTGTTGTTTCTACAATAATTATGACGCCACATATGACGCCCCTTTTTTGCCACCCCCACCATGCTCATTATTTTTTATATATGTACCATTTTTTTATTTATTGTGTGTGTGCGTGCGTGCGTTGTATCTGTGCTAGGCTGACTACACTCGAACAACTTTTGTAAGGAAAAAGGATACATTACTATAATATTAATAACAATTTATTGTTTATCAATTAGGAACGATACTTTTAGATAATTAATTACATATGTATGTATATCTTGAGCAGTGGTGGGCAAGCTCTGCACACTTGTTGTTATGTTTGTATGTTCAGTACATTGTGTAAGTATTTAAAAACTTATACTAAAAATGAGATAATCCGAAAATCACAAAGAAGTCGATTTAATCCTATATTTAGGGTACTTAGTTGAGAATTTATACCTCGCAGAAAAGAATAAATTTCAACTTATCTATCTAGTTCTAAAAATGAAATGAATTCCATTTTATTCATTATCCATTCATACCCCATACGAGGATTGCCTTTAATATTTCGGGGTTCGAGAAAAAAAACTCAATATTTGTCATTGAAAATGGCTGCATTGCTTTTCAAAATATTCTCCATGAAGATCAATCCGCTTTTGCATACGACTGAACCAATTTTCGAAGCATTTTTCCATTCAATTTCCATTCAATACTCAAATTATGTGGTCCCACTAATTGCCTCAATCTCACAATGGGTTACATGACGATCTTGTAGGAACAACAACCGATTTTCGAAGGCCTTCATGAAACTCGTCGTTGAGTGAACTACGGCCACGATGGAATTCCGTAAACCATCGATAAACTTTGGTCCTTGATGGTGCTTCATCGTCAAAAATCGAATTAAGTTCATCGATGCACTGTTGCAGGGTTAATCCATGTCGAAAGTTGTAAAAAAAATAATCGCACGAAAATGTTCACGATTCCTGTAAACAATACAAATAGTGTTCGTATGTCACAGCGCTCTAGGTACGGATATTGTTAAAAATATCAAACTTTACTATAGAAATGACAGTTGCCAGATGGCAGCACATTTGGTTGAAAAATCCCGAAATCCTTACTAATATTATAAAGGGAGGTGTATTTATTTATTTTCGTTTGTACCGTTTTCAGCCCTAAACGGCTGAACCGATTTACTTCAAACTGGGCAAATTTATCGAGATGGGTCTGGAAGGAATGATAGGCTATATGAAATCTGCCACGCCCACATATTATGCCCACAATTAGTAAAATTAAGTCAACAAAATCGATTATTTTGCTAATACTATTCCAAAAAATCTCAAATTTCGATTTAGAGTTGGTATGTTCACTGTCGACAACTCCACCAAAAGTGAGCGTGGTTGGATCAATTTAACGCCCACTGCCGTAACTCTGGAACGCGATGGTCTACAATGATAAAACTTGGTATGTAGGTGTATGGTGACGAAATCTACCACCTCACAAAAAGTGAGCGTGGTTAGATCAATTTAACGCCCGCCGCTATATCTGAGGATCGTTGTGATCAATGATGATAAAATTTGATATAGAGGTGTATGATGATAAAATCTTCCATCTCCCAGTATACTGTAAAATCGTTTACTTTTAACATATCCAGTTAATCAATATGAAATTTCATTGTTTATTATTTATTTAATTAAAACAAATAAATTTTGAATTGAAGAATAAATATTTCTTTTGAAATAACTCAACAAAACCTTGAGTGAAAACGAATTTGTTTATATAATCAACGCTGTTTGTTGTATTTACAAAAACAATAGTAAGTAGACTTTTAATTTAAAATTAATTTCATCAAACAACAAATTTGTTATATTGATTAAAATGTATCCGAATATTAACTTAAAACTACATGAAAAAATGTTCACCGTGTATTTGCATCGAGGAGGCATTCTGTGCGAGTACTGTGCCTGTGGCTTTTAGCTTTTTTCGGATTTAATGTCTTCCCAGACACTATTTCGATTTTATGAGCCAAGAAATCTATTTTTATGTAAAATCTTACCAAATCGCACTAAAAATGTCGAGTGCAATCCAACGGATTGCAAATATTTCCTTCTACTACAAATTGCAAAAGTTGTAAAAGAAAACAAGAAGCGAAAACCTAAAAAAGATATTAAGTATTTCATTTATTTATGATATGTGGTATTAAATTTAATGTTGAACTTAGTTGTTTTTGTTTGTAGCAAACGCTTATGTCGACAACATTTCACTAATGCACACACTTTGCCATGCATGAGGGTCAACATTTAAATTATTTATGCTGTTGCATGCTAAGCAAAAAGAACAACAACAACAACAACAACGAAATTATGTTAACGAAAAGTCAACTTAATAATTGTTATTAATTTCGATCACACGCTGTGCATCAGCATTGCACCAACAACAACAGCAGCAGCGGGGACGGCAACAACCGCCACCTGTGAATTCAAAGTGACTTTATCGCCTGACACCGATTATCGACTATAACGTTCATACAAACATACTCTTGCATACATATGTACCTACATACTTATATACGAGTATCAAAATTGCATATGAAAATTAGTTTGTGTAAATTTATATTTAAATTATTTTTGCTTTACAATTTGAAAATATGGCGCCACACGTTGCCAACGACAAAAACAACAGCAGCAACGACAGCAGCAACAACAGCAGCAACAACGACGCAACCGTCGCACATTCTTCAGGTTCATAACTTGCAAAGTAGATATAAGCGTTTTTGTTTAATGGTATTAAAAACAGCAAACGAACGACAAAATTACAAATCGATTTTTATTCAAACAGCTGATGTGAGATTAACCCTATTGACCCTATTACTTTGTATTAAATTGCCCCTTTTATTTCCATAATTTAAACATACTTTTATGAAGTTTAAAACCATTTTAAATCTTTTTCATTATTATAATTGAGATTAAATTTTAATTCATTATTAGAATTAGTAATTTTTCATTTACTGCAGATTTAACTGCCGTTTACAGTACCATAATAATGTGTTTCAATAAAGTTACTACAAAAAAAAATAGTTATTTTTGAATAGGAACTGACTTGATTTACAAGTATATATAATTTATTAAAATGTGTTTAAAAATGTTGACTTAACCAATCAAAATAACTGTAAAATGTCGTTCAAACAACTACATTTGTCTGTTGAATAATTTGTCAGCAAAACTGCAGTAAAAGTAACCGTCAAATTCAATTGTTTTTACTAAGCGAACATTAAAAAAGAAGCTAAATTGGAAATATGGCTATATTCATTTAGTAATATATTTTAATTAATTTAATTAAATATTATATTAAATTAATGCTAAAAAGGGTTAAATAAAATTTCGAGTTTAATACAGGGTGGCGCAAAATAAGTCATCCGATGTTGTTTGGCTTTTATTTTTTTTTCTAAATAAAAAACTTCGATTCTGTTTTTTGATTATGTTTATTTAGACCTTTAGAATTAATTGTGTTAAGTCGAGAAGATGATATCGGATAAATGGGCGCCGTCACAATTGATTGCCATACGGGCTCGTTTTATGGCATTTTTCATCACTTCGGCGAGAGTTTCGGGCGATAAATTCTCGCATTCGTGTCGGATATTTTCCTTGAGGGCTTCCAAGGTCTCAGGCTTGTTGATGTAAACACGAGACTTCAAAAAACCCCATAAAAAGAAGTCCGGGACCGTTAAATCGGGCGATCTGGCGGGCCAGTGCAAATCGCCAAAACGCGAAATTAAGCGACCCGGATACGCGGCCTTCAGAATGTCGGTTGTGGCTCGTGCAGTGTGTACTGTTGCTCCGTCCTGTTGGAACCACATGTCCATCAGTCCTAATTCGTCCAGTTCGGGCAGAAAAAACTCGGTCAACATTGCCCTATAGCGCGCACCGTCCACTGTTGTCGTTTGACCCGCGGCGTTCGGCCCGATGACTCCTCCAGCGTGAACAGCGCACCACGCAGTCACTTTGAGCGGGTGTAATGGTTTCTCGTGCATCACTCGCGGATTTTCGGTTCCCCAGAAGCGATAATTTTGCTTGTTCACGTACCCGCTGAGGTGAAAATGAGCCTCATCGCTCATTATGATTTTTGCCAACACCACAGACGAATTGTTACGCAAAAAAATAGACACAATTATTCCGCGTTCTTGGGGAGTGTATCGCTCCATGGCTTATTCACTTGTATTCTGTATCTGTCTAGTCCACAAATGTCAAAACAGATTTGACATTGGCGGCCATTTGCAAAAATGAGAGCATCTTCCAATAGGGTGATTTCTGTTGCGCCACCCTGTATATTGTATGTTCGAGTATTTTTCAAGTCAGTTTAGTCGCTTGGTCGCTTAGTCAGCGCAACATTTGCGAAACCAGTTAATACGATAATTCGCCTCTAATCGTTTAATAAGCGTAACAGGTGTGAGATTAATTTTAATTGCGGCCAGCAAACAATTTTAATCACGCTCCGTATCTGCATTTTGTAGTTCTGTATATTGTATCTGTTTCGCAGCGTTTAGATACGAGTGTATATGTATGTAACCTGCAGCTGTGTGTGCGCATGACGATCTAACAGATGTTATCTTAACTTCATCATTAATAACTAATATCTGCTACATTTCAATATTCAAAGCATAAATTAATGTGTACGATTTGGGTTTGTTTTTGTATTTATTGCACTTTTTTTGTACTAATAATTCATTTAACTAAGAAATGTTTATCTTTTAATTGAAATGGTTTGAACTTGATTTAATCGATAAGCATTTTATGTCTTGGGCGTGTCTTTAATGAATATCATTTATTCCGGTTCTTAAGAGAAACATTTTAATGAATAATTTATAATTGTTTAACTTTGGAGTAAGCATTTACAAAAAAAGGTTTAAGTAATGGAAAAGAAAAAGTCGGCGCCTGCTACTTTCAGCCATTTTAAAAATTACCTTATCTGGCAAAAGAATTCACTCGAATTTTATACCCTTCGACATTGAGTTTTTTCTTCCATTTGTAATGCCCATAAGGAGGTAGGTATGATAATATAAATATATATATATATATATATATATATATATATATATATATATATATATATATATATATATATATATATATATATATATATATATATATATATATATATATATATATATATATATATATATATATATATATATATATATATATATATATATATATATATATATATATATATATATATATATATATATATATATATATATATATATTTAAATTATCAGCAATTTAACGATGTCCGTCAGTCTCTTCCAGGGATTACAGCTATAGTTTAAGTTTATTGAGCTGAAATTTGGTATTCAAGCTTCTATTCTCCAAGCGCATGCTAAGATGGGCAAGATCGGACCAAAACTACCACCCTTTCATACAAACCACCTTTTTTTATCAAAAAAAATAAAAATAAAAAAGTTCCATTGGAGATATCCAGTTCAAGTTCAATATGTCTCTATTCAGAGGTAACACAAAACTGCTCACAAAAAATGAGTGTAATCGGATTATAACCACACCACCTCCCATACAAAATTCCAATATTTTGCGGATTCAAAATTTTTAAAAACAGTTACAATGTAAATAATCAGTTAAAATTCGGTATTTAACATTTTGATAGGAACACAAAACTACTAACCAAAAAATGGGCGTGATCCAATAAGAACAACGCCCACTTATAATAGAGATATACATATTTGCTGAAAGAAGCTCATTTTCTGGTATCTGAAATGGCGAAGGGTATTTGAGCTTCGACATGTCCGAAAATAATTCTCTTACTAGTTTTTAACTGAATTTTTTTTAATGGGTTTAACGCTTAAGAGCTTTGAAGGATCCATAAAATCCATTGACAGAATGTTTATTACAAAATAATGCATAATTAGACTTTAATAGAAAAGCTTTGATTTACGCTTTAACAACATATCTTATTAACTCAGGGGAATTTTCTATTTCTTCATTTTGATATTATTAGCATGTGGGTCAGCCTATAAGTGCTGCCAGCTTTGCTTACAAAGGAACAAGAAAGAAGTATTCCTCGCATTACATAGAACAGGACCTACATATAAAAATAGGAATTTCCTTATTTCAGCATTAGATATTGCCAATAGAACTATTGCTGACATTTTCCCTTCCAATTGCTGACTTTTTCTGTTGGGTTTAATAAATTACACCCAATATGAATTAATAAATTTTAGTCAAAATGTTTATTTATGTCTGAAAAGTCTCTCAAAAATAAACTATTTTCATATAAGAAATTACAGTCGTGTTTGGGTATAGGTAAGACCTCGATATAGTGAAAACCCAAATTTTTACATGGAGTACTCTAAATAGTGAACAATCGAAATTCTTTTCAAAATATGTTTCACTATTTGGAGGTTAGTGAATAAAATTATGAAAGCAACTTCAAGCAGGAAAAACTCTACTGATGATGTTGGTATACTCGCACTGCGAAGTCTACGTGAAAAGTCAATTTCTGAACGCAAGAACAACAAATGTTCACCTTGCAAGAGTGAACAACCCGGATATAGTGAACAGTCCTCGCAATAATTAGTTCCCTATATCCAGACACGACTGCAGTTATAATAACTAAAATTTAGTATTTCAAAATGTAGTTTTTTAAATTAGTTAAATTAATAAACTGTGTTTTAATTAATACAAATAATTTCAATTAACACATTAATTTGTTTCTATGTGAGCAAAAATGAAATTATTTGTCCATGTATCTACTCCGCTGTGCTCAATACTTTCCAAATGCTTTCAATTAAATACTTTATAAAATAAGTTGCTAACCTCACAAAAATTTTCGAATACAATCTTTAACAAACTAATTAAACATAGAAAAAGTGAATAATGTTTGCTTGTCAAATTTATTATATATAAGTACTTAATATTATCTTGTACTCCCCAGCGGTATCAATAATGAAAAAAAAAATATTTCAAATAATGTATGCCAAGCCCAAAGACTAAACTCATTTGGAGCAGCTATTAAAATCGAAAAGCCGATAAGCCAGCGTCATTAATTCGGACAAAAATACAACAAATCCCAATCTTAAACGCTCATTAATTTTCGTTTGCCGCACACACACGCACACACACATACACACACACACATTATTGATAACTTTAAAAACTCATAAGAGGCATTTAGTTAATATTGAACAAAAAAATCATTTTGTTAAAAATTGGTTTATTAAAATTTATTAAAAGCCATTAAGGCGTCAGCTCATATTTCAAATGTGCAGCAAAAAACAACAACAACAAAAAGAAAAAACGTCGGTGTTGACAGAAAAAATGTTTTAAATCAATTTTCTTATCACGCTCGAAAACTGCGCCGAGCGTTCGCATTCGCGTTCAGGTCAGAGTTCAAGAATTTCAAAGTGTCTCTTATCGCTTGAAACGATTAAAGCAAATATTTTAGAGTTTTCGAAAAACAAAACAACAAAAAAAGAAAAAAAACGAAAAAGCAGTTTTTCGTATTTAACGACTAGCAACAAGATAGCAGCGCCCTGCAAAAGTTTATCAGCCCCGATGAACTTTGAAAACTGAAGTTTTCAAAAAAGCGCTAATGATGTAATTTTTTCAAAAATAACCTGCAGCCTAAGGAAAACAGTCAGTTTATTAAACAAAATGTTGTTGTTGTTGTTTTAATTACTCAAGTGAAAACCAAAAAAAAGTTATTTAATTCATTAAAATATTTGCAACGCGAGGAGAGGAGGGGAGAGGAGATACCAATGGCCATAATGACTGACCGATTGTCCCGATCCGACTAAAAACAATGCGCAGAAAAACTGCTGCTATGTTTCTCGAAATGGTTACAAACCACAACAACAACAATAACAACAACAGCAACACATTTTCTAGCAAAATGTGCAAATACCAAAACGCAAAAAAAAAACCATAAAAAGAAAATATAAATTTTCCATATGCGTAAATCACAAAAACAAAAAGTCCAAATCATGACTTAGCCATATGTTGCAAAAACGACATTGAAGAGGTCTAAACTCTTTTGTTATTGTTGTTGTTGTTGTTGTTGTTGTTGTTGTTGTTGTTGTTGTTGTTGTTGTTGTTATTGTTGTTGTTGTTTTTTTTTTTCCTACTATTGAACTTCAATTGCCGCTAGCTAACCAAGCAACAGCAGTAGCATTAGTAACTGCAACAGTAACAGCAACAGCAACATATGCAACAGCAATAATTGCAGCAAGTAAGCAAGCAGGCAAGACCTTGTCTGCAGCCTTGCTTGCCGCGCGACCAGGCAATCCACTTAAAATCCTACCGGAGATGGGCACACATTGCGAATGTGCGGCAGAAGTAAAATATATTTTGCAAAAGTTATCATCTTACGAGTACTGGACTCTTTTTTATATGACGGTTTGGAAAGGATTTAGTAAATTTAGCATTATCTTCCGCGAGTGTTTTAAAACGCATTTTCTTTTCAATTCTCTTCTCGCAGTATCAGCAAGAACAAGAAGAATTGTATTTAATGTAAACTTATGATGATCAAGTGCCAGAACGTCAATAAGACAAGAATAAAATACCTCATTGTTTGCACAACAAATAGAAAACATTAGAAATAAATTAAATCTAGGAACATCTTGGAACAGCAACTGTATCTAATTTGATTCGCCTATCATGAATCGAACCTGTAATGTTCAGCGTCGAAGGGCAATGCACAAACCATCGTGCTACGTAGCAGCCTCTTTGTTTTCAGCACGTATTTGGCAAGTCTTCCGAGGATAACAACTTGCTAAGAAAACGCTTTGAAAAAATATAAGAGCTCGGCCTACACTCTGCTAGGGTGATTGCGACAAATATTTATATATATTGGAAACAATAACAATTTCCATAATAAAAACAATATTAACGGTTAAGCCAATAACAAGAAAGTACTTCTCCATTTGTAGATTTAATCATGGTTGAATAATAAGGTTAGAAGAGTAGAAATGAGAACGCAAATTGAGCGAACTCACCCCGAATTCTGTCTTATTTTTAAGTTTTATTTTTTTATTTTAGACAAAAAACTACGTTGTTGTTGTTTTTATTAACTTGATCATTTTGTAGCAATCATTCCAACTGCTAAAAAATATAATTTTTAAAGAGAGAAACATTATCGAGGTGGAGAGGGACATTCGCTATTTTCCTCACCTTATATTTTTTACACCATGGATTTAATAAAATAACGTCAAAGTCTTTTATTACATTTTCTTTATAAAAAAAAAAAACTTGAAAGAAACGCAAGTTTGAAACCATAATTAAATCAATATGCGAAAAATAATAAAATTGCTTGAATAACCATTTTCTAGACACATTAGCTTTAGCTCCAAATTAGAAAGACTAAATTCACATGGATACGTAAAAAATTCGTTCGTTTAATATGATTAAATCTTTCCAGATCAGTAAATTGAAAAATACGATCTTATTATACCAATAACAAAGTGATATATGATCAAATCTGATTCAGTTTTATTCAGATTAAAATAGATCTGTTGATATTTTATGAGTATTAATCAAATCTCTGCAAATCTGATTACACCGTGCGACAGCATTTTTCTCAAATGATATGAAGAAATCTATAACAACTTTATTTGATCTATAAAAATGTGCTATAATTGCGTACTCAGTTTTCCATATTTCGATCTTTTGTTTTTTGTTTAATGACTTCAAACTTTTAATTGTTATTAGAATTTAAAATACAAAATTTAAGCCTATTTATGTTGCTAATATTGGTATCAAATGAAAGAGGAAGTCATCTGCTTTTTAGCAACTGTTTTAGTTTTAAATAGTGACAATTTGTTATTTGTTATTTCCTTTTGAAAAAGCACCCAATGGATTGGGTACTTAACTAAGCATAACCTTATGCTAGAATTTCCATGTGTGAGGAAAATTTATTTATTTATTTTAAATCCATTTGACAGTTGTTTCTTTTTAGTAAGCATTTTAATAGTGTTTACTGTCTTATAATTTTTAGAACAATAACGAAAAAAAAAATGACCAATTTAGCAGACCAGAGAAAGTGGTTTCGGAATACGCTTTGTGTTTTCAGATCCATCCATAAGCTTCTTTTTTTTGATACAAGCGAACATTCAAAGAAAACTCACAAGTTTCAAAACGGAAAACTAGACGAATTCAATTTGTGGATCTAATCAAATGGATTTAAAAAATTATTCGTCATAAAATTGTTGAAACTGTCTTTAATTTCTGCTCATCACTAAAACCCATCTTGGGCTGCAAGGCAGACGAAGAAGACCCACTCTTCTTGACGCAATGGCTTCCAATTACTATTCAAATAGCGTCGTACCTCGGGATGCAATTACAACAACAACAACATTAACAATGACAGCAACAACAAGAACAACAACTTAAGTACCCATCTAAGAATTGGAAATGAAAGAAAAAAAGAAAACCTGGGCTTGGTATTTTGCTCATATTTGTGTTTAAAGTGCGTTTTCTTTGGAAAATCTATTAAAGCGTTTGTCGATATTGTAGGAGCTGCATACCTCACTCAGCAGTTTTGTGGTGGTTTCTGTTTACTTTATTGTTGTTGTTGTTGTTGTTGCAGTTGTTATTGTATTTGTCGTCTTGTAACGGTTACGTTTTAATGTTGCCATAACACTCGTCACTAGTCATCAACCGAGTCATCCATAGTCATCAATAGTCATCATCATCATCATCGTCCGCCGCTGTAGTCGTAGTGATTCTTCTTGGCTCGAGGTTGGCTTTCGAAGGCACTCAAGCGAAAGAGTTGAACTCGTAATTCCAGTCCAGACGTCGTCGAAAATTGTGTAAAATATATCCTCAGTTAGGGCGCGTCAGTGTGAGTGTCTGCGAGGTGTAGGAATATTATGTCAGTCGTCTGGATTGCAAGTTGACAATTTATAACAATGTCACTGGAACTGAAGTGTTTGCCACGAACAAAATTTAAGAGCACCCACTAAAATATTTAAAATTTTAATTGATGAAAACTATTATAATTTTTAGTACAAAAAGCATTAAGAATATTTCAGCTGATATTATGGTTCTTTGAACTAAATATTGCAGTAATTTTAGTTTATTTCTTTAAGGAATATTTTAAGGTCACCTAAGAGAAGAAGGTCCTCCGCTAAAATAAACCAAAAATTGAATTTATTCTTATATTGTTAACTATTAACAAATTGTCTACCACATTTGACAGGCATTTTCTTTTAAATGCTTTTGAATTTCCGAAAAGCTCAAACTTGAAATCCCAAGTGCTGTCAAATTTTTCTTCACTTGGTCTCCATCGCAAATTCATACATCGACCTATTTATGAAACACATCAGGGACCATGCGGAACCAAGCTCATACAACTTTTTGTACCACAGAATTCGGAACTCCCTCAAATACTAGTGGATGAAGTTCATCAGTTGTTAACATCGTTAATACCTTGTCAATCTAGAACTGGACAGACATAATGAACAATTGAATATAACTTCGCAGCCACTGTAAAGATGAAAAAATAACCGCATTTTGCAGTAATTTCTATAGAAAAATAACAGACAAATTCAGTTCAAATAACTGCATACTTAAACCCGAAAAAACTACTTATTTCAATCGGTATTATTTTTGGTATAAAAAGTTTTATAAAGTTTAAATAACTTTATTTAAATTTTGATACGACCTTTACATTTAATATTGGAATATTTTAGACCTTACATGGTTAGCTATGTTAAATCACCCACTTGACTTCCTGTTATTTCAATTTGATTTAAGCCAACAATTTAACATTTAAATTGAGAAATGTTAGTATGCAAAATTCGCTTCAAAAGACTCGAATCAAAGTTGAGATAAATTCGCTTGCACAATTTCTTTAAAGCACGCTGACATTATTTTTGTTAGCATTTTAAAAATTCTTTTTTGTTTTGTTTTTTGTATTTTATTGTTGTTGTTTTGCAAAATAGCCGCTGCCGTGCCCTCGCCAGTCCCCGCGTCTCTTTCGCTTTGGGTTGTTTTCAGTTTTCAGTTTTTAGCGGTGGTGACATTCCAACACACCACACGGCATGCATCCAAATGCCGGGCGCGTCACTGTCAGACGTTTTAGAACGCGTTTAGAACACACGTTGATACTACCCACTTATTTACGGTTTGCGGTACGGGACGGTGCGGTGCGGTACGGTGCAATGTTGTGTGTACGAGTACACTCGTACTATGTACATTGGTATCCCATAAGATACACAAGCGCAGACAGTCGTCGAAGCGGGTGGATGGACAAATGCAAGCGAACAAACAGACAGACGGACAAACTGCATTGGCGCATAGAGTAGCTCACATTGCGGTCGCCATTGTTGTGCCAATATGTCGCGTCACAATAAGTGTTTATTCGCGAGTATTTACACGCAGAAAAAATATTAGTAGTACATATTAAATAAACTAAAATAATTTAATATTATATGAATAATATTAAAAATGTCAAATTAATTACCTAAATAGGAATACTTAACAGGATGCCAATTAAATCCAATTTTACACTTGACAATTAAACTTCCGCAGGTTGTGGTACATTTTCGAAATAGGTAGGAAAGAGACAAGGAACTGGCAATTCAGTTTAAGCTACTCAATTTGGTTTTTGAAACATGAAGTATGTTAGGCTGCTGATTATAGTTTAGAGTTGGGTGTGGGCGGGAATGCGACCATAGCTCTCAGTCCTCATGGATTATTGCGCTATACCCAGGATAAGAAATTAGAGACATAGGAATGAAGTATTTAGGTGCGAGAATTAGAAGATAGGTTCATACGCTATTCCCCAAACTTCACGAATGAATTCCAGAAGATTAGAGATAGGGATGACGCTTGATGACGCTTATGTTGGTCATGGTATTATGTCCCGTGATTACACCAATCAGTACTTTTAGGTCATTCCTCCTTAGCTTTAGAAGAAGGTCTGCTAATTTCCTATTCGGTTTTTGATTTATTTCAATAATATTAAATGTGAGAATGTCAAAAGAAGTAAGGATGAAAACGAAAGACCATCGTTAGAGGAATTATCAAAAGAGAATAGAAACTTGCCTGCCACTAAAATTGCCTATTCTAAAAAGGGAATAACTAGTATTAAACTTTTTAAGTATTCCTTTTAATTTAGTCCGTTCTTTGGAGGCAAAATGTCCGTCTCTTTTTTTGTGTGTATTTTAATATCTACATTTATTTATTTATTTCGCATTAGTATCTAAGTAAATACTTGTATCGACATATGTACATATATTTGTTTGCATTTATTTGTCTGCAATGCAAAATACAATTACGAAGCAATAATGAACTTTTCACTTTTTTTTGCCCTCAGCTTTAAATCCGTTTCTCTTAAATTTTACAATTTGAAATTTCATTCTTCTTCTTTTTTTTTTTGTCTTTTTTTCCTCAACTCATGTTTTTTTTACGGTTTTTATATGTATTTTTATATTGTCTATTTACCAAATTTTTGTTTGTTTGTGATTTTGTGTCACTTTAACAGATACTTTTGTATCTGTGCGCTGCAATTGTGGCCGACGTTGCCGCCACCGCCGCCACACTTGATTGTTTGAATACGTTTTTTTTTATACAGTTTCTGTCTGCTTTAGAAATGTTTTCGCCTGAATCATGATTTTACACGCTTGCGTTTTGACAGACCATTGTGACAATTCAATTTTATTCGTTAATTGCAGATATTTAATTAATAAACTTTTCTGTCAAATCATTAACAACAACAACAAAAAACAAATGAAAAATCGTTGTTGTAGAGATTTAACAGTACACGAAAAATTTCCGTTTACACTTAAATTGAAGAATCGGTCCAAAAATATTTTTAACAAATTTTTACATTTTGTTTTTTCAGATAAATGACTTCTTCTCCCATTACAACAAACAAACACCAGAAATCAACCCGAGTTGGCGGACAGAATTCAACACAAAAAACCTGAAATTCTTGGTTAGTGAAAAAACGCCAAAAGAAAATGACAACAAACAAACAACTACACTAAAACTGGCAATTTTGACAAACGTGAAATTCCGCCAGAAGATAATCAACTTCTTTTCCGCGCCGCACTAAGTTTCAGCCTGCATGAAGATGTTCGTTCGCTGCATTTACGCAACGTCTGCGTGTTCAGGTTTACAACCACGTCAAAAACGATGAAGACCAAGACGCACTTTGATTTCGATACAGAATTTCCAATTTTGCACTGCAACACCGTCGCCGCATCGCTGCGTTATTTAACGGCGATAATGATTGCCAGTCATTTTTATAACCGTAAAATACCTGACAGCACCCAAGAGAAGCAGCCAAAGCATCCAGCCGCACAGCAATGGACGCAAGGTTTAATGATTATGACAAGTGACTGCAACATATTTTACAAGTAAAAACAACAACAACAACAAAAATATATAACTGGTGCAGTTGTTGTTTTAGTCCAGCTATTGGTTGTGTTGTTGGTTTCACTTAATTGGTGCTCCCAAGAATACTTGATTTGTTGTGAATTTATGCAATTTGACAGGTTTTTTTTGGGCGATTTTTTAAAGGAGATTTTTACGTATTTGGTACACTCGAGAAAATGTTTTAGTTCTCCAGTATAAAGTCTAAGGATCCAACAGGATCTGACCTAAATAAGAAAATACCAACAATCGAAAACTGTTTCGATTCCAAAACAAATCAGAACAAGGGAATTAAAGGGAGTTTTCAACTTTTCAACTCCACAAACAATTTTTGCGCTGAAAAATATAAATTTTATTTCTATTCTAATAAAAAATCAACTCTAGGAAGCCAAGAGTATAAAGTTTAAAGTATGTAAGTATGCAAGGGCAATGGACCTCTCAGTATGAAAGATGAAATATTGCTACAATAATGCAATATCGTTTCGATATATAAGGAATCGATTAATGAAAACAAAAACTTGTTTGCTCAATATCACTTTTTTCTACATAAAGGATTTTTTCCAGTCTCTTTGAAATCATCCAACAACTGGACGCAATGTTCTAACCGCTACAAAGTAACCGATCAGCAAAAATAACCGCTTATTAATTGTTTAAACGTGAAGTCCGAACCAAAGGCGAAACAGAAAAGATTTTCCAAATCTCAACCACCTTACATTATAAAAATGAACAAATTTAAAAGCAAAATCGAAAAAATCTTAAAACAACCAAAAAATCGAAAATCCGAAAAATTAAATTGCATTTTTATGCAAAATCAAAAGAAAGAAGGGTACGCAGAGGCGGTAAAAAGACGGACATATGGATATACATACAAACATACAGACAGAAAAACCGAACAGACGGCCGGCCCAAACCTCTTAACATACACATGTGACAAACACGCATGCCACGGCGAAACCATATCACATTGGCGAAGCAGCAGCAGCAGCAGCACCAGCAGCAGAACGACGATCGATCAAACTTCGCCGCCACTACCGAGAGAAATCGCCGTTAATGAGTGGCCGCTCATTTGGTCATTCGACTTCGAACATAAAACACGAGGTTACAACATGTTTGACAGCAGCCACACACTAGTAAAACAAGCGTGTGCGAGTGAGCACCACATAGTCTTTTCGTATTTTACCAGCGAAAATAAAGCTGCGCCAGACAGAGACAACGAAACAACTACCAAACTCAACAATCAGAATGGAGCTAATATAAAATGCGACAGCACCAACAACAACAGCGATAGCAACAAAAACAATAACACCGACGATGCCGACGTTGACGCCGCCGTCGTCATTGCCGACAGCAGCAAGCGACATCGACAATTAAGAACTATTCAAAATATTTCAAACGACGAAAATAATGAAAGCCACAAAAACAACAACATTCGAAAAGAGAGAGAGAACAAAAATGTCATTCGTGTGGAGAGTTCGGCTGGAACATGTGTTAAAAGTTTGTGGGTTAGCGCGCTAGTTTTCTCAGCGGCGGTGGCGGTCTCTGTAGCCTGCGATGCCACACGAACGAGTGTTAATGCGTCGGCCCTCTGCCGGCCTCGACGCAGCCGACAAAGTTTTCATTGCTTTTGTCGTTGTCGTCGTTGTCGTCGCCTTCGTTCGACGCATTCCCAGTTGGCTAAGTCAGTCTTGGCATTTCACTTTTCCGTTACAGTTGATCGTGTACTGCGCTCGGTGATGGACACGTTAGCGGGGTCTTTTCACAAAACTAAAAAATAAAAAAGAACCACTTAAAAGTTTCCTCTTTACCGTCGCCTAAAAATAAAACAAGTTAGTTTACGGAAGCATAACTCGTGCAAAGAAACGTGGTCATCGTCCACTTGAAACTAAAACGCGGTCAAATCGAAGTACTTTTCACAAAGTTGTCCTAGTGACATGAAAACCAACCTAAAAAAATACAAATAAAACAACAACAAAAACAATCTTGATTGCAACCAAGACCAACTTTAAAGACTTCCATAAAAGGCAACTGATTTAAATACTGTGCTGAATTTATTGTTGCTGTTGTTGTTGGTGCTTTTCGAAATACACGTGGGCCCCAGTTCGCCCAACGGTGCGTCACCTCCTTTTAAGGGCCTGCCCTAATGCCATGTGTTTACTAACAACAATAAAAAACGAACAAAAAAAATTCCGTCGGTTGTGGAGATGAGAAACTTGCAATTTTACAATATTAACAGCTGCTTGCATTGTTTTTTATTAAACAAAAATTAACGTCGGCGTTCGATACTACCACAATTCATAAGCCAATGCGATTCAACATTATAATGGAAATTTTCAAATAATGAGTACTTCATTAAGTATTACTTAAAAGCTGGCCTATTTCATAGTCCGTTAGTTCATAATCCAATCAAATCAGTATAAGTATTCAATCTAGTTCTATTTTACACTAGCCGAAATAGTCTTAAATTGGGAAATAATAAAATAGAAAATTGATTCCACGAAATAATTCCACAACCGAAGAACATCATCTTAAGTATCGTCTATATAGTGACCCAGCCGAATTAGAATAACCACTATTTCAATTCCTTTCTTTAAATTCATAAACAGATCTAGAGAATTTCCCCGCAATACCTCGATCTCTGTTTAGTTCAAAATTATCAGCCTTCAGAAATTTCAAAAGACGCGCCATAAACCCGAAAAGTCCAGCTTTTCCTCACTCACAGACAAATTCTTTACAAAAGTATCCTCTACATTGTTATGCAAATGAGTACTTTATGCCGCTGCTTGCTTATCGAGTATACTCGAACGCAAAAATCCTGTGCTCACACAATACTTAAAACTAATCACATTGGCTGCCCGCTGATCAGCAGCAGCAGCACGATTGATCGTTGGTGATCACACCGCATGATCATCATCATTATCGCCGTCGCCAATCTGCCAACACTCAGCGCCAACATGATTATCGCCTCATCAGCAACACCACCGCACCACATCACAACGATCATCATCATTATCAGCGAACTTCAATCGCGCGTCAAAGGTGGCTTCTTCGCTCGATCAAAGATCTTTGCTGCCTGCCTGCCAGTCCGCTTGCCTCCTTACTTTTGCTTTTTGTTAGTTCTGTTTTTACTGTTCGGAGCGCGGAGCGTATTATCTCTGCGACGCGTTCTGCTCTCCGCAACGATGTTTTCCTTCTTTTTATTCTCTCGTTTTAATTTGTTTTTCGGTTTAGTTTGATTTTCTTTGTCTAATTTCTATTCGCCGCATTTGTGAGATGAGCAGACCAGAGCAGAGCAGCAGCGGAGCAAGCATCATGATCAGCGCGCAACAGTCAGTCGCCGCAGACGTCTGCGCGTTCGCTCGACGAGCGCCATCATCGATGATCGAGTTTGTATGTTGCGGCGAGTCGGAAATTGTTCCGCCTATTCAGTTATTTTGTGGCGCTTGTCTGGATCGATCGCGTTATTGAAGTAGCTTCTTTGCTTAGCGTGTTTGGTCATTATTCCGCCGGTATTTTGGAAAAAAAATAATATATACTTATACATATATGTATGTATGTATGTACACATATTTTGTATATATTCCTACATCGTTTAAATAATATATCTAGCTGTGATTTGCGCGATCGCTACTTGCGCTAGAGGCGCCACGTTTTTACTATACTGCAGCAGCACCAGCAAAGCAACATCAGCAACAATCAGTCAGTCTAGTATGGCAAATAATTGTAAAGAAAAAAAAGAACACAAACTTTATTAATTTGTTGAATAATTACGATTTTTATTTTTTATTTTTTTGTTTAATGAAAGAGGCGTACTCTCATCGCGCAGTCACGTTATGTGCCGCAACAGTAATTTAAATGTGCAATCGGTTTTTTTTTCCTGAAGTATTTATCGACGCTATTTATTTTATTAAAAGTGTTTAACTCGTGTGTTTCCGTGTTTACTTGGCGGCGATTGCCGTCGCATTTGGTAGGACCTCAGTTCACATCTTACCGGGCAGCATTAGATTATATAGCAGCTCTCTAATACTGTCAGGTAAAGATGTCGTCCGAGTCCTTGTTCATCATGACAAGTTTTATTTTATTCGAATATGCCAGAAATTCTTCAATGTTTAAAAAAAAGTATCCAACTGGAAAACGCTAAATCAGGTATGCTATAATTTATAGTACGAGCTTTCGATCAGTTTTTACAGACTCTTAGTAATCGTAGACCTGTTAAATATTGTACATTTAAATAGTTTATGATATATTCTATGGAATCGTTGCATCCGGTTATTAATAATCGCTTTCAAACTTTAATGTTCAAGGCTACTTGAACGGGAAGGGCTTTAAAACTTTTTTTAGCTTAAACTTGATGTAGATTGAATATAGTTGGACAAACTACTTTCAGATCTTTTAAGCATATATCCAAGAAAAACCTTGAAAAAAGTTACTCTAATGGAAACCGAAGCGATGTCAATACTCTTTCCTAATTAATGAAAGATAATGGCTTCGTTATAGGCTTAGACTGGCCAATACGAGGCATCTGCCGCTAACCACAACTAATAACAAAATTCTTGGCATTGCATATATTTAAACGGGTTGTGGATTTAAGCGGGAAGAAACTTAACAATTTGAAAGTAAATAGTATAAAGATTATTGTCATTAAATTTAACATAGGTTAGTATGTACTTGTATATGCATTTGGAACAACAACAAATTATCCTAACATTTGTGTTTATTAATCAGTAGTGGATCTAGATCTTACTCCATATGAAGTTCGTATTTTAACAATTGAAAAACAGTTTAAAGAAAACATGAAAATCGTATTGGTTAATTAACCCGATAAGTTTAAGTTCTAGAGATTTTTTGACAATGTTAGATCGATCATAACTTTATAAAATTATGTTTTCGCCTTATTTTGCTTATGAACTTTTTGTTAAATTTAATTGTTATATTTTTTCTTTAATTTATTAACTATTTTTAACTAAAATATAAAACTTTTTTCATTAAAATATTAACTACTTCTAATTATTCTACCTACGTAAAGTTAAGGTTAAAAATTTTCTAAATAATCTCTTAAAAGTAAAAATATTCCAGATTGTTAGTTGCAATATACAAGATTAAAATCAAATTTAAGTAAAAAAAATTCAGCATAGTTCATTGTCTCTCCTTGGTTACATATCTTGTCTTAGTTTATCTTGGGTAGATAGTTTAAAAGAGGGTTGTAAAACATTCGACTTGCTCACTCAGCGCAATCTACTAATTGAGCTGAGAGCGAGCGAGCCGAACCGAGCCGTATGTAAGCTCGTTTACAACCCAAGTTAATAATTCTATATTGTACAAGTATTAGGTTAAGACTCGACCTAGTTTTGTTCTACCCGAGTTCTTCAAACAAGAAGTTCTAACTTAAGTTGTAATGTCATCTATAAAGTTAATCTAAGATTCATGAAGTAGTCTTAAAGTGTGTATAAAAATTGGTAATTAAACATTTAAAGAGTACTCTCAATTCCATTAAAATCTTAAGTTAAAGTTCATTGCAATAACTATTAAATACCACATGTGCTAAAAATATTTCTAATGCTAATATTCAATTCAAATATCAATTCTTTGCAGTTTTGTATGTTTAAGTATGTTCGGAATTTGAACTTTGTATGCAAATAATAAAAAAACAAATTAAAAAAACTGAAATAGTTGATGTCATCTTTCACAAACAGAAAACCACTTTTATTTATAGTACATGCCCACTCAAATCTATCAACTTAACTTTATCTACGAAATAGGAAAAAAAAAAAAAAGAATACTAACAGCCTGACACAGAAACTGCATTGATTCGAAATATTAATTCGAAAACAAACAAACAAAAATAGTTGACTGCGAGATATTTAATAGCGAGCCGAAATCGCAAGCTCTACGAAATGACAAATAGTCTAGATAATCTTTTTATTATATGCACTAAATAAATACGAATCTGACATAATTGACAGCGAATGCCCACTTCATCATGCTCGTCGTCCATCGCAACACACGCTCTATGCTTTGTTATTTGCACCCGATGGATGTACTCTATTCGGGTTAAAACCCAGAAAAAAACATTAAAAAAAAATGAAAATCTGAAAGATTAACTCGAGTACCTACAGGCAATTTATATAAGCGCAGATAAGCTCCATAACTCCACGAACGAGTAAACGTCGAGTGAAGAGTAAAAGTGGTTTTCTTTTTTTTTTTTTTTGGTACTACACCAACCACATTTATAAGGCTCAAGTAGCTGCTGATTGTTGTTTTATTTATTTACGGGTATTTCTGCTGATTACCACTAATCACTTAAGTACAGCATTTGATATTATATCTACTCCAGTTAACCGATAATGTATGAGTATACTCGTATAAACATACGAATAGGTTCTTCTGTTTGCCGGTTATCAGGGACGGGTTCACTTTGATATTACAAGTCTAAGTGGGAGAAGTGAATCCAGTTGAGTTGATTTGGGTTGAGTGAGTGAGTGAGAAAAAACCGAAATATCAAATTAAATTCACATCGATACTTATCGGGTAATCGCGGCAGATATGTGCGCTAGTCGTCAGTTAGTATTACCTTGTTCCAAGTCCACTTTTGACGTTTTGATAGTGCGTGCATTACTAGAATTGATCGCTGAATGATGAAATATTGTTCTAAACGTTTTGTGTTTAAGATTAGTCGAGGGTAGCTCCCGGCGATGGTGTGGATGTTCGTTTGGGTCGTGTTATCGCTTTTTGGAAATTTCCAGAGTTAGTCCGAATTGAAAAAGATTTAATGAGGTACTTTCGGTAGTTTATTTTTTTGTCAACTCATTCGCAATGTTGCACGAGTATGTATAAATTGCCATCGGTAATCTTTTAAAATGTTATATATGAAAGTTTGACTATCCGATTGTATGTGGAATATTAAGAAAGTCATGGTACCTCATTCATTTTTAATTAAATTGGGTTTTTGAAAAACTTAATATTTCCTAAACTTCATAAACAATTTTAAGATTTATTTAACATTCTTAAAGTCACTATATAACAATACCTTTGATTTATATTGTTAAACAGATTACAATAAATATATCTTAGGCATATTGGATTCCATAAAATATATGCCCATGTATATGTATAATATATTAAGAAACTGTTCCAGAAAGAATAATTTAAGTTATGATTAATGTCTATTCAAAATATTCAAAGTATAATTTAATATAATAAAGGTATTAATAAGACCGATTATATATTGCTATAGTCAACTGATTTTAAGCTCCTAAACCTATATGCAGGTATATAATTGACGTGTACTATTAGCCAAAAAAAAAGAAGTCCAAATTTATAACCAGTTAAAAATAATTTTTGTCATGCTTTAAAGATTGGTTAGTTCCTTAATAAGTTTCGGTTTACATTCTGTCCGAGAATTGGTCATTTAAAAAGCCCGCTTAAAGGGATTATCAAAATTCAGTACACACACTTGAGATAATCTGACAATATTGAGCACTGTAAACAAACTACACGACAGATCGCGCTCAAACTCAGCGTTAGTATAGAAGACAGTTGTGTCATCTTTGGGACAAAATGTTTTTGAAAATTCTGTTAAGCGGGCTTTTTAAAGGATCAAGTTTTTTTAAATGATAATTTTTTGACAGAATGATTGTTTTTCAAAGCAGTGGATTATGATCGAGGTTATTAAACCCTCAAGGTCCAGTAAATTATAAAAGTTAAGTAGTTACACTATGTAAGGGAAACCCAGAAAATATTTTGTATAGAGCCCAATAAAGTTGACTGTGAAAGGTTTTAACTTCTTTTCACATATTCGAATATGTTTACAAAAAACATTTATTAAGAAAATATGCTGAAGCGATTCATGAGGAGTGAAATTTATTACTACAGTCGTGTCTGGATATAATGAACTAATTATTGCAAGGCCTGTTCACAGTATTGAGGTCGTTTACTATATCATTGAGATCATTGAAATAAATTAGTAGGAAAACATAATTGTATGCATTTTTGATTCCTTCTTGTGTTTTTGTTGCTTTTTGGTTGAAATTGCTTTCAAAATTTTGTACACCATTTAGAGGTTTTCGATAATTCGAGGTGTTCACTATACCAAGACATTGTTGTATTTTTAAATTCATGCTACCATAAAATAGAGTAAACTTATCTCAAGTTTGTATTCTAAAAGCTCTTCTTGTTTAAACAAACTAAAGGGGTTACCCTTTATTCATAACCGAATTTTGGTTAAAACTCTGAATATCTACGCAAATGGAGTGTCTAAATCATTTTGCAAATGGGTTAAGCGAAGAGGGAAGACCTTTTTTGAAACATTTTCAATATTTTTTAGACCCTATATTTTCAAATATTTTGAGTACTAAATCAGAGTTTTAATTTAAATTATTTTATAAATAAAAGAGAGCTAGTTTGTAACTCAGTAGGGATTAACTATAAACGAGGCGTTGCTTCGGTCTAGTCGAAGTGCCGGTCAACTTTTAAAGCTTTAATCGCGCAATAACCAATCGCGTGCAAGTAATCAACTACCGACATACTAACTCATAGCTAAGAAAAAGTAATTTATTAAGCTACACACTAAGCTGAGCGTATAACCAACGGCTTAATTAACTATACAAGATATTTAAAATGTGAAAATGTTGAATCATGCGCTTAGCGCTGATCTTAGCTTAGCGTACTATCAATCAGCAATCAATATTTAAATAAGTCAGCATTTGTTAGCTGAATAAAATAATATTAATATTTTTTCTTAATAAGTCAACAAAAACAAAGGATTCATTTACTTAACAACCTTATTTGTAATCAATCATTTCGACTTTTTGTTTCTACATCGAAAGTTAATCCATCGCACAAACTTCGTACTTGGGCTAAGTTGCTTAATAGCGACTGGTAGCACTCAATTTAACTCACTAAGTGATAAGATGGAAAAAAAACCGCTAAAAGAGAACCTTAAAAAGAACGTGAAACGTTTTGATAATTTTACGAGCATAACCAATTATATCAATTAGCGTTTAGAAGTAGCGCGACGAATTTTCAAAAGCTGAACGAAATGTAAATAAAAAAGCAGAAACATATTTAAATACCAACCTAGTTACATATACTCGTATATACGTATGTACATACTGCATCTAATGGCTATTACAAAAGTAATATTAACTGACAAAATGCAATACCATATAGCGTGTGTATGTGTGTCTGTGTGTGTGTATGTATCTATCTACAGGTGCGTAATTAAACTGTCATTGCTCTTTTGAACCCACAGCTTAATACACAAATGCACCTCGATACTAAGTTTAACCAAAAACAACGACAACAACAAAATAATAATAATTACAAAATAATAAAAACACACAATTTTATATCTTAAAATTATTATTTAACTAAACAACGAGAAAAAAACAACAACAACAACGACGACGACGTTAAAAGCGTCAATTTACGCTGTTGCAGAAACAACACTTTTTTCTGTTGTTGTTTTTTTTGCGCCGGCTGTGGACAAAATATTGTTAAAAAAAAAAAACATTAAAGCTACTGTGGCGAATTATAGTTTAGATGCTGCCCCTCCGACCCAGTGTGCCGCTGTATACCCTACAGCGCCCGTTCAGCGGCGCGCACACCACAAACTGTAAAGCCAACGTTTTGAGCATGCCACAGGCAACACGTAGTCCCTGTCATTTTATTAATAACCTCGTGTAAAAATGCCTTTTTGTTTTTGTTGCTATTGTTGTTGTTGTTGTGCTGTTCGGATACCCCTACGAGCGTAGTTACAAATACACAGAGAGACACAGGCAAGTCCAGTACACTGCGAAAAATTGTCATTTGCTTGTTTTGCAAAAATTTACTAGAGTAAAAATAATTTATAAATTTACCCGGCGTTGTCCGGGTTTTATTTTGAATATAAATATATGTAAGATAATTAGATAGCGGAACTTTCCGGTATTCCCCGTTGTAGCGATTCTGTATTACTGCGATGGGCGTTAAATTGATCCAACTACGCCCATTTCTAGTGAAGTTCTTATAGTAAGCACAGCAATTCCACAAAGTCTTTTCGCAATCAGATGACTGGTTAAGACGCGGATGGGGTACAAAGAAAAAATCCGAGAAAAAAAGATACATTATTATAAATTAAATATAGTTCGGTGAACCTAAAATTTGTACTTATTTTAAAAAGTATTTAAGAGTTTCACTTGAATTATATAAAATTAATAAAAAATGTTTTTCTTTTAAAATTGTTCCTCTTTGAAATAATAAATTGAATTTTTTCAATTCAGACTTGAGCGCATAACTCGAGGTAGGGGCTAGAAAGAACATTTTTGCACGCACCGACATTTCTCTCAAATATTTCTCGTGTCATATTTAGAGCAATTTTAATCCTTCCCTCAGACTAAATTGTGTATGGGAAAGGATTTTTTTTAGTTCTTAGCATATAAGGTTAGAGTCGACAGCGTAGAGCGATGGTTAGTGCTTTGATTTTCGACGCGGACAATTTCAGGTTTGATACCCGAGAAAGAAACTGTTTCTGTGTTACCAGCGCTCTCTCAACAAGCAAATCTTCTGAGAGCAACAACTTGTCATGAATAAGCTTCGAAAAGAAAAAGAAAAACTTTGACCAACTCTCTACTAGGGTGGTCGAAATAAACTATTAGGTGTACAAATAAGTTTCCGCCGGTTTTTGTTAATAAAATAATATTTAAACGATTTTAAACGATGTGAGACTGCTTGCTGAGTGACTTCTAAACTAAGTGCAAGTTTCTTTTGTGTTTGAGACGAATCTTCACCCAATAATTTCTTCAAATCTGCATCCTCGTAAATTTTCGGCCTTCCACTGGATCTTTGTCTTTTATGTCAAAATCACCTTTTTTAAATTTTTGAAACCACTCACGACATGTTCTCTCACTCAAAGCATCCTCATTATATGCTTCTACGAGCAATCGATGCGACTCAGCAGCAGATTTTTTTTTTAAATTAAAAAAAAAAATTAAAAGTTCCCGCAAATGACACTTAGTTGGCTCAAATTGAGACATTTTTAGATGAAGAAAAATATATGATGCTAATGCGAACTTAATAACATGATAAGGTTATGTTGTTCTGGAATAAACAAACTAATTTTCAAGTAGGTTACCATCTGCGAATTCCAACGTTAACCTCGTGCCACGGCATCTTTTTCAAAACGGCGGAAACTTATTTGTACACCTAATAAAATTCATATACAATAATTCAAAAATTTTAAATAAATCTCAAAAAGAACATATTTCAGTGTAGCAGTCACACGTGTAAATGTTCTATGTGTTTGTGTGTGCATGTAAAATGGCTTGTCCTGTAGCTTGGCTGGTGAATTAAAAAGCAACAACAACAACAACAAAAATGGAAAAAATAATGGAAATTTAAAAATTACTGATGGAATTCGTAACTGAACAAGTTTTCAAGTTATCTCCATGCTAAGCGAACAGGTGAAGCGGCCCGGCCCGGCCTGACTTGGCTTGGCCTGGCCAGAGTCAACAGCGTCCAAGGCGCATGCTAATGTAATCGACGGACAGACAGTCGGACGGACGGACGGTTGGACAGATAAACGATGTTTGTAACAGATCAAGTTATTATTAATAAATTAGTTGGCGTTGCTGGTATTAATTTTTGTTGTTGTATTTTTTCCGTTTTTATTTTGTAAGCGTTGGAGACAACTTTTTTTCTATTAATAGTTGTTGTTGGTGTTGTTGTTTCTGTTTTTGTTTTTTCATTGGCTTTGTAAAACCGGCCTATAGCTTAGCTTATGTCTGAATTATGCAAATTATTAATCGGTTTTTATGACAAGCATCCACGAAAGTTATTCACAGATGCAGGCAGGCAGGCGAATTTTTCAATCACCCGTTTGGCTACTATCTACTATACATATTGGCCAATACTGAGGGCCCAACTAATTAGCAATATATATCTTCAGTAAATAAATAAATAAGTTAGAAGATATTTGTTTAATGTTTGAAAATGTATTTACCTTTAAAAATACAAACGTCATCATGGAGATTCTAAATTGATACTTTATAAGCGTTTTTCTTCTCGGAACATGCATACGAGTATTTATTTCCATTGAACTATTTAAATAGGCACGAATTTGTGGAACTTAACGTTTGATACTCGTATATATAATTTACATTTTTACGATGACTTTAATAATTTCATATTATTTAGAAGCTGGAGGGGTGGTGACTCCTTGAAAGCCCACTTTCATGTTATTCGCAAATCAATAGTAACTAAGTAGTTAATTGCGGAACTGGTATAGCAATTTATGTATCTGATTTAATGTGAAAACAACAATTTAAACACTGAAGAGACTCAAGCTCGCAAATACTGATGGTAAAAATTTAATAATTTAATTAAAAACAGGTTAGAAATGCCCAGGGCCGTACCTAGGAATTCTGGCGTCCGGGCCAAGAGTAGATATTGTCGCCCTTTCAAAATATTTTTAGGGAAATTTTTCTAAAATTGTACAGTACATTTTCTTCATGAAAACAGATGTAGAAGCAAAAGAAAAGGTATTCACTTAAAATAAATGTCGCCCTAAAGCTTCTTCCACATGCCGCCCTTACAAAGTGGAGGCCGGAGCAATTGCCCTCTTCGCCCCCCCCCCTAGATACGGGCCTGGAAATGCCCTATAATGATACAGGGGAGCATCGTTAGTTAAGAATTTTACTTCATTAACTCGAGAAAAGTTAAACGAAAACTTAACTTCGTTAATCTCGTTGAAAAGTTAACGTCGTTAAAAATTTAACGTATTAGTTAAAATTTCTATAGCAAAAGAAAATGTTCACCAAAAAACTCATGAATAAAAAGAAGGACTACACATACTAGTTATGTGCATACATACCGCTGTTAAAATGCACAAAGGTTCCAACCAACATTTCTATAAAATGTAGAGAATAACAAAATGTATGGTTTTTTTTTCATATTTACTATAAAATTGTCATTATTATCATTTAGACTCTAATTTTATGTGAGGAAGTGTATTTTAATATGTGTAGCCTAATATAAACTGCTAAAAAATGTTAGCTAATGTCTTTGTGCATTTTGGCAGCGTTATGTATGTAAGCAAAGGTAAATAAAAATCCAAAATGTTGTTTTTTTTTAGTTCTGAACCGACAACGATGACCGCTTTGTCATCAAAATATTCTTGTCCGTAGAGAACAATCTATCCACTGCAGCACTGACGGGAATGGTTGAATTGTACTTTATGAAGAAGTTCACCAAGAAGACAGCATCTGTCAGTAAATTATTCGACTTGTTTAAATTCAAATCTAAATTTTTCCTTTTTTTGTCATTGATTTCACTTTTTAGAATTTTTTGTTACACAATTAACTAACTTGAATTAACGTAAGAAATTTAATGCGGGTTAATTAACTTTTGAATGATTTTCAAATTGAAGGGGAAAGTTTAAAATGATCAAAAAAAATTAACTTCGTTGATTAACTTTTAACTAATTAACTATTGAGTGACTGTACCTTATAATTTTTGGAATTTTTTTTTAACAAAATAACAAAATAAAGTTGTAAGAGCTTTATTTGGACATATACAAATTTAATAAACTGGAATCGTCCTAGTACGTTTAACCCGGTAACTAGTCAAATTTCATCAGGTGTTCCCAAGCATAACAGGAAATGTTGTACAAAGTTTGAATCAAATACCTCTGCTGATTCTCAAAATATCGTGTTAACAAGAATTTAATATTTTGTCTGTGGTCATGGGTCGATTAGTTTATTGGTTTATTGGCTCCAAGATCTAATTGGTTCGTCTAAGATACAAGAGCAACCAGTTCAATATCTCTAAAGGTTAACACGACATACTGTTAGACTTATTACCCAGTTTTGGGTTATGATCAAGAATACATATATGAGGATTGTCCGATAACTACTTAGCCTCACCGCCAGATGGACGCCTTCTATGCAGACCTCGAGACAACGTATTTTTCAGACGGGTTAAAGAAGTTGGAGCATCGCTGGGTCAAGTGTATCACGCTTAAAAGAAGAAGACAATGCTGATAAATAATCAGTCACTTTTCCAAAATTTTCGTATCAACCTCGTATATAGCTATATCTATCAAGAGTATATTTCTATGTTACAAACATCGACCCAAACACAATATACCACTAAGTGGTGCATGAAAACCGGTAAGAAAATCATCTTAAAATATCTAAGTAAAACTGTAACCTCCAATCTGACAAGGCGCAAAATTCATTAACATATGAGAAAATTCTTATGCAGTTTTACTAAACCAAAAATTTAGCTTGGTAACTTGTCAACAACACAGATTTGTCATATAACTCCTACTTACTAATATAAATTTTAATTCGAAAATTAACATTGTCGGCTACTTGAACCGTTGCAGGTTAATGTCAAGCCAAGAGAAACAAAGGCCTGTCCCATTGTAAAGAGTTGAAAACCTTTATGAATAAGTCTTAACTTAAATTAGTTAAACGCTAATTTCCAATTCCAATTCAGTCATGCAAATGTTAATTGACCACTTACGTTAAAACTTCATAATGAGTGACGAGCGCTAGCGTTAACAACAACAACGACGACGATGACGACGACGGTGACTACGACAAACCTCATCAATGGTCAGCGACCACTTTTCGAGGCTCGAAACTGTAGTTTAAAAAGAACAGGTTGAACCCAAGTAGCTAGCCAAGTTCTTGGCTCTAAGGTAGACAGGTAGTTACTTCGTTCGTTCGTTAGCTTGGTTTGTAGTGCGACTAACTTAAAAGCGCAGGCAGCTTACCACGAGACCGACGAACATTTTAGCCAGGTAGAATATATGTTTCTGGCCAAAGGCTCTTAACTGTGCATTAATGATGTTTTCTTCTTTTGCTTAAACTTTGCTTAACTTTTTCCATTCTATCATATAAATTATGTTATTTTAAGTTATTGGCCAGTTGCTGTTGTTGTTATTGTTGTTGTTGGCGCTGCAGAAGGTGCATATAGGTACAGCTTCTTATCTGTTTTGAACGTTGTTTTTGTTTTTGTTTTTTATATTGTATTTTTAAAGTTTGCTGCACTAGTCGCGTACTCAACTCGAGCTTGGGGCGGCGTGATCGGTGATGCGCGGCGTCACGCTACTTCCGAGTATACTTTACTCTGTCAGTTGGCTACTAAGTATAACATGGCCAGAAGTCTACTGTAGGGTGTGGTGGTCTTAACTATTTTTAAACAACATCATATGTGTGTGTGTGTGTGTGTGCGGTAAGTGGCATTTAGCGAGGAGCGCGGTAGCATTTCTCTTAGCATGGAATCACCGCCATACAAAGTAAATATGGTATACTCGCAGTCAGTTAGGAAGGTGATTTAAATGCGAAGGTGTTGGCACTGTGCATTTTCAACACTTGTTGGGCAATTGAATGACAAAGCAGAAAACCGCTTTGGAGCAAGCTAAGATCGACCGAATTAAATGTTTAAATAACTTGGTCGTAAATGGTTCCATTAAAAATATTTCCTTTGTTACATGATATACTTTTTATTTGAAGTGATTCTCCGCTTTTAGGCCAACGACATAAGTCCAGGAATTCTTTCATTTTCGGGTGGATTTTAATAGGGAAAAAGTTAAAGTGTAGACTACAATTTGAAATTTAGTATTAAGCTGGTACTGATAATAAAATGGCCAAGGTGGATGAGAACGGCCTTCACTTGAAATATTTTTAATAAAGTATGAACTTACAAAGTATAGATAAGCAAATGTTTCCAGGTTAAAAAATGTTGTGGAAATTAACTCGTCTAGGAAGATTTTACATACATATATCCATGGTGTAATAAATATAAGGTGAGGAAAGTAAAAAATTGTCCCTGTCCACCTCGATATTGTTTCTCTCTATAAAAACAAAATTTGTGTGTAGTTGCCATGATTGCTATAAAAACATTACGTAAATCAAGACAACAACGTAGTTTTTTAACCAAAATAAGGCAGATAAGTAAAGCAGAAATCGAGGTGAGTTCGCTCATTTTGCGTTCTCATTTCTACTCTTCTAACCTTATTATTCAACCATGCGATCAATATTCATACACCTTAAATTGAACTTCAACTTAAACATAGTTTAAACATAAAATTGTTAGCCCTGGCAGATTATGCTCCTAAGTGTTGAGGAACTATATCTAACATCTCACCGAAACTGGGGTCTATTTAACACCTACCGCCATAGCTCAGGAACATGATGCACTACTATGAAGAAATTTGGTTCATAGTAACTAAAGTGCCATTACAATTTTAGTTACATACAAATGCGAATACTGGGGAGGTTAACTGCAACAGTTGCGAAAAAAATTACCAAATTAACCAGATATTCGTACAAATATAATTTCAAAAATAGTGGACGAGGCTGGAAAGTTTATTAATCTTAATTAACAAATAAACTTAGACTTGATTCTATTAAAAAGGAACCCGGGCATTGCCGGGTAATTTAAGCTAGTATTTAATAAGAATGTTGCTTCATTAGAGTCCTTTTTTAAGACCTTTGTTTACAAAGAATGGCTCATATTTAATATCCCTAAAAAATTTCTAGCGCCATTACGTCCGGTGTAAAAATGCCACATTAAGTTTAACGCCCAAAGGATAACTTTTTATTGTCCTTATCAGCTGCGCAATTATTTTCGGATTATCCGTTCAACTAACCAATTACTTCCAATTGAAGGTATTTAACAATCGCGCGACGTCCATAGGGGGCCCACAAACAAGAGGAACAAAGGAATTAATAAAAACTCCATAGGAGGGTAACCGATAAAAACAATTAACCAACGCACTTTTATCATCGAATACAAATGGTCGAAATGTAATTCCAGTTAGGCTGGCCGAAACGCGATGTGATGCCAAACAACCCACAAGACAGAGACAGAGACCACTTTGCAAAAGAACCAGTCCACATAACCAAGCGATGGCAGCGGCAACGGCGACCCCAAACAAATGACGAGAAGTAGCAGAATATTCTCAAGACAAGTCAACATGTTCAACAGGTTGAAGAGAAGCGACTGGCTGAGATGCCTGCTGGACTGGAAGCGCATGTTTTTTTTTTTTTGTTCGCATGGACAGAGGATAGGGTTGGGGATAGGATAGGATGGGATAGAGGGCATGGCGGAGTAAAGTGAATAAGCAAGTGAAAGAAGCGAGGAAAGCTGGCACGCAGCACGAAATATGACTGATAAAAAGAATTAAGTAAGTGTATTTATGATGAAAACGGGATGAGTGTACACGTACGTTGTGTGGTGTAGCAAGACGACAGCAGAAGACGCCGTCGACGCAGACAAAGGCGAAGACGAAGCGATGAAGACGAAAAAGTGTCCAGACGTAAACAATACCAACACAGAACCCACGACAGCGCACCGGCTTATACGAGTATGACAGGATTATGCCTCGACTTCGTTGCGCACTCAAACACGCTCACACCGCATTTGTGTGTGCCCACATACAAAGTTGTAAGTATCTACTACCTGCGGCCGTCGGCCAAAAGTGGTATTGGGATGCGATGCGATAATCATAAGGTGTGAAAAATTTATGACTGCGTGCTTTTGCGCATGCGCAGTTCCAGGCAAGCCAAATGAACAGAAAAACACTCAAACACACACAAACAAGAAAGTAATAGTCCAAGAATAAATAAAATGAATAATACGCCAAGGGTACGACGTGGACGTGGGTACTCCATTTGGGTGCATATATTGTGCGCATGCTTATTACCGTCAACTTGGGGTTAAGTTGACTGCCTGCTTCCACGGCTCTAGCACTGCTCTCATACAGCCTGGCTCGACTTGGTCAGAGAAAAGCGGTCTTTGGTTCGTTGGTTGGTTGGTTGGTGGGCAATGCGCTTCATCATTGCACAGCACAGCACATAGCAGCGAAAAGTGGCAGGAAGTCGGAGACATACGCGGCAAACGTATTAACTGAAAATGCATTTATGGCATTTATTTAGATAAAAGAAATGCAATTTAATGTAATTTTTTCATTTGGAAGAAAAACGAAGAGAAATATTATTAGATTATCCAACTACAAGTAATTAAGAAGCTTCAAGGTAATGGATCACTGATATATAATCAAATCGAAAAATGGAATTGCTCAAATATTTCAAAACCGATGTTTGGTTGTACTATGGTGAAATATGTATAAGGTGAGGAGAGTAAAAATATGTTCCCTCTTCACCTCGGTATAAAAACAATAACGTAGTTTTTTGTCAAAAATAAAAATAAAAAAACTTCACAATTAGGCAGAAATCGAGGTGAGTTCGCTCAATTTGCGTTTTCATTTCAAATTTCCTTACCTTTGTATTAAACCAGCTATAAACCTTCTTCTATTTTATGCATTTAGTAAAATTACGAGGGTGGTTCGATAAGTACTTAGCCATAAAAGAAAAACGAAAATTATGGAAAAGTTGTTATTCATTTCTCAACGCCGAGTCAAGTGTATCTAACCTGTCAAAAAATACGTTTTATCGAGGTCAACAGAGTAAGCCTTAATCGGGCGGTAAGGCTAAGTACTTATCGGACCTACGAGGGTAGTTAATAAAAATATGTTTTTAATTAAATACAATAAAATAAATTATTATACAATAATTAGTCTAAAATTTTCAATTAATAATATTTCTTGTTTTGATCTGAATACGATTTTCACCCATTCTGGTCAATGCCTAATAAAAACTTTAAAAGATACTAACAAACAGGTAAGGAGAATGTTTAAGATGAATATTTGGAAACAAGTAATGCCAAAATTCTTGCAGTAATATAAAGATAAGAAATATACTTTACTCATTTAAAAAAATGTACGCTGAAATGTTCACGAAAATAACAATAAATTAAAATGTGAAATCGATTTTTTTTGTCTAAACATTCAAATATATGCATTTAATAGAAAATATGCAAAAATATGCACTAACGATTGAGTGCCACGTTGAAGAAATTTTATGATGCGTTTAATGGAGTTCTTGTTCCTAGTTTTTGTTTAAAATTTGTTCTGTTTCGTTAAATATTTTTTTTACTCATAAATACAAATTTTGTTCGAACTATGTTTCAATTAATAAGAATATATTCCAATACTTAAAAAATCCATGATATTAATATTGAATGGACTTAGTGAAATCTTGGGTTGACTCGATAAGAACGGTTGGCAGCTATTAAAAATTTTGAAAAAATTTTCGGATTTCTTTAAAGCTTATGGAAAACACAAAATACAAATTGTATTAAATAACAAAAATTAACAACTACGAAAAAAGTTGAGTTTTTTTAAAAATAGCAAATATAATATTTTTGCTTTGAGAGTGGCTTTAAACCATGTTAATTGCAGTTTAACTAAAATCGGAATACTAAAATTCTTTCATAAGATTTGAAGGACCTCTATATTTCTCATTTCACAAGTTATTCCATAAGTTTGTAGCTTATTGTTTTTTTAAAGAGAAAACTTGAAGATTCGAAAAATCAGATTAAAATCAAAAAATTCAAAACCAAGATTCAAAATAAATCAAATGCGAGAATTGTCTTACGAAAAAATGACAATAATATAAAGGGATTCCCTTAAACTCGAACTCGAAAAACTCGAAAAGTTTCGAGTCTTTTTTGCGACCTCGAAAACATCTGTAAAATTCAACAATTTAATAGTTCAGTCAGCTGTTTCTATTGAACACCTTTTTTAAATTTACTGTATTTTCAAATTAGTACTGCCTGTTATCATGTTCTAAGTTTATAAGCTGTCAAACATTTATAACAAAAGAATTTTTTTTATTTATAGCTTATTTTTTAAAAGTTAAAAAAACAACAAATTTCTTTTATTATTCTACAATTTTTCAAAACTTAAAACAAAAGATGCTCTTTTTCATGACATTAGTAGAATTTTTTAAAACTTTTCGAGGCTGTTTTTAAGACTAATTTGCCTCGATGATTTTCGAGGCACGTGAAAATTTTCGACAGTTCTTTTGCGAGGCTAGAAAAGTTTTGAGATTTTTGAGTCATTTTCGCATTCAAAAGAATTCTCCTAATTTGAACTTCGTGTGAGAATTGTCATTGCAAATATTTATATCAAGAATTATTTTGCATCCCTTTGAGAACAATTTCCGCATATTGAATTCTAGAACGATCTTAAAAATCGATCTTTAATGCTGAGGGCGGTCAACTTCCTTTATAAAGAGATTTAATATAATTTAATGTTTTTATCAAAATATTACGCATACAATTATAATTATTTTATTCTAATTTTATTTAAAAAAAAATCGTATTCTTTTCAGATTGTTTAGTATTGCCTGCTAATGGAATTAACTCGTAATCTGTATTTTTTTTAAATTTATACCTTAACAAACATATTATTAAGTAGATACACTTTAATTAGTGACATTTGAGATTATTCAGAACCGGCATCACCGAACCATCAAAATGCAAATTTCCTCCTCTAAACACATTTTCAAAAGACAACAACTCTAAATCAAGTTTCTTATTTTAATCAGATTTTTGTCTCTATCTAAATTTAATCTATAGCAACTTCACAACGTTTTGGCTAACACATGCACCTGTGGAACGGGCCAGCTCAGAAATTAATGCTTCGGATACCGGTTGCAGAGTTCAGATTTAAATATTTCAGCTTGTATATCCATTCATTTCAATTCATTTCGTTTCATTTTATTTTGTAGATCGTTTTAATTTAAGCCGCCGTTAAAGATTTTTATGCGCTCAGACAGCTTTTTGGGCCGTTTGGGTGTTGTTGGGACGTACGTTTGGGCTGGTTTGTGTTGTTTTGTTGCCGCGGCACAAGGTATGCGGATACGCAGCAAACATGATTGCAACATTAACTTTTGGATTTTTGTTGTACAATTGTTATGACTGCAGTTCGAACTTCGAATCGAGGGAGTTAAATAATCGAACTGGCAATTTAAACAAGACCTTCTGGAGCGATGTTTGCAAAGGTTTAGGCAACGAAATTTTCCTTCATTAGTAATGAATAATTTAGTTTATTAAGAAATTTTGTTAAATTGCAATTTTGTTCTATAAATGTATTTCTGCTTAGAAGATTTTAATTAAAAAATTAAAAAAACATTATAATAATAAACTGTCAATCACTTAGTTTTTTTACAAGGCCCAGTAGATCTAAGTTAAAGCCTTCAGGAGACTTTTCAAGTGGCCGCCTAAGAAAGCTAAGCCAAAATAGGCTTTACAGCAGTGCAAAGACTGAACAAAGACTAAGACCTAAACAAATGTATATTTGTATATACATAATTGCATTAAGAACTTTATACTCTATTCAACAGTTTCAAAAGAATTCAGATATTTCTACAATGCGATTACCACTTCAACCAGCGTTCGAAGAGGGAACTGCTACCATACAATACCGAAAAGCAAAACATTTTCCTCATCGAGTTTAATAAATGTTAACTAAAGTTTTTGTTATTGATTTGACTTTTGAAATTTTTCGTTTTTTATTTAACTTACTTGAATTAATGCAAGAAATTTAACGGGAGTAAACTAATTTTTGAATGGTTTTCGAACCGGAAAAGCTAAAATTAGCAAAAAATTTAACTTCGTCAATTAACTTTTTAACTACCCAGTAGGGAAATGGCAATTGATTTCAAAAGGATTCATTGCTATCTGCATTACCTTGTAAGCAGGCCGCATTACATTCTCTTAATCATTTGATTCGATTTATTTGATTTCCTTCTGCATTGCTAATTTGGTAAAAAGTTATCCAAAGCATTACATTTCGGAAAAAAAAGTAATGTAATAAATCAATGATGACAGTTCGTGGTCAGCTCTGGTAATTAGCAAGCGACAAATGCAAATGGAAACATTTCAATTTGTTTATAAATTTTGTTGTTTAAACAATTATTAGTCAGTTTCAGCCCATTAAAATGCTTAGAAAATATTGTAATTGAAAGCAATTACTTTTTATATATATTTATATCTAACTTTTTTTTTTAAATGTTTCCTCTTTTATATTAAAAACTGGTTAATTCATTTTCGGACTAACTAAAGTTGAAACATCTGTGTTCAAAAACAATAAGTCGAGCTAATAGTTAGTTCATATACGGCTGTATCCTAATAACTACAAGGTGGCGCAACAGAAATCACCCTATTGGAAGATGCTCTCATTTTTGCAAATGGCCGCCAATGTCAAATCTGTTTTGACATTTGTGGACTAGACAGATACAGAATACAAGTGAATAAGCCATGGAGCGATACACTCCCCAAGAACGCGCAATAATTGTGTCTATTTTTTTGCGTAACAATTCGTCTGTGGTGTTGGCGCAGCGCGAATTCCGTCGCCGATTTCCCGACCGTCCGACACCGACTGCGCAAACACTGCGCCGTTTAGCCACTAACCTTGAAGAGTATGGGACCACACGAGACGTTGCCAATAGTGGCCGGCCCCGGAGCGCCCGTTCTGCCGAGAATATCGCCGTTGTAACCGATGACGTCGAAGTGAGGCCCGAAACATCGACCAGACGACGTGCCACGCAATTGGGCCTCAGCCGGCGGTCCCTGCAACGAATTTTGGTGAAAGATTTGAACATGTTCCCCTACAAAGTTCAGTCCGTGCATCAGCTGCTGCCTGCCGACCGCCAAACGCGTGTAGCTTATGCGCCAAACAACATCGGATGACTTCTTTTGCGCCACCTTGTACATGCATTTTTTGTTGTATTCTAAGTATGAGGTCAAAACTGCTTTTAGACCCAGCAAAAAAATCACATACATAAAAGAGACAGAAATTACCAGTGGACAGACATTTAGAAACAATCTTACAGCTTGAACTAAGTATTTCAATTCATTTGAACACAGAAACATTTTTAGGTTAGGACACGTCCTGACCACATTTAAAAAATTAATATTCGGTATATAGGAAACTTTCTTTTATGGCAGATAACTCCAGTTAAGTTTAACAAACTCTGGAGAACCACATATTGCGCCTTAACTATTTTATATGTAGAGATAATTATAAATATGTATGTACTTATTATTATTTATTTAAATTACATTTTAGAGATACTTTTGAATTTTTACTTCCAACCAACTCAAAAAACCAGTTAAAGAAATTTGTTTGTTTTCTTTTGCTGTTTACAAAATGATTCTAAAATTCCTCACCAAAAGCGGTAATAACTCACATTGGCCAAAAGCTCACAAGAAAAAACCGGGACAGAAAAGAAATAAAAAAAAAGAGACGAAACGAAAAAGCCGTGTTAAAAACAAGGAAGCAATATAAAAATCGTTGCCATCCTAAGGATATAAGTATACACTGCGAGTTGGTCATACAACAACAAAAACAATAAAAACAAATGCAAAAAAACTGGTATTACTTAACATGGAAAAGGTAGCTGGCCAAAACAAGAACGAGCAACACCGCACGCCGCTTCACATTTATAAGGAAAGAAAACAAACAAACAAACAACAAAAAACCAAAAACAATCGCAGATACAACAAGTGCAAACACGTCCAACACACATAAAAAAGACAACAACAACAAAAAACAAGATCCTGCAGATACGCAGCATACATACATAGGTTCGAGATGGTTATAGGTACATGTGCGAATTGAGAGCAAAGTGGATATAAATTGGACGACTCAGCGAATGCGGCTGCTGCTGCGCATGTGCACAGGTTATGAACGAGGGTTGCCAAATGACATTTTAACTAAAAATCGATTTTTTTCTAATTTATAACATTCTTAAACATTAAAAGTCGGTTTTATATACTGTCGAATTCGTTTAATTGTAACTTGAATAACTGAAAACCCCGCTTAAGTGACGTGAAAATAAGAATTTGTAGATTTATATATCAAAAATATTTGATATTGAAATACTTTTCAAGTATTGTAAATTACACAAATAAAAAAAAGACGATGACTTAAATAATTGCAGTTTTTTTGTTTCAGTTAACCTAGCTTTACTGTATTATGTTTGTCTAAAGTTTGTTAATCTAATATGACAATTCTTCTATCTTATGACAAAACTTATGTACAATATTTTTATATGACCAATTCCAATATGACTAATATATAGCTTGCTTGAAAGCTTTAAAGCTGCCTAAAATAACTTTGGTTTGGTCGTAAAAAATAACTTAGTTTGCCAAGATGTGTCTGAAGTTACAATATTTTAATATGAATCTCTCCGAAAATGACCAATATATAACTTGCTTTAAAGCTTTAAAGCTGTAGAAAATTGCTTTGGTACAATCATTTAAGAGGTTTTTAAGGTATACCTGTCATATATCTACCAACTTATGATATAAATTACAATACGAGAAAATATCTCCTTCTTAAAACCTTCAAAAATGGTAAAAGCTTTAAAGCTGCAAACAAAATATTTTTATATTCATAGAAAGTATATTGGCTTACAAGGGATTAAACATAAATTAGAACACGAGAAAAGCTCAAATCTATTTAAGCCACTTAAAAAAATTGGTACAAAATCTTTAAAGCTGAAAAAGTCTTATTATAGTATTAAGAGATTATCCTGCCTTATAAATAATTATAATATCGGAATATAACGACATTTTAAGAAATATATCGATTCAGTTATAAATGCACAACATCATGATCCCTGAACTAAGCAAGAAAAAAATCGAAATACTAAAACAGAAATACAGGAAAAATAAGTTTGGTAGGTTGGTACCTCCGCCGAATGTGCTGCCCAAACAGGTTCATAAATAAAAGATTCCATATGCGAAATAATACAGTCGAACGGCAAACAAACAAACAAACAAACAAATAAATAACGAACAAACAAACGAACAAACATACGCAAAAAAAAACAATTCGTGGAGACAATTTTTCACTTGACTAATTTCAGACAAATTGTTTTGTGATTTATTGTCGCACTGTGAGTGGATTTATTATTATTATTATTATTAGAAAATTCTCAATAGGAAAATTGTTTAATTAAAAACTAAAAACTTTAATTATTTTTAAATGTTTCTGAGCTAGACAACAGGTGGTTTCCATTTGCCACCAAGTGTCATGTCTTCTTTTTCTCACGCTTAAACTCAGCGCGATAATAATTCTCGGCTTACTCATAGCATCCCATGCACAGCGCATAATTTCCATAAGATTGTAATTAAAAGGAGACAACAAAAAAAGCAGGAGACGGTGAAAACCAAAAACCGAAAATCGAAAATCGAACATCAGCAATCGTAAACTAACTAACAACCCACCATAGGAGCAGCAATAAATTTTAATTATACACCCTACTCAACTACGAAACAAAAAGAAAGAAATCCTCAATAACTAATACAAAATATTGTATAATATGCAAAGCGGTAACTGAAGTATTACACTCAAAAAAAATTTAGAATTTTCTATATGTAGTTTAGATAGAAAGTAAGTTACATGAATATGGAATTCATATAGAATATAAATTTGGATTTTATATACCAATAGTAAAATAAAACTCTATGCTTTTTTTTAATAGACCATCAAATATTGGTTGAAAAAAATAACATTAAATGTTATTAAACTAACATTTTGATATCAATTTCCTTTCTTATTATATGTTAATTGAAACAAAAATTTAAAATAATATATACTTATTATAATATAATGCATTTATACTAACATTTTGAGAATTCATATAAAATCAACAGTATATAATGTAAAACAAACAATTTTAATGTAGTAAATAAGTGTTCTGGTAACTGTAGCAACGCAATAGAAAATATCTTAATCAGAGATTGGTAAGGTCTAAAGAGTGGGAAGGGCAGGAGGACTCATTGCATATTAAGAGAATAAACAATTCAGAGAAGCTGACAGTCGAGAGAGTGGAGACTTCAGCTGAAATTAGTTTTGAACCACGCTTTGTACCGGTTCAAGCCGTTTCAAAACGGTTTTGCGCGAGAAAGAAATAATCATTATACTATATTTAAGAAATAATCATTATACTATATTTAATCTAACATCTGTTTGTCCGTCTGTCTATCCTTCTGGTTGTCTTTTTGTCGGTCTGTCTGTTTATTTCAGGTAAATTCGAGAACCGCTGAACCGGTTTCATTCAAATTTGGTACACATAGTCTTGCTACGCCCACATAACAATTTGTGTAAAACTAAGTAAAAATATTCGATTAAATCTTTAATACTGCTTTTAAAAATTCGTAAATTTGGTATTTGAGTTTGTATGGTAACAGTCGACAACTTATCAAAAACTGGGCGTGTTATGATCAATTTAACGCCCACTTTTTGCAATAAATCAGATCAATTTTACGTAAACCACCAAAGCTCAGGAACTTTTTGCGCTATGTTAGGACCATACAATGGGATAGTTAGTTAGTTAGTTAGTTAGTTAGTTAGTTAGTTAGTTAGTTAGTTAGTTAGTTAGTTAGTTAGTTAGTTCGTTAGTTAGTTAGTTAGTAATGGCGATTCTTAATAAGAGACATTCTTAGGCTTGGAGCCCTTTGTGATGCCATTCGGTATACCAGTTATACCGCTAACTGAATCATCCTGTACTGTTTATAAACTGAATAATATTAATTATATTCGATTTGAATATATCTACTATGCCTACGAAGAAGTGCTTCCTCAGGTGTATATATAGTTTATTAGCCAAAGCGGGGCATGTACAAAGAAGATGTATTACAGTTTCTTCCTCATCTCTACAGCTTCAACATAAGCCATTTGAGAAGATACCTAGTCTTCATGCATGAGTACCTATGATACAGTGTCCTGTTAGAACGCCTATTATGGTGCTAATTTGTGACAAACTTAGAGAGATTAGATCGATTTAAATCCAATGGGATGGATCTGGAAAAATATTAATGGGCGATCTGTCACGCCCACAATTTCCGAAATTAAGCAAAACAGATTGAGTTGAAATTTAATTTGTATTTTTTTGCGTGTAAGTGTGTCATCTCTTATCGATACATCTTGGAATACCTGCCAACCGTCGAGAAACTCATTTCCAATTTTCAATTTCATGGCGCAACGACGACATCAAAAAAGAAAAAATAACAAAAAAAAACCAACAACAAAAATTAAATACCAAATAAATAACCACAACTACAGTTCTTTATAAATATTAACGAAACGACCAACAACAACAACAACTAAAAAGTGACTGACTAAGATCACAGAGAAACTAAAAAGGCAACAAAAAACGATAAATTACAATTTTTTCTACACGCATTCAATAATTCCGCTTTGAGTCATATACATACATACATACATACATACATACATACATACATACATACATACATACATACATACATACATACATACATACATACATACATACATACATACATACATACATACATACATACATACATACATACATACATACATACATACATACATACATACATACATACATACATACAAATTAAACGTTTTTTATGAAAGTATATTTTTTTAGTTACGCGTTTTTTCACATTTCGTATTTTATCTTCTACGTTGGTTTCGACAAGTGGTGACGCTTTAGCAGGATTCAATGACCCTTAGTCAGAAGAGATACCAAATCAAGCGTGCACATCCTTTTAACAGACTTCTTTTGCTTGTTTTTTTTTTTTTGTAGGTTTCCTCTTCTTCTTTTTCGATACGATTCGATGCGATATGGAAAAAAAAAGTGATAGCGACGGCAAACGAAAACAAACCTTAGTCAAATATCTGTCTTACTCTGTCATTCGTCGTCGAGGTGTCAAATTACGTACTTGAGCCGATGTCCTCTAACAAACCGAAAACATTAAAAAACAAAACAAAAAAGAATTCTTATGCTGACTCCGCATTTAGGGAAGGGATAGTTGCACCACCGCACGAGTTGGCGCAGACATACTTACAATATAAACAAAATCTACACACACTCAGCACTTATGTAAATTTATTATATGTAAAATATATAAAAATAATATAAAAAAGATAAAGAGAGAGAGAAAGAGAGAAATCATTAGTTTCATTGTTGATTCTTCGCATTAGTATGCATCGCACTTGATGACACTTGTCAACGACATGTCCTTACGCGGTAAGTCGTTGTTATTGTTGTTATTCTTTGCACAAGAGATTTGTGTTGTGTTGTTTTTGGTAGTCATTGAAGTATTTATGCGTTTATTTTCCTGGTTACTTTCAAATTAAAATTTTCAAAAAGAAAACGGTCGGATTCTCAAATGACAATCAAACAACCTGAAACACTCAAACAGGATCTTGGCATAATTTTAATAAATAATTAAAAAAAGTTAATAATTTCCACGAAATCAGCAAAAAATTTCAAATTAAAAAATCTGAAAATGATTGCATAAGCTCAAAGAAAGATATCAAATTAAAGTATCAAATTAAAGGTAATAAAAATAATACTCCAAGACAACAAAACTATCAAAAATCATTTTTGAAAAGGAGCAAACAAGTACTATATATATGCTATATGTATACAATCTATATATAAACATATGACAGTCATTTAAAATATTAGACTCTCAAATTTTTAAAAGTCATAAATTCCAGCACTATTTTTAAACAATCAAATCTTGTCGAAATTTATTGATCACAAAAGATTGAATTCAAAATTTAACAGAAAATGTCAGTGAAGTTATTGGAGATACAACTGAAAACTCAACTGTCAAAAATTGTATAATAATAAAAGAAGAAAAACACAATACATTAAAAAAAAAAAAAATAGTAAGCGGCCGTACTTGCGAGGAAAGGCGGTAACTCTACAGATGAACCCTTTAGTACACCAGTGCACATGGCCGGTCAAAAATGTTTTTGTTTTTATTTTTACCTTCCTTTCTTTTATCGGGCGCATCTCCTCTGTCTCTTCCAGGGATTATCGATAACTTGTTTCAAATTTCTTAATTTAAGTTATTCGATGAAGTCGGTAAAATGGGAATTAGCGCTGTTTTAAAAATTGCGACAATCGTTCTCTCATACTGCATGATTTTAAATAGTAGTTAAAGATATTCCAAGCAGACTATTCGTTGGCAACATTTCTGGGCACTGCCTACTTGGACATCATGCCTTCAGAAGATTATCAACTTACAGCTGATGTAGAAACTGCAACGAACCTGAGCGTCAAAAAAATAATGAAGGCTTGCTTTAACAGTTGCAAAATGTGGATCCTTGGTCAGGGCACTTTAACCTCTGTCAACGACCTTCCAGAAGATGTATTTTAAAAAATCAAAAACCTTACCTTGACAACCAAGATACCTTTGTTAAAAGAGTTGACAACTTCACCAAAATATGGGCGTGGTTGAACCAATTTTGTGCACACTTTTAGAAATAATAGGCAATAAAAAACATAACATCAGCCATGGACCTAATTATAAGGCTTCGGCTGCCACTATAACCTGTCTTAAGTAAAAATTTAAGAACATTAACTTAAAAAAAAGTGAAGTCGAAAATTTTGTTTATACTTTTAACCTTAATAATCAGAAAAATGTATAAAGTATTTTTTTCAATGAACTTTTTTCTTAAGGAAAACTATTTGGTTAATATTAATATTTAAATGTTTTTTGTTTGCCGTAGTTCCCGCCATACACTTGATTCATATTGCATAAATTAATTTAGTCACTCAGATTTGTGTAATAAAATTCGAATTTATTGACTTTTGACAAAACTTTTAAGTATGTGCATAAATATTGTCGAAGAAGACATTGAATGTTGGAAATGTTGGAAATGTTGGAAATGTTTTCAAGTCGTTATTTACTTATTTCGATTTTTGTGCTTCATTAAAAATGTAAAGCAGCTAATATGGACTTCGTTGTTGTTGTTGTTGTTTATTAACCTGCTTCTAAGCGAGCGCCCGTGGCAAAAGGCCAGTGTCCAATGGTATTTTACATGAGACCAAATACACTGTAAGAAATCAAAAAAGTTTATATTTAAATTGTATCTTAATTTTTTAATTTTCACGTTATCTTAAATTAGAATTTTATCATTATTAAAATAAACAAGCTACCCTTCAATACCGCCTACATTCGATTCAGTTTGCCGAGACTATTTAGTGCATCCTACCGATTATCTAGTCCATCCTGCCGGTCCATTTAATACATCAAATCCATCTTTTCAATCCAGTATATTTAACTCAATTTGTACGAGGGTGGTCCGATAAGTTCTTAGCCTACAAAATAAAAAAAAATTAAAAAAGTAGCTATTTATTTCTAAACAACGTCTCGTTTTAGCTCGATCCACCGATGCTCCAACTTCTTTAACCCGTATGAGAAATCCGTTTTATCGAGGTCAACAAAGTAGGCCTCCATCGGGCGGTGAAGCTAAGTACTTATCGGACAACCCTTTCAGTCAAATCAATTTTAAAATTTATCCAATCCATTTAGTTTATCTACTGTTTCATCATGAACTGAATGGACAAAAGTTTATCCATTTGATTCCGTCTATCTATTTTATCCAGTCCAGCAAGTCTGTTTAGTCCATCAAGTTAATCTATTCCATTCACTTCATCCAAATCATTCAGTTCATCAAGTTTCTTCCGTATATTCCAGTCATCTGATCTATCTACTCGATCAAGTGAATCCAGTTAATAGAGTCAATAATTCATGGAGTTTATTCAATCTCTCCACTTATTTAATTCCATTATTCTTGATCAAATCTTTTTCAAAAAAATCATTGTTTATATTTTTCTCGATGCCATTAAAAAACTTTTAACAACCATAATAGCAAAGAAAATCCAACTTCTGTTTTGGAGAAGAAAAAAAGTGTCCACAAACATCGAAAATTGTTTTGATGTCATTGTAAGATCCTTCTCTAATGTCAATGCGAATATTTTGGGAACAAATTATCCAAATGCTGTAATTCGGCTTGCCATTAACCGCAGGTCGATTTTTAGTAAACTATGCCAAGAGCAGATCTGCAACTTTAAATGAAATCGGTTCATTGAGTCTGGAGTGAACTCGCACAAATATGAGATCATGGATATTGAATTTTATATAATAGTATGATCAGTTTTTAGTTTTTAATTTGTTTAATATTTACGTCGTCATTTCTTTGCTTTTTTAAATACAATTTCGTTAGTTGCAATTTATTTGCTGGTTTCGATAGTCTTGTTAGTTTCTTCAGTGTTGTCAGTTTTTATCGATAGTTTTTGATAGTTTCGTTAATTTTGCTATTTTTTTTTTCTGCATGTGATTTTTTCCCAGTGTGTCTGTCTTCTTGACATCGCCACCAGCTTACTTTGTAATTTTATGTAAATGACCATTTTATAGATTTAAATCTATGAAATTTTAAATACAAATAAATCTTTTGGATTTTTTTCATCGGTCTTCTGTCTGTCTGTCTTTTATTCGGCTACATCTGTTGTAAAGTGTATTTATGCAAATGTGAAGTTTTATATAAAACCAAAACCGAATGGCGACAACTTCGGACTTTTCTCGCCGATCATTTTAAATATTTGATACGCATACACGTATACGTATATACATTAGCATAAAATACAACTCTTGTAATTTACGCCGATGTCAAATGACTAAATTGGTTTTAAGCATAGGAAGTTTAAACAACAACAAAATCTCATTTACCGTTGAAATGTATTTAAAAGAAGTGGATCGAACTTTTTTTCTAATAAACGTTTTTTTCTCGATGGTTTTTCGCTAATTTTAGAAAGTAAAATTTACGACAAGCGAAACGAGAAAAAAATTATATCTTCTAGAATATTAAGAAGCGCAGACAAATAAATTAATTTTTATAATTTGCTTTATAATTTGGATTTATAATATAATCATTTAGTAAAAGAAAACGAAAAAAAAACACAACTTTGTATAATAAATTTAATGTTTATGTTTATGTTTGTGACCTCGCGATAAAGACTTCTTGTTGTATGTGTATACATATGTCAAATGCGGGTCCATGGCAAATTGAAAACCTAATAATTTGTATATATATGTACTCGTATATAACCGCATTCTAACGGTTCTGTTTTTATGAAAATAGGTCGCACACGATTGCATAATTTAGATTACAAATCTTTTTCGTTTTTTTTCGAATTCAGTTTCTTACATATTGATAGCAGAATTTGTTTATTCCGAAAAGCAAATTTTGTACTTTCGACTTTACAAAATGCAAAATGCAAAATAAAATAATTGTCAAAAGAAAATGAAGTCGAATTCGAATTCGAGGCACTTTATTGGGTCGCGTTTGCAGTGCTCGTTGCGGTTATGGAGCGCCTGACGAGCGCCCCGTTTGCTGCGTCGCTGCGGTTTCGCAATGCGGGAATTATTATCAGCGATAGTCGGTCGTTTGCAATTTTGAATATATTTTTGATGGGGTTGTGATCTTTGTTCGACTTGTCAGCTTTGTTTCGAAATAGTTGCTTCCACAGTGTTGTCGATTATTTGTTGTTCCTTTTGCACTATCGCTATGCTCTAGAAACTTCGGCATATATTGGCATTTTATGGTTCTATTTTTTGCTGAAAAGAAGGATTTCCATTTTATTACATATACAAAAAAAATGTATTTAACGTAATTGGAGTGTGGAGTACTAAATTGTGTCCTCTTAATTATATGCCGTGAAGCACACTTCTTTCTCCACCATTCTATACTTGCCTATCCATGAATCAGATCAGCATTGTATATCTTGAGTTGTTAATGTTATTAACTCCGATATATTTCTTAAAATGCGATATTATTAATATTAGTAATAAATCTAAATTAAACCATAGCAATAAATCGACATAGGGCTAGATTGGTCTATGAGGGGCTTTTATGCTGTCACACACTTAACATGATAATAATAATAATAATCACAATAATAGTGACTACTATAACAATTGTTATAACAATTTTTATACTCATTGACTCAGTTTGATTAAAATAAGAGGTAAAAGGTAATCACTAGTTATCCCCATTAGTAAGTATAGCACTAAATATAATCTACCCACTCAGCAAGTTACATTTATGAAACATGTCTGAAATATAGCTTTTGAATTATTCACCTGTAAAACTTTATAAGTCATGTTCAAATAAAAACACACACACCAAGATTACAAGACAATGAGTGGGCATACTGACAGCTCATATATAAGTGGCGGCACATAAGACTTCACAACTGCTGGAATTATCAAAAGCATGGCGCAAGGATACTTTGGATGGCACCTACTCTATATAAAACACCTATCAAATACTTCGGGACCACATTTTATTGAAGGCAAGAAGATGTTTCAAGAATGAAGCCGTAAGTACTTCTTAAACTCGCAAAAGAAGTGTCACCTTAATCGATGTATATTATAAAAATGGTCAACTCCTTCTAAATAATAACGCTAGAGACCCAAACGGTATGTATGTAGCCTTGTTCAGTTAAACTTAACTAACTAAACTTTTTAACATGTTACAATGTTTCAGTTATAATATTAGCAATACGTTTAAGTAATATTCAAGATACATTTTTGTCTGAATTAAGTTCAGTTCAACTAGCATTTCAGATACATTACTGAAAGGTGTCAGAAACATAACTGAAACTATAATATTATCTTATATAATAAATGACGGAATTTCTTAACACTTAAAATTTAAATTTTTAAATAAATAAATCTTTTTAACTAAAATACAGAATTTTTTATTGTGTTTTGAATTAATTTCAGTGCAAAGTTTCTGCAATATTCACAACCATTTCAAATGGAATATAACAATGTTATATATCTGATATATTGTAATGTTATATTTCTTTTGTAATATTTCCTCAATACAACCGAAATGTTATTATATAAAATGACGACTGGGTAATTTCGTTGATTTGTAGTTTGTTAATTCTCGGATAGGGTAGCCCACTTCTAACACAAAAATATTGAACAATTTTTACCTATAAGCACATTTTTCACAGGTTTAAATATGATCAATATATTTTACTTTAGAATTTAAGTTTTGAAATAGACGAAATTATTTCGTTACTGCCAGTTCCTATAAGCAAATATTTTTATAAATTAGAAGTAAAAAATAGACGCACGTAGCGGTCCGCGATTTTTCGAAAGCTTATTAAATTCGAATCATGCTGATCGCATTTTCGTTCAATAATTATTATTTTTTGTGTAAATGTCATCAAGAGCTAACTGCATCTAACTGTACGACGTCTATTAGCGGCCATTTTTAATACTGTTCGCATCAAGAACGCTTATCTGCTCGACGCGTCAGCGCGGTATTGTCAGCGATTTCAGGTCAAGTTAATAAAATGTGGAATTAGCTTAAACGGAGGCGAAAACTTATTGACGCCTCGCCTCTCGCCAGGCGAAAGTTCAAAAATTCCACAAAATGCACAACACGAGCAGCGAGATTTCTTCAATCCTCAATCTTCAATCTATTTATTTAATTATAAATATTTGCTCTGTGTTAATTAAAAAATATTTAAATATAAATATGCATTAATTTAAAAACTGATACTTTAGGAAAACAAAAAAAAATATGAAGAAATATTTAGAACACGCTTAGCTGAGTATTGCGAAATGAAAAGCAGAGGTTATCGTAGCGCCGCGTGATTAGGCGTAAATATTGTACAAGGTGGCGCAAAAGAAATCACCCTATTGGAAGATGCTCTCATTTTTACAAATGGCCGCCAATGTCAAATCTGTTTTGACATTTGTGGACTAGACAGATACAGAATACAAGTGAATAAGCCATGGAGCGATACACTCCCCAAGAACGCGGAATAATTGTGTCTATTTTTTTGCGTAACAATTCGTCTGTGGTGTTGGCAAAAATCATAATGAGCGATGAGGCTCATTTTCACCTCAGCGGGTACGTGAACAAGCAAAATTATCGCTTCTGGGGAACCAAAAATCCGTGAGTGATGCACGAGAAACCATTACACCCGCTCAAAGTGACTGCGTGGTGCGCTGTTCACGCTGGAGGAGTCATCGGGCCGAACGCCGCGGGTCAAACGTCAACAGTGGACGGTGCGCGCTATAGGGCAATGTTGACCGAGTTTTTTCTGCCCGAACTGGACGAATTAGGACTGGTGGACATGTGGTTCCAACAGGACGGAGCAACAGCACACACTGCACGAGCCACAACCGACATTCTGAAGGCCGCGTTTCCGGGTCGCTTAATTTCGCGTTTTGGCGATTTGCACTGGCCCGCCAGATCGCCCGATTTAACGGTCCCGGACTTCTTTTTATGGAGTTTTTTGAAGTCTCGTGTTTACATCAACAAGCCTGAGACCTTGGAAGCCCTCAAGGAAAATATCCGACACGAATGCGAGAATTTATCGCCCGAAACTCTCGCCGAAGTGATGGAAAATGCCATAAAACGAGCCCGTATGGCAATCAATTGTGACGGCGCCCATTTATCCGATATCATCTTCTCGACTTAACACAATTAATTCTAAAGGTCTAAATAAACATAATCAAAAAACAGAATCGAAGTTTTTTATTTAGAAAAAAAATAAGAGCCAAACAACATCGGATGACTTCTTTTGCGCCACCTTGTATTTTCGAAAAGTAAAGCTGCTGCGCTCCTCGTTAAAACAAAACAACAAAACATCCGTAAGTCTGTCAAGTTGACCGTTGTGCCATGTACTTCGTATTTATATATATTCGTATATATATAAAATTTTCATTTTGTAAAAAATATTAAGTTGCTAATTATATTGATAAGATACTGCTTGACATTATGTAGATACGCGAAGACAAAAACATTTATTTGTCCCAAATACAAAAATATAATTGGAGTCTATTTTATTTGGATCAAATAAAGTTTTTATTTAGAGCAAATAATATGTTATCGCTATTAGTTTAATGTACTTATGACAAAGGAAAATATGTATTTAATAAGAAATTGTTTGCGTCAAACATATTTATTTTGTAAACATACACTTGAATTAAACAAAAATCTATTCTAAACACAAAATATGTTTACATTAAACATGTTATTTTTTGATTATTAAAACGCATATATATCGTCTTATTGTTGTTTGAGTGTAACATTCTTGTATAGCTATTATATTTTTGTTTTATAGTTTATTTGCCCTAAATACAAAATTTAATATACCCAAATACTATTTTGTTTAAGACAACTAAAGTGGCTAGATAAATTTTATGTAAATTTGAGACGGGTTTGTAAGCTTAGTTATTGCGAAAAGTAATTTTCAAAGTAGATTTAGATTTTGTTCACATTTGGTATAAAAATATCATTTTTGCTTGATTTATATGCAATCGGTAAATAATGTACTTTCTTTTAATATAAAATTAAAAAAAAGGAAAATTATGGACAAGATAAAAAACTCTCCTTTATAAATATTAAACAATAAAAATAAATTATGGATGTTAAAAACCATAAAAAGTGAACTAAAAATCATTGTTTGCAATATAACATAAAAAGACTTAAGCGACAAACTTGTTGTTTGCTATTAATTCAGAATATTTGTTAGAAAGATATTCAGACTCCATTTTGTTTAAATAAAACAAACACTTATCTGTGTCAAATTATATTTTTGACTCGAAAAACATGTTTTCTTGTAAAATGGTAAATATTAAATGAGTTTCCTTTCGAAACGAAACATTAAAACGCAAGTGCGGCTCTAAATTGCGTCGACGCGAGTAAATACTCGTATATGACGCAGGTAGACAAACAATCCAACGGATCGCATTTGTCTGTTATCAGGCAGTTTTGTTGTGTTTTTTGCTTGTTAGTTTGCAAACGTATAATTCTCATTTGCTTTGTCTGTGCATATGCTGAAATACTCGATGTCTGGCCGTTACAAAACTAAGACTATACTTCACAGGATCATTTCTGTAGTCAGTCTTCATTTACTTTCATTGCAAAATGAATTTTTTCAGACCCGCGATGAGGAGGTACATCGTTTTATCTGTAGCGTGAGGTTTAGAACGTCTGTTCCCGAATTGTCTTTCTAGGCATATTTCGGGAATGATGTTTCTTCGATGATCGCTCGGTATAAACGGATAAAACGACTTCTGAGTGGTCTTCCTTTTATTGAATACATTTAAAACTAGTAGAATTATTATTATCGGCTTGATTGTAGATATACATATATGTATATAACCTACAAAACTATAACAGTTAGCTGAAATATTGACAGCGTTCTCAAGCTAAGCTAAATATACTTGTCAAAATTCGTTATATTTTTTGATTATTGATTGAAGCTGTCAATTATTTCAGCTACCTGTTATATTTTTGTCATGTCCCACACCATTTCAGATAAAAAGAATTTTGTATTCATGTCAATTTAAGAAAATATGAAATCCTATGGGCACCTTTTTTACATATTTTTTTTATTAAAAGTAGGCGTTATTCTTACTCTAACCCGCCCATTTTTAAGTAGTGTTCTGTTGCTACACAAATGTTAAGTACATAATTTTTAACTGTATATATTAAACTATAGACATAAGTATGTACGTGGGTAGTCCGATAATCACTTAGCCTCACCGTCCGATGGAGGCCTACTTTGCATACCTTGTGAGAAAACGTATTTTTCAAACGGGTTAAAGAAGTTGGAGCATCGGTGCGTCAAGTGTATCGAGCTAAACGGAGAAATAAACCGCCAATTTTTTAAAATTTTGGTTTTTCTATTGTAGGCTAAGTACTTATCGGATCACCCTCGTATATTTTAGAAATATTCTTGAAATATTTACTTTTTATATAGCACATGAAAAAGAAAATTTGTATAAAAAATAACTTTCTATGAATTAAAGCTTAAAACATTTTTTTAGTTTGAAAAAAGTAATTTTTGAGTTGTGTCACTTATAAATAAAGTGGGTTTGCGATGTAATTTGATCAATTTGTTGTTATATTTTTGAGAGTTTGTGTATAATAAGTTCTTCTTAACCTATAATTTTGTATTAAGTACGATGTCTAGGTTAAATAATTTTTTACATAACCTCAAAAATGTTTTCAACAGTTTTTAAATCAAATAAATTTGCATTTTCGTCAATATTTTCAAATTTGTATTATCCAAATATTATACTCGAAATTTCATTCTAGAGTTATCAAATTTACATATTTCGAATTTACTCGCATTACTAAAAAAATATGTCTCCAAGTCAAATTTTAAATAAACGAGGACTTCTTCAAGTTTCAACTTTACAAAATATTTTGAGATTTTTCGAATATAAGTTAGATCGATTAATCAGTGTTAAACATTTGATATTTTATTTCTGAAACAGTTTTTGTATTTTTCGAATATGAAATTTATGCTGTACATATGAATTATAATTGCAAAGTCTCAGACAAATGCAAACCTCGAATATTCGCACATAACTTCGAAATTGCGTTATCGCATACAAAACGAAATATTAAGATCTTTATGAATTTGCATAGTTTCGAACTATGTTAATTTCCAGATGGTTTTAATTGTTGTTCGCATTTTCGAAATTTCGAAATTCACCTGTTAAACCCAAAAACCAAATTAAACGATATCATTAAAAAATTGTCATAATCGTAAACTATTCCAAATACACAAAAACACATTAAAAATATAACCAAGTCATAAAATCGAACTTTTTATGAAACCGCAATAAAGTTTTTTTTGTTTTTTTTTTGTTGTTGTTGTCTTTTTGTGTATTTTATCTTTGATTTTCTGCTTACATTTTTCGAAAACAGAGAAGAAAAAAAATCGATAATTGGTATAAAATTTGCATTTCTAACAGGTTTTCGGACGGATTTAGCACAGGGAATTATGACTTTTTAAATCGTTGCGAATTTGTTGTCGATTTCCAGTGTGACTTTTCGAATATCGCATGCGTATGCATATTCTAATTCTAATTTTGACCCAGTAAAATGGATTTTGTCTGTCATTTAAATTTTTGTTCGGATTTGTTTCTTTTTGTTACTATATTTTTTTTTTGTTTGCTTGATTTTTCGTTGACTTGATTGCTCCTGATATTTTCACATTAGTCGCATTTTTTTTTCTTTAGAAAACTATTCACCGTCTCGGTATTTTTGTAGCGCTTTCAAAGCAATTTGTTATTTCTTATTATGCCCCACTCAGTGGTGTACATATATTGGTTTTGGGCAAATGTTTGTAACATAGAGAAATACTTAAGATAGATATAGACATGCATTTATATACTCGTATATATATTTGATCGGAATCAAAAACTAAATCGATCTAGCTATGTCCGTCTGTCTGTCTGTCTGTCTGTCCATCTGTATGTCCGTCTGTCTGTCATCATTTCTTGTTAACAAGATAAAGTTGGAGATATTGGGCTAGTTGCTCTTATGCCCTAGACAAACTGATTTTAAAGCCAATTCGCCTATGTTCACGCCCACTTTTTCAAGAAAGACAGATTTCTTGTTAACACGATATCTTGAGAATTATTTCAGATATTAAGTTCAAATTTTTTTTAAATTTTAGTTATAATAGGAAACAGCTGATTAAATTTTGGAAACGATTTGGGTCCATATTCCTTAATTTTTATTGTTAACGAATGTTAAAATTAAACCCTGATAACTTTATTTGGTTACTTTGGTATACAAACGACCTTAAATAAGTATTGTAATCTATTTAGCGTGGTTCAAGATTTAAAAATTTTAAATATACATATTTTTTTAATAAAAAATTATTTTGAAAAATGTATAGTAACATTTTTTAAATCATGAACAATGCGGCGCATTTGTAATAGTCGGTAGGACCGACTATAATTTCTTACTTGTTTTTCATTTTTCTTTTCTTTAGTTTCTAGCATTGTAGCACATTTTCGTAATTATCACCGCGAGTTGGGAAACAAAAAAAATTTAAAAAAAATCAAAAATTGTGTTTCTAAAAAACAAACAACGCAAATTCGATTTTCCAAAAATACAAATTCCAACAAACAAATGAAAATCCCGTCGATGTTCGCGTTTATTTTGACAAAAGTTTTTTACGGTTGCTTCGTTTCGTCGATTTGCGTTGATTTTCTTGTCGGCTTTTCAACAAAAAACTGAATTTCGAAAAAAAAAACAAGAATAAAGTTTTGAAAATGTTTCTTTCTGACAATGAGTGGTAAAGTCGTCTTTTGTATTTTGCAGCTGTTGACAATAATTTTTGAGTGGAGGAGCCGTCTTTTGTTTTCCCCGTGGACTTTTCTTTAATTTCAAAAATTTTATTTTATTTTTTTTTACTCTTTTTTTGTTTAAGATTTTTTTAAAACGGAAGCGCACATGTGTCAAAACATTTTCAAAAATTCGTTCGAAACTTTGGCGCGCTCAGGGTTAACCGGGGCAACATTTCGGCGGTGTACCTTTGTGACATGTGTCAAAAAATTCGCAAATATTATAATTTATAAAAAAAAAGAAAACCGTTTTTTAGAATTCTGCTTTATTTTTTTTATTTCTATGGGTTTCTTCAAAGCGTTCGTATTGACAATGAACTACTTAAACTTTGTTCCAGTTTAAATCTTTTAGAAATTATCAACGAACTCTGAACTTTACAATAAACTATGTACGAAGTTAGTATTTTGAGGGCAGTCTGTCTTTTAACCGAGGACACTTAAAGGTTACAGCATCGTGACGCGATGGTAAGTAAATTGCCCTTTGATGTGGAAGAACGGCCAATGTTCATTTCTCGATTTTGAAAAAAAAATTTCTATGCGACCGCCTACCAAGCATTTGACAAATTTGACATTAGGGTAAAAGTTCAAACTGCATTTTACTAGAATGGTTTCGCCAATAATTTATTTATTGTACTTATCTGTAGTGACAGTCAAGCTCCATTGAGGGCCCTATTAAACCCCGTCAGCTCCTCAAAATTAGTCAGCGAGTGTAAAGCAAAACTTAATAGCGTTGCTAAGCACAATGAACTAGTACTTATATGGGATCCTGGAAACTGTTGTATCGCAGGAAATGAACTGGCTGACCAAATTGCTAATGAAGGTTATGCAATTTCACCGTTTCACCATTGCGACCGATCCAATTTGTCAGTCCTTAAGAGTAAGCCCTGCGAGCAACCACACTACATAACATTTCCTCTGTACATGTCCGGCTTTTGCAAGAGGGAGATTGCGTATAAGCCGAGTATGAATAATACTGATACTCTCCCTTATCTTCTGAAATTCATTAGTGAAACCAATAAGTTTGTAGAATAGCGTATGAACTTATCTTCTAACTATCCCATTTAAATACTTTATACCTATATCTATATATACTTTCTTATTCCGAAACTTCACATATTCTTTAAACTGTCTTGATTGTCCGAAGGATTTAGTTTTTAACTGTTAAATCAAATGTTCAAAAATCTTAACAAAAACCAATTTATTATAATAATTTATTCAAAATTCAAAAATAAACTTAAAAACGTTTTGGTGCCATTCAAAGAGCATTTGAGAGCGCTTTAAAATGTATTAACAAATATTTTTGCATAAATTTTAGCGTCTAATCACTCTTCTTGAATAGAATTACTTTGGACTTAGTAGGGAACCGAGTTGGAAAACCCTTTTCTCAAAACTACACTTACAAGCTTCAAGCCGACCATAACATAACCAGTCGCATCCAAATTTAACGCCTACTATAGCTTTTTTTATCCTTTTTATATCACGAAAATGCAGGCGATGTTCCAGCTAAAAAGTGTTCTGCTTTGTCCCCAACGACGAGGACCTAATCTACGATTACGGACCAATTGGAGCCCGCATAAAAGTAGTTCATTTTGTAAAAGACCTTAACTGACGTTCGATTGTAATGCATTTAGTAATAAAGTAAGCTTGTATTTATTGTATTTCTCATGAAAATCAAATTTCGTTTTGAAGTTGCGGCAGACTTTTGCCCAAGACTGTAAATCAGAAATACCTAAAATGTGTATTTATGAATTAAATAAAATATCTATTTTTTTCTTTTTTCACAAATATTTATGTTTATTTTCATGATTCTATTTTGTCCAATGTCTGTTGTCAAGAACAACCGACGAAAAGCGGATAAAAAAAACCGCCACCTCCGGACCGTAAAAAATCTATTTTCGAAAAAATGATGATTACGAAATGAATTTTTTTTTGTGCGGGCAGGAGCATATTTCTCATGTCACTAATAACGCCATAAATTATCAAAATTCATTGCTATTGCTAAATCTTTTTGTCGAATAAAAACTCTCGAGCGACATCAGAATTTTTTTAAGCTAACGAAAAAAAAGCAAAGCACTGTTAGTTGTTGCTTTTTTACATACAATTTAAAGAATGTTCCATAGCAAAATCGCGCCCCAGAGAACACGGCCAGGCACATCTTTCAACAGACTCAACCGCAGCAGTTGACACCATGCCCCTTTTACGCCGCGCCCACTTTCCGCTCTACACGGAAGAAGGCAGTAGTCGAAACAGAAAAAGAAAAAGAAGAAGAAGAAAAGAACTAATGTCTCTTGACGGCGTCGGACGCGACGACATCGCCCACCTTCTTGGCGACGCTAAATTGTCCGGCAACGCAGCACGCAGTTCCGAAATTCTAAACATTTTCGAAATGAAAAGAAAAACTCACTTCTACTGAAGTGTTGGGGGAGGCGGCGGAAGGCGGTGGAAGATGTTGATGGGTTTTGAAATGGTGCGCGTTGTCCGGAACATTTCTTTTTCACGCGCGTCTCTCTTTCGAAAGTGAAATTAAAGACCAAGCAGCGATGATGATTATGCACAGTACTTGGTGTCATTAGCAAAGATTTAAAGAATATTTACATGTGCATATTTAAAGCACATCTTAAACTTTATCTCCGCCTAAAGAGTAGGCGCTCTCAAACCAAATTTCAGCACGATAACTCTTAAATTACGGCAGACGGATGAATAAACGGGCAGAGAGGCGAACATTGATATCGACTCAGATTTTGACGTTGATCAAACCTCCTTATGGGCGTTACCAATATAAGAATAAACTGTATATATCTTTTGGTACATGATTGCGTCTGGCGAAGGGTAAAATAATTTAACTAAAACTAACATCGATATCTCTAGAATTATGCTTTAATATTTTGTGATCCGATTTTAATGTTTAGTGATCCTGTCTACATTTTTTTTCTTAAAAAAATGTTTTATGATTCTATAACAAATGAATGAAGCCTTAGGGTTCACCTTAATAAGTAGAGGACCCTTTGACGATTTAAAATTATATTTTTGGCTTGAAACACAAAGAAATTATCTCCGAAAAATTAAATTTTAAAAGATTAGATCGTACTTTTTCTATTTCATATACTCGTATATTAATGTTCGAATATCCACAAGATTAAAAAATACATATTGTATGTACATGGATTTACTACTTTTAAAAGTGGTTATCTCGTTACAATGAATCCGTCTAAATAATTGTATCACCAATTGTTTATAACGAAAATTAAGAATTTTTAAACTCACCTTATAATAAAAATTTAAATTTTGTCGGAAACTACAAAGAAAATTTGGATCCAAAATTTGATGAGGTCTCAAATTGGTGGAATCCCGGAGAAGGTTGTGAGATCAAAAAAACCAACTAAAATTTTTTTTGTTCAGTTTCTGAATTTTAAATTTTTTTCGTTTTCGTTTGAATTTGAATTGAAATTAAAAGAATATTCATAATTTGCAAAAGTATAAATTTATTACAACACTTCTTCTACTTTAACGAAATTTTTGCACAACGGCAAAGTACTGTGCAACGCCCAGTGGAATACAAAAATTCTAATTTTTTTTCTGTTGATGGAAAACGATTTCATTTGGAAAATTGTTTCTAAACACAAGAAAATTATGTGCTTGTTTTTGTAATTGTTGTTGTTGGTGCTAGCTGTGGCGTTGTTGTTATTATTGTTGTTTTTCTAGTGTGACGTGTTGTCGCCGACGAATGTGTTAAATCTAAATTTGTTTTTTTTTTTGTTGTATTTTATTGAATTTTTCATATCCAAAAAAAAATTTGAGTGGGTTGAAAAATTCTTAAAAATAAATTATAGCAAATTTTAGTTTCGTTCATACTAATATAAAGCATAAACTTTTTTCTTAAATGTAGTAACTAGGAAAATTTGCTTCGAAATTTTATATTGATAATTTCCGTATTTTGTTATATGACGAGTTTCTACTTCGAAGTTATTTTCATTAATCTCAACTTTTTAGGTTTAGAAAACAAATTTTGTCTTCAAAAATTATTCTTTTATGTTTTTTTAAAAACTTTTTAAGTTAGAATGTTTTGTAGAGTTTTTAATCTCTGGGGTTGCTTACTCTTGGTGATCTTTAAACATTGAGGCCACTGATTTTTTAATTATCCGATGTCTGGGATCACTGATCGGAACACAATTTGATCTCTGTGTTTTATTCTGGGATCGCTTATTCCTAGCTCTGTGCTCTCATGAATTATTTATCAATTATAATAGTATAATGAATTCTTAGGTTCTTGATTTCTGGGTTCGTTTACTGCTGCAGGCTTGGACTCTTGAGTCACTGATTTTTTAATTCTATGAAATTATCTCTGAGGTCGCTTATTTATGGGTCCTGTTCTCTTATGATTTATCCATTCATCAATTTTGAATGGTATATTATGGTATAAACTCTAACGATATTGATCGCTGAGATTGTATACTTTTTCAAACTTTGAACTCTGGGGTCACTGATTTTAAATTTTTTTTGAGGTCTGGGCACTTTGAGGTATTTCATCTCTGTAGTAGTGTAATTTTTGGGTTCTTACAAAATATTAATAGTGGTGAGGAGAGTAAAAAATTGTCTTTCTTCACCTAGATATTGTTTTTCTCCTTAAAAGTTTGAGTGTAGATGCCTTCAAAATAAGACAGAAATCAAGGTGAATTCGCTCCATTTTCTTTCACATTTCTACCTTCCTTACCCTGTTATTCAACCATGATATTAATCTTTTTTTTTAATTTACATTTTTACTAAATTAGTATGTTTTAAATAAAATAGAAATTTGTATTTTCCATAAAATCTAAGATTTTCATCATTGACTTAAACAATTTTTTCTATATCCAGTGCTTTATTAAAAACACATTATTTTCAGGAAAAATCGTTTGAAACCAAACAAAAAATACTAACTATAATAATAACAACAACAACAACAAACACCAACATAAAAATGTCCACCAAAAATAACATTGAAAGCCAAAGGAAAACAGAACCATTAATTTCGAATATACCCCGAAACATCGTTTTTTTTTTTTCGTTTTCGTTTTGAGTTTTTGAAGTTTGAATGTTTTCAAATTGCGAATGACAAAATGTTAAAAATACAAATTTTAAAAGTGAAATTAAATTACAAACATTTAAATTTTTTTTATCTTTAAAACAAGCAAATAAAGTACTTAAAATTATGAACACAAGTCGAATTTTTATGAACTGGTAGCGCCAGAGTAAAATCATGAAACATAAAAAAAAGACACCAGGAGGCGTTTCGACAATTTTCGACATATTTTGTATAAATACAGACTTTCTGAGTTTAAATTTAATATTTACAACAAAAAAATGTACACCAGATGAAAAAGCAATAAAAAATGTAAAATGACAACAACTGTTTCAATAAGTTAGCGTTAAGCGTTCTTCTGGCTCTATTATTTTGACAAAGGGGTTAGCTATTAGTGAGGTCAAAATGCTGGCGTCAAATAAAAATTTGTATTTGTATACACCTACACCAAGTGCAAGTGCACTTACCGAAGGGTATATTGAGTTTGTTCTTGCATTTATAACGCCCAGAAGGGGGCGTGGTAGGTATGACAAAATATATAAATAAATGATCAGCGTTGGATTCTTCGTCGATTTAACGATGTCCGTCCATCTATCAGTCTCAGCGATTACAAGTAGTTTATGAGCTATCAAGCTGAAATTTGGTATTTGAGCTCCTATTCTCCAAGCGGAGGCTCATGGGCAAGATCGGACCAAAACTAATACCCCCTCCTATACAAACCACCCCTTTCCATATGAAAAATATAAATTAAAATTGTTCCACAAAAAAGAACGTGGTCGGATAAGAACCACGCCCCTCTTCCATATAAACCACACCTTTCTATGCAGATGAAAAATTATTTAAAATAGTTACAGTATAAATAACCAGTTCAAATTCGGAATTTAAGACTTTGGTGGTAACACACAACTACTAACCAAAAAGGGGCGTGATTCAATGCGAATAACGCCCACTTATAATAGAGACATGTAGGACATGCATGCGTAGCACACATGAAGCTCACATACCAAAGAAGCACATTTTATGATGTCACTGAACTGGCGGAGGGTATTTGAACTTCGGCATAGCTGAAGATATTTTTCTTACTAGTTTTATTTTAAAATTAAATTTTTTCTTTTATTTGCACTACAATATTAAATATGACACAAGTGTTTCAAATACTTCTTCTTTTTTTTGACAGAACAATGCATTTTAAAATAAACAAAACAAATAAAACAATTTTAATAAACGAGTATGCCAAAACAACAAAAACCTGCTCATTTGTTGTTTTTACGCGTAATCTAAAAAAAAAGTTTTAAATTTTATACAATATTTTTATTTACTTTTTGCTTTTGTATTATTCCCAATGCAAACTGTTTAAATAAATGTCATTTGTACATGCTTTTTATTTCCTCGAAATCATTTCTGTCACATTTAATTTCGCTTTTGTTCTGTCAAAAAAACTGTCGTTTTCGATATGTTTCGTTTTTAGTTGAGTTTCGGTGGGTGGCTTTTACCTTTCTTTTATTTATACTTCGCTTTGAAGTAATTGTTAGGGAAATTTTCAATCAATATCATCATCATCACTTTAATCATTTTCATTTTCGTTTTCTTTCATAGTACTCGTATATATGTATGTGAGTGAGTGTATTAGACCGTTTTCGGTAGACCGGGTTGTTGCTTCACCGACAGCCCGATCCGTTCCAATCGACCATGTGATCTTGTAGTGTCAACAGTCGTTTGACAGTTGGTCTTAGTTCGTTGCTCAGTACCTACTTTTGTGCTCGCACATGTTTTCGTTTCATTTGATAAATAGTCTGTCCTGTCTCTTGTTCTTTTTTTTGTTTCATTTTTTGTTTAGCGCTTTCTGATTAATGGCATGATTGAATGATTGACGCAAGTGTGACACTTTGCCATAGTATTCAACTTTAGTTTTCTTTCGAATTTGAGTACACAATTTATATACAATTTATATATATAGAACATTTATTGATATGCCCACTGCGTGTTTCGGAAAAAGGTGATCTGCAACTTGTTAGGATCTAAATCTGGATTAGCACTGGCTTAGTCGAGAAATATTATAAATAATTTATGCTGCAAATATATGTACATTTGGTTTTTTTGACAATATATAACAAAGTTAGATTTGAATTTTATACATTCGGAAACCTCAAACAGGAAATGCACGGCTACTAGCACCGATTCTTCAAACGTATGATAATGTCTGCGCCCAACGCTTGCACACAACAAAATGTTCAGAAAAAAAATTTTCAATAAGAATAATTTTTTGTTTAAACAATTTTTTTTATTAAAACTTAGCCTCGTTTTTTTAAATAAAGTATTCCCCGCTTAGTGCCTTTATGTGTTCTTAAGCGGGTCCAAAAATCCCTCTTAAGTGGCTCAAGGCAGTTATTCAAACCCGTTTAAGTGCCCATAGGTACATAACTAATTTTTTGTTTCATTTACGTGGCTGGTCCGATAAGTACTTATCATCATCGGCCCAATAGTGGCCTACTTTGCAGACCTCGAAAAAACGTATTTTTCAGACGGGTTAAGTGTATCGAGTTAAAAAGAGACTATGCTGAGAAATAAACCGCCAATTTTTCAAACTTTTCGTTTTTCTTTTGTTGGCTAAGTACTTATCGGACCACCCTCGTATATATTAATCAATACAAATAAACTATTTCTCAAAATGTTTATCTTGTCGTCTCTCAAAAACAATTAATTATTTCGAAACAAAAAGATTAATTGTAATAAATAAGATTGCTTTTTAAAAATTGTAAAGTTTTTTAAATATAAGTTGAAAAAATTAAAATGTAATTTTTATCAGTGTACCCAACGACTGATTTTATGCGCCGTTTAAAATTCCGAATTTGATTTTCTAAATGATTACAAATAAAAAAAAACACAACGTGTTGTATTAACATATCGAGATGTCCTTTTCTAACCGGTCGATTTAATCGAAATTCAAATTGATTTCGAAAAGCATTTATATATGTTCTCTGCTTTTGTATCGCGAAAGATAAAATATATTCAAAAATAAAAGTAAGCGTAAATTTATGCCACCGCTTGTGGCAATTCGCCTCAGTTAGCGATCGATCGATCGACAACCGATTGACCAATATCAGAGGCAAAGAAATGCATTTTAAGAACTAAGTAGAATATAACAATAGAGATAAAACTTTCGATTAAGTTGAGGAGCATATCTAGGAGCCGATAGTTAAGTGTTTGCTTTACAAATAAAAGTTGTTGAAATATTAAAAAACAATTAAATTCTTCTAAACTGAAATCTAAACTAATAAGATAATTATCTTCTATGCTAAAGCTCATATACCCTCTGCCATTTCAGTGACACCAAACATATTCTTCTTTTAGCACATAAGTGCTACATATCTCTATTATAAGTTAGCCTTGTTCTCATCGGGTCACGCCCCTTTTTCGTTAATAGTTTTGTGTTACTAACAAAGTATGAAAATCCGAATTTGAACTGTAACTATTTTTAATAAATTGTCCGCATATAAAGAGGTAGTTTGTTTAAGGTGGGCGTGGTTTTTATCCGATTACGCCAATTTTTTGGCAATAGTGTAACTATTACAACGTAAAATATTGTATATGAATTTATTTTTTTGCATGGAAAAGCGTGGTTTGTTTGAGAGGGGGTAGTGCAGTCGTGTCTGGATATAGGGAACTAATTATTGCTAGGACTGTTCACTATATCTGGGTATAGTGAACACCCAAATTTTTACATTGAGTACTAGTGAACAATCGAAATGCTTTTCAAAATTAGTTTCACTATTTGGAGGTAAGTGAATACAATTTTGAAAGCAACTTCAAGCAGATAGCAAATAATAATAAAAAAAAACTCTACTGATGATGCTGATATACTGGCATTGCGAAGTCTCTGTAAAATCGGTCCAAAAGTCAATTTCTGAACGCAAGAACAACATATGTCCACCTTGAAAAAGTAAACAACCCTGATATATTGAACAGTCCATGCAATAATTAGTTCCCTATATCCAGACATGACTGTAAATGGTTTCTTTGGCAGGCCCCTTTGTCTTATATTTCTCGAGTAAGCCAATGCTAATCCAGATTTAAACTTAAATTTCATTTAAATGCGACTACTACACAATTTTTTTAACCAAACATTTCGTCAAATATATTTTATTTAAATTACTTTTGACTTTTTCAGCTTCAGTCGATTAGCCGCCGCCGAAGGTTTCACTCAGCTTCCGATAGTGTTCCCAAACCACCATATCTAGTTGTTTAATTTGAATTAGCATCACTTCTATTATCAGCTGTTGTTTTTAATGCTGCCAGATGTATGCTGCATTTATCAAGTTAATATTTTTTAACTTAAAAACATTTTAATTATTAAAAATTTATTCAGTTGTCAGATAAAAATTTGGAAGTAAAAGAACCTTTTACTTTGTGATAATTTTTACAAAATCTTCATCACGTTAAATTAACATTTGTTTTCATTAAGAATTTTTTTAATTTCTGAGTTTAACATTACAGTTCATATAAAATTAACATTTTTTGAACACATAGAGTTAATACTCAATATATGGTATAGGCTTAAACATTTTCATTTAAAATTTTATTTTTGAAACATACAATGTTGCAAATATTTTTGTTTAAATACCCTGTGTGCACAAAAAAAAAAACTTTTGAAATGAAATAATAATGATTTTTTTGTTACCTAGGAGAACAATTCAATACTTTAGGAGAATGAGGATATTTTGTACGTAGATGAGGACTATCCTCCACATTATGCATTATAAAATCCAGATTAAAACCTAATTTCTATAAAGAGAATATATAAAACAACTTTGACAAACATTTCTTCAAGTGTGATTTCCTGCAAAGTAGTTGGCAGCACTAAAGCAGCGGCATAATTTGTTTTGACAGCGCAAGCATATTACAGCTGTTTGTTTTCCGAAGCGACAGAATTTTTTTTGCCAGGTTTTATTTTTCCCAAAATAATAAAAAAAACAAAATTAAAACACGTACCAAAAATGGATGATCCACTGCGTCCGAAAGGTCTGCCGCCACTGGCAGCGGAGACGGTGCTCTGGTTTGAGTTTCTGCTCGATCCGCAGCTAATTACAAAGCATCTGCGTAAATCGCAACCAGGTCAGCATGCGCACATTTTTGTACTGTTTTTTTTTTACTTAAACTCCTTATTTCTCCGTTTCCACTTCTTAAACAGAGCCCAGCGCCATGGAGCTAATGACACAATTCATATCTATGACGCCAGATCTGCCCGTCGCGCCGCCGCAATATGATCTGACGACACCCGAGGCTGATGGCGCCGTCAGTGGTGGTGCGCCGGTGATACCAGGCGCAGTCATAGCTCCCGGTGTTACTGTAGCTGCACCGGAGGGTTTGCGTATATCGCGCAAGCAGCTGGCGCTAAAAATTTTAGCGCTTAAAGTGGCCACTTGGCTGAAATGGAATTTGGGTAAGCTTTCACTTTAACACTTTGAATTGTGCATCACTTTAATGCATTTTCCTTGCCCTGCCACTTAGATGTGCTGGAGAAGAGTCTGCCCATACCCAAGCAGCTGTATTTGCTGCGTGATCTGTGCACGGTTTCCTTTGGCAAATTAGTTGCTATTCCGTTGATGCCGGACTTTCAAGAGAAAATAAGTAAGTTGTATTAAGTTGTATATTAAACTAACTAATACTATCTGGCGTTGCTCGGATTTTTTTATTGGAATCATTTTTAATTTAAATTATTGAAGTTACTAAACTGTCGACTCTCGCTAACTATTTCTCGAATTTTTGTTTATTATTAATTTTGTTAAATAATATTAATCCCACCACGTCCAATTGTATTGAAATTGTCGAGAGTACAAAGGAAGGACTTTAAATCTAATATCGATAATTGGAGTTTTGTACAAAATTGATTTTTGGATGTGTTAATTAAATTAAGATTAATCTCCACCTGACCCAATACTTAGAATTCTATAAAACTTATTAAATTTTTAAAATGCAAAAATTTATTTTTATTTGGGAAAATAACGTAAAAAAATTGAATTTCTGAAGAACTCTTAAAAAGGGTTATTCTTAAAACTTAAAATTTCCTTAATAAGAATCCATATCTTATTTTTTAAAACTATATAATATCAAAAACCGAACAAAAGGAAAAAAAAAATTAAACACCGATTAATAAAATATTTTACAAGAAAAACCGATATAACAAAATATTTATTTTATATTTGTCAGTTTAGTAAAAAATAAACAAATAAAAGACAATATATGTATACAAATGATCAACGTGGAATTCTGAGTCGATTGAAAGATGTTCCTAATGTTTACAACTGTAGTTTAAGAGATATCGAGCTGAATTTGGTATGTGAGCTCCTAATTTTGTTCTTAGAACCCCGTGCTTCTAATATAAGTAAGATCAACCAAAAATACTCCCCTCTTCCACAACCATTTAAAATCAGTATTTAACACTTTAGTTGTAAAATAAATGTACTTTAAAAAAATGGGCGTAATAGGATAAGAACAAAGCCCACTTATAATAGAGACAAGCAGCATATAAGTGCTTCAAGAAACACTTATTTTGTTGGTGTTTTTAAAATTTGTGGAGGACATTTGAGCTTCGGCATAACTGCAGATAATTCTTTTACTATTTTTTTTTTATTATCTTATCATTTTACACAATTTTTGTCATATATTTGAATATTTCCGATTCAGAACAATTTTAAATTTAATGGTTAATTTTTGAATCATTTTATTCATATTTAAACTTTTTGTAAAGGATTTTTTTATACTTTTTATTTATCTATCAATCTATTTATCTATTTAATTAATCAAGTTTTCAATACTAAAAATATTTTTTAATTATTATATCTTGTTCAACTTGATTGTCAAGCTTATATTCAAATATTTAAAATTTATGTATAACAAATTGGAAATTTTAATTAATGATTTTAACATTAATATCCCTAAAGCCTTTTCGGCGTTCTATATTAAAATTAAGATAAATCTATCAAAAATATCTTTTTATAACTACTATAATAAAATATAAAAATATTTTTTTTCATGTAATATAAACAGATTAAGTATTTTAAAATATTTATTTTTACCTTATTTATTGACCAAAACAATTTTAATAGTTTTTGATTTTCATAATTATTTTTATACTTTAAATTTTGTTTATTTAATTATTGTTACTTCTAGCGCCCGATGGCAATGAGCATGCCGCACGTTTTGCGCTCACGTTCTATCATCGCTGGGTGCTGCGTCTGCAAATACTTAAGGATATTGCGATGAAATCGGCACGTCCTTCCATGGGAAATATGTAAGATTTGTACTTTGAAAGTAATTTTATCCATTTAATTTATTTAAAATTGTTTACTTAACAAGGTTCGTACCCATGGAGCCCATGCATCAATTCTTCGCTCCTGAAATTCCACCGCAAGCCAGCATCGAATACCTGCAACAACTCTGCCAGTCCGCAGAGCCCTTTTACGTCTTTAGCTATGACAATTTCGTGGCGTTGCATCCGAGCACCGATGCAACACAACAGAATTTCGCGGCTATGAAACTTATTTCGCCGGCAGAGCTACGCGCACAAATTTATTTTGATTTGGTAAATTTTTATCTGTATACGAAACAATATGCTTTGGCACGCGAGGCTGTGAACGCCTGCCGACAGAATCTGATCGAAGTCAAACGCGAATATCAAATGCAGCCGCGTGCGCCAAAAGAGTTTATCTTCTGTCATCTGAACGAACACGAACTAGAGGGTTATCTAATGGCGTGTGGTGTTAGTGCACAGAAAGTAACGCTATTAGAGCGTTTTAATCTGTCACAATTGACACATTATAAGGTTAATTATACTTCTCTTATATATTTTTTTATATGTTTAAAAATTGTTTTTGATTTTCAGGATATTGTTGAAATTCTGCAATTGGACAATCGCACTTGCGAAATTCCGCTTGTCAACCGTCGTCTCGTGGAACTGGACATTGAGGGCGCCGTGGCGCAGGGCATGCTTAAAGATGTGCCACTTACGCTAGAAATGCAAGTCGCTGCTTTGAATGTGGTGCGCAGCATTTTCGAAGAAGGCAACATTTTCGCAAGCGTTGATTACTTTGAGAAATACAAGCAGGCAAATTGCTTTGAAGCAGTCGTTGACGTAAATATTGCATATTCTTTAAATTTTTTATAATTTGATTTTTGTATATTTAATTCATAGGGCATTGTTGACGTGCTGCCGCACTGCAGTCTCAGTGCGCGAAATTCTATTAAAACCTTTCTTATCGATTGCATTGTCAAGCAATCGGATGGCCATGTTTTTCTGCAGCAGGTGACGCAGAAATGTATTGGTATTTTTACAAAAATCGAATTGGAAGATCTGGAGCGTCAAATTGCAGAGGAAGAACTGAAAGTGCCTCAGCTAGCGTTGTTGAACGAGTGGAAATTCAATTCTAAATGTAATTTTATTAACATTTTCCTTTCCATGAAACCATTTATTTAAACAAAAAAAATTCTTTACAGTACCGCGCATCGAAATCGGTTCCATGGAACGTCAGCTTATCTCCTGCACTAATGCTAATACTGTGCGTAAACTGCTCGTAAAATTGGCGGCCACAAATCCCGCGAATCCACTGTGGACTGTCAATCCAAGCTGGGAAATAGCTACACCTATCAAATCGTTGATCATGGGCATGCAGCGTGGTTTTCTGCAAGACTTCGCGTACGTTTTACTGGGCAAGGCACGCGAATTAACTGCAAAAAATGTAAATTTAAATTTTTTGGTAAATTTAAAATTATTTTTTTAATCAAATATATATTTTTGATTTCCTAGGATTATGTGGGCGCAGTATCCATGCTGAGTGTGCTCAAGTCGGAAACGCACCGCCAAGAGCTGCCAAACGCTCCGATTATCGCGAAACTGGGCAAACTTGTAAACTGGGAAATTTTGCTGATACAAATCACGCAGTGTCTGGACGAATGGAATCGCAAAACGCTTGATCTGCAGTCACTGGGCAATCGCTGCAAGCAGTGTCTAAATTCACTACAAAATGGCGATAATATGGCGATAATACCACGAATTGAGGTATTTTTTCATAATATTTGTATGCCTGAATTCAATAATAGAACTCAACTTTTTTCAGATAATCGAAAGCTGTGCTTTAATGCTGCTCAATCTGGCCGACTGGAATGCCTTAATGTTTCTTGACAAGCGTCTGCCGCAGCTTGAACTGCCCATCGCATTCGCGACCACATTTCTCGATATGGAAAAGATGAAGGGTCCCAAAAAAATATGTCGCGACGCTTGGGACATCGTACTTTCGATGTTTATGAATACGACAAAACGTGGTGGTGGTCCGGGCAGTTCACGCAATTCACCTTGCTTGGCGGTATCAACTGGACTGCAACCTTTTCTCAAACGCATACGCCATCAAATGTTATTCTCGCTGGCTATTTCGTTATTAGGTAAAATGCATAATATTCTCAAGGACGATCCTAATCATGATTTAAATGGCGAATATATGCAGCTGTGGCCGACGAGCATTAGCAAGTGCGTGTTTTTTTTTTTTTTTTTCTTTGCTATTTTTAACATTTTCAACAGTATTTTTAACGACTTTCGAAATTTTTGAAATAGTCCTATTGGCTACAGTATACGCTCCGTGTGCGAAACGCTACATTGGCTGCTTACCGAGGCGCTGAAATACTATCCGCAGACAATTGCCTGGCTAAAGATGAAGGGCGATTTGGAACTAGGTGAGTGGCATTTTTTTTCCAACCAACTGAATATACATATTGTTTTTATTAATTTTTATTGTTCTAAATTAATTCTAAATCTAAACTAATTGATTTTTATTTTATTTAATTACCTGATATTTAAAATCAAAACAGCAATTGGCAACAATGAAGCGGCCATGCGTTGTTATGTGAATGCGCTCGTCACCGGCACCGATTACTGCACCATTCCGCTGCAACGCAACGTTGCCGATGACTATGTTATACGCAAGATGATACGCTGCTCCTCAAATTTAGGCTGTCACATGCAGGCGACCGTGCTGTGTCAAGTTAGTACAAAAATATATAAGCAAATATATATATATATATATATATATATATATATATATATAAATTTCATTCAATTTGTATTATTTTTATTCACCAGTTTCTCGATGAAATCGATTATGGCATAGTTTTCAAAAACCTCACCGAGAAGAGTTCAAATTTTACCGATGCTATGGATGCCTACTATAATTGCATTTGGGATACGACGCTGTTGGAGTTCATAATTAATTTGCATGCGAAAAAAGGCGAACACAGTCGCAAATTGGAAGCGGTAAGAAATTTCTTGCTTTTTACATTTATTTTGTATGTAGTCAAATGTTATTTTTATTTTAATATTTTCTTTTTACAATTTTTAGATTGCCATAATGGGCACACTCGAGCTGAACGCCAACAACAATGACGAAATTAAACGCGAGGCGGCCGCCATACGTAAAACGCGTTTTATGCGCGCGCTCGCCAAACAGTATTTACTCTAAGCTAAGCGTGTGCGTGGTATGTGTTTAGGCATTAAAATGAAACGTATGAATTATGTATGTTAATTGTAAGCGACTATTTTTTAAACAAAAATCTTAACTACTAAGCGACAATTTAAACAGTAAATTAATAGTAAAAAAAAAAACAAAGATGGTGTTTTAACTCTAATAGTTTATTTTGGACGTCGGCCGCGACCTGCGCTACCACTACTCTTAGCTGTTTTAGCCTTCTTGTTGTTAGCACTTTTCTTGTCCTCGTCAGCTTTGCGCTTGGGCGTGGGCGTTGAGGGCAAAACCTACAAAATGATTTATTTAAATTAAAGAAAATTTCAAAATATTTTTAATTTTCCCAACTGTTGTTCAAAGTTGCGTCACTTGCCTTGAAGAAACTCTCCAGGCGGCCCTGCGTTTGTGTGGTCTTCGATTTGATCATTTTTTTAGCGCCCGAACGAACACGTTCCTCGTTAAACTGACGATCGCCGCAAAGAAACTTGACGAGACCCTCCTCATCGGGTGCGCTCCATTTAAGCTGCAACATACAAAATAAATAGAACAAAAAATTACAAAATCTTCCTCTAAGTGACACGACTTATTTCACCTCTATGTTGTCGGGATCGGTTATCTCCGGTTCTACAAACAGTTGACGCGCGATTTGATAATTCCACGCTTCCGGTACGATGTACTTTTTCTTATCAATATTCTCCAAAATAGTTTCAATATCGCGATAGCTATTGATAAGTTCGACTGCGCGCTTCGGTCCCACTCCTTTGATGCCCTCGCAGTAATCGCAACCGAGCAGGATACACAAATCGATAAACTAAAAAAGAAATTGCATTCGATTAAAGCTTAGTTCTGAATCCAAAATTAAGTTTTATAAAGAGCACCTCCTTGCTGGTCAATTCCAGCCCCTGCAAAATTTTGTCATAATGAAACTCCTTAACGGGCATTTTACGCGCCTCGCTAAAAGTCAAATGACGCAATAGTAGACTCGAGCCAAAAGTCAGCGCATCCATATCCTCCGTTGCTGTGGCAAACACTTTGCCTGACTTGACAAGTGCCGCACATTGTGCCTCTGCTTCGCATGGTGCTTCCACATATGGCACACCCATCAACTGCAACAACTCTTTGGCTTCGCGTGCATGCTCTTTGGTAACACGCACCAGACGCCGATTGAATTTCTCCATATCAGCTTCGTTGCCCGCCTCGGTGGCGACCTGCAGTTGCTTTTGTGCCTCATCGCGACGTTCAGCGCGTTTGGCCAACTCACCCGATTTTAGATCTGGCGGCTTGCCATCAAAAACATAAACTGGCTTTATACCATTATCGAGCAGGCGTATGGTGCGATAGAACATGCCCATCAGATGTGATGTCGGTTCGCCATCGACTGTGGTCAGTTGGGCACCATCGCTGCGCACCGCAATCAGAAATTGATACAGACACATGGACGCGTCGATGGCCACTTTGCGTCCTAAGAGAGTCCGTTTTTGTATACTATGTTTATAATAAATGAATGAAAAGTATGCGCGCTCTTACCGAAATAATGCTTGATTTCGCTTTCTTTTATTGCGAACGGAGCAATATCCGCGATTAGTTTTGAGAGTCCTAGAATTCCCATGTCCGAACACTTGTTTAAAAAAGTATCTTTTAAAATATGTTAATTTCGTATTTCCTGAAGGTATGTATTTGTCCGCCCGGTCACTCGTAAGTGGGTTGTAGTTGCAAAATTTATTTTGGCGCGTTTTTGTTTACATTCGCTTCTAATTGTTGCCGCATGCAGGAGTTGCCAATTTCAAAAAAGTTTAAACTAGCATCGAATCCATCTTTTTTTTACTTGGTTGGCGGAGCAAAACTCTCAAAATGCTAGGGTATCAACGAATCCAATTGAAAATATACAAAGGGCCTTAAACACTGAAACATATATGAAATTTCATAATGCCTTAAGGAGGACTTCAATGTTTCAGACAACTTTTTCCGATATCTTCATAAATGTAGGCTGTTTACGAAAAGAGGTTTTTTTCTGTAAAATCCAGACAAAAAATTGTATTACATCTGCGAAAGTTTATAAGAAAATAGTAAAAAAAATTAATCGAACAATTATGCTTACAAATTTCCAATTTATATAAATAAAATGATATACATATTAGATATATTTGTAAATATTTAGACCATGGCAATGCCATTTGTACTTTTTAGTGACTTTCAAACTTTATGAATGCGAAGCAAGCAACAAATTATAGATAAGAGGCGAAATATTGTAGATAAATTTTGTTGGATAATTTGGAAAGTGCGTTTTACCCTTGTGTGCAAACAAACAAGTATTGGCACCATTGCATCAGAGCGAAAAGAAGAACGAAGAAGCAACTCGAAGAAATCAACTCGCGCTGGAGACAATAAAAATACAAGAAAAAAATATTAGCTGAGTATTTTCCATAAAGCATGTCGGCTGACGGTGAAAAAGATAAAACCATTGAAAATATGGTATGTAAATTATTAAAAACTAGCGCAAAAGTTTAACGAGACACGGCGGCAGTGTGTGACAATGAAATATTGCGCGATTTTCGTGTGCAAGGCGGTAAAAATGTGAAAAGAAAACTTTCGAGCGCGTCACAGCATTTCGGTGAATTTTTTCGCTTTCTTCGCTTGGCGAACATGGCGTCGGTTCATTTTCACATTTCCAACGTCGTTTTTCGCTTTACACTCTAATTTGGTTGATTTCGCCGCCGCGAATTCATTTGCAATTTCGCGTTTTTCTCACGTTTTCATTTGTGTTATGAGTGTGTGTGTGTATGAGTGTGTTGCGCGCGGCGAAGAATAGCGGCTCAAAGACGGAAATGGTAGAAAAACAAAGGCGAAAGCGACAAAAGTTAATTTGAATGAATTTTTTTTGCATTACAATAAGAAAAAAGGCGGGAATGTGTTTAATTTAGAACTTGTGAATATATCGAAAATTTTTGATATTTTGTAAATAATATTTGAAATTAGAAGAACGAAATCGCATTTGCTTTTAAAGAAATTAAGCAGTGCAAGTTTACTTTGGCCGAAAGTACTTTGGTACTTTATTTTGCATACGTCAGCGGCAACGACACTCGCAATTTTACGGCGAATTGAAATTTTTGCAAATGGGAAATTGAATTTTTTATGAAATTGTTTTTTTATCTGTAATTAATTCATATTTTTCCACTTGTCACAGGAATCCGATAACAAATCCGCTGATTCAAAGGCAGAAGCATCGGTTGCAGCCACCGCCAACGAAAAATCCACAGATAACGATAAAAAGGAGGCGGCAGGCACCGCTGACGTCGGCGTAGACAAAAAAGACGGAGCTGTCGCAAGCAGCGCCAGCGCTGCTGTGGGCAACGACAAAACAAATGAAAAAGAAGAACAAGCAGCAGCCGACGACGACGACGACGAAGAAGACGATGAAGCGAAAGATAATAAAAAACCGAAAGACGCAGATGCAGGTAAAGACAAAAAAAAAAAAACAACGCGGCGAAACAGAAAATGAACTTGCCCGCTGCCGTTCTTGCGCTCTCACGCGAATGAATTTGAAAATATTTTGAGAGCGCTTCCGTGTACTGGTGAGAGTACAGCGAATTGTTGCTCGATTCAAAACAGAATTTGCTAGCAGTGCTGCAGGCACGTCGCTGGCGTAACGCGTTAAACGTTCGGTTTGTTTCTCAGTTTTGTTGTGATAACGAAAAGTCGCGCGCTTTTCTTGTGTGCTGCGGTTTTCGGCTGATGGTCGTTGGTTCGACACCCGTTGGGGGCGCCCGCGCTCAACTTTGTTGAATTGAATTTTTCGTTCTTGTTTATTTAAATTTTTCTACTTTACCCTTGGATTGTTCATACATAGCCCTGCTCAATATGGTTACGTTTAGTAATGTCCAAGGAACAGAATAACTTCATTTATTTCATAGTCTGTCTAGCCTTCTGATCTGAGGTGATATGACTTCCCAAGCGTGAAGACAAACTTTTTTTTGTTAAAACTTTAAAGTAATCTTTTAATTACACTAATATTCTTTTTTAATATTAGATGTACTATAAATTTTTTTTTAAATTATAACAATTCATTTTTAAAACAAACGATGTGCTTACTCTCCAAAATAGATGCCAAAACATTGGACAAAAAGGATGATGCCAAAGCAGACGACGATAAGGCTAAAAAAGTAAAGAAATCCGAGGACTCATCAAAGGCTGTGGAAGATAAATCATTGGCCGATAAAAAGATTAAGAAAAAGACGGACAAAAAAGAAATAGAAAATGACGATGAAGAGGATGACGACGACGAAGAAGATGAAGACGCTGAAGAAGATGAAGAGGATGATGAGGAAGAAGCCGGCGATGATGATGAAGCTGATGGCGACAAAAAGAAGGCGACGAAGAAGACTGATGCTAAGGAAAAGAATGGCACAGTAGCCACCGTCGCTGACAAAAAGAAGGCGTCCAAAGCGTCTGCTGCTGGCGATGCTGAAAATGACAAAGATGCCCCCGAACTAGATGTAAACAAGGAGGTCGATGACGATGAAAATGTGGTGGCACTGGCAGAAATTGATAAAATCAATGAGAATATAAATAAGACGCGAGTCGATGGCCTGCAGACGTTGCATGCGGTAAGTTTGAAATGAGTATTTTTATTTACTAATATTGAATTTGATCGAAAAATATTTATATGCCCTATTTCAGCTTTGCTTCGGCGCGCAGGGAAAAAACAATGTGGTCAAAAAGAACTTGCGCTCGTTTGCCGGTTTCGAATTCGAAAAGGATTCGAGTGATTACAAAAAGAAATTCGAAGCGATCAAGAAAACCGATAATAAAACGCTAAAGTCGATATGCGATATTTTGTCACTGGACCGCAAAGGTGCGTTACCAAAATCATTTTAATTTTAATATGTTAGTTTTTATTTTGATTAATTTTTTAACAAAACTGTTTCATTTTAATTTAAAATATTTTTTTTTAATAATTCAGTTTGGAATTTCAAACAGCTTTTAAATTAAATGAAATTTTGATTTTAAATTTTAGTATTAATTTCTTAATTGAAACGTACTTAATTTTGTTTAAATTTTTTTAAATTAATATATTATTAAATATTTCCTCTTTTAAACGAATTTTTTATGACTTTGTTTTACATTTTCAGGCACCAAAGATGAAATCTCCAATCGTGTGCTCAAATTTCTAATGGAACCCGATGAGTCGCTTTGCGTCGAACCGGCCGAAGATGAAGAGCCTGAAGATGAGGACGATGATGATGAAGAGGCCGGTGAGGAAGAGGAAGAAGAAGATGAGGCTAGTGCCGATGATAAGCGCAAACGCAGCAACAAGCACAGCAGCGGAGGACGTGCAGCGGCACGCAACTCAAGTGGACGTCCGAGACGCGCCACCGCAGGAAAGAGTAGGTTTTCCACAAAATTTATTTTAATAATTAAAAAAATATTTATGAATATTTTCTTTAAAAATTACAGAAATGTCCGCCTATGTCGATTTCTCTAGTTCCGAAGAAAGTGAGCGCAAGGTGGTGCCCACCAAACGAAGACGCAATGATGACTCGGAATCAGGTTCAGATGTAAGTGATTTTCATCAACATATTTGTTTTTTACTTATTTAAGTGCTATTATGAATAAATTACGTTTATTTTCTTTTTCAGTACAATCCCTCAGCTGGCAATTCCGATTCGGAAGGTGGACGTGGTCGCAAAGCAATGGCGCGCGCAGGACGTGGACGTCCGCCAGCACGCAAAAGTCGACGAAGAAATTCCGACTCAGAAGAGGAGGAATCTGAGCTCTCCGAAGGCGATAGTGATGTAAGAAGGGTTTTATTAAGAAACAACCCTTTTTTTAAATCCTTAGTAAATTTTTCAAAAATTTTAAACAGGCACCGAAACGTGGTAAACGCGCCGCCGTTACAACTGGAAAACGGGGTCGTCCTGCAGCTGCTGCTACCGGCAACAAGCGCGGACGTGGTCGTGGTTCTGCGGCAGGTTCGCGCAAACGCAAGGATTCCGAAAGTGAGGAAGAAGCATCCGAAGACGAAGAAGAGGAAATGTCCGATTTGGGCAGCGATAAAAGCGATGTGGTGCGCAGGCTTCTTTTAATTTTTAAAATTTAAATTGCATTTTTAAATTTTATTGAATTTTTTTATTTTTTTTTCGATTTCTTAGGAGGACGACAAAGGCAAGAAGAGCAGCAGCAAGAAGCCCACAACACCTGCGAAAAATAACAAAACCAACAACAAAGCTAAGGCGGCAAGCAAACGTATGTTTATATCATTTTATTACGTTAAAAATGTATCTTTATTATATTATAAACAATTGTGTAATTTAATTTTATAGCCGCCGGTCGGCCGAAGAAGTCCAAAAAAGAAACATCAGAGGAGGAGGACGCTGACGATAAGGATGAATCCGACGAGGATGAGCCACTGAATAAGAAGGGCAAAGCGGCATTTCCCACGGTTAGTATTTAAGACAAACAAATATACAACTATTATTTTTTTAATTAAAATATTTAAATTCTTGAACTAAACATTTAATACTTGATTTTCCTAACCATAAAATTTTTTTAACTTGATTTAAATAACAATTAGAATAATATTTTTGAAATGCATTGCTATTGCTATTAAAATTTTAATATATTTTATAAATTGTATTCTTCTGCAGGATGATCAAATACGCAATTATGTTAAGGAAATTTTAGATAAGGCCAATCTCGAAGAGATCACAATGAAAACGGTGTGCAAACAAGTCTACGCTAAATATCCCGATTTTGATTTAACGGACAAGAAGGATTTTATCAAGGCTACAGTGAAGGCGGTGAGTATTTAAGTTTGAATAATCGTCTATTTACATAAATACTTATTTTATTTAAATTTCTCTTCCAGCTAATTGCTGCATAAAATCGCAAAACTACAACACCAACACACAAGAACCAACAATTCAAACAAAAACAAAAACCGAACTTGCAACTGAAAAGCTAAATTCAAAATGAACGTGTTTGTTTTGTTGTCACTGCAAATTCAACTACCACATAAATCCTAAAAAAAAACTCCTTTTCAGTTTTTATATAGTAATCTTCTTTTAATTGAGTATATTGTCGTTGTGTTTAAAATTTTATAATTTCTTTTTAATTTTTCCTCTTATTTTTCTTCTCACGAATGTAGTTTGTATACATTATAAAATGAAAGAATGTATTTTACACTATTTTTCAAAGAAAATATGTTTTCAAATAATAACATTAGTTTTCTAAAACTAACTAGAAAATAAAAGAATTTTTAATTTTCTTAACTCGTAATGAAACTAAAATTTTAAAAACACTGGCGTCAGTACAAAAAAAAATATATAAAAAAACGGAAAAGATAAAATTGTATTTTTAATATTTGGACATATAAATTTAAAAAAAAGAAGAAGAAAACGCAGCGCTTATGTGTAAAAAGCGAAGAATTCTTAAAAAAAATCAAACAAAAAAGCGACGCATGATAATTATTTTGCCTCTAAACATAAAAACACAATGTGACATATACAAAAAAACAAAACAAAACAAAAAACGTAAATGTACATGAGCGATATACACACATACATATGTATAAATTTAATAAATATACCTTTATATACTATAAATATGACATGCAAATTAAGTTTAATTTAAAATTTGATGAAAATTTAACAAAAAATGAAAGAAAGAAGCCAAAACAAAACACAAATGTTTCGATGCTAATTTTCGACTTGATTTGTTCTGTTTCTGATCTGATGACTTTTTCTAGTTTTAACTTCATATATAAACTTATTTAGGCATTAAGTAAATCTGTAATTGTGTAACACAACAAAACTAACTTTTTTCTATTATTTTTCTTTTCTGTTTTTTTTTTTTTTGTAATTATTCTTTGCAATTATTTTGAAAATAATTTGAGAAAAGAAAACCTGCTCCATAACATTTTCAAAGTCCCGTTCTAAATCTTTTGCCTGTCACACTTAAATATCAAACTTCAACAAAATATCTATCGATAGCAATAACAACAAAACTAAATTTTAAACCGAATATGTTCCGAACAAAAAACTGGTGAGTTGCATATATATGCAAAATATGCAAAACGACGCAAAAAGAACAGCCGCAAATATTTGTAAAGGTTTCTGCACAGTGATTGTGTGTGTGATCGGTCGATCGGACGGATCGGATCGGAGTGGTCTCATGAATGCATTAAAAAGAAAACATTTTGTCTAAATGTTTTACAAAATTCACTGTTTTCAATTTAACAAAAACAAAAAACAAAACAAATGCGAAAAGGTTTATCAAAGGAAATACAAATATTACCATACAGAAACGCATAAAATAAACAAAAAACAAGCATACATATATCCGTAGCACACTTTATGCAGCAATCTATCTATTAAAGAAAACTAAAAAACAAAAACAAAAGAAATACATTAAAAAATAAATATGAAAAAAATATTTAAACTAAAACAAACAAAAAATAAATAAATACATACATTAAAGTCGATAGAATTTATCTGTAATTGTAATAGAATGGCATAAATATTTTTTGTTTTATTTAATGTTCTCAAAATAAAATTTAAAGAAAAATCTATAAACAATGTACGTTTCATTTAAATGAAAGGGCTTGAAAAAATGCAATATGACGCGATGCTGCTAGGATGAAGAAAGCCGTATTCAAAAGGTTTATAATGCTAACAGCAGTCTGCAGCTAGTTTAAGTTGAAAATAATCGTATCTAACTAGCTTCTTCTATATTCGTCGAAAACTGTCACATATGTATGTACTATACATACAGCTGTGTTCATTGAACTAGCAGTGCAGATGACCGACCTACACTTTTAAGATTGATAAATCCTATGGGTTTTTTTATAACTGCTAAATGGATTTATTTTCACATAACTTAAAAATTTTTTTTCGTTTATTTATTCAGTATTTTTCAAGTATGGCTGAATAATAAAATAAAAACGATAAATTGTGATGTTCAGTAAATAGCAGTGTTAACAAAAAATATAAAAAATTAAACGTTACTCATTAATAAACTTAATAATACTAACTAACATTTTGGTTATGCCCTACTACTTAGTTGGGTATCCTTTATTGGCTATTACAGCAACGCTTAAGGGGAATCTGCGACCATGCCTATTGAACAACCTGCCAAAGCTGCGGCTTAGACGATGGGGTGTTTTCAGACATAGTGTTTGATGTCACCCATAAGATTTCTATAGGGTTGAGATCCGGGGACTGAGCTAGGCATGGCATTGAATCGATACTTTCGTGGTTAAACTTTGCTAGTGTGTTTTAGCCAATTTGCTAGTGTGTTTTAGATCGTTATATTACTCCATTTTGATATTGGCCAGTTCAAATGGCTTCAGGCAAACTCCAACTGGGCTTTGATATGTCTTTGATTAAGTAATGGCACCTTTAGTGGGCTTCGCGCATACAAATTTTCATTTAATAGTATTTGTCGAATGGTTACATCGCTGATACCCAACTTCAGCTCCGCATTTATAATCCTAGAGGATGCAAAAGGATTGGCTTTGCTGAAGCGCACTATGTGTCTGTACTCTAAATTTGTAGTTTTGCGTATGGCACCACGTTTTTTAAACTTCAGTTCATTATTTATGGATTTGCATACCATCTTGGCAGAACATTTTAAAAAACATTGTATTTCTTTATATGTTTTCCCTTCTTTCTAAGTTCAAGGATTAATGCATTTTTTCCTTGGAGCACTGAGGTCCCCTACCCATTAAAATTTGTCTATTGTTATAGTGTATTGTCATATAAATTATAATAATCAACTTAATCAAACTGACAATTCACAAATTTGGAAATTTTTTGGGAACTTTTCGTCTAAGAAAATTTAAAACTGCTGCTTCAGTGAACAGCCAAAAATTTGTGGACGTGCGTAAAAATATCAAGAAAGCACAAAAACTTAGCAAATCTAATGAGGTTTTTTATTTTTTCTGATCTCTATATTTCATTTTACAAAACCAATGTGTAAGCGATCAACTAACGAAAAGGAATATGCAAAAAAACAATATATTTTCTCTTATGTTGCACTGCTATTTCAATGAACACAGCTGTAGGTGGGTACTGTAAAATAAAAATTTAACTTCGTTAATCGAATACAAGTTAACAAAAGATCAAACTTCGTTAAGTTAATTTCGTTGATCTTGTTGAAACGACGTTAACTTTGAAAAGTTAACGTGCAAGTTAAAATTTGTATAGCAAAAACAAAAAAAATTACACGTGCAAGTGCACGTACCGAATGGTATATTACAATGTGTATATATATAAATACAAGGTGGCGCAAAAGAAGTCATCCGATGTTGTTTGGCTCTTATTTTTTTTCTAAATAAAAAACTTCGATTCTGTTTTTTGATTATGTTTATTTAGACCTTTAGAATTAATTGTGTTAAGTCGAGAAGATGATATCGGATAAATGGGCGCCGTCACAATTGATTGCCATACGGGCTCGTTTTATGGCATTTTCCATCACTTCGGCGAGAGTTTCGGGCGATAAATTCTCGCATTCGTTATGACAATGTATATATATATATAAATGATCAGCGTCGTATTCTGAGGCGATTTAACAATGTCCGTCCGTATGTTCGTCTGTCACAGCGATTACAGTCGTAGTTTAAAAAAGATCACATAGAAGATCACACTATTTATTAAGCGGAGACTAAGTCCCTTTCCATACGAAAAAAATACAATAATAATTCAAATAGTTCTATTGTAGATAATGAACTCAAATTTAATTTTTAACTTTGTAATAGCAACACAAAACTACTGACAGAAAGTGGGCGTGATTGGATAAGAACTACGCCCACCTTCCATACAAACTTAAAATTTTTCGGGTAAGTTAAAAATTAGCAAAAACATTTAACTTCGTTATTAACTTTAATCTTTTTAACTAGTTTATGCTCAGCTCTGCATATGTAGCACCTTTTTCGTTCGAAACATATTCACTTTAAATCAAAAATTGATAGATCCATAGAAAATGTTATCAAGAAAAATTCAAACTGAGAAAACGTCTCCGAATAGCAATCAAAAATATTCTTCGTCGCTCTTAAAAAAAATTCACGTGAATTTAAATATACTGCCGGAAACAACACGAATACAAACTTTTTAATAAGCTCGCAAATTGCGAACAAGATTTGAATAAATCGGTTTCTAAAGTAAAAGTTTTGCATTTGTCTGTGTTCATGGCCGCATTAAGTCTTGTTGGCGTCCTGGACAAGTAACCCTCTAGTCGATACTATCATACGGCTATGCCGCTGTTTTTTTTATTCTTGGTATTTGATATTGAAAAACGTTAACCTAAATATGAATTGTTATTAAAGACATTTTTGGAATGTTTAAATTAATTCAACCTTTTTAGAAATCTTCGTATGAGGTTAAGTGGAGACCATCCTTAACTTAATTAACAATTAATACGACTTGTTTCGTTCTAAAGTTTAGACTCGGCTTTCCTTATCGTCGGACGGTTCCTCTGCCTCCATACACAATTAGACACAAATACAAAAGTTGTGACATTTTCTGAAACTAGTTTTTTTTTGTATTTTTAAAATCAAATGAAAAGTAGGGTAGTTGAGCTACGTCGAAGCTCAAATACCCTACGCCATATTAGGAAAAATACAAAATTTTATTTCTGCTTCCATTATCCGATAACGCACATTTTTTCTCAGACTGTAGTTTTTATCCGATCTTGCTCATCTAAAAATTTAACCAACGTTTGGAGAACAGGACCTCACATACCAAAACGTTATTCTTGAACTGAGCCTTTAATCGATGGGACAGACACCGTTAAATCGACTTAAAATCCGACCCTTATGACAAATTATAACAAATGAAAGAACAAACCGAAGATACCCTACGATAAGTGTTTGCGCGTGGCGTATGGTATAACTTAATTGTATTGTTTTCTGATATCTTAATGAAATTGTAATGAGTTGTATACATTTTTGACAATTTTTTACAGAAAGAGTTTGGAGTGAAGTAATTTCTTTTTCTTTAATCTGAACCATTTCCCTTAAACCGAGAATAAAAAAATTACAGATAAACAAAAACCCTAAAAAAAGTTAGTAATAAATCCACAATAGAGTAAACTACTTACCAGAGTTATGATTAGATTCAACGACAAACTTAATCATTATTATTATTTTGAATGATTTTGAAGTCATGTGCAAAATTCAATTCAATTAAAACGCCAAATTAAATTTGTTAACATTTTGGTTTTATTTAAAATTATTTAGTCGAAATAAATTATTGGTCAAAATAAATCAGTAATTCAGTAGACACAAACACAATGAACAAAATTTTGTCCAGAAATTTGATTTATTGCTTTTCTTTCTAACTTTAGGATCCCAATAAAGAGTTCCGACTTGAAATGATTTAGTTAAAAAATTTGTTTTTATTAAAATCAAACCGTGCATAATTTTGATATTGAAATTTGACCGAGATTATTATTCCTAGAGATCCTTCAGAACTAGTTATATACAATGAAAACCAGACGTCATAAGGTATAAGTATGTTACAGGGAGATTTTTAAACAAGACGATTTTGTTATAGGGATTCCCGTAGTAAAATTGCTAATAAAATCAATAAAATAATCAAACTTGTTTAGGGATCATGTTCTAAGGTGCCTTAGGGCACAATTTGCTAATGGAACCATTAAGACAAACTAATTAAGGGGATGTGTAATGAAACTTGTTTTGTTAGAGATTCATTTTGAATCCATAATCAATTTTGTTGAAATGACTAATAGTCAAACATATTAAAGGACACGTAATCAAACTTGTTAAAAGAACTCATAATAAAACTTGTTTAAAGGACCCAGAATCAAATTTGTCAAAGAGCACTTTTGGTCAAATTTGTATAGGAACTCTATCAAAAACTTGTGAGAGTACAAAATCAATCTTGTTAAATGGACTTTTATACAATTAATAATCCTAGACACATTTTTAAAAAGTGACCAATTAGATGTGTTGTTTAATAAATCCATTGTTATAAGACCATGATAAAACTTCTAACTGGTATAAGTATATTTAGACAAATGTTTCTATGTACCCTTAAGATGGACTTTTTATAGGTCTTGTTAGGACAATGGAACTACATTTACGTTTTGTTCTAAAAACTTTTTATTAGAGCACATAATTAAGCTTGTTAAAGTGATCGTCAACACAAATTTAGAACAAATTTAGCGCTTAGAACAATTATTTATACGAATCCTTTTAAAGGGGATCCAAAAGTTACCAAATATTGCAATAAAATCAAATGACTTGAATATTCGCGCTGTGTTTCAAAGGAAGTATTCGTTTGTATGTATAAAACTAAACAATATTTTAATAAAAAAAAAATGTATATATGCAAATAAAAACGTTAAATCAATTACCTGAAATAATGTGTCAATAATTTCGTGTTTAAAAAATAAAATTTGCATTTATAAAGAAGTAGGCACTTGGATGATTGTATTTAATCAAAAGTGATATTCAAGAGAGAGAACTGACTGACTGACTATCTGATTAACTGCGCAACTGAAACGATAATGAAAAACCTAATAACATGTGTGTGCACAGTGGGCAGCCAAGCGCCTGAAATGTGTGCTCTGAAAATAGCAATTTATAAGAAAATGAATACAGTATTGTGAATCTTCTTTGAATAGTTGTTAACACAAAACAAATTTAACAACTAAATACGATCATCATGTGATATAGTATACATATGTATATAAATTATACTATATTATTTTAGCAATATTGAAAATGTCATTTAATGTACTCATATATGTATAATTAGTAGAATATAGTTTTTTACGGATGATCACGACAGTGGTTCACATCCTGAAATAAAAACAAAAAAGGAACAAAGGACATGACACAGCAAATATTTATATAGAATTTAAAAAACTGCATTAAAAAATGTTTTTTATTTAGTTGAACAATTGACATGAATTTCAATTTAATTTAAAATTATCATCATAATTGCGAATTTGGTTTAATTAGATATTTTAAGTTATGTCGTGTTAGAAAAAAAGTTATACTTACGCATGGGTTATCCGCATGATTAAATTTCCATTTTGACGTCCTTGTTTCAAATTATCTGAAACTAAATTTACAAAATCTACAAGTGAACTTGCCTTCCCACTTAAAAATCAAATACCAAAATGGTGAAATCTTTACTATAGCCTAAATAGGGTTCAAAATAGGGTCCGTCATTAATAATTCTGTCTGTTTATCAATTGAAATTACTGGTGAAACTAATTTGGGACAAGATTCAAATTTTCGAAATTGAAACGGATTTTGGTACGGGCATTATCTATGTTCATGATTAAATCACAATTTATATGATTTATGTTTTTGTTATACTTGTAAGAGAAATTTAAAAAACAAAAAAATGTTCATTGGTTCATTGAATATATTCGAAATATCATTCGCTAGGTATGGCTTGAAAGATCCAAATAGGAATCTATATACTTCTTTTTTAATTGATGATTTAAAAACTATACACAAGGGATTTTGAGTCTAGTATTTTTTAAGACGTGTTAAAGAAGTTGAAGCATCGCATCGTCAAGTGTATCGAGCTTAAAGGAGACTATGTTGAGAGATAGTTATCCACTTTTCCAAAATTATCGTTTTTCTTTTAAAAAGAAAGAAAACATCGTTGTAAAAGTAAGAGGCCCCCAGTTTTTATTCTATTATTAAATGAAATATTTATAATATATCAAGTTTCATCAAAACTAGTTGCCCAATGATTCTTGAAGCTTCATCATTTAAAGTTATACATTTTTGATCATATCCATGAATCTAAAATTTCTGTTAGCAAATCTTTTGACAAAAGGGAAAAAATGTGGAAGGGTGCCCGAAGCCTTATCTAAAAGTTTTCAATGGATTCCTTAGAGTTTCAAATAGGTTTATTGTTAAAGGATGTTTTAGCAAACTTTGTCTTAATTTAATATTTGTATTATGTTTGCTATAATTGATCCTGATCAAGCTTCTGGTTGTGATTATGGTTACCGTACCAGACATACACCGCAATATGTCGTATTTTGTACTTTATAAAAGACCCGAGAGCAAGCATTAACTTTGCCATAAGTTCAATACAGATAATTATTTGATCCGATGTTGATTGGTTTGTGTAATTCGATGAAATACTATTTTTTGTTGTATTTATGGAAATAAGAAAAGTTTACATTTATTTAGCAAATAAAAAATTCAATATATTTGATAGACAAAGGAAAATAATAATTTTTTATATATATCCAAAAACCAAAATCGCAATATACGATAAGATAATTTTAAATAGATTTTTTTTCAATAAAACAAAAGAGGTTAAATTTATGGTATGTATATCAAAAGAAATAAATATATATATTAAATGTAAAAGAATATAATTTAAAGAATTTTAAGGCAAATTACTTTTTCAACAATTTAAAGCTGAGCTGGGTTGGGGGGCAAGAAAACGAAACATAGAAACATCACGCTGAATCTGAATGAGTGGCCAAAAACTCTATGAAATATATAGAAATCTTTAAAATACGCAATGTGGACAAAGAGTATACAAATATACATACTAAATATATATATAAGAAAAAAATTAAAAATGCATTTATACAACTTCAAAATAGTACATCAATATAGGCAAATATATTTATTTTATAAAAGGTAAGTTTCAGTCAATGTAATATTGTATATTCATCATAATATTGTATATAGTAGTGGTAAATGAACAAGTTTGTGGTTGATATGGCACATACATACCAGACATGGACTGGATTCTAGCAAGAAAAAAACAACCGCCCGTCTTTTCAAAACCCATCTACAAAAACGAACGCCGGAGCCAAGTGAACCCGATTAAAACGACGGCACCAAAACTAAGCTGGAAATATCGGCAGAAGAAATAAATAACACACAAAAATATTCCATATGCATACATATGAAATATTAATATTTTTTTCTTTTTTTTTTGTATAGTTTCTATTGTTAAATCAAATTTTATTAATACGTTTTGAAATTTGCAAATAACCTACTACGTTTAATGTATAATTTTCATGTTTGTTTTGTTTTATATTCAAACTCTTTTTAATAGTTTTTAGTTTTATAAATAAATTTAACATTTGTAATTGTGGATTTGGTTGGTTTTTGTTTTGTTTTTTCTTAAGGGGTTTGGGTGGTAAAGGTCTTTTAAAATGTTGCAACATTTTAGACAGACTCACTTAAAGTTATGACGGCGCAATACTTAACTTATTTCTATATACTCGTATATATGTAGTATATAAAATGAAATACGTAAGTTGTCAAATATTTCCGTGAATAATAACGTTTTGTTTATAATATTTAAATATGTTAAATTGTTTGTGTTCAAATTTCATTAGAGATCTTACCACCAGACACAGACGCACCAGGCGTATTTACCAAAACAAATCAAACGGCTGAGTAAACTATTTAGTTAAAAAGTAGGTTGGGCTCTAGGAAGTGTGTGTAACTAGGCTGGAAAAAAATATAAATGCACATAATACAAAATATGAGTTGACAAATATTATGTATAAAAGGACTAAAAAAATGTGTACATACACGCATAGAAAATGGCAGATATTTTATCAAGTATGATTTCAATAAACCCCAAAAATCTTACCATTTCATTAGGAAAGGAATTAACTACCAAAGTTTAGAAAAATTTGCTTGCTTGCTTGTTATATGTGATCATTGAAGGTAAGATTCAGGTTTAAATGTTCTTTAACCTAATCTAAATCAAATATTGAAAAAAAAAGACAAAAAGTATAACTTTTAAATGATTCAAATTAGCTCTAAACTAATTTCAAATATTTAGAAAACTAATTTAATCGTTTTAATTCCCCCAAAAGCAACTTATTTTATTTAGTTTTGAAATTTAATTAATGACATAAAAATGGAAATTGACTTTGGTCGTTACAAGTCGCAATTGATTTGATTGACATTTCAATTCATTTTAATAGTTTTAAAATACAATTAATTTAATTATCCGTTATTAAATTTTTTAATATTATTAATATAATTACTTTAATCATTTCAAATCTCAATTGAATTGAATAATTCGGTATTTCAATCGATATCTGAATTGAATTTTATTTAACTTTATCAAAATTGATTGTAAACATTTTATAATACAAATTATTTAAATTCTCAATTGATTTCAAATTTGTAATATCGAAATTAATTTTAATCATTCTACATGTACGGAAATTAAGTTTAAAATCCTGTTACAACTGACTTTATCAATTTGATATTAGCTCTATTTAATAATCCAATTGAATGCCTCACGAGATTGAAATCATTTCAAATTGATTAATAAGATTATAATCATGAAAAAAACAAAAATGATTTGTAACTTCATTGTTCTAACTTGATAGTGATCCAGAAATAAATTGTACCTAATAGTTAATAAAGTAACAAACAAATTCGCAATATATATAATCCAAATCTTTTGACCTATTAAGTTGTTGTTTTAATATATAAACAAAAAAATGTCATTCAAGACCTGTTCATTGTAAATTTTGGACATGTCAACAACAAAGAGCTGCATAAATTTTTACAAGTATACAAAAAGCTGAAAATAAGAATATTTGCATTATAAAAAAATGTGCACAGAAGTATATAAAAACAAGTTCGAGAAATTTCTCTTCGCAACGCCTCAGCAACATTGTCATACATAAAACCCAACCTTAACATTCGAAAATATGTATATACAAACAAAAGTGTTCTGAAGTCCGCTACACAAGTCGGAATTGAAATTCATCAATTCATATAGCTCTTATATGTGCGATTAAATCAATTCCGAAACGAAAGCAAGTTTCAAAACTATTAAGTGAAATGGAAAAAAGTATAAATCGTATAAAAAATATAAAGTAAATATATTTAATTCAGAGCATACAAATATTGCATTCTTTTTTGTTGTTGTTGTTGTTGTTTTGCAATATCAATTATAAAAATATATATAGAGAAAGAGAGAGATATATGGGGGCAGGCAGCAGTTATACCAATTTCAATTTGATAAATTTGACCATTAACACATTTAAATAATATAAATATAAATTTTAATATATAAGTATCATTGAAATCATTGTAATATTAGATATTGTATTAGTCTTTAAATATGGTTAATATAATTGTATAAATTGTAGCATTTTTAAAAGTTCACAAACATTTCAAACAATGTATTCAGAGATATTTTCAATATAGTTTAATAATAATTTTTGTATGAATTTTCAAGTGTTTTCAAGCTTACCACACAAGCGTACCTAAAGAAGCCAGTTGAAGTTGAGCTGTGTCGAGTGTCGATGACATGTTCTGGAAAAGAGGCAGAAACAATTCAAGCGGTTATCGAGTCCAGAGTTGTCCTCCGTTTGGGTGGCGCAAGTGTGCTGTTGGCGGTTGGTTTAAAGATGTGGCTATAGGCGGGGTGGGTGCATAAAACACTTGGCTACACAATATTTTATTGTTTATATATTGGAAACTTTGCATTTTCGTTAGTTTTGTTCTTCAAATAGAATATGTGAAAGGTAAATTGTGGTATAAAATTGTGAAATTGTTAAGTGGCTTTGTTTTTTTTTTTCTTTTATTATTAATACGTTTGAATGTGAAAATCGTTTTTGTTAATATAAATATATATATTGAAAATTTACAAATATATGAAAAAACACTATTTTTCCGATATCGTAGTTGGTTAAAAATTGAGATTTTTACCTCAATACTTTGCATAATATTATTGTTATTATTATTATTATCTCATGTGTGTGTATTATCTTTCAATAATATAATTCGCTAAAAATATAAAATACGTAGGCATAAACATACATACATACATACATATATAAATTATGTTTTAATAGTACGTTTTTTTCTCAGTTAAAAGACTATTATTATAATTTTAAATTACGCAAAGTTAAACGCTTAAGTAATTTCAAAAACAGCTGATTGATTATATGTTTAAATGTTTGGTTTTTAATTATTCTTCATTCTCTAGAAGCTAAAAAATAATTATTTAAATTAAAATTTAAGATTTCGGAAGGAGCAGCAGAGCGAACTGCACTCTTTCGGAATGGAAAACGGCCGTTTTCATTTCGAAATTTCAAAAAACACACCAAAATCGTGTGTCCTTTGTATTTTTAATGACTTATATATTATTATAAACATTTATATTGAGTCTGTTTTAGTTGTTGTTGTTTTTTTGTTTGTTTTCAATTTCGCTTATAAACTAAAAGAATCATCGCACGCGCCAAGTTTGAACGACAAGAAGAAAAGGACTTCTGCAAAGAATTGGTTTGGGTGGAATATGTTTGGTTATGTTAGAGAAAATCTTTTTTGAAAATAAATTAAAAAAATTATAAAATAATAAAACTAGTAAGATAGATGAATAGATAAAACTAGTTAACTATAGTATTAAAAAAAAGAGTTAGATAATAGAAAACAATTTAAAATTCAAGTATTGAAAATAGATCTGTTAAATATAAAAGTCGTGTAAATGTATAAAAAATATTGAGCATTTAAAAACAAGTACTTTTGTATAGAAGAACAAAACTTAAATTTAAAATTTCAATTCAAATTAACAAAAATCAATATAGTGGTGTATGTGTGTGTGTGTGTGTATATAAAAATTCGAATGTTTGTTTTTGTTTGGTTTAATAAAAAGAAGCGTTTTTCATTGAAATCGCATTATTTACAATAACAAAGCAGGCATTTGTGAAAAAGTCAACAAAGCAATAACTTACCCTGCTCACACGATGTCATTAAGCATCACATAGCATCTATCCCATTCAATCGTTTGTTTGTTTGCTTGTTAGTTCGTTCGTCCGTCTGCCCGTCCGTTTTGCTGCTTAGTTCTTGTCTTTGGGTTTTGGTCCACCGTTGGGTCCACCGCCGGCACCGCCGCCCATGCTGCCAGGCATACCTGGCGGTTGTGGCGCACCCGGATAACCTCCTGGCGCGCCATAGCCGCCATATGCCTGCTGTGGGTAGCCGCCAGGTGCACCGCCAGCAGCACCGCCGGCGCCAACACCCGGCGCTTGTCCTGCTGCAGCAGCTGCGGCATAATATTGTGAATACGTTGCATATTGGCTAGGGGTCATACCTTGTGGGTAACCTGGTTGTGGCATGGCACCACCGCCGGGAACACCACCTGGTGCGTTGCCGCCGCCAGAATTTCCAGCACCGCTGCCACCGCTGCTCTGATTGGCGCCACCACCCGCTGCAGTTTGTCCATTTTGATTCTGAAATTATAATAATCAAATATTTTAAAATATATTTTATTTTAACGAAATAATTTTTTAATTTAAGAATCAACATTTTTTCGATAAAGATTAACGTTAGTCATACTCAGTTGTTGGTAATTTTTTATAATAACAATAACATTTTATAAAATTCTTGTTATCATTTGTTAAAACAGTTAAAGCTAATTTTAAAAATCTATTATTTATAAAATAAGATTTTAGTTTTTCTTAATATATAACTTAATTATAATTAAATCAAAAAGAAACTATTAAACATCACAAAAAATTAGTTAACTTCAATAAAACAATTTAAAAAAACTACTTTGATTTTAATTACAACAAATAATGAACATAATATTTGAACCAGGATTGAAAAAGCTCGTATACGATCTCTCGTTCAGCTCATTCAAATTGTTGATCTGATCTGGCAAGCGAGTCGTAAATGAGCCTTTTTTAATAATAACAAGTATTTCTTAATATAGTTCCATCAAATTTTAAGCGTTTTCGGCTTAGGCTCAGTCCATGGGATTAATGATCGTAAAATCGTTAAAACGAGCTTAGTCATTTGTTAAAAAATTAAGACAAACAAAAAAATTAATTATTATATACTTGTGTTAATTAATTTCTAATGATAATTATTTAAATTTGTGCTTAAAATTTATTTTTTAAACACAAAAACAACATTTTTAAAATCGTAACATACGAAACTGCTTCAAATAATAACAAAATAATAATAGTATAACTTGTTTGTTTACTCATTTATTAACTATAATTGTTATATAAAAAATATAAATATATTTATTCCATTTTATGTTAAAAATTGTCATTTATATTTATTTTATATTTGGATTTGCAGTTGGACTGAACTTTCTTGTTTTTAGTCACACAAGATCGGGGGGATTTTTCGAAAAAGGATGCAGCCGCGTCAGTCACATCACATATGATAAACTTTATATTGTACCTGCAAATACAAATGATGCTTTCACAACGAAATTTGACAACACACACAACCACAGATCTTTCGTGTAGTTTTTAAAATTATTCAATTTTTTCTTTAACCATGGACTGAACCTTTTTTATTTGTTTTAAAAATAAGCATAAAATTACTTGTTAAAATTTTAGGATTTCTTATTTTTTTCTTCGTTTAATGATGCAAGCAATGTTTTAAATTAATTGCTTTTTCCTACCTTCATTTGTTTTTCGATTGCCTCGGCTTCGTCGTTCTTGCCTATGCTACGATAGTACTCAGCCCATTGAGCGCTGTAGTCTGCCGATTGGCCACCAGCTGCGCCTCCGCTTGCTTGTGCCTGCTGCTGTTGTTGTTGTGGCTGCTGCTGTTGTTGGGGTTGTTGCTGTTGTGGCATGCCGCCCATTTGTTGGCCAGTATTGCCTGTTAAAAATGAAAATAAATCAAATTTTTAATTAGTTGAGCACTGAAATGATTATTTTACAAAAAGTATTATATTAAATATTTTTTTTTACTATTTTAAAATTTAATTACTTAGCAGAAAATAAAGTATATTTAATTTCTTACCCGTCGCTTGTTTCGCTTTCAGCTGTTGTTCAATCATTTCCGCCTCACGATGCAAGCCCATTGACCTAAATAAATTTACCACAAAATTAAATAAAAAAAACTGTTGTCTCGAGTAATTTTTTACTCTGCTACTTACTTGTAATATTCAATCCACTGTGCTGAGTAGTCAGCCTGACCGGCCGCTGAGGCTGCCGCACCTTGGCCCATGCCGCCAGCTGCACCGCCCATTTGTTGTTGTTGCTGCTGCTGTTGTTGTTGATCGCCCCAACCACCCTGTTGCGCATAACCGCCCCATTGTTGCTGTTGCTGTTGATAAGCGGCGTTGGGATCATTTTGCATGGGATTCTGATTGTAGCCACCACCACCGCCGCCACCTTGATTGTGGCCACCTCCGCCGCCGCCTTGATTGTTTGGTATGTTGCCACTGATCGGTTTACGTGCGATTATTGTTAGATCCATATTGATTTTCTCGGCAATCAATTGTCGCGCTGCCTCGACTTGATCGGTAGAGCCTTTGCATTTGAAGAGTTTCTCTGAAGGTGGATTAACAGCGTTGCGATCCATTTCGCAATAGGCGCCTGACTGTTGATTGATCAGTTTAATTGTCTCACCGCCGCGGCCAATAACGATCTGTTTGGAGAAGGTAGAATAAAATTTTAAATTGAAATTTTTTGGAATTTAAAATTATTATTACGCCGCATTTTGACGCCGGCACCATAAACTGAATTTCTTCCCGTGCCGGTTGTTGTGCATGATTGACGCCATAGCCGTAACCATAATTAGAGTTGCCATTGTCACCGCCACCGCCGTTGCCTCCGCCATTGCCATTTGAATTGCGATTTTGATTTCTTTGCTGCAGGTGAAAATTAATGGAATTAAAATATGTATTAAAATTTTAAAAAGAAACTATAAAATATACGCACCATAACATTCTCGATGAGTCCGTCGATCATGCGCTTTGCATCTTCGACCTGTTGACGGGAGCCTTGAATGAGGCAGCGGCGATCGCCAGGTTCGTCATTTTTTCCTTGAATGAATTGTAACTTGCAGCCGCATTCAGTTTGGATTTTGCGTATCATATCGCCGCCTTTGCCAATGACAACGCCAACGGCAAGTTTGGGCACAAACACTTCGGTACTATCACCGCCACCGAAATTGTTGTAGCCACCACCACCGCCGCCGCCACCGCCCATACCACCACCGCCACCGCCGCCAGAGTTATTGCGATTGCCCTGCTGCTGATTCTGTGCATCCTTCTGAGCAATTAGCTCTAAAACAGATTGTTTGGCGTGTTCGATTTTTTGCGGATCACCGGAGATACGGAGTGGTTTCTATGTGAAAACAAAAACAATTTAGATTTTTTTTAACTTAAAACAATATTAATTTTTTTTAAAATTGTTAACTTTATCAAATATTATTTTTTAATTATATTTTTGACATAGAAAATATTTCAATTTCCAATAATTTAAAATTTTTTTTAAGATATTATCAAAAAATTTAAATTAGTTATAAATATTTGTTTTTTTTTTAAGGTAAAATAGTCGATTTTAAAATCTTTCGTTACACTCACAATAAGCTCTTGATTGGGTCCATCCTGAATGATGACCATTTTGGCCCCAGTCTTCTCTTGCAGCTGTTTAATTGTATCACCGCCTTTACCAATAACGAGGCCCACTTTAGTCCCCGGAATCATAATTTCCTGATACGGCGGATAGCCCGTAGGTCCTGGCGGTGGCATATTAATGGTCAGCACAACTTCTGCATTTCCGCCACCATTGCGATTGGCCAACTGCTGAATCATTTCGCGTCCCTTAGTGACGGTTTCGCGCGAACCGCGAAGTGTAACAACATCGGCTAAACAAAAAAATAAAATTATGTAATAGAGATAAAGATTTTAAAGGAAATTTTTATTTTTATAGAATTTTTAATTATTAATTTTTAGATTAGAAATCGTATTTAAACTTACAGCCCGCCTCTGGCGTCAGTTGCACTTTGCAACCCGACTCAGCTTGGATATGACTAATCGTATCGTTGCTGCCGCGTCCAAAAATCGCATTCGTAATGCAATCGGGCACGCGTATTTGCTCCTCGCAAGTAGTACCTGCTGTAGCGGCTAAACGCGCTGCCACTGCGGCCGCCTGTGCAATTGCTTGCGACATATTGGCGCCACCAGCTCCAGCTGCACCGCCACCTGAACCACCACCACCGCCGCCACCACCACCGCTGCTGCCCGCACTCATATTTGAATTATTGTTGTGTCCGTATTCACTATTGCTGCCGGGACTGGTGAAACGTTTGTTATCCGGACCAGAGTCCGAATCGTCGTGATTCCGTTTAAAACCAGGCCCTCCACCACCACCACCGCCGCCGCTGCTGACACCTCCTGTCTGAGCTGGATTAGGTTGAATTTTAGCCGCTATCTGTAATTGCCATGTAAGAGAATACGAGGGGAGGGTTACGTTTAAGTGCGTGTGTGTGTTAAGGGCGTGCGTTGCAAGAAAATTGATTTTTCTTATTCAAAAATTTTTTCCCAAGAATATTTATATATATTTCTTTTCAATTTACCTGCTTAGCGCGTTGAAGTGCTGCGGCAAACGCTTGCGATTGTGTATTAATATTCGATTGCGACGAAGCTACTGCAGAAAAATCGCTCATTTTACACTTTTTAACACGGCGAAATGCTAAATTTGCTGTTTTTCGGTAAGTTTGTTTTAATTAATTTAATAAAATGAAGTTGCAGGGAGCTACTTATAGATTATATATATGAATTTATGTACTTATATCTTACGCTTATATATTGCGTTGAATAAATATTGTTATTTTTAATTCGTCTTGAATTTTATACAGGAAAACTCTAATATTGAAAACTTTTTCCACGCGAACGTAAAAATACAAATGGCGGCCTTTTAAATCGTTGCAAAGTGACGAGTCGCACTACTCGTTAGTTTTATTACATTCAAAAATTTCCAAACGTTACAAAAGAATTTTAAGAGAATAAAAATAACAAACATTACGCGGATTCAGTGATGTTAACTATACCGAAATTACGTTATTCTACAGTAGTTTGCATGCAAATACAGTAACAAACAAGTAATGTTTTCAAATTCTACAGTAATTCAAAAAAACTGGAGAAAATTCTACAGTATTTTTCAAAAAAAATGCATTAATTTTAAAATTTTGGCAGTATTGTTATGTAAAAATACAGTAATTGTCCAAATTGCAAAGTGAAGCCCTTTTTTTTTATTCTCAACTACTTTTTGGAAAATAAACTAAGAAATGAAATGAAATGAGGGAAACAAAAATTTTTAAAATTGTGAACGATTTTTTTTTATTTGCTTCTTAATCTACTTTTATTGAATATATTTTATATTTTTCTGTTATTATTAGTCGAAAAAGCAAATTTTTTTTTAATAAACACGATGTTAATAATATGTTAATATCTGCAGTAATTTTTCTCCAAATACAGAATTTTTTTTTGGCAAAATACAGAAATTTCACAAAATTTACTTAACATCACTGCGCAGATTTTAGCCGAAAGATAGAATTTGTCAGCTAAGTTTTTTCCCTGTGTTATTTTAATTGAGATGAAAATTTAAGCTTTAAAATTATATAAAAAGTAAGTCTTCAAAACTTTATTTGATTTCATTATTTAGTAATATAGGTTAAAGAGATAAGATATTTAATTTAGTTTTGCATTTTGTTTACGTTTTAATAAATTACATTTCCACACTATATCAAAAAGAAGAAGTATTGCCAGCATAAAGTGTTTTTGTTTTCTCTTCTCTTTTTCGTCTTCCAAATTTTCCAAATTTCCTCGCTGCAACTTTTGTACTTGCGACTTTTTCAAAAAAAGTTGCAAGGAGTACAAAATTGCGAAAATTTCCCACTTTTGTGTAAATTTCCCCATAATTTTGTATTTTGTTTTGTTCCTTCATTTGGACTGACCGTGTGACGTCGCAAGTTTTGACGACTTCTGTTTTCATCTTTCTTCGCAGAGTTTGTTAATAGAACTTTTTAAATTATAAATTAAAATTGCAATAGCTGAAATTTAAAAAAAATGCCTACAGATCTGATTGGTTACTTGTATGCGGCAACTGTCGCCGCTGGCGGCATTATGGGCTACGCCAAAGCCGGTAAGTGTCGTCATTTCGTCAAGCCGAAACTATTGTGCAATCAATTAACACAAATATGTCCGTCCGTCCACTTCATTTTTGTTCAGGTTCCATTCCTTCGTTGGGCGCTGGTCTTGCCTTTGGCGTCATACTCGGCTTTGGTGCACATCTCAACTCACAAGATCCGCCGCGTCCACTACTACAACTGGGCACATCGCTTGCGTTGGCCGGCATGATGGGCGCACGCTGGAATCGCTCGGGCAAACTTATGCCAGCCGGAATGATTTGCATTATTTCGGTAGCGGCGTTGGTCCGCAATTTGGTCACCTACAATCGCTATTTGCCAATGGTGGGGCAGAAATAATTAAATTCGATTTAAAATCGAATAAAATTAAGTTTTGCTTTTGTGGAGCAGAGAGACCAACCAAGCGACAATTTTCTTGCTTTTCATTAATATATAATTTATATTGTACTTTAGGGGCGTGGCTTTCTTTCAACGTGTGTACTTTCAGTTGCGACATGCAATGTATTAGATATTAAGTTTTTTGTATAATAAAAAGTGAGGATAAAGTGAAACGATTTTATTTATTACGCTCTTCGCTAAGTGCAAGTGCACTTATAGAAGGGTATATTGAGTTTGTTCTTCCGTTTGTAACGACCAAAAGGGTCATGGTAGGTATGACAAAAAATATATACATATATAAATGATGAGCATTAGATTCTGAGTTGATTTAGAGATACCCATCTGTGTGTCCCAGCGATAACAGCCGTAGTTTATGAGCTATCAAGCTGAAATTGGCTATGTGAGCTCCTATTTCCAAGCGGAGGCTCGAAAATGGGCAAGATTGGACATCTACCCCCTCCCATACAAACCACCCCTTTCCATGCGAACAAATCAATTAATTAAAATAGTTCCAGTGCAGATATCTAGTTCAAATTCGATATTTAGCACTTTAGTAGTAACACTGCTTAAACCTAACGTACAGTTTTTTTTAGAATGGCCAAATTTCTAATTGGTAAAAATACAGAGAAAGCGCGACTCATAAGGAGTAGCGCCAAATGTTCTAAAACGGCTTTTCCGCATCTTTGTTATTGTTTTGAAAACCCCCTCACTCATTTATGAACAGTGCAAAGGGTAAGAATACGTTTCAAATATATTGTTAATTTAAAGTGAAGACTTATTCTGCCTATTATTTCTCTTCTTTCTTTTTTCGAGATATATTAGCAGGATTTACCCTTCCATTTTTATTGTCAGCAAAGCAAAGGGCTTGCAGCGCATCAAATACAAAACTACTCACAAAAATAGGCGTGATCGGATATGAACCACACCCACCTTTCATACAAACTACCCCTTTCCATGCGGAAAAAAATTATTAAAAATAGTTACTGTGTAAATAACCAAATAACTCAGAATTTAACACTTTGTTAGTAACACAAAACTATTAACCAAAAAGGGGCGTGATCCAATATGAACAACGCCTACTTATAATAGAGACATGTAGCACTTATGTGCTAAAAGAAGCATATTTTTGTGAGTCACTAAAATCGCCGAAGCTCTCGACATAGCCGTAGAAAATTCTCTTACTTGTTTTTTCTTCATTTTGCGAAAAAAAAAATATTTATTAATTTCCTGTAAGTTAAATTTTTTTAACAAAAATAACATTTCTTCTCTTATCAAGCAAAGTTTGATTTTTCTCGATGTCTGCATCGGGCGATAGGATTTCACATTGACTTAGATTGACATGAATACAATTTTATCTGAAATGGCGTGGGACATGGCAAAAATATAACAGGTAGCTGAAATAATTGACAGCTTCAATCAATTATCAAAAAATATAACGAATTTTGACAAGTATATTTAGCTTAGCTTGAGAACGCTGTCAATATTTCAGCTAACTGTAATAGTTTTTTAGGTTATATACATATATGTATATCTACAAGCAAGCCGATAATAATAATTCTACTAGTTTTACATGTATTCAATAAAAGGAAGACCACTCAGAAGTCGTTTTATCCGTTTATACCGAGCGATCATCGAAGAAACATCATTCCCGAAATATGCCTAAAAAGACAATTCGGGAACAGACGTTCTAAACCTCACGCTACAGATAAAACGATGTACCTCCTCATCGCGGGTCTGAAAAAATTCATTTTGCAATGAAAGTAAATGAAGACTGACTACAGAAATGATCCTGTGAAGTATAGTCTTAGTTTTGTAACGGCCAGACATCGAGTATTTCAGCATATGCACAGACAAAGCAAATGAGAATTATACGTTTGCAAACTAACAAACAAAAAACACAACAAAACTGCCTGATTACAGACAAATGTGATCCGTTGGATTGGTCGTCTACCTGCGTCATATACGAGTATTTACTCGTACCGACGCGATTGAGAGCCGCACTTGCGTTTTAATGTTTCGTTTCGAAAGGAAACTCATTTAATTTTTACTATTTTACAAGAAAACATGTTTTTCGAGTCAAAAATATGTATTTGACACAATAAGTGTTTGTTTTACTTAAACAAAATTGAGTCTGAACAATCTTCTAACATATTATCTGAATCAATAGCAAATAACAAGTTTGTCGCTTAAGTCCTTTTATGCTCTATTGCAAACAATGATTTTTAGTTCACTTTTTATGGTTTTTAACATCCATAATTTATTTGTATTGTTTAGTTTTTATAAAGGAGGGCTTTTAATTACTTAGCCTACAAAACGAAATTTTCAAAATTTAATTTTTATATTGAAAATTTACAGATTTAAAATTTTGTTTAAAAACACAATCGCAAATTACAGGGCAGAAACCGATTTCTTGGAGGAGTCTGTATAAGTCCAGCTATTGTAAATAGTATTTCTGATGAAAGTTAAATAGTTTTTCCAATAAAATATGGGGTCATTTGCAAGATTAATGTTAAGTGCTCGAGGAATGAGTCCAATTCGTCCTTTTGGGATTTTCATTAAAAATTTAAAGCAAATTATCTCGACAAAAATTCAAGTCTGATTAATAAGATAAACACATATTAGATTTGAAAGTGATTCAGATTTAGCAGATCAATCCATCCAGTTATGGTTTTACAGTTTTGGTTTTACAGGTTTCGGTAAATTTTACTTGAAAATATCTTATGAGTTCCTCTCTTATATTTTTCATCAATTTCTTGCCTTTTTTTTATGCACCTCTCCACTCTTGGAGATATTGTGTTGAAATTTTGTAAACAAATTTTTGTTATAATAGGGAACAAATATTGAATTTTAAGAACGATTAGGGTGGTCCATATAAGTTATTTTTTTATATATGTTTATATAAAGCCCTCATAAACTTAATTTGTTATTTTGGGACATAAACGATCATAAATAGGTATAGATTAGATAGGAATAGGTTCTAGATTAATTTTTTTAACATACCTATGTATATATTTTTAAATAAAATATTATTACATCCTATTTTGATTGTGATATTTAACAAAGTGTGGTGCCTTTGAAATAGTCGGTAGGACAAACGATTGTTGCGATATTAATGCGATTACGATTAATCGTAACCGTTGCATCACTACTTGTTTGACGCTTAAAATGAAATACAATAAAGACGCTTCTCATTCAGTTATCAATTAAATACAATTTTATTTAAATATATTTTTTGTTTGCTTTTGAATGCTTTCTTAATTTAACAATTTGTTTTTGTTTTTTCTTTTAATAATTTTAAATACAAAACAATAATTTTTTGTTTATACCAATAATTATAATTTTTAATTAATTTACATGTTTACGCGTTTTTTGTGTTTTGCTAAAAACTAAATGAAATGTTTTTTGAAATCGGAAATAAAATTAAAATCTGTTTAAATGTATGTATATAAAATTAAAAATAGAGAGAGAGAGAGAGAGATATGATAAAGACTTGCGCGCAGTGTGGAGAAGAGTATTCGAGTTTTTTGATTTAATATATTTTTTTTTGTTTTTTTTTTTTATAAAATGATTTTTGTTCGCTTTTTTGTTTTTGTTTTTTGTTTGTTTGCGGCGATCGATTTTGTGAGAAAATGCTTAAAAAATAAACTTAAACGCTAAATATCAACATTTAAAACGGCTAAATTTAAAATTAAGCTAATACTTAAAACTAAAGTCGGTTTTTTGTTTTATATTTCTGCATTTTTTGTTTTTGTTTTCTTTTAATTTAGGATCACTTAATTTAAACGCAAGAGCGAGCAGCAAACAAAATTTTAATTTACATATTGTTTTTGTTTTTAAATTACATTTTCGAAATATGTATTAATTTTTATGTTTTTTTTTTTCATATGTAAACTTTAACAAATATGTATGTATGTATGATATGATTTTTTTTTCGTTTAAATACATTTAAATTAAATTAACTTTAAAAAATAGTTGGGCGAATGCGTTTTTGTTGTTGTTGTTCTTGTATACAAAAAAAGTACGCTTTTTTTTACAAATTAAAAAAATAATAATTTTAAATTAAAACTAAACACTAAAAACAAAATCAATAATAAATTCTGGCTAACGCTTTCCTTTTTGTTTGCTTTTTCGTGCTTTTTTCCGCTTTTCATTTTCATTTTGTTTTGTTTAAATCAAATTTAAAATATTAATGGCAGTAGGCACTTCCTTTTCCGCTTCCTGTTGTTGTTCTTCTTTTTGTTCTTGTTCGTGTTGTTGTTCGTATTGTTGTTCATTGTTGTTGGTTGGCTGCTCTAACGTCTGCTGTTCCGAACTCCACTGCGTTTCGCTGTTAGAGATGGGGGAAAAACCGAAGAAAAAATGTTAGCGATGTTGTGGCAAACAGCCTTAAAAAGGAAACGCCTTCCAGTTAACCACTGCGTGTGTGTCGTTGAGCAATAGATAAGAGCGGTAGTTAAGCGTACGAGCGAGCGAGTGTGCGAGTGAGCGAGAGAAGAAGAAAAGAGAAATTCGTAATTAGTTTTGGTTTGTAGTTTCAAATGAAAAGTTTCTTTGTTTTTGTTTTCAATTAAAAAAAAATAGTTAATTGGTATGAAATGCAAAAATTAGCTTTTATCAAATATTTTTCAAATGAGACGTGACGATTATTATTGTTTTTGTATTACTTTAAATTGTTTAAATGTGCCCAAAATGTTGTTCGTTAGACTTTTTTTATTTTGCCGCATGCAAATTTTTGCGTATTTTTGAGATGTTTTGCGTCGAGTTTTCTAGTTTATAAAATTAGTTCAATAGATTTGCAAATATACTCAGGCACGCTATGTGAGTGAGTGCCTGTTCCAATTCCAATTCCATTTTAATTTTACCATTGCGTTCCATATTCCAATTTCTTGCCTTTTGCTACCAAATAAATACTTTTATTCTCTTTGTATTGGTAAATGACTATGACTGACGCCTATTCCGCTTTGTTTTGTTTTGTTGTGTGTGTGTATGAATTAATTCGAAAAGTCGTTGATTTTCAAAACTAATTTTTAAATGCTAAAAATTATGCCTTAATTCGTATGATTACCAAATGTTCGTGTTGTTGTATTAGATTCATTGTATGCGTGTGTGATTGCGTATATGGTTTTCATTTCGTGTGTGTGTGTGCGTGTGTGTGTAGTGGTGTGCGTTGGTGTGTTGTGACATTTTTTATTTCAATATTTTTTGGTGAATTTTGTGAATGTTTCAGTTTTGTTTGATGTTGTTTCTGCGTATGGTTTTGAAATTTTGAGCTTTTGGAGTATGCGAGAAAGAGATGAATAGTCATGCAGCACGTAGAAATAGAGCGAGAAAGATTGAGCGAGATAGAGGTAGCGATCGATAGAGAGAGAGCGAGTTGAAGAGAAAGTTTGTGTGAGGATGGAAGAGGAGCAAAAATGTATAAGAATGTTTTGTGTGTGTGGGCGTTTGTTGTTTGATGTAAGTGTATTTTTGTAAACAAAAGAGATAGATATACATATTACGTTGACAGACCAGTCAAATATAAATCGACAACTGTACTTTTTTTAAATATAAGAAATTCCTTTTTTTTTGTTTCAGAATGAGATTTACAATTGTAATGGTTTTATTTTTTATAAAAAACTTTAAAATTTAATTTAAATCGAACTATTGAACATATTATAAATATTTATTTTGCGTAGTTTAGACATAAACTTAGATTTTTATCAGCATTCGCTGTTGTCCGTTAAACCAATTCCATTTTATTCCAAAACTGTATTCGAATTTTAAAGGAATCAAATTTCTATGGTTAACGACGTTCGTGCAACTTTGGTCAATAATTTTGTATATTTGGATGTACTCTAAAAATAGTTAAACTAAGCTTAATGTGAGTTTGATTAACAGAAACTATAAAAATATATTTTAAAGTTAACTAACGCATTTAGGAAAAAATCCACTACGTTTTCGTGTTGACCATAAAAAAAAAACTACAATTCAATTATAATTTTACATGCAAAGTATTGAGAATAATAAAGGTAGGTTTACATTACAACTTTACTTTCACAAGTGATATTAGAAGCGAGCAAACTGTATTTAAATTAAAGAAAATAAAAATAAATATACAACTATTTATTATATTCAACCATGTCAGTTTTGGTTTAAACAGCTGATTGCTTCTTTTCTTCAATTCGATTTAAATTTACTTGCTCTCTACACTGCAAGTGAAGTTACAATGTAAAGCCACCTTAAAATTTAACTTTAAGCTAGCTACATTTTCAACTGTAGACAAAAAAGAGAAAAAAAGCGATAAAATGAAAGTAGTAAATGAGAACGTGATATCGATAATTGTATGTTTCGAGAATTATTGTAAATTGAATACGTTTTTATTACTTTTACTCCTTTTATGATAACCACTAATGCGTTACTTAAAATACTACTACCGCGACATGCCACAATGCAGAACAAAATACGAGCCAATTTGCGTATGCTGATTGGTAGTTTGTTTAACCGTTACTAAACTAAACTTACTGATATGGTAGTAAATTTGTAAATATGTAGTACTTTTTACGCCTTTATTAAATTCATTGCGATTAGGTTTTGTAGCGTGAGTATGCAGTTACTATAAACCAGCCTTATAAATACATTTTGATGGTTTCTTTCATTCAAGAACGTTCAAATCCGCTAAGCAACATGCTACCAAAAGTTACTGCAGCCGAATTTTGGTTGCAACTACTACTTGACAAAAGAGTACTTTATATGCTTACCGCACGAAATGGTAGTCAAAAGTTGCCACTCTGTGTATGTGTGCGAGAGAGAGTGTGACTGAATTTGATTGAAACGGTTCGGAAGTGAAACACGCGCACGTGTATTCTCGTTTTTGTTGTTTTTTTTTTAATAATGTGAGCGGATGTGTGAGAGAGAGAGCGTAACAAAAAGTAGTAGCTTAGTTTTGTTGTTGTTGTGTTTTGTTTTGTTTTGTTTGACAAACGTATGTAGTAGAGTAAACGGAATATTAACAAACTTTTTCCGTTGAATTAAGCTTAAATGACGGAACAAAATGTTTCAATTCGATTTTGTTCATTTGATTTGTGTGCGTAGCAGTTGTCTTCGTATGAGTTTTTGTGTTTTGATTTTGGGCTGTTTATGTTGCTGTTGTTGTAAAGTTGTTGCTTGTTGTTGTTGCTGAACTGGCACTATTGCTGGCAAATTATTGGAATTATCACCGATATAATTTGTCACATAGGCGGGTTGTGGTGTTGTCGAATCCGCAATTGTAATTGCGTGTTGCTGTTGTTGTTGCTGTTCTGATGGTGTTAGATGTTGCTCATGTTGTTGTTGTTGACTACCACTATTATTATTATTATTTCGACTACTTTTACTACTACTACTTGTACTACTACTGCTACTACTACTACTACTCAGCGTACGTTTTAGAAAATGCCCGCTAAAGTGTTCATCCTCTTGTTGCTGATCTGGCTGTTGGTGCTGCTGTTGTTTTTGTGCCGCTCCTGTTCCTGTTGCCGTCGAAACGGAAGATGTTGTTGACAACGCAACAATGGGCGTCGGCGATGCATTCAACGCTTGCAATTTCTTAAAGTACGCATCGAGAAACGAATGACTACGAGGCGCCGTCGAGCGGCCACCAAAAACATTGTAACGTTGTGTGACAGCTGTCATTGTGGGCGTGGTCGCGGTCGCTTTAGTGGGCGGCGTTTGTTGCTGCAGCTGTTGTTGTTGCTGCAGTTGTATTGCTGTTGTTGTTATTTGTTGTACATCAAACTTACGTTTTTGCTTTTCGATGGCTTCGTTGCTGGCCTCATTCTCCTCATCGGCGTCTGAGTCGACATCTGGGTTGTTGCTGTTGCTATTGCCGGAATTGCTATTGCCATTGTTGTTGCTGTTGCTGTTCGTTGTGCTATAATTTGAATTTGTGGTTTTTGTACCGGTTTGTTGTTGTAGGTCTTGTGTTTTTGAATTTATTGTTGTTGTTGTTTGCAATTGATAAGTGAGGGGGTTACTTTGGAAATTAAGAATATTTTGGTTATTTTGTTGTTGTTGTTGTAGCTGTTGTTGTTTTTGCAAAATTTGAAAATAGTATTGAAATTGCTTGCGAAATTCATTGGAATAGAGTTGTAGTAAATTGGTTTGTTGTTCTTGCTGTTGTTTGTGTTGTAGTGGCTGTTGATGTTGTTGCTGTGTTTGCTGTTGTTGTTCACGTGTATTAGCATGTGTTGCTATTGTTTGTGGTTCGTGTATTTGCTCTGGTTTTGTTATCTGATTGATTTCATCGCTAACAACAAGATTGTCCGTATGTTTGCTATTTATATTACTACTACTATTGCTACCACTATTGCTATTGCTACTACTATTTTTTGTACTTTTTCGACTACTTTTACTACTGCTGCTGACACTACTACTTGTGCTCGTCCGAACAATAACACCATGTAGCTGTTGTTTTTGTTGTAAACTGATTGTTGTTTCCGTCGGCGACGACGTCGTTTCCGTCGGTGGTGCTACCGTTGTTGTGGTCTTGCCCAACAAGTGTTGCCACTGTTTGTTATTCTCTAAAAGCCGTGTCAAATACTGAAAAGTCTCGATTTTGTTTTGTATTTGTAATTGTGTCGGTGTATTGTGTGTAGTGCTGTGTGCATTTGTGTGTGTTGTTGTTGTTACTGATGCGATTGTTGGTGTCGCTGTTGTTGTGGAAATTTTACCACCCGCCTCTTCATCGGTCACCTCCAGCGATGTTTCCTCAACGGAATTATCAAGTTTTCGCACTTTCCCCTGCAACGCATTTACGCTGTCGTTGTCGTCGTCTTCCTCTTCACCACTTCTGCTGGTATTCTCTTCGGCTTCGCCATCGTCGCCGTCCTCTTCCTCCTCTTCACTACTATTTTCAATATTTTCTGCATTCTTGTTGTTGGCATCATCAGCGTTGTTGCTAGTTTTGTGTGGATTTGTGTAAAAATTGTATTGGTATTTAAGTATTCTTGGTGCATGTTTCTATGTGTGTGTATGTGTTTATTTGTTGGTGTATTTTGTTGGAGAAAAATTCCTAACTTTCAAATACTATTTTTTTTTTAGTTTAGTGTGAGCTGTTGGTGATTTGTTTGTTTTTTGTTTTTCAACAAGAATAGATTCTACAAAAGTGCTTAAAGATTTTTTTGTAAATTTGTGAAACTGTTTAGAAGAAAGTTCATTTTTTGTAAATAGATTTCTGTGCTTAGGATTAAGTTCTCCGTGTCTTAACCGTCGTTGACTACTTGCCTACGTTTTTCGTAATATGTATGACCGCTTGCAGAGTTGCAATAGTTTTGTACTTACTTGTAAACCAGACGATATTGTTGTCCAAAGTCGGCGATGCCATTCGTGGGCAACGGCGCACAACGTCCGTCCAAACAGTGCTAAAAGTGGAAAGCCATTAATTTTTTAAGGTTCTAACTACATTTATTTCTACTAATAAATCCGGTATATAGGAACTTGTCTGATTAATAAAGTTTTATTAGATAAGTTAATTTAATCAGATAATCTCGATCTGAACTTAATTTAATTTGAGTATTTCTTCATTGAACTAATTACTTCGGTTTTCATAAAAAGTCTTTTAACATATTTTCGATGACAGTTAATATGTACTTGACCTCAGAGTCTAAATATACCTTGCAGATATATTATTACTTTCTATGTGAGTCGACATCTTGGCTGTTGCATCGACATCTCTGTAAAAGATTTTTCTACAACATTTTTGTGAAATTTAATTTTTGATTCTTTTCTGGAACTAAATGGTTTTTGCCTGGATTGTAAAAAAATTCACATACAACACGCTCGCTGGCTCACTTTAAGAAGCAGAATGAGTCAAACAGTTGAGTTGTATGTGAGCTATGTTATAATCCTGGTATTTGTTGCTTTCCAGTTTGTTTGGTTTCTAAAATTAAAACTTTTCAAACTCTCTTCTGCGCTTCTGCAATTTAAGTTTAAATTTTGTTGTATACCTTATACAAAAAACCCTTATTTCACCTCCGATGTTGCTTAGTTCTCAATTCGCGACGTATTCCCAGCACACTTACCAATCCATTACCGCACGCGGAACCTTCTGCGGCGGGTCGATACGCCACACAGTAGCCCGTCTGCGCATCAAAACAGAAAAGCTGCGCACAGACGCGCTCATCCTTAAAGCAGGCATAGGTACCGCGATCGCGTCGACATTGCGCGTCCAGCGACAGCAAAGTGCCGGGCAGTGAACGTCCGAGTGCGCTATCCTCGTGCGGCGCATTGTGCAGGCAGGTGGCAGTATCGCCGCTGAAAAGTTTTACAAAATTCTCATTAATTTTCCAGTGATTCTCAAACTTTAAATTTTAAATTCTGCCATTTCATTTCCATTTCGTTTCCCGTCCTGTTTCAATACTTATCAGACTTACTTGAGGAAATGATGGAAGCTCTGCACTGTACACGGCGACCACCGGAAGCCGCGTTCCGTATGCCTCAAATCGGACATGATGTAACCATCTTCCCAGCGGCAGCGTTGCGCACCCGGTCCGCCTAGGTAGCTGGGTGGTGGTGAGCCGTCATGAACGGCGCCAAGTCTGCGTTTGTGAAGCAATAACAAATATTTTAAGTGAAAATATGCACAAACAAAAAATGGGGAAAAATACGTATGTGTGAATTGATGCATATTTAGTGGCTAAAAGATTGTTGCCAATAATAATTTCAGCGTTGACGCGATAAAATGATTTTTATGTTAAACGGAAATGCAAACGAGTTTTTTGTGCGGTTTACGCGGTTTCAATTTCAGTTGATAGTGCGTTGTTTTTTTTTGCGCGCTTGCGCCGGCGGAAATTGTTTTAATGTCGGCGGCAATTTTTTTGCTTCTCTTTTTTCTTTTAATTTTTGTCTTGGCTGATTTTCAACGCGAAGTGCGCGAGTGTGCAGGGCTGCAAATTGCATAGTGAGAATGGCATTTTAATTGTACATGCACAGTGAATCACAATAAAAATCAAAAAGGTTTAAATTAATAAATATTTAAATTAAAATATGAAAGAACAAGAAATAATTTTTTTGTGCTATTTATAGTAGTTAACTGAATCAAAACCGCTCAATCGATCTAAATTGTCTAATTCGGACTAAAATTAGCAAGTAGACTATATATCTTCTCAAATGACTTCTGTAGAAGTTGTAGAGATGAGGAGGAGGAAGAAATTATAACACACACAATGACTTTAGGCATAAAACAAATAAAATAGTCACCCTAGCAGAGTGCAGGCCGAGTTTTAGTTTTTTCTTTTCTTCTGGAAAATTTAAGTTCGTACAAAAACATTTTTTTAATTTTTTTTTTGAGTCTACTGAAGATCGAACTTGTGGCGTAATCAATTTTTGTGGGCACTGTTTGATTATTTTCGAAAATCCGTAAAAATTATTTAGTAAAATTTTTTGTTCAACTAAAAAATATAATTCGATTGTATTACTCAAGTTAAAAAAAATTGTAAATCTCTTTTGAGTACTTGTTCAAATAACACCTTTAAAATAATACCAAAATATGTTTGCGTTTACTTACAAATGTCCAACTTCGTGAGCGGCCACAATGATGCCGCTGAAACCGCCGGTATCCTCAATGATAGCGACGCTGTTGACTTTTTCCAGACGCTTATTAACCACGCATGCGCCGCCAACATATGCAAATCCTAATCGATTTGATATCGATCATCGATTTCAAATCGATTGCGCGTTTAATGAAGGAAAAAATGAAAATGAAATAAAATTGCCCAATTAGTATATTTTTTCAGTTTTTTTTTTGTTTTTTTTTTCTGTAGGTAGGAAGTTGACAATTTTAGCCGAAATCCAGTTGTTGTATAAAAGTTGAGTAAACCGCGTTTGCAATATTGGAGCAAACAAAAAATAGACGAAAACATTTAAATTCGCTTTGCTGAGCTGTGCTGTGCTGCCACACTTTTATGTAAGAACTGGTTTAAGGCTAACTTTTGCGCTGTCCATTATTATTTTTTGTATTTTTTGTGCATAAAATTGGTGCAATTTATGAGTGTGACTTTTTCTAAAATAAAAATGTAGCAAATGTGAAGTTGTGTTGAGTTTGTGAATTACTGTGCAAATGTGGTGAGTTTGTGAATTACTGTGCAAATGTGGTGAATAAATGCGGTACTTAGTTTTGTCGTGTTTTTCTTTTAGTTTTCTTTTAGGAATTAGTTAAATAAATTCAGCTTTATGCGCTTAAGTAAGCTCACCTTTAACCCTTATGCCAAATGCTTCATGCTAAGCAGCGGTTTAGTAAATAATTGAGTTAAGTTAAATTGTTTTAGTGACATAGTAAATGTAAAAATATCTTAAATAAGTTCATTAACATAATTAATTGTTTATTTTCTGGCGTGATTGTCAAAAAGTGTCATTTAAATGCACACTTAATCGTTTTACGACACATTAAATTCCTGTCTGTCTTTTTTACCTTCTTGCTTTTGGCAGTTTTGGTGCATATGTAAATTTTATACTTTTTACTGTGTTTTTTTACTGCCTCTTTTTTATTACATTTTAATTTTGTGTCGCATTGCGCAACAAACAATTTGAAAATTATTTTATTTGACAAAAAAGAAACAACAACAACATTACAAAAAAAAAAAAACATTCACACCGGGTAGCCCAACGGCCGAACGACCTGAAAAACGTGACTTGGTCATGTCAATGAATGAATTTGCATCGCAAAAACAAAACAAAAAAACATTTTTGGTTTCGATTTTTTACTTCTTTTTTTGTTGTTGTTGCATCTTATCAGTCTCAGAGATACCGTTTGCATAAATATCTCGGCGCTTAAACTATTTACAAAAACAAAAAAATAAAATGCAATTTTGAAACCTACTCAGCTTGTCGTCTGTGCCGCGTTTCTCTTGTATAACAATTAGTTTAGCATTTATTGTTGTTAATGGAAATTGTTGTTGTTAGCGTTTTGCATAATTTAGATACAGATGTGACAGCTACAAGATACTTCAAAATATGTAAATGGCACCGTTAGTCTCTAGATTGGCTAGTAAAGATTTTAATTAATAAAAGAGGAATTATTCGAAAACTTGAAGCCTTTATTAGACTTTCTAAAATCTTAGTAACTCTTGGAAATAGATTACAGAAATTACAGATTTTTTAGTTTCTTTTCGAACCGTATTTCATACAGAAACCTTGTAGAACTAAATTTAAAGTTTGAAATGCGCTGGAGCTTAATTAAGATAAAAACTTTAAAAATTATGTTTACAGTTTTAAATGTATACTGTAAAATTTCCTCTTACAATAGGCAATCAAACAACTAATGAGTTGGTAGGAGAGTGAGGGAAATTTGATTTTTAAAACTTAAATTTGGCTGCGAATTATAGGCAATATTAAATGTAAGAATGTCAGAAAGTGAATACTTAAAATGCTAGAAGGTTGCTCGGTGTACGGAATACCGAAAGTATACAAAACTGTAAAAATGCTAGCTTATACTTATGCAAATAACTAAGACCTTATAGTAAATATCAATTAAAAATGTTTTCTGTTTAATAAAAGTCGCTTATTTCATCATGAGAACCTGAACGGAAAAATTATGCTTCAATACAAGCATATTTGAAATTAATAAATTTAAGCATTTAGTATTGTCATTCATAATTCAATTAAACTTTACTTCGACTAATTTATTCACCAGTTTTGTCTACTCTCAAATTTTAATGATGACATCGAAAAAGTGGGATGTTTTTTGAATCCTCCTTTCACGTTTTTATTAGGACCTTAACTAAATCTTTTCATTTATGTTGAACTTAAACTTACAAGCTGAAAAATTGAGATTTCATAAAAAAATTAATAAATATTGTACAAAAATTTGTTAGAAAAACATTTACGAAAAGTACTTCCCAACAGTTCGAGCAGCACTGTATGAACACAGTTTCATGCCAAAAGTAAGAGACAACAAACACATTTGAAAGTGTGAAAGAACAGTGTAGAGAGTGAGAGAAAAAACATTTGAATTTGCTTCGTTATGTTACAGCTTAAGTTGGTAATATTTACACATTTATAATTTCAGTTTAGTTGAGTGTTTGGTTTATTTTTTGTCTTGCTTTTTACAATAGAAGAAGTTGTAGAAGAAGTTGCTGTACACACGTGCTGATAGAGTCGTGCTTTTAATTTGTTTTGTTTATTTAATGAATAATGGCGGCATTCTTTTATGATTTTAATTGAACATTTTTTTGTTTGTGTTATTATTCTCCAAACGACATTTACCTGCGGTACCACGATTACATTCACCATACGCTGTTGTACGTCTGCACATATCAAGCCTGTGAAGTATTTTTTGTTTTGCAAAGTTTGCCGAAAAGATACGTTTTTAATTTTATTTATATTTTTCAATGAACTCATAAAAAAATTCTGTTTTTTGTTTATAGAAAAGAGAGAAAGATTTCTGAGGTGAAGAAAAAGTCGGCGCTTTAATAAGAGGTGAGTTTACAAAACAAACGCTAAAAAGGAGTTTCTTAAAAATACTTGTTTGAGGTTTAAAACTGAAATTTCCTAAAGACTTAAAAATATATTTGAATAGTTATTTTTCTAGGTCAATACTTGAAAAACTTCGCATTTTAATAAGGTAATTGACTTAATTATATTAGTTCTGGAACGCAATTTTGGTTCTTCCAATGTTAAAATATATAAAATTTTATTTTTTTTTTTATAACTTAATGTACTTTTACTAATATTTCCTTACGAGGGTGGTTCGATAAGTACTAAGCTCACAAGCGATAAACGAAAATTCTGGCAAAGTGGCCATTTGTTTCTCAACATAGTCTCCTTTTAGCTCGATACACGATACCGTCTGAAAAATACGTTTTTTCGAAGCCTGCAAAGTAGACCTCCTCGGGTGGTGAGGCTAGTACTTATTGGACCACCCACGAACGTACTTGTTATACTGGAAGTATCATATTAATTACTCAATCCATATTTCTTTACTTTAAGACGACTTAAAATACATTAAAATTAGAATTTAAGCTATACTTCTAAAACTGTAGCACGAACAGTTAATACTCAAACCATATCGACTATCGCAACCACTTAAGGTTAAAGCTATTAGGTCTAAGGTGTGCTCAAGATACGAGTATAACCAAATATTAGTTACTGCAACCGATTACGAAAGGCTTTTTCAACGAGTTTTTTTTTAGTAAAAATTTAGAATAATTAAACTTTTTGTATGTCTATTACGTAATGTGATTGTGTTCTGAATGTGAGTAGGTGTGGCACTATTTGAAGTTTCGATTCAGTATTTTCTTAGAGTGTTTGTATTGTGCAAAAATGTATGAATTAGTGTAATATCTTAATTTGTTGTGTATTTCAACCAAAATATTTTAAATATTTCTTAAAGTTTTTCAATAATTTAACTAAAATGTATGCGTGTGTTTTTGTGTATACAAAATTCTATTTTATAGATTTTTGTTTTTGTAATGTAGAAAAAAATATTTGAAATATTTTACCCGCTGTGCCCTTGGTGCAACGACCGCCTTTACGCCTTCGACACATATCATACCTGCGTGTATATTATAAATTGGTTTGTCGTAAAAAGTTTCAATAGGGTAAGTAGATTTCGAAATTTTTAAATTTTAAAATTTAACAGATCAATAGATAGAGAGAGATGAAGAGGGAGAGAGAGAGAGAGAAAGAGATGTAGACAGTTCGTAAAAATAATAATAAAAAAGAAATAAAAAGAAAAAAAATTGAACGCTGCTCGTGGATAATATGACAATATCCAAAATCTCTTCGAGGGTTTACCAACGAAGTGTGCTACTCACTTTGTTATCGCCACTGCAATGTCGTAGACTGGCAAACGTCGCTCACGGAACAAATATTTACCCATATCGGTTAAGGCTGCCGCCGAGTCGATGGCATCACGTCCCACACGATTTCTCTCCAGATATGGAGTGGCATCTCTTCCCTGTTGTGTAGCAAAGAAAAAAAAACCAAAACAAAATTTAAATTAAAAATTAAGAAACAATTTTCAAATTTATAAATAACGAAAAGTTGTAAAGTTTTCAAACAAATTTGAGAAAGGAAAAGTTCAGCGACGTGATGCCGCAACTAATTGCTGTATATAGTATCGCTCATATTTTACCAGCTAGTTTTCATAACATAGTTGCACATCATTTGAAAAATATGATAATTGGAAAATGTATCTACACGTTTTCGAGTGTCGCGGGAAATGTCAAATTTCATTTGGTGGCATTTTGACTGGGAAGGGAAACGACCCAGCTGAAAGGTTTGTCTGACACGTTTTTGGCCTAGTGGGTGGTTGAGACTCGTTGGTGATTACTAAGCAACGAGTTATTTACTTTAGCGTAAAAGCAATTTCAGCTTGGTTTTAATAATGATGGCTTTAATAATGATTCATCAAGAGTTTCAATTGCTCATTATGCAGCACACGTCGGGCATGGCGAGTACTTTCAACTATTGTCCACAAAAGTCGGCACTTGTCAATTCAATGTACCAATAAAAAATCACCGCCGATATGTCATTTATATTTTGCCAACACCTTCCAGTTGTATATCGCTTTCGACATTATCATAATATTTTAATGGCGTTCTAGTGCAGATGTTTTAAAACGCTAACGCTTAGCATGCCATATCGCAGACATGATACCATTTCCTATTCCATCAGTTTTGTGTTTTGTCATTGTATTAACATATTAATTAAGATTATAGATAGTGATTGATTGACGTGGTGTGTGTGTTTGCTGTTAATGTAATTTATGTCAGTGTTTCTTTTCTTTTCTATCCGTTGTTGTTGCACAGCAACGCCCTGCCGGTGTTGTTGGTAGTCGCATTGTCAGCTAGTTGGTTGTTGTTACCCTGACTAAGTCAACTGTACAGTTTACACTCGGATGTCAGCGAAAACAAGAAAAGTTACAGTAATTTTTTATTTAAATATATTTCTTTTTCTTTTTCTATTTTTTTTTTTTCAATTAGAATGCCGGATTAAAGGTAAATCCTTTTAATAAGTCATTCTGGAATTTCAATTAAAACAAAAATCATGGAAAGTATGAAAAAGAAATCTTGATGTTATATACATGATGCATGAAGGAAATGTATGGGCGCCAATATCGATATGCAAATACAGCTCAAGACAAGAAATTAATAATCTTGTTTGCCGTCTTGTTGCTTCAATCACGGTCTTGTTCTTAGTCTTGTAGTGACGACACCTTTGGTCTGTTGGTTGGCCTGGTTCTAGTATGCAAAAATGTGCAATTCTTGGTAGAAAAGTTTTCGTGTTTTACTTGAAATATTTTAGATAATCTTTATCTGGTTTTATAATAAATGTAAGATAAGAAAGCTTTCAATAAACGATCCTGTTGTAATATTCTTTAGTAAGATTTTGGTAGCCAATAAGAATACTAAAACGAATGCCAGATTATATTGTGAAGAATAAAGATCTTTGAAACAAAGCCAGATTCTTGTCTTACTGCAATCTATCTACGAGTATTTGTCTTTATTCCAAGAATTCTTGTTATCATTCTTATCAATCCAAGAAATTTTTTCCGATAATTTCCAGCTTAGAAACTATTTTGCAACACTTTCCCAGACATTAACTAACTACTTGTCGGCGGTAAGCAAGCTCATCGACTCATCTGCAAACCTCCAAACGAAATTCACTTGTACAGCACTTAGCTCGAAATCACGTTTAACCTTTTACCAACAAGTGTTGGTAAGTTACATTGGCTGCGAGTAATCGTCAGTAAATATCAGAGTTGCCATTATGGTGTACCATCTTCGAATCTCACCGTTTTCTAACCTTTAAATTTAATATGCCGGATTATGCAACCAAAAAAACAAAAACAACAGCGAGACGACGACGTCGAACGAGTTAGCATTTGAAAATTGCTAACGGCAATGGCGGTTTGGAAGTAGCCAACAAATAGTAGCATTTAATGTCGTACATTTAACAACGGATTTATTTGTGCAGTCGCAGTCACAGTCGCAACAGCAACAACAACAACATGCAACGAGCGCTGCTTGAGAATCGCAAACGAAAAGTAGCGCGCTGTGCGACAACAAGACTTGAGTGCTCGCGTGGAAACGTGATTGAGATGATGTTGTTGTTGATGGTATGTTAGCGATGGATGATGTTGCGCTGTAGTTGGCGTGCTAAAGATGGTTGCAGTTTGTGGGGGGCGGCGACGACGGCGACGACGGCGGCGGCGACGGTTGTTTCGTAACCGCAACCGCACAAAGTCAAAGTCGCACGGACTTGAAGTTGTAATTAATAAAAGAGAATAAACAAATTATTGTAATGGCTATGATGATAAAAGGTCTACTAAAGCGCGGTTTCAATTACCGCATTTATAGCAGAAGTCGTTATGTAATATGCCAAGTGGTTTATTCTAATTTTTCAATTTCAGTTTTGCGAAATTCTTAATGCGGCCCGAAAGTGTTTAAACGTGCGCTCCGCAGTTAGAACTTACATTATTTTTTTTTTTGGGTTAGTAGAATTAAGCATTAAGCCTTGTAATTGCAGCCATTTGAGTTTTGATGTTATTTTGATGGTTCTTAGGCATAAATATACCGACAAGTTGACGTGTTTCGCATCGCAATTGCAATTGCGATCACGTCTGACAGATTTGGCGCAGAAATTAAGTAATTTAAGCGATTTTCGGTAGTAATCAAAAATCCTTGATTATTTTATATTGCCAAGTGAAAGGCAACTTAATTTTACAAAACCTGGTCATAAAGACTTGAAACTATAAATTTAAACAATATTTTTGATTTCTTATTTTTTGCAGATGTCTAAAGCAGATACTTCTAAAGTAGTTCTTGAGTTCTTGAGCAAGCACAATCGTCCCTATGCCGTCAATGATGTACTTGAACAATGCGGCAAAGAATTGGGCAAGGCGACTGTACAAAAGTAAAATTGTTAACTAACGTCCTTCAGATGTACTCAATTTTGGAATTTACATAACTATTCTTTAGAATTTTAGATTCGCTGGTGGATAAAGAAAAAGTCTCAGCCAAGACTTTTGGAAAACAAAAGATATACTTTATCAAACAGTCCGGCGATGTACAGCAGGTGAATATAAACAACAACAATTATTTTTTACATAATATGTATGTATAACAAATTAATATTCTTGAAAAAATAGTACAAAAAAGACCAACAGATCTATGCGCAAAAACTGACGCAATCTCAAAACAGTCTCCAGCGAAAACAAACCGAACATCGTGAGCTGGAAGCGAAATTGAAATCGCTATCAAACGTGCGCAGTTTGGAGAGTTTAGAGCAGGAACGTGGTCGACTTTTAGATGAGATACGCGATTTGAATGAGAAATTGCGACGCAATGAGGCTAAAGCTGCGGAAGCCAAGGTAATGTTTTATTCAATCGGTTTGATTTTCCGCACTTTTGCTGAATAATTTCAACCGTTTCACACAGTTGACACCGGCGGCTGCGCGCTCGATTGAAAAACGCTACGAAAATGTTGCAATCGCTTATCGCAAACGTAAACGCATTTGTGTGGATATGCTGGATGCTATACTCGAGGGTTATCCAAAGCCGAAGAAAGCCTTGATCGAGGATATCGGCGTGGAAACTGATGAGGCTGCAGAATTTAAAGTGCTCGTGAAACGTTAGGAACTTGAGAAGTAAAAGAAATTTGGTATTTTGTGTTGTACCTAAGTCGTTTTTTTAGCTCACATTGAATGTGAATACTTTTTTTTTGTAATATCGCGAATTATTTGCTTGATTTGTATGAGAAAATTTCTTGTATTAAAAATAATAAAGAAATGGGAAGTAAATCAATTTCGTTAATTTTTTAATCGTAAGTTTAACAACAACATTTAGTGAACATAATTTATCTTAATACTAACATTCCTTTACTCATTTGCAGCAAGAGAAGAAGAAGCCTTCAAGAAAGAGTTATTTTCTAAAATTCACCTTCAGAATAAAACTGAAATAAAAAGAAAAAATACACGAAACCATGTATTACACCATGGTTTCGTGTAACAAGGTGAGAAAAGAAGAAAAATTTCCCTCTCCACTCTCTCTTTGAATTAAAATGTTTATGAAGTTGCAATGTTTGCTACAAAATTGTTAAGTAAATAAAAACAACAACTTAGTTTGCTGTAAAAAAAACAAACTTCAAAATAAGGCAGTAATCGAGGTGAGTTCACTCAATTTGCGTTCTCATTTCTACTTTCCTAACCTCATTATTTAACCATGTGGACTCGATTTTATCTGCCGCATTTTTGATTATTGACAACAAACTACGTTGTTGTTTTTATTTACTTAATAATTTTGTAGCAACAATGGAAACTACACAAACATATTAATTTTCAAAGAGACAAACAATATCGAGGTGGAGAGGGAAATTTTTCTACTTTCCTCACTTTATATTTATTACACCATGAAAAGTTCCAAGAATTTCGGTGCTATGTGTCATATTTAAAATACATAATACAGGGAGCAATAATTTTGTTGAAATAATGCAAAAATATAACATTTGATACCCTAACCCATATAAGACAATCACACACACAAAAGTGTGTCATATTGCAGCCGGTAGCCAATGTTGCAAATGTTGCTATCACAAACAAACATTCAAATGTCAGTAATTGTTTGGCTGGACAGCATGTGGTGTGGTCAGCAGAGCAACAATCAAATGCCAAATGCATAGTACCGCAACGCAGAACTAACAAGCAAATCCGCAGTATTTGACCCTAAATCGCAATTGAATGCAACTTTAGTGGGAGTTGCAGTAAGTGTGCAACATGTGTGGGCAGGGTATTTTTTTGTTTTTGCTTTAATGTGAAGGTACATATTTGTAGCTATTTTTATACAGCTCGATAATTGTAGGTGGGGAGTCGACAGTCATACCGGCGCACACTGCACATTGTATCCGCTATCGTCGATATTGATTGTGGCAAAGAATGGGTTCCGCATTTCACGCTCATGCTGTAGACAAAAATGTGATTGGTGCTTATGATTTTTTTATTATTTACTAGCAGATAATTTTGAAATTCAAAAAGTCGGTAGAAGAAGAAAAAGAAAAAACTGAACGCTGCAACAATTTGGCGCGTGCTTCGCCTCGCGTGGGCTTTTCCAAACGCAGCAACTCTGCACAGTTAACTATTAAATAAACCAATTGGAAGGAAAAAAAACAAATACAAAAACTGGTCGAAGAAATTGTGCAAAATCCACCGACCGATATTTACATACATACATACATACATACATACATACATACATACATACATACTGTTAAGGCGGCTCCGTACGACCAATAACTCAATTGACAGTTTTGCCAGATTTATGGCATGCTAAGTGGATTTTCGAAGTAAAACACTCGAAATCGAATTGAATCGAAATACAAATGAAAAAATAGAAATAAAATAAAATGAAAAATATGCAAAACATATTTTATTTATCTTGAATTATTTCTTAAGCGCTTTTAATAAATCAGCATCGAGCGCAACTTCGCTTTTAATTATGCGCGGAAAATATTAATGCCTACTTGGGAAGGAAGGTATGCATGTGGCCGGCCATACCCCGAAACTATGCGGAATATCACACCCCGTGAGGTGCTGTCAAAAAAAAAAAAGAAACCAACCAAAAAACGACACTTAGAAAGGCAACCAGTTCTAGAAATGTGGTTGCATGCACGCTTACCAAGGTACCCTAGGTATGCGCTGCCGGTAGGTGTCTCTTGGTATGACGCCCCATTAAAGCATGCAAAACTTTTTCGTTGCTGCTGGTGCTGGTGCGAATTTTGTCGTCGTCGTCGACACAAGTCGGAAATTTTCTTGCAAACATAAACGGATCATGTCGCTAATTTGCTATGACTTAAAGTTTGACAGCGAGTTGGGATTTTAAAAAAAGTCTGTCGCTTTTTTTTTGTTCGAGAGTTATGTGAAAATGTTGTTTTTATTTTTGGGGTGTGACAAAAGTGAATTCTAGGGAAGAGATTAAATGGTTAAGAAGTCATCTAGGATTTATAACTAAGATAAATTGAAGATTATATGAACTAGAAAACGTAATCGTTGATGAACATGAAAAGAAGGAATGTTTCTAGACTCACGGGAGTCATCACTGGCCCATCAAAGAGCAAGCAGTCAAAATGGTAATACCTCACAACACAAACTGTCATAGCTGTGAACAACCAGGCAAAAAGGAAACTATCTTCCATTTTATCTGTGAATGTCCAGCTTTATGGAAGATGAGATCGCACACTTTAGGTAAACCGCTATTTGAGAATCTCAGAGAGCTATCTGGAGTAGAAGTACATGTCCAATTAAGGTTAATAAACCGCACAGACTAGGTTTAGTCAAATAGCAGAAAACAAAAATTGTATATCAAGTTGATAGCGAGGATGTGGCAACAAAAAGGAACGAAAGTGCTAGTTGGATTTTTAACAAATCACCAGTTCAACCAACCAACATGAACCAGGAACAAGTTCTCGAATCAAGCTTTAAACAAAGTTAACTAAAGAAATTAGTTCTTTGGAGCATAGAGATTTCGTAAAAATGTTTGCCTATCGCGAAGTCTGCAGACACGAAGCTACATATCAACTTATGTTAGTGTTCAGAGGGCAGCTTCAAATCCCAGTCACAGAACTATGATAATTGTACAAAACTTGATCAACTCATTTTAAAATTTGATTTCTAAGCGTTTAGTATATCAAAATCCTTCGAAACGTTGTTGAACAGAATTGCGAATACCTGCATTTAAACTTGAATAAGTATTAGAAACCGATTCGAGCCCACTTAAACTTGAATAAAAACAATTTCCATATTTAAATGGATTTGCAAACAAAAAGTAATTAATTGCTCAATCAAAGTCGTGGAAAAGTGCAACAAAAAAAAACGTATAACGCAAAAACGAGCGAATCGAAACAAGTTGACTTAAAATGTTAGAAAAAATAAATATAAATATATAAAGCAGACCAGCGGCAGACACTACAACGCCCGAATACACACTACACTCTACTCTGTATGTATATCCAGTTTGAGCTGCGAAAACGCAAAACGCGCAGGCAAGCCTCAAAGGTGCAACACTGACGGCGCATGCGCCTTCTTGCTCGCCAGTTTGACTGCTGCGCACATGCGTGAATTACCGCCTCAAACGTCGCTTCGCGTTGCGTCGCTAATTGCGTGCGCTTTAGTCAGCCGAAATGCCAACGACCAACGTACGACTTATTCATTTTTATCCGTCGTCGACGTGCGGAGTTTTATAGAAATTAATAAAAAAAAAACTTAAAAAAAAAAATCGTTGCGCAGACGCATTTGAGGCGACAATTTGTTTGCGGTGGCGCGCGCATGCGTGAACGTTCCAAGTTAATTTGGATATTATGTTTTACTCTTTTTGTTTTTTACTTTTTTTGTAATTGTGCAAAACTTGACCAAACACATTTTGTAATAGTGACCGTTAAAAAGAGTCGGTCGCTGCTGCCTTAAGCAACGCACATATGGTCACCTTAATTTGTTATTTTTTGTATTTTTTTTTTGCAAAACATTTTTCGCTATTGCGCATCTTTAAGATTTATTGCAGCGTTGTTGGAAGGTCAACCGTTCGGTGTCGAATGCATTAACGAATGTGGTCGACAAAGCGTTTAGGCCATTTCGGGAGACTGGCCGAAATGTCATTAAAATTAGCTTAACGAATAAAAAAAAGTTATTAGATGATTAAAAAGACTATTTTCAAATTACAACGAAAGATTTGCAAATAGTTTTTTTATTTTGAAATTTGTATCTGAGAGTTTTCTGAATGACGCGATAAAATTTAATGTCAGCGCAAGAACCTTTTCAAAAAATCATTTTCCTATCAAATTGCAATTAAAAAAGACCAAACCGCTAAAAACAACAAAAACAAACGTGCTTTAAAGTGCCAATAACATTTAGCGGCAATTGCAATTGCAACTGTTGCTGCTGCTTGTTGCTTGTTGCTGTTGCTATTCGCAGTAGTCAGCTACACTTTTTAATTGATTTATTGGCGGGCAAACTGATAAAGTGATTGTTGTTGTGTGATTGCTAAATACATCCATTGATATGCATTTAACAGCTACCAACAAGCTACAAGATATATCTATTAAAATTGCATTTTTTGTTGTTGTTTTTTTTTTTGTTGGTTGTTGTAGAACTTTTGCCATTTCAACACTTTGCGCATGCGCATGCGCAGTTTCAAGTTTTAATTAAATGTCTGTACTTATATATTGTATATAAAATATATATGTAGAAATAATTCTGACAAAAACTTTGACTTTTTTTTCATTGAATTTAAACTTTCTGTCAGACGCTCGACTAATTTATTTAATTTAATTTGAGCAATTTATGCAATGCTGCAGCAATTTTCGCAATAAACTGGGTTAATAGACTCAAGTTGCAGCAGGCGAGCGTTTAGTAAATGCGCGAACTTTTCATTGACAATGATTTTTTTTACATATGACGTTACTACTACGAGTGACCACGCCATTAGTAAGCTCAGTAAGAACTTACCACGTCATATGAAATATTTACTAGTTTTCTAGTTTCTGATTTACAGCTGCTTGTTTAGACATGCTTTCATGCCAGCTTTAGTCGGTCCCCTTTTACAGCTTGTACCTCTCTCCATATATATTCCCTCACTCTCCCGCAAACTCGTTAGTTGCGTTAGTTTAATTGCCCAGTATAAAAGGAACACATTTAAGTTCGTCAATATAGTTCATTGTATACCTTATAAACTTATACTACGTATATCAGCTGTTAATTATCCATGTAAAAAACTGCTCTTAAACTTATGAGGCAAATTCCGTGCACAAATCTCGAAAAGAATGAAATATTTTCGCGGCGTTGCCAACATAAAGAATAACAATTCAAATATGATCATGTAATATAAAATAGTAAAAATTTAATATAATTAAAATGTAATGTAATTAAAATGTAATATAAAATAGTCCTTCACTATTTGTTTGTATCAAATCTGCAAATCTTAAAGAAAAATAAAATTTCTCTAAAAAAAAAACAGCTGATTCAACCACTCAAAATCTGCGAAGTGTCTTCATAAAATGATGTATACAAATTGACAAATATACGATAATAGCGGCTTTACTTATATATGAGTACTTCTATTATTTATAAGTATTGTTTGATTAATTGTACGAGTATGCGTAATAGATACAAATATTTGTATTATGTTTACATTCTGATCTTAATCTACTAAGCTGTAATGAACATTTTAACTGCCTTAAGTTGTAACTTTTTAACGTTATTGTTTGTTGTTTTGTTAAATGATTTGTGTTATTATTTTAAGAAATTATTTAAACATTTTTTATAACAAATTTTGGTTTATGTCCCAAAGGTGCCTCTTAGTTCTGGTCCAGTTTTTACTAGCCACATGAATTTTGAAAGGTTTAGGGACCATTTTTGGTTGTTTTCAAATGCCAATGGAAAGGCTTTTGCAACAGTAAAGTGTGAATATTTTACATTACAAATTATACATTTCTTAGTTGGGTACCCTTTATAGGAATCCAACCTCGAAAAACACTTCATCCCGTTTTTCAAATAAAAAATAAATGATTTCATTTTTATTCTTATAAAAAGTCCTTCTCCTATTTTAAAACTAAAATATTTAAACTCAAATTTTTGAGCAAGATTTTTTACATAACATTTTTAAGCCCTACCAACATTTTTGCACTCGCTTAAAAGCCCATACGCATATGGCACAACAGAGCCGGAAAATAGTTTGTAACTCGTTTAGTTGCGAAGTAGCTAATTAGTTTGATTTGGCCCGCGCGCCACCACCGTCGCTGCCGCTGCTGCCAAATAAAAGCGCGAAATTTATGATTTTCTAACTTATGAGAATATAAAAATCAACTTTTCAACATTAATTTGTACCAAAAAAAAAAGGAGGGAAACATGACGGTAACTAAATGTGCTACTTGAGCAAGTGTTTGTGTGTTTGTGTCGGTGGTGGTGGTAACGTCGCGTCGCAAATATCGCGTCTAACCGCACACAACCGATTCGAAGCTGTCGAAACCGCGCTGCTATTTTTAATTTGCCTGATTTCGGGCTTAATTTTGACAGATTGATGATTTGTGGTTGCCCAAAATAATAGGAAAAAAATCAAATTGAGTTTTATTTCAACTCCAATTGGAAGTGATTGAATGGCCGAAAACATTTCATTAAAAATGCGCTAGAGATATTAACTTTTTTGTTTAAAGATACTTCTGCGATAATGATAATTTGCACAAATGTTGTAATTAACGCCATTTGGCGGGAGCAGCGATTGAGCTTAGGTGGCCAAAATCAAGAAAAACAGATTTTAATATAAAAAAAATTATTTAAATTTTTTTGCGATTACAAAATTTTAATTTTATTAAAATTACAAAACAACAAATTTTTGGAAAATTTTTAATCAAAAAATTGTATCTAGAATATTTATCTAAGTCTATAAAATTGCAAATACAATTCACTGCCCATCCATCACGGAACGCCACAAATGCAACCTAAAGGAAGTAAAACCGTCAATTAAAGCTGCCTCAAAGTGATTATATAACCGCACCGCAGAAAAAACTACGAACTACAAATAAAAACAAAAACAACAAGAAGTTGTGCCTTGCCACAAATTGCCATCACGTTGCTTGAGTGTTTGTTGCCAACCACAATGAACAAACATCAGCAGCAACAGTCGCAGGAACAGTCGCAGCAACAGCCACATGCAACATGTCGCCGCTAGACGCTTTTAAGGTAGCAGTGTCGCCAGTAGCGGCAGCAGGCAGCGGTGCAACATTTTTTATACTGCTCGCCATTAGCGCGGCGCATGCGTACATTTTGAACTTTATCGATGCGCGCAGGTGCTTTACGCCAATTTGCAAAATGTTTGCGTGAGACTCGTAAATTTTGATGGCAGCGCAAGTGCTCAAGTTTTTGCTGTTTGTTTAGACCGACCGATCAGCAAAAATAACAGCAACAGCAACAACAGCAACTAAAGGAAGAAAAGAAATGGTTTCCTGGATGTGTGCGGTGGCCGGTGGCAGTGATTTTTGTGAGAAAGTGGGTAACAGTTTTGTTACTACTTGGAAAACAATTAACTCAGCACTCATTTTTAGTAACAAATGGGTTACTGTTACCGTGTAGCAACTAACTTTTATTGTCAATATTGTCAAACAATTAAGAAGAAGTACTTTAATGGTAAACTGGTAATCGTTACCAAGTCGTTACCATATCGTTACCTGTTAGTAACTTTTACTATGCACGTGTATTTTTAATTTTGTGTTAAGAAGAATTATTAAGCTACTATGAACATTTTGTTTTGTGAGTGCTACAATGAATGACTCGCTTTGTCTAGCTTCTAATTTGTTTTGGCCAACATGTGGCAATACGCTAATTTTATATCTATTATTATCTACGAGACATAATAAAGTTGTTAAATGTTTTTTTATTTTTTATTTGATATCGTCCGAGTTCGTTTCTTCTTCTTCTTCTCTCATCTTTCATTTACTCGTAAGTGCATTTGGGCCATTTGGATTTTATTACAAAATTTTGAGAAATCTAATTTTTTGTTTATTACTATTGGTAAAACTGAGCGCTGAATTGCAACAAAGTCGTGACAAAGATTTAGTTTGTTGTTGTTGACGAGCTTCAAACATTTTTGCTTATTTATTTGAGATGTACTTTTGCAGTGTTTGTTGCTTTAAGTTGAAGTTTTGGACGTTAATTTTTAATATTTCTGTGATGCATGACTTCCTCGGGTAAGTAATTTGTGGCCAATTGAGCTGAGCGACTTTGCAACACTGCAACAAAGTAATGTATTCTCTTTTGAGTGCTACAGGCCGATATAGTTAAACAAATTGTTGCTTAAGTAAATGTACACCAAATAACTGTAATATTGTTTAAAGTAGTTGTAATTTGTCTAATCTACCGTAAAAAATACAATTTCCGGCAAACTATAAAAAATAGTTTGATACAAAGTCGCCGGTTAGAAAAAAATTTTTTTTTGTCTTTCAAAATTTATGGATTTGTTGTTATCTATTATTAAATACTTGATTTAAGTACTATCGCAGGATGACCGTCACTTTTGTTTAAATGGGTCTAATTGGTTACCATTCCAAAGATAAGTGATGAACATTTAAAATCAGCAGGGCGGAGAGCTTTTCGTCTCCGTAACTTTCGAATTGAGAATCGAAATCTAGGGGGGATGTGGGAGTTCCAAATAACAACTCAGAAGATTTAAATTCAAAATAATCTCTTTATTGTTCGCTTCCAAAAAACGTTTTCTCTTCACTGTATTCATTCTCACTGATAAAAAAAATGTAGTTCCCTTTCTAATAGAATAGAACTTCTAAGCGGTCTTTTAAGAGTTATCAGATTTTTTGTAAATTAAAAAAAAAAAAAAAACTCACCCGCGAGATTATAATGCCAGCAATGCTTATGCGTATTCTGGGTCCCTTGAGCAAACGATAACGCAGATCGACGCCATTCCAAAACGAGATAAAGTAACGTTTCACCTATTCGAATGGGAGTAAGAAGAAAATAAATTAGTTTTAACTTTATCACACAGGCGAATATTTTATCACAGTTTTTTAAAGAGGCGTGCCGAGGAATACAAAATTCAAAATAAAATTTTGTCTTTGGCGGCTAAATTCATTCAGAAGTTAAAATAAAAATTTGCAAAGATGCTGCGCCTGCGCGTAAGCTATAAAATTGATATTCCAGATAGTAGAACATCCGTGTTCAGCATTCAAAAACTTTCAACACAATTCTTAATTTTGCACATGCACAACACCAAAACAAAAACAACAAAGAACAGGGTGTGTCAGAATTTGCAAATAAACGCATCGCGAATCTTTTCTGCGACATTGAGTAATTCTTAAAATAATGTTTGTGTTGTTGTTTTTTTGTTACCTGCAAATTATCGCCGCCGTGCAACCGATAACCATCGTAGTCGACAATGACCAAAACCTCCGGGTAAATGATATACGGTGCTTGACGGCGCGCGCGCGAACGTGACGCCTCCGCTTCCAAATCAGCATCGAGATCCTCATCTTCATCCTCGTCCACAGCATCGCCATCGGCTTTCATTTTGTCCGGCATGGCAGAGCGCCTCTGACGGCGCTGCATTTTTTCAAGATTTTCACTGGCGGCCAAATCATCAGGTTCCATAAAAGCTGTGGGGTATAAGAATATATTTTGTAAGAAAAACGAAATAAAACTACCCAAATTTATCCATTTGATAAATGGTCATTTAAACAGCAAAACTGTTGATATAACAGCAACATTTACTAACATGTGTAGTAGTTGATAAACAAAATTGAATGTTAAAAAGACAAGTTGTCAAGATTTTTTAATAAAGAAAGTGTATATTTAAATTTTTCCCAAATGATTAACAATTGTAACTGCCTTTGCGTTCGACCAGTTAATTACGTGACTCAAATGGAATTTCCTTAAACTTAAATTCGAAATTTTATATCGACAAAAAAAAAACAAGCAAAAAACAAAAACAATTGCCGAAAAGAATTCGCGCCGGCGCTAAACCCAACCTTCAAGCCGGCCGGTGTCGATCTCCGCTTTATGCCTTTAACTTAAGATGTTTAAGACATTAAAAATACTTTTTAAGTATGCGAGTACTTTATTTATTTTAAGCTATTCCTTAAGCCAGCCACCGCCTCCAAAAATTAAAAACCTAAAGCTATGAGATATTTATGACACTATGGAAGTGGCGGCCTGCCGTTCGAGTGGCGTCTTGCGGTTTTATTGTAGGTTTTATGGAAGATCTCGGCGACAAAAGTCATTAAATGTTTTAAAGCATATTTATGGGCATTAATTTAAAAATAATAAAACGTTAACATAAGATAAAAGCCATTCGATTACAACAAACAGTTGGAGACGAGAAATTGCATGTCCCACCATTTGGCTACTGTACATTTAATTCGATAAAGTTGAAAATGTTAGAAGCAATTTTTATATTAATAAATTTCAATTTATCAGCAATCTGTATTTTAATCACTGATAAATTATAGCACAGATTTATAGTAAATGTGTTTAGTATTGAATTAAACTTCGTCTATAGTTGGGTATCAAACTTACCAAAATCACTTAAATGTTCCAGCGGCGCTGCCTCGCGTTTGTAGATGACATGATGAGACTGCTCCTTATTGGGACTCAGTTCGTGTGGCAGCGGTTTGATGACCATTTCGTGGCCTATGCTGCCCTCCTGCAAGAGATAATAAGATAAAAGAAATTAGTTAGTAAATTTTGTAATATTTTTTAAAACTGGTTCAAATAACTCATTTAAAAAATTTATATATAAACAAGTTTGTTGCTTAAGTCTTATGTGTGTAAAAAGCGAGAGCGAGTTTTTAATACAATTTCGCAGCTTGATAGCATATTTAAACTGGAGTAAATATGAGTGGAACATATTGGCACATATTCTTGGCATATATATAGTAAGGAACTGTGAAATTCTGTTTACATATAGCCAATAAATTTCTAATAAATAACGACAAGCCAAATAATAAATAAATTATATGTTTTGATTTGAAAAGGTATCATTTCTAATTTGTTTATAATTCCAACCGAACTATAGAGACACGTGAGAATCTTTCGAAGGTTGTGAATTAAGAAAATTTATTTGAACTTTAATCTAAAGCAAAAGTTTTTGTTGATACCCAAACGAGCTGCTTGCGTCAGTCGGTCTCGTTAGTTTTAACCCTGAATTTTAATTCATCATCATTATAAAAATTATGCTTAAGCAGAAGATTTGTGTATGACAAAAGCTTTTGACCAAAAAACAAACTTGTTCTACGGGTTTGTAATTTTTTTTTTGCCGTGCCGCTTGTGGAAAAAAACAAAGCAACCAACGAAAAAAAAACCCAATAAATATTAAATAACCGATTTTTTAGGTTTGCGTTTACAATATTAATACAACAAATGTTAATTTGTTTATATCACAGAAAACATGTCTTTACCGCTAAATCAACGGTAATTAAAATTTCGATAAAGTAAATCTAAAAAAAAAGAAATACTTTGTTGTTGACATTTTTGGAATAATTAAATGGAACGCCCCTTATTACGCTCCCCCCGAGTGAGGTAAATGCACTTTTAGGTAGGCAAGTAGGTAGGTATGTAGGTGAGTATAGTCGCCGCTGTCTGCGCCGCTCAGACAAAGTAATAATTTTTAATTAAATTGTTGAATTGTTGTAAATATTTTGCCCGCATGATTAAGCATGTTCGTCACACTCGAAGTCATTGTTGCTGCTTTTGTTGTTGCTGTTTTTGTTGTGCGCGATATATATAATACAATTATTACTCGCAGACTTATCAGACTATTTAAGCCAATTTCAAGTTGGCAGTTAGCGGAATTTATTTTGCTTATTTTTTCCATAAGGTTTTCAAACTTGAACTTGCGCTGGTATGAGGCTTGAACTCGGAAGTTACTCAAAGTCAAGTGAAATTGCGAGGTTCTTGCACTCTTTGGTTAACAAAAAAATGCTCTGCTGGGTGTGGTATTTTATTAAAATGTTGTTATTTATTTTGAAGTGAGCATAGAAACTTTTGAAACTAAACAATTTTATTCTAAATTAAAATGGCTTAAATGTTATTGCAATTTTTCGACATTCTAATAACCAACATTAAAAAGCTTAATAATTTGGCTGGAATTTGAAATTTAAGTTAATAGAAGCGGTTTTCTTCAAATCTTGTTGTAACCAAAAGTCTGAAGGTATCCTCTAGTTAATATCAATTATACGTCCTGTAGATCAACAACAACAAATACCTTTAAGCGAATTAATTTACGCTGTTGTAATTTATTGCAATTCAATGGACCAGCGTGTAATTTTCACAGCTTCGGAATACATAAATACATATATGCATTACAAAAAATTACAACTTAATGATGTATTGTGCAAATCAAAACATAGCCACAGACTGTGGCGACTACAGTCTGTCTGTCTGTCTGTCGTGGCTTATTTAATTAGTGCAAAAAATTACGAGTGCCAAGCGCGCACTTTTTTTTCAAAGGATACATTTCTGTGTGTGTTTGTGTGAGAGTGTGTGTTGAAAATACATGAGGCGGTTTTAATTAAATCACCGCTGAAGCGTGTTTCTCGTAATGTCGCTTTAATACATTTGCAGCAGTTTTTCAAAAGCGCCCAAATAGGCCTCTGTCTGGGCAGACCCACTTCAGCTGGCCTCTCCAGTCTTGGCGGCCTGAACATGTTCGCGTTGTATGCCAAATTGTGACACAAACTAAATAAATCTAAATGCGAGCAACAGTCGAAATTGTGAATGTAATTTTTGTATGTTTTTCCGCATTCACTTCGAATGCAGCCAACCAGTGTCCAACCGCGCGTTTAATGTCTGGGCGTGGTGTGGTATGGTATGGTATGTGTAATGCGTTCTTGTGCGGGCGTGTATGTTTTTGGTTAAATACTTTGTGTGGATTATGTAACAGCGCTCGCGCAGAGGGACAGTTGACATGAAAATTAAAATGAAAATTTGGCATTAATTCAGGATTTTGCGCAGCGGCGCAAATACTTCAAACAAGTTTGTTGTTCGAGTCTTTCGCGTGCAAACAGCCAGGGCTAATTTAAAGCGCATTCATTTGGCCACTAAAGTCATTTAAATTAAAATGACTTGTGGTGGTATATGTTGGCGTATATCCTCAGCAATGTATAAACAATAATAGCGATAATTGTAATGCACTTGAAACACGCTCTCACAACTTAGGTTCAAATAACTTATTCATTCAAGTTGGTCCGTTATAATCGATTTGAGTTTAAATATAATATTTTTTAAAAAGTTGTTTATCATTTGCGGTCATTCATAATTTATGCGCACCAATCAACAAGCAATCAACGGCAGGCGGTCGGTCGGTCGGTCGTCAATGTCATTAATTTATTGACAGCGCTGTCACGCACGCATAATACGCATCGCACTTCATTGGCCAAAATCGGAGCTCCTATGCACGCGAACGACTGAATTATTATACATATATAATTTGTCTAAATTAAAATGCAAATTTTGTCAAATTCATTTCATGGCAAATTACCAATTATACCAATTGAAGAAGTTAAGGTTGATGAGGTGCTGGTTTTTTGTAAATGTCAAACATTTTAAGAAATTGGACCGTCGTTAATGAGTCATTAGCGTAATGCATGTACTCAAATAATTGCTGCTCAAACAAGCTGCTGGACTGACGTGTCTAACCATATTTTATTAAATTTAGACTTTTTAACAAAATACAACGTCAAAATTTTAAGTATGGGTCGTATGAGTGTTATTTATTTGGTTTTGCTTATTACTTAATAGATTTAAAAAATTTTGAATTGCATATCAAAGCTTAATAATGAGCGTTGTCAATGGTGTACTTAACTTTAAGTGTTTCATTTACTAAGCCCAAATAAATGAATTAAATGAACAAACCATAATAAAAGAAAACTTATCGGAGAATACAAAAATATTTAAAATTCTTATGCACTAAATCTGGCAACGCTGTCTTGCCTTGTTGCAACCTCAACACTGTCGATAAGATCTAAACCATCACAGCATGTGGTTATCATTTTGGTCAAGGTTAAAAATGTTTTTTCATTTTTTTTTCTCTTGCTTCGGCTTTTAATAAAAATCTAAAATCTATGTTAACAGTTTGTTTACACAAATACATACATACATACAAACAAATACAACGATCGAGTATGCACCTACGGAGGAGGGAGAACAAGAACCACGCACCATCGTCATGAATATTCATGTGCGAGGTAAGCACGCTGGCGATTCTAAGCTACGACGAGAGACCATTCTTGGCAGCACAATCAAGTTGCTGAATTGTAGGCGCAGTGGCGGCGGCATAGACGAACGGACTCGGACTCTGACTGTCTCTGCATGACTTTGACCACAAGCGGTGGTCAGACAGCGAACGCGCACAGGTTTGCAATTAGCAATAAACAAAATCGAAATCAAAACAAATTTTTGAATGAGTAGAAAAACCAAATCTAACTAAAATCGAAATCAAAGTTAAATCGCAGCGCTAAAATCTCAAAGATACAAATGTGACTTGTAGATGCTTGCGCTGTGATTCGGTGTAGCTGACCGCTACATTGAAATGTTGTGTCGAATTGAAAATCAAGTGCAACTCCGGCGGCGACTTAGGCGGACGTTCAGAACGGGTTCGCTTCGATGTCTTTTCAATTTGAGATTTGATTTTGACTCTCGAAACTTTTTAAACTTTTTGAACTTTTCGTAATTACGAATTGTTTGGGCAAGATTTTGGCATATTCTTTAATTGCAGCTGAGAGGCGTTTTAGATACTTAACTGAGGTTTAGTTTAAGTTCTGCGAGGCTTTGATGCTAGTACATTTTTTTTTGCGCATTAAAACTCAAACAAGTTCAATGCGATTTGTCTGGCGGCGGCATTCTTTTGCGACGACCGCAATTCCAAGCCAGTTCTCATTCATTTTTTTTTTCGGTTTTGTCAAAGTCATTGCGCGGCAGTTATCCTTGCACCTTGGTCGCATGCAGACAAATTATTATTGGTTTTTTGTTTTTGTTGTTTTTTTGTTAGTTTAATTTATGTATTAATTGGTTTATAATTTCAATTTTATGATCGATTGTGTGTGTGACAATCAAATGGTTATCTAAATAAGTTTTTTGTTCGGGTGTGGCATTGAGATGCAAATGCTGTAAGAAATCTTGCGCATGCACTTTCAAAATTTTAATGACATTTGGACAAACAACAAAAATAACAACAACAACAGCAAAAAACAAATTAAAACAAATAATATTGTTTAAAGCCAGTTCAAGGCAAGACAGCGCAGTTATCTTTTAAAGCTTACTCGTTGATGACTTTTGTTGTGCTCCATGCGCGTTTTTTCAATCATTTTTTTACGAGTTTAATGTAAAAGTAAAATATTTAAATCAATTTTAATTAACAAATAAATAAATTTGTTTTCTAGTCATTGGGTCGTATGAGTGTTATTATATCTCCAGCTCTTGACATTTTTGCTTGTAGGTTTTTGTGAATGTTCTGAAATTTTTAAATTTTAATTGTAATTTGGAGCTGAGATTTGAGGCTGGTCAATGGTCAAACAATAGTTTCCATAGTGTCATGATTTCAGGTAAAACATATTAAAGCGCGTTTTAATTAAGATTTTTGCTGGATTTGTAGAAAAAATATACATTAAGTGACTATTGTAATTTAACTAACCACTTTAGAAAGCATTCAACCACAAAAAATTTTTCATAACATACTTTGTTACTAACTTTTTTCTTCAGGTCTCATTTAGCTGCTAGCCATTTGTTAATTGACTTTAAAATCTGCAAGTTTTAAAAAATTGCGTAACTTTTTCGAATTGTTTGCTTCTTTATACACGATGACCGGTACAAGCACGTATAGGAGGGTATATTGAGCTTTTTCTGTCATTTGTAACGCTCATAGGTAGACGTGGTAGGTATGACAATATATACTCGATTATATTAATTATCAGTAGTATGTGAGCTCCTCTCCTTTAAGCAGAGGTTAAGTTCTAAGATGAGCAAGATCAGACAAAATCTATTCCCTTTCCCATACATAATTAATAACACTATTTGCAGTTTAAAAAACCAGTCTAAATTCAGTATTTAACATTTTAACAGTAACACGAAAGCAATAGTGGGCGTGATAAAATAAGAACAACGCATACTTATAACAGCGATATATGGCGCATATGTGCCACAAAAACCAAATTTGTTTGTGTTTCTAAAGTGATGTAGGGCATTTGAGATTTGACATAGCCGAAGATAGTTCCCTTACTGGTTTTTATTTAATATAATTTCTTGTTTCGTTTATTTTTGTCTTATTCAATTTTGCTTTTGCATGATTTTCACAATGAAAAGAAAAGAAATGGCAGCCTTTGTGGCAGCAGCAGCTCGGCATGGCATGTGCTAATTTCACGCTTTTGTAGAGTGGCAGTTGAAACTTGCTTTAGCTGCTCCCGTTGCTGTTGCTGCTGCTTTCGGCAACTTTTGTGATTTTGCAAATTATGCTAATTTTCAAAATCTGCTTTACAGCACTTTTTTCTTACAAATTTCTTACTTGAACACAACAACAACCTGGGCGTGTTATATGCAAAACCGAACGAACCAAATTTAAAAGATTTGTAAATGAAAGATCACAAAGCGATTTGATTCATATGGAAGTGTTTTACACAAGGTGTTAAATTTGTACTTTAACGCTTTTGTAGTTCAACGAACTGGTCCATGTTGTTTTTGTATTTGTAAAACCAATTACAAAAATATTAGTTATAGTTGGGTGACAAACGCAGAAGAAATTTTAACGCTAACAATAGAAGAGTATTTATTTAAAATTGTTTTATTAATTTTATTTTAAATAATATGAAGACAACAACAAAATAAACATATTTCAATATTATTGCTAGACCAAATGTTTAAAAAAGTTAACGTTATACCTCAACTGTCTTAATAGTGCCTTAATCTTTAGCAAACGATTTTTCCGAATAAATACAAAATATAACTAGAAGATCGTTTTTGGTTCTGATCAAGACTACCTTGACCAGATTCGACAAAAAATGTTAACATATAGTTTTTCGAAGTCATTGAAAACGTTTGATACCCATAATCTTTGAATGACTACATGCACTTTAAAACTTTTACAGTGTTTTCTCTTCGTTATTTGATAGTTGTGAGCTAGCTGAGATTTGCAAAAAGTCGAGGTATCTTAAAAGTTGAGCTAGCTCAACCTGTGCTCAACCTGCTTGAGCTAGTTCACAGAGATACTTGTTGTTCGATGAAACCAATTTATTTAAAGAATTGTGGACTGTATTTTTAATTTTGTTTAATTTTGATTCACAAGATGAAAGTAGATCTGTTCACGTGGTTGAATGAAAAAACAAGTAAATTAAAATCAAAAGAGGAAATGTATGCAAAAAATTAGAAGATGGCACTTATGCCCAGTGTTGTATTTTATCGTATAAAAAAAGTATTAAATATATTGTGGATTCTGAACACTTGTTGAGCTAACTCACAGAGATACCTGTTAAGCTATCACACATATGAGCTAGCTCAAAAAATTAGGTAGCTCAATCCATGTTGAGCTGAGTGATCGAGCTATTTATAACCCTAGCTCACATTCAACCCGATCAATCAGCTCAAATAAATTAAACAAATATAGAAATAAACAAAATAAAAGGTATATGCATATTTTGTTGTTGTTATTGTCTTCATATTATTTAACATAAATTAATTACATACTATAATGATTAATTAAAGATTAAGGAAATTCTGTTTGGTCGCAATCGAACCAAAAATTGAGAAAACAAACTTACAGAAATATTCGAAGAAACTTTTTCATATTTTTACCCTATAAATAAATACTTGACGCATCAACCCTAACAGAGTGTAGGGCGATTTTTTTTTCTTTTTTCGTAGCTTCTTTATACCTTAACTTTTTAATAATTAATTTTACTAAATAAAAAACCGCTTCCGAAATAAATCACAAAAAGAAGTTGTTGCTTTGTTTTTTAATTTCAAACCAAAGTTTCTAACTAAAAAAAATGATGGACGTCGAAAAAAAAACAAAACTTGATTTTGTGAACTTCACCCAAAAACATTGAACCAAAAAATTAGAAACCTTTTTAAAATACAAAAAAAAACATCAGATTTAAACGCTTCGCTTAAATTTAAAACTCAATGTTAACAACAACTCTCGGGCTAAAAGCAGCAGCAGCAGATGTGACACATTATTGTGCGCTGGCAGACCAACGAACCAAAAAAAAAATCTAATTAAAAACAAAAGACTTAGAAGACATACGCGCGCATAATAGAGATTAAAAAAATACAACAACATTGTAATAATAATAACGATGTTAGCATTGCACCGCGTACATGGCCAAAAGGAGAAAAAAGAGAAAAGTTCAATGTCCCTGTTCGCCGCATGTCCGTCCAACTGTTCATCTATTCACGTCACATGCAAATAATGCTGCAAGCGAGCGAGCGAGCGAGCGAACGAAAGAAAAAACAACAACTACAAATACAAATACAACAAACGAGATGGATGACGTCGCTAAATGTCAATTTCGCGCAACGAAGCGACCATAAAACCAAAGTGTTATATTATGCCATCAGCAGGCATATCGCAAAAGCAAACAACAACAACAACAGCAACAACCACAGCAACATCAGCAGCAGCACCGCCAACAAAGAAGACAAGCTTATCTTGCTGTTGACATTCACCAACAACAGCAGCAGCAGCAAAAAGCCACAATAAAGACGCTTCAAGCAACTGCCAAATAAATTGGCAAAAATGTGTAAAAGCAAAAACAAAAACAAAAATTAAATATACTATAAATAAGGAAAAGATTCGAAAAAAACAAAAACAAAAACAAGAAAAACAATCCACAGTAATTGAAATTTGTTATTTGCTGAGTTAATTTGGAAATAAATCGTCTTGTTGACATTTCAACTAAGAAGCTAAATCCGGTGTCTGACTGTGTGTGTGCGCGCGTGTGTGTGTGTGTGTGATTTTGTATTTAACTTTTTAAAGAAATTAATGATTTTTTTCGTTTTCTTTTTAATATATTAATTATTTGCAATTGTTGTTCATTTCTATTATTTATAATTTATTATAATTATTTGGTACCTGTGGCCGCATTTGACCCCAAATGAGTTCACAACAAAAATCGTTTTTTTTTTCTTTATTATTGTTGTTATTGTTAATATTATTATTCTTTTCGATGTTTAATCATGTTCGAAATCATATTCGAAAAATTTATTAACTTTTTCGTTAGACGCTTCACATCGAGGCTTCTTTTGTTTTTCTATGTTTTCTGTTTTGTTGTTGTTTTTTCTTTTTTTTATAATCTTTGCTACTATCTCAAGTCGAACGTGTTGTTCCGCAAAGTGCAAAAAGCGTGCAAACGTGCTCGCAGCAAACTCGCAAAGTCTTTTTGGTTTGCGCCAGCGCGTACACACATCTTGATTAATTGTTTTCGTGTAGATTTGCGCAGAGTTAAGCGACAAAAGTATTTTCAAAAGACCAACAACAACAACAAAAACAACAACAACAACAACAACAACAACAACAACAACAACAACAAAAATAACTAACAAAGAAAGAAAAATTTACAAAAATACAAAAAAAAAAAGAACTCAAAGAATCGCTTTGCTCAGAAGTAAATGTGCGACGCCAAGCGACGACGACGACGACGACGACGACGACGACGACGACGACGACGACGACGACGACGACGACGACGACGACGACGACGACGACGACGACGACGACGACGACGACGACGACGACGACGACGACGACGACGACGACGACGACGACGACGACACTTTGTCGCGCACAAGTTCATGACAAACATTTCAAATCAAATCCTCGAGTTGATGCTGGAACATGAGTTCTACTGTTATCGGATGACTTTGAATTCTCACATCGAAGAGGACAGGTGGACTTGAGAGCTTTTGGTTTGCAAAATTGCATTATTATAAATAGTAAATTCAAAAATAATAATAATAATAAACAAATTATTATACATATTTATAATTACCAACAAACGTTGTTCCCTTTTTATACTAGGCTTATACTAGTGGTCTGTAATTTACCGATTCACTTTTGATAATTGCGCTAGCGACCATACCGGACAATTATTGAGCACATTTTCTCAAAGTTTTACTACCATTACTTTAACTACTTTTGACATTGCAACATTTAATACTGTTAGTTAATCTGCAGCCAACCTTATGTTTCAAAAATTGATTTACGAACGAAATACCTGCAGTTTTTAACCAACTTCTTCTTTATGGAACTTTTGGTATGGCGTTTCTTATCAAATATAATTTGTTTACCTAAACCTTTCGTTTTTTTAACTTTTAACTAGTAATTTTATAAAATGGACTTCATCTTTCTTGTGTCTTTTGTTTCAAATCCAAACAATGAAAAGTTCATCTCTTCAGTCTTTCGTTTTAAAGCATAATTCATGTACGCGATGTTCAACAAAGCGAACACTTTGTGTGCGATGTTATCTTTAACAAACTGTAAATAATTTTGACACATGATTCTTATCGAACGCGCACGTCATCCGCCATCAACACATTTAGCCACTTGAGGCAGGCAACATCAACAACGACAACAACGACAACAACAACAACGAACAACTTAGATGTATATCGAAGATTGCGATGAGTGCGCTCGAAGAGGCAATCAGTTATTGCTTTCATGTCTCATTAAATCATTAATTTGTAGTTTGTGCTTAAGTATTGTTAAATTGTTGTAAAAATAAGTATCCAAAATAAAAATAAAAATAACAACAACAACAACAACAACAACAACAACAACAACAACAACAACAACAACAACAACAATAACATTAACAACAGCAACAAATAACATAAACAATGCTTATGCAAATTACTGATTGCATATGTTTGTCTGTCTGTCTGTCTGTCTGTCTGTATGTTTGTACTTGTAAATATAAGTATGTATGCATGTATGTATGTGGAGAGTCATGTAGCTATGCGGCATTCAACAATTGACCATGAATTAGTTGTTGTTGTACAACTTTAGAGGTAAATGTTAATTACAAGTGCGGGAGGATGAGAAGAAGGCAAACGCGAAAAAGACCTCCAAAAGCAACAACATGTGGATTTTTTTCTCTATTTTTACAAATAACGGATATGTAAAAATAATGTTATAGAAATTATGTTTCTTCCATAAACAGAAAAAAAAACATACAAATAATTTAATCAACAGATGCACAAAGGAAAAAAATGCAAAGCAAAGCAATGCAAGCAGTTAGATTTTACAAATCAAAAGAGTTAAGCAACGAACTTGTATTTATTTAAAGTAAGACTGTCGTGTATTTTACTTCCAACAAAAAATTAATAAATATAATTAATATAATAAGTTTTTGTGTGATACAATTGAATTTCAATTGATACTTCACCTACAATCGATTTTTTAATTACAACTTTTATGTTCTTCACCTATAATATAAGGTCACCTTCAGTATAATTTGATGGGGATTATTTTTTTTGGAATATATTAACCCTTTATTTTGATGTTTGTGGGTCTTTTATGGCCTTCAAAAACGGTTGAAATAGTCCCAGAGAAATGGTAGTTAGAGGATTAATTTGTTCTAGGAAAAGATTTCTCGTTTAATTTTAATATAAGTCACTGAAAACTTCTTCAAGTTTCATTGGGCGACATCGTGTCAACTTCAAGAGGCCGTACAAAATAAATTCGGACGAACTTTGCAAAACCCTTTGAGGGTTTTGTTTCTCTGAGAGTCTACTGTCATTTCGCGTTGGAATTATTGAGGCTCAAAGCGATGAACCAAAATTTATCCCACAGTGCAATTTGATTTCAACAATTTTCGTTTGTTCCGTTTTCACGTCTAAACGGCTGAATCGATTTTTTTCAAACTTGGAACATACATATATGAAAATGGGTCTAGAATAAATGATAAGCTATATAAAATCTGCCACGCCCATAATCAGTAAAATTTAGTAAAAAATTGTTTAAATCGATAAGATAGATCTTTCGGTTATATAAATATAAGTTAAAATTCATAAAAATATTCGAATACATTTTATTTTATCCTCTGTTCTCTGATCTCTGCTCTCTGCTCTCTGATCTACTCTCTCAGAGCTAGATAATCGAAAGACTAAAGGTTTAAAAGCAAGCCTTCCAACAAAATAAACTAATGTCATACAAATCAAGTTCGTTGCCTCAGTCTTTCGTTGCGTCAAAGTCCATCGTTAAACAATTTTTTTTTTATTATTTCAATAATCTTTAAAAATTAGTTTCGCACGCACCGGTTGAACTTTACAAACAGACGGACAGACAAAGAGTAAAAGAAGCGCCCGACCGCAGCTGAAATTGACCCACAAACGCGATTAGGTAACTTTGGCAATTAACAAAATTACAAAAAAATATAAATATGTTAACAAATAAAAAAAAAAATTTTCGGCAGCGGCACTCAAACATTATCAAAGCAACAAAAAAAAAAAACTGAAAATTATTATTGAAAGCGGCAACAAACGAAAGTGGCTAACTGCATTACGCATGCGTGCGAATTTAAGCGGCTGTTGTTGTTGCTAATGGTCAGCACAACAAAAACATGCGATGTTGTTGGCGCTTTTTTTGATGTTCCGCGATGATGATGGGCGTTTTTTGGCTATTATTTGTAACTAAATGCCAAACAATTGCGCTTTTGACGTGCCTTCAAAAGATGAATTCACAAAAACAAAACTCGGTAAAAAACTTCAACAAAAGTTGAATTGATTTAGGAGAAAAAAATACAACAACAACTTGCAAAAATTTGGAATTATTGTAGAAAAAAAAAGAAGCAAAGTAAAATAAACAAAAATTACAGGCGCCACACTTTTTGTTTGGGCAAAATCAAAATCAAAAGCCAAACTCGTAACTCGTTTCAAGTGTTTGGTCAGAGTTGAAAAATCAATCAGGTGGATTTCGGCTCGAGAAAAGGGAGTGTTGCTGCTTTACTCCAATTTTTGAGCTGTTCAAAATACAAAAAAAAAACAAAATCAAATGAAATGAAATAGTTTTGAAAATCACCAGAGCTGCCATGGCTGCAAAACGGTTTTTCGGTTTTTAGGTGTGCATAGTCGCTCCGGTTGTTTTGTCGAAAATTAGGTTACGCCTGCCTGAGTGGGTTTCTGTTCGATTGTTTGTTTGATTGTTTGTTGTGCTCGAAAGCGGGCGCAAAACAAAACTGGGCTAGAGACGCCGCACGCGGTGGGAGGCGAGGCTAGCTACTCACTTGAGTGACGCTGCCGCCGCTGTGAACGGTGATAGCCGCAAGCAGGCCGCTCTTTATTTCCACTATTTTGATATGAAATTGCTTATTTCGTTTGGGTTTCTAGCTAAGCCGAAGCTTAACGCTGGCAATCGGCGCAAAATCTACAAGTTAAGCGCATTGAAATAACAAAAAAAAATAATATTTGTTTTTTGTTGTTGTTTTTCTTTATGCAGGAGATTATAAAAACAACAAAAATAGCACGTCAAGTGTGATTTAAGCGATTACATAAAATCAAAATAGAAATAAAGGAAAACAAAATGGCAAGAAATTGGTTTTCGTTGAGTTGTGGCATTAAAACTGAATCCAATTTGCGCGAATTTGTAATTTTAAATGAAATATAAAACACAACAACACAACTGCGATAGATTGGTTGTTACAGCTGCTCAAGTGTTTCTTGTTACTTAATTTAAACGATTTTACGTTTGCCGACAATTGCTTCAGCTTGTGTAAATAAAAGCAGAAATTTTCAATTTCGTTTGGTTTGTCGCTCCGGCAGTTATGTTGACTTACTGGCTTTTTAAGAATTACGGCAAGTAAACTGGCAGGTAATGTGTAACGCCTTACATTTTGATGACAAAGTGAGATTTGAATTTTGCAAATCGATTCAGCATCTCAAAAGTTATGAGCTGTCAAGTAAAGCGACTTCGAGTTAAAAACACTCATACGACATGTATCACACAAATTTAAAATTTTATAATAAAATCAAAAATGTCCACAATTTAAAAACCAAATTAAAGGTTGGCAATTTTCTGACAACAAAAGAAGTAAACAGATAAAGTTTAAACAAATCAATTTGAATTAGCGCCAATTTGAACTGCCACAAATTATTAAAATCTCTTTCAACAAATTCTAAACAAAACGAAGTCGAGTAGTCGCTGAAAGCGCAATTCCGTTTCTTGTTGTTTTGGTGTAACGCGCACATTAATTAAGCTTGTACGAGCGAGTGTCATATCAGCTGTCAGAAATCTGCATAGCCACGCCACAGCGTCCGACACTGTCCACACTGTCCACGCTGGTCGGGAGTCAGTTAATTAAATCATTGCAAGAACGACTGCCGCAAGACAATCGCAACTGTTGCGAAAAATATTTCTACCTCCAGCGGCGGTCAGTGAGTGAGTGCATTTTTTGTTGTTTTTGTTGTTTTGGTTGCTGTTAAGTGTGCGCGTGCAATTAAAAACAATTTATACGATTTGACGGGTTATTAATGTGCCGAAATCACGAAAGGATTGACTTGGGTTAAATGTTTCACCTGAGGCTATAAAATTATTATTATTATTATTACATTGAGAGATAACTTTATTAGATTGCATAAATAAATTAATGCAATTTATTGTCTTCAGGAAGCAATATTTAAAGGCGTTAATGTGTGAAGGATACAAACGTTGTTCCAGTTGATAAATTAGCAATTTTTATAAAAATTAAAGGGATAGCTTTTATAATGAAAAACACTTTTTAGAATTTGTTTTAATTATGTTTTAGCAAAACAACATTCATGCAAGATGAAAACAATCAAGAAATGTAACCAGGACAAAGTAAACTATCAGTAAATAATCTGCTACATGATATAATAGGCGACTTATAGTCGTATCCACGAGGGAACTTCTTAGTTTTTAGAGAACAGGATATCAGGTATTGACATTCTTATTTTATCAGACAGCCAAGCTGCTCTGAGAGCCCTAGAATCAGTTCAAATTTCATCAAAAACGCTTCCCAGCTGCTGCAAATCTCTTAATGAGATTGCGAAGAAGCTACAAATCAAACTATGCTGGATTCCCGGACATAGGGAAGTTCCAGGGAACTATAAAGCTGATGAACTCGGTCGAGAGGGTACAACAAAATAAATTCTAAAATTAGCAAGGAATATGGTATTCCTCTTCATATCAAGGAGACTAACTCTAGATGGATGGGGAGCAGTACATGCAACATTTCGCGTATGATATGGCCACTGAATCTTAAATCTCGATCTAATCTTAAACTTGCACAGCGTTCAAAAAACACATAAGATGTTTCCAAAGTAAAATTACTGAGACTGGACATTAAAAAGATGGCTTTACCAAGAGAAGAAGAAGAGATATATTAATTTTGCAAGATGTCAAGACTCCAAATAGGGAACCAAGATTCTTGCAAAACACAAAAAAAACATGTTTAAATTATGATTGTCATCAATAACAACGTTTGTCGCTTAAATCTTTTGTTTAACATCAATTTTCAGGTTGCTTAAATGCACACACACATTAAAAACAACAACAACAACAAATTAAATAAAAATCGAATATCATGAGTGCCGCGCAACAATTTCCATTAAAATGTTTGGCCAATAATTTAATAGCAACATCAGCGCGCTACGCCACGCTGCGGCTCATTACTTAATGAAAGTCACACCCCTTTGCCCGTGCACAGCATATGCCGCCGTGCTGCGTCGCCTCGCGTCGCGGCTCCACTGGAGCTGGAGTGCTATCATTCATCGCCGGCAGCCAATAGCGATGGCGGCGGCGTCGCAGCTTGGCGCCGTGCAACATGACATTTTAGTGTTTCGGCTGCCGTGTTCTGTAAAATGTTTTGCACGCGGCATCCAAAGCAGCAACAACAACAACAGCAATAACAGCAATAACAAAACAACAACAAAATAAACATCACAAAAACACAAATTCAAAAAGTAGAAAAATATGCGAAATAAGAAGAAAAAGAAGAAAAAAACTTAAAGAATTGGTGCAGCATATTTGGTTACAGTTGGACGGACATGCATGTTACTAAGATGTAGTTGTTGTTGTTCTTGTTGCTGTTGTTGCCCGTGTTGTATTTAGCATGTTGTGGCGGCAATCGCGCGCGCAATCATTAGTCACTCGCTCCAATTGAGACAAACTTGTCTCGTCGTTGTCGTTGTCGACGATGCGGACGACTGTCTGCCTTAAGTTGTTGTTGTTGTTGTCTTTATTGTTTTATTTTAGTTTTTACTTTGTTTGTGTGCTTCTCTTTGAACGTTGAAAAATATGGGTTATACAAATTTTACACAATTTTTACAAATTTATTTGAAAGATTTCCTGATTGCGTCGCGTCGCCACTTCATATTCTTTTTTTTTGTCTTTTTAATAGGCATGTAAACAATGCAAAAGTCATTTTTACAATTTATGACATCCTTTACGGACAATTCTGAAAATGTTTTGCAAGATTTCGACATTTCCATGAGCGTTCCGCTCGCCTCTTATATTTATCCGCTTCTTTCTCTCGACCCAAAGAAAAAAGCAGGAAATTCTCTGCGCTCGTTTATCAACTTAATGCCAATATTTAAATTAATTAAATTGACCAATTAACAACAAAATTTCAGTTTCGTGTGTGCTAGTCACATGCGAAAGCCATTATTCAACACTTTTGTAGAAATACAAATAAAAACAACGAAAAAAAAATTCGTAAAACTGCTCCGAATTTATGATGCCCCCACATCAACTTTTTCGCTAAAGCATTTTTTGTCTGTGTGTGCATTACGTGCCGGTAGCGCATTTCGTTTGCTGCTTGCCACACGGACGCATAACGCTTAATTGCCGCCGCGGCACTGATAACAGCGCGCCGCGCGACTACAAGCGGCGGCACTAGAGCAGTAAGACCGAGTACGGCTACTGTTTTGATCTGGCCAAGCAAAAATTATGAATATTGCTATTTAATAAGTGTTGTTTGTCCGTGTGTGTGTACGTTACGTGTCCACAAGTTCGAACGAACGAACGCCAAAAGATCTGAAATTTAGATTATGTTAAGCGTTTTGTGTTTAATAACATTTTTATGGATGTCGCCTACAGGTGACGCTGCTGGCGCTTAGTTTTAATTACTCGCTCGTAGAGTAGAGCAGCGGTTTTATGTGCGTGTGTGTGTGTGTGTGTGTGTGTGTGTGTGTGTGTGTGTGTGTGTGTAGCACGCAGCAAGAGTTTAGGGAAATTGGAAAGATTTGAAATTATTGCGCGCAAAGTTAGTTGTTTATTCAACTTCATTTGTTGTTAAACAATACAGTATCATTATTTAGAATTGTTTAAACTACTAAACTTCATTCAAAGTTGTTTGGTGCTATTAGTATTAGATATAAAAAATCAATTACGCGGTATAGTTCTAAAGTATCTATCTGGTTGATTGAAATCAGAATGTTTATAAAGGTAAGATTATCCGAAATATTAATCTATTGTAATATGTGAGTATTAAGAATTGTTTAGAGTAGATATAAATAAAGGACTTCGGTACAACGAACCCAATGTCCATTTATAACTAAAACAGAAGGATAAGTTTAATATATGTGAACACTTAAAGTGAAATCTAATTCATTGAAAGTGGAGTAGCGTGTGTGGATTCGTTGCTGAAGACTTTGACAGAAGAAGAAATAACCAGCAAACGAGATCTAGCTTTGACCGATCTATTGGAGTTGAAACTCAATTTGTATAAGATTGTTTTTATGTGTTGTTTGAACTTTTGTTAATCTTCTGTGAAAAACAACTTGCCATGAAAAAACTTTGGAAACAAATATAAAAACAAGCTTGGTTTCCACTCTGCTAGGGTGCTTTCGATAATTATTAATGTTATTGAGTTTATTAAGCTTAACAACAAATTAAATAAAACAACATATTTGTTACGACATTTTTACGATAAAGTTGCAAAATTTTGTTTTAGAATATGTATCACAAATGTTTATGAAAATAACAACAAATTCCAGCATTGCTTCCAAATACAAATCTCAACTGGTCATTAAAGTCAAATATTGTTTGTTTAATTTTGTTATTTCTTTTTAGACAAATTTCATCCTCGGGCGTTAGTGCCACAAAGTTTAACGAGCGTCTTACAAAATTGCAAACATACAAAGTATAAACAAAAGACTCAAGCGCGAAACGCGCAAACACGCCCCTAAAGCAGTTAATTGCAAATTAACATACCGAAAAGTGTTTATTAAAAATTGCACAAGCACTTGGCCGGCCTTAATGAAAACTTTAAATTTAAACATTGTTTTTGTTTTTTGTTTTTGTTTTTTAATTTTTGCGGCGCACTCATTAAACAAAAGACTTGAGTAACGAACTTGTTTTCGACAGTCAGTCAGTGAGCGAGCGAACGAGCGACTGAGCGAGTGAGTGAGTGTTTAAAAAAACATTTTTAAATTGGTGCACTCGGCAATTTTTCAGATTGTCTGATAACATGCGTGAGGTGTTACACTTTTTACTTTGTTTTTTTTTGTTTTTCATCACAAACGCAGACGACGACGCGTCGTACGGTTTGAAGCCATTTGTGTGAGAGATCTGTAAGTGTAGACTACGCTAAGCGACACGATAATACGACACGACGTTGGTTGCATAAGCGCCAGCAGGCGACTTGCAACGTATGTACGTCCGTCCGTCCGTTCGTCTCGTCGGTGTCGTTGTCGTTGTCGTTTGGCGTGTTGCGCTTGACAACTGCATCTGCGAACGCGATGCGTCGCGTCTAAGTATGCGTCCACAAAAGTCAAACATGATTAAGAGGCTTGGAACACGCGGCGTCGTTGGAGATCATTTTGCGAGGAATGTGTGTGTCGTATTGGCAGGATTTTTATCGAAAATTGTAATAGAAAAAACTCGTTCTCCCAAAGAAAGTTACTAAATAGTTACCGTATGGTAACGAGATTATTTTCATTAAAGCGGTAACTGCTTCGGATTCGATTTAGAAATAAAATTTAATTGTTTTGTTATTGAGTCTTTTAAAAACTATAAAATAATAAATATTCAAGTGAGTTTAATTGTATAAGGTTGCCCAATGATTGCAAAGTAGTGACAAACTAGTTAAAAATTTCAATTCGATTTCCAATTTTCCAACCGTTTTTGAGTGCTTTTGCAAACTAAACTTATTTTCAACACTTCACAAGCGATCAATCAAGACAATCTTCAAGTCGAAATCCGTTTCGCAATGACAGCTGTAAACTTTATTAATTAGAATTTTATTTACTTCACGCTTAATGAAGCGATAATTTTGCTTGTTTTTTGTTGTATTTTTGTGCGCGTAATTAATTGAAATGTCTTTCTTAATAATTTAACTAATTATTTGTTCAGCTGTGACACTGTAAAGTATGTGCAAAAATTAAATAAATTCGTTCAACTTCACGTATTTGTGGCTAATAGCGACAATTTTGGCCACGCCAAATCAAAAGACTTAAGCGGCAAACTTTACGAGAATTCGCAGTGCGCACAAAGGCGGATGAAGCGAAATCATTTGGCAGGGGTACTTGGAATGCGACAAAGTATCATTAAAAAAAACTGCTTCAAGAAACAACAACATTCTTGCATGATCAAAAAGCTTTGAAACTATTTTTTAATTGTAAAGAATTTCTTAATTCTTTCAAATTTAAACAATTTAATGAATTCCAATTTCGTATACGGACAAAAACTCCCATTTAACCATATGTGCACAAGTATGACCGCATATTTCTGTGACTCGTCTCATCTCATCACATTTGTCTCTGCGCATGCACAAACGTCTTGATTAATGCTAATTGCGGCACGCATGCCGCTCTCAGCGTTTCAGCAGTTTAGCAAAAACAAAAAATAGCGCGTCATTTTTATGTTCTTAAAGAAAAGGTCAACAGGTTACCAACTTTTCGACTTATTACTTAATATGAAAACCAAAAAAAAATAAACAAAAAAAACGTTAATTGATGTCGGCTTTTATGAGCCTCAAAAATCAAAAACAACCGAAAAAATTGAAGCGAAGAAAAAGGCGCACAGCGAAATAAGCGCAAACAATTTAGTTTTCCAATAGCACAACTCACAAATTGCCAACTAATTGGCTATGAGCTAGTATACAACTCAACTCTGAGCTTACATCACAAGCAGCAGCAGCAGACGGCAGCAATAACAACTGTTGTTGCAATTAAACTTGAAAAATCTGATATTAGATTTGGCTGCTGTCGTTGTCGCTGCTGCGCAATGCACAAAGTTCAACTGGCAACCTACAAAATGCCGCATGTGGCATGTTGTAGCCTCCTGCATTTTCATTTCAAGCGGATAAAATTAAGTTGTATATGTGTTTGTTGTTGTTGTTGTTTTTGTTGGTGGTGGTGCTGCGATGTTATTGCCACAACGGATACAATAGATCTCTTGCGATCTGAAACAATGCATCCATTCACAGCCAACAGTTCGCACGCTGCTAGCGTTGTGCTGCAAGCGATCGCCTTTTCCGTATTTTCCATACATAATAATAATTTTCCGGTTTAGTTTGGGTTTCGTTTCGATTTCGTAACACACGCGCAGACGCAAACGTCGCACAGTAAAAGTGACAGCATCACGAAGAGTCGCATTTGTGTTGTGTTGTTGTCAATTGGCGACAATATCGCTGGCGTATATTTAATGCCAAGAGTATTTCTCCTTAACTTTAGGTGCACTCGCAAGGAGGCACTTTTTAATTGATGGATAATTGGTTCGGCTTTACATTAACATATTGAGAAATGTATATATATGTATTTTTTTTTGGATTGGGGTCGAAATTCTGCTTTGATTCAAATGTAGTTTCAAAAATGTTTCCTACTTTCCGGTTTTACCAAAGATAATTTTCACTGAAATATTTTCAACACTTGAATAAAATAATTTATGAAAATTTAACATTTCGTCTTAGTGTTAAAATAACATGATTTCATTTAGTAATTCAACATGATGCGGTGTTAATTAAATATAATGCATTGTTAATTTTATATCATGCAGTGTTAATTTAACATGAATTGTAGTGATAAATTCAGCCACTTTTAAAAATAGCAAAAGAAGAAAGTGTTAATTTAACATGATATAGTGGTAAATCTACACTATTAATGGTAATGTGTCAAAAATTTTTTAAGAATCAACATGACAAATAATGTCAAATTGATCTTGTGTTATATTGGTACAATATTTTCTCTTGTTACATAATAACAAAATCCGTCAAAATATTTTCCGAAAACTGAATAAAATCGCGATTTTTCTTTTGTTTTCTTTTGATAAGCATTTCGTTTATCTTGCATCTTGGTCGCTAATGAGGAAGAATAGCGCTTCCGAAACAGCTGTCCGACCTGCTACTTTTATATTGTTGTTGCCTTACAAATTAACAAACGATAACAACAAAAGGAGCAAACATTTTAGACTTATTTTCTACAATTCAGATTTTGTTGACAACATGATTTGTACTGACCAGAAAGATAAGGTTAAATTGACTGAAAATGTATTCTGTAGGCGATGACAGACAGAATCTTGGTAATATATTGTTATTATTTACTAATTATTTAAAGGTTCTCCGATTAATTAAAATATTTACTGAAATGTTAAGAAACATTCGTCAAATATTCGACAATAATTTGCCCTTTAAATTCCATTTCTATGGCCCTGCAAATGACATTTAAAGTCAGACCGCAACTTCGAGATGACAACGAATGTGACTACAAATGTGACTGCGACTTCGTCTGTGATATTTCATTTAAGCATTTTATTAACAAATTGTAAATTGTTCATAGTGTGACTAGTTCGACAGTTTGTATTTGTTGTTTCAGTTGGTGTTGGTTGTTTGTTTTCTAAAATCAATTAGCTGATTATTGATGTTGTGTTTATTTGTTGTTACTCTACTCAGATGACCAGTGGCGGATGTGGGGGCTTACATTAAATTGACTTGAGTATATTTCTCTTATATTTCTAGTGGAGTAGAATTAAGCCATTAACTATGGCAGCTAGAAGATTGAACCTGAACGTTCCCCTTTGTAAAGACGCTACTGGGCAACCGTAACGCTTGGCTAATTCGGGCTGCACAGCAGCTGTGATTTAATAACAAAAAAATAAAAAAAAAACTCTTGTATCATATACGAGTATATAAGAAATGCTAAAGACATCGCGCGACGAACGACGCGGTAAACAAGTTTCCGATGGCGTTTTCTTTTTATTTCGTATTTTGTATTTCGAATTTACTTCACCAGTTGATGCGCTGCACAATGGCCTTGATATTTACACAAATGATAGAGACCAATGGATGAGTTTTAACTTTATTAAAATGTTTGATTTGGAAATCAAGCCACCAACGATTCAAATTGCAAATCGCCGACAGATGCGCGTAGAGAGTGACTCAAAGACTTAAAACATTTTTTTACCAACTTAGTTACAATTTTTTGCGTTTTTTTTTTACAAAATAGTAAAACATTGTATAAGAACTTTGTAAATTAAGAGTTTAATTTGTTGCATAAAGACGGCGATTAAATTTGAAACTCATTTGTTGATGGCCAAACGCACGAAGCACTTAACGCATTTTTTAAAATGGCTAACAAAATTGCAATTAGAGAACGACAACATTTATTAGCACAAAATACAATATTAGCAACATTAAGAAGCGACAATTCCAAGGTTAAGCTATGGAATCCACGATTAATGGCAGATGCCGAATGGGACAAACAAATTAAAAGAACGCATTACGGTACGTTCTCAATTTCGAAGGAGTAAAATGTAAGTAAAACGCAACAAGCCGCTGACGATACGCATGCGAATCTAAGCAAACAAACCTCATGCATGCTCACAGTGAAATATAATTCAAATTATTGTTGTTAAAGAAATAATAAAACGTCGACTTATTCCATTAGCTCTGCACAATATCCGCCACTGCGTCGTCTTTAAAAGCCAACTTCTAGCCAGAGTGTTGCCAATTTTGCGTAATATTAAAACCGAAAAAAAATAAAAATTTGGGGTTAACCGAATATGTTGCTGATTTAAAAGTTTATGTTAATTGAAAACCGTTAACTTTATTTTAAGGTCACATCTCAAAAAAAGTTGTATGTACCACAGACAAAACTGGAAACAACAACAAATTTTGGTGAATTAATAAATTTCAATAAAAGATGCGACAGCGTTTTTTTTACCGCTTTTGTATCTATTATTAGCCAGATTAGTGGGACGATAGAAAAAAAAAACAGCAGCAGCAGCTAAAAACTAGTAAGAAAACAACAACAATAACAAGCAATGGCGTATATAGCGGCTACTTGAGAAGGGATTCAGCTGGTTGTTGTAAGAAGCATTTGGTTCAGCAATTTCTGATGCTTAGAAATTTTACTTTAACCTTTTCGGATAACCAAAACTTTGCTGGCCACTTTTCTTTGCTACTTCTAAAGGTAATTGACTTTTGTTGTAATTGAAAAAAGTGCCAAATTCATTTTCATATATTTCCACTGTGGAAAGGAAGTTTTAGCCTCCGGAAAGCGGATTTATACGCCCGTGACAAAAACAAATTTGCGGATTGGCGCTGCCAGCCATGTTGCAATTTGCACTCCAAATTGTTAGTTTCGCGCAAAGTTGTTGTTGTTGTGTTTCGAATATTTTTAGGAGACGCATTGCACTTGGTTTTTTGTTGTTGTTGCTGTTTGTTTGATTCTGCTATGTTGGGGCTATTTGGCTATTTAACCTTTTGTGCGCATGTGGCACACAAAAGCGACGCAGCATCACAGCTGTGTGCCTCATAATAATTATTATTGCCAAATTCTTGTATATTTTTGTTGTTTTGTTTGTTTGTTTGTTGATGTCTAAGCAACATTTTTTTTGAAAGAAATCGCCAAGCGTGTCCGAAATTGCCGAAAATGTTGTGTGAGTGTGTGTGTTTGTGTGTGCGGTGCTTTATTGACCTTATTATGTGCCGTCGTCGCTGTGTTTGGTATCTTCTTTGTTAGCCAATTTTGTTTTTTTTTGTAATTTTTCTTGCGATTATTTTGAAGTTTGAAGTCAACGGTTGAAGGCGCGCAATGGATTGTATCGCCTTTGAATGTCTGTCTGTCTGTCAGTTACGCTTGTTGTTACTGTCGACAGCGGCGGCGCTGTCGGCTTTATGGCGTTTAATAATGCGGCTAATTCTTTTTAGATGTTTCTTTTTTATATTGTTTCTTTTTTTTTGGTCGTTAATGGAATTTGGTATGCCTCGACACTTGTCGCGGAATTTATGTCTGCTAGGTGCTTCAGTTGAAATTCTGGATGTATGTCGAATTTGAAGTGCTACCAAACAGATTTAATTATGCTTGACTGCAATTGACGGACCAATCAAAGAAGAAGAAGAGTACAAGTTTGAAATTTAACAATGCTCGTGTTTTTTTTACTTTAGAAAATTTAAATTAAAAGAATCAACTTTGATTTAAAGTTACCAAATAATGACTTATGCTTATTTGAATGATTTGAAATTTAGATTTAGCAAATATGTTGTCGATTTTAGAACTAAATTAGTATTTTGATAGATAGTGTTAAAAGAGTCGACTATAGAGGGTTATATTTGCACATTAGCCTCATAGAAGAAATAATTGTAAGTACTTTTTCTATTTTTTTTTGTTGCACACTAAGAGCATGGGAACTTGACGAATTTGTACTTAAGGTTTTGGTATTTAAAGATCCTTTGCCATTAGATAAAGGATAGAATATAAAATCTGTGTTATTTATTTTATAATATCCTTTATAAAATAGTTAAGTCTTGATTTTATATATCAATATAATTTCTTATAATTCCTCAATATATATAAAAAAGGTTTTTTGAAAATGATCCATTCAGAAGAACTAAATGGAAAGTGATTTTTCTATAAATAAATTCATTTTACACTAAATTGTTTAATTTTTATAGAAATAAAATAAATAAATTACTTGTGAAAAAATACCAACAACAAAAAAATGGCTCAGTATGTTGTCGCTTTTGCATTCGCTTCTCTTCAGTGATTCAAACGTAGATTTTTTTTAAATTTTCGCTTGTTTTCAAAACGAAAGAAGCTTAAAGATAAGCATGAAAATAAAAGTCTTTATCGAAGATTGCTGACGATGGAATAGAAACAGGGCTGCATCAAGGAATTTAAATGCCCGGGGCAAGACTGGAGCCTGTCGTCCCATAATAATATAATAATAAATTTGATAAAATTTGATTCAAAATGTTTTATTTAAAGGTATTATTAAATGCATTTCGTTGTTTAAGGTATTCTTCTGCTTCTAGTCTTGCATCAGCATGTGAAATCTTTACTTTATTGTGAAAAGAAGATGGAGAAATTAACCCATTAAGTTACAACCCCTTTATATACGACCTTTTGAAGCGTATTCCGAAACAGCGTGGTTCGTTCCAAGCAATTAAGCCCATTTAAATCTTGAATAATTCAATCTTATTGTCAAACAACATCATCCTTATAATATCTTTAATTTAACTGAAAAAAAAATAACTTTTATATATAAAAATAAGAAGCTTTTATGTTTCCGCTGAAATTAAACTTAACTGAACAGTTTGTCACAACTAGTTCTGATACCTGCTAATGACAGCACTCTCTTGCTGAGCTAGGAACGCTTATCAAATGCCGTTGTCAAGGAAAACAAAATAAAACAGTTGAGAGGGAGTTGCTCTCACTCTCACCCTTTTTGACAGTGAAACCAAGCTGTCAATTAGATACCAGGTACCTCTAATTGCTGTGTCATAGTTTGCAAACAAACTCTTGAAGTCAACGATCAAATGGATTTTGTGTCACAAGTTTATTAAAATATCCAATTAACTAAACCGCAAAACAAAAGAATCTAAACTCTAAAATCTAGAATCGCTTAAGGTAAATATAGAAACCTGAAATCGCGTGAAAATCTTTTATCAAGACCGATCTACGAGTAAACTAAACAAACTTAGAATAAACTATTACCGACACTTAATTCAGCTAACGAAATAAAGTCATAAATATTGTCGCATGACAGCTGCAATAATTATGTGAAAATGTTAACAATTATGACAATCGCATTACCAAATAGTCCAAATAAATATGGCATAGAGCGACAACAACAAAAAGCCGCCGAAAGAATAACACACACACAGACAACCACAGTTAAACACTTGTTGGACAACTCCAACAAGTTTTAGTGTTAAATATTTGAGAGCAAACAAAAAAAGAAAGAAAAATGTTTATAAATGTGGTGCAAAAGCAATAAAGGCAGCCGCAACAAAGGTGGCGGCAACAACAACAACAACGATGGACGACAACGAAAAAATGCAAAAGAATGCAGCCGGGACGGGCAATCAAAAACCTTGAACTGTGCACAGCAATTTCCAAACGACCACAAAAAAACAACGACAACAACAACAAAAAATATAAAAAATAAAGCGGCACGACGAAACGAAACGAAAGACTTAAATAACAAACGTGAAAATTGCATTGTTTGACTAAAAGCAGTTATTAACGCTTTTGTTATAAATTTTTTGAATTTTTTTCTTACTGTTGTTGGTGTTGTTGGTAGTTGTTGTTGTTGTTGTCGACCTGCACGTATTTGTTTAAAGTAGTAACAGAATTTAGCATAAATTAGTTTTATGAAATTGTAGCATGGCGGCGAGGCGAAGTAATTTTCTATTTTTATTTACATACAATATATTGAAAAATTGGTCAAGGTAGCTGGAGGCCGAGACGGACGACATTTTTTCGGTGGCAGCAGCAGCAGCAGAAACTCTTGTGGTAAACCGCCGCTGCCGTTTGCCGTTGTAAATTAGTGCATAATCAGCGCAAAGCAATCGGCTAAATCCGTAAATTATTTAAATTAAAGTCAAAGCTAAATCAACAAAACAAAACAAAATCAACTTCTTGGAATATTTGTTGGCCAGCCCACACCGACGACAGATAAATAAAAAAAAAATGTATATATTTATATATGTATGTAATGGTATTAAAATGTGGCCGCAGTGACCGGCAAGCAGCAATAATTGTTGCCATGTGTTTAAACAATTAAATTTTATTAGATTAAAATAAAAGCCAATAATAACAAACACCATGACAGCAACAACAACAACAACGAAATTAATAACAAAAACAACGACAACGTCATTGTTAACAGCAACAAAAACTGTAAATAAACCACAAATCAATTGGACTTATACAAAGCGGTCACAATAGCAACAACAAGTTCTTAGAGCCACACAACACTGGTAGTAATCAACATGTCCAATGAAAAGCTTCAACCACTCGTTTGCATTTTGTTTTGTTTTTGTTTTTGACATCATCAGACCACCGCCGCTACGCCGCTCCGCAATTGGCCTCTGAAGGTCATTGCAGACGACGTTTGCTTTTGGTTTTGGTTTGAGTGTTGCTTTGTTAGGTTTGTTGTTGTGCTTGTAATTGCTTTTACTATTGACAATTTGTATTTTTGTAATTGTCTTTGAGTTTGAATTTTGATTCGCCTTCAGACTTACCATAATCAAATCACCCGTCTCCGCATGACGTCGCATGAGTATCGCGGCCATGTTAGCTTCGTCCTGGTATACATCGCCAATTTGTTCGCTGGCGTGTGCATCCTAAAAAGACAAGATTTGAAGAAAAGTTTATTAACAGATCATAAAAATATAAGAAATAGGTAAAAGGTTTAGAATACTTTTACTTTAGATATGACTGCATGAGGATAACAAGAATCCTTAACAAATTTTAATGTATTTAGACACAATTTCATTGGCCTCCGCTTATACATTATCTTAATGGACAGCCAGGCTGTATAATAACACTGAAAAACTTCCCAACACCGAAATTACTTAATAAACTAGCACAAATAAAGAAAATGACTTCAATATCGATGTCGACATAATCATAATCACATCGAAAATTAGGAAGCATACAATAAACCTGGACTAGGTTCCGAACTACCAAATGCTTTACAGCAAAAAATCACGTTGACTGTATTGTTAAAGAGACCAAAATACAAATTGACTCTGAACTGAGGGGATTTAAATAAGTATTTTTTATTAAAGAAAAAATGGAGAAGAGAGGACATACTTTGACTCAATAGAATATATATACCAAACTCTTTTGAGGAACTATTACAGAGCATTACAGCTGTAACTAGCACCTGTACAAGCTAGACACCTCAAAGTTGGACGAATATAGATACTGCTGTAAAGACGAAGATATGGATCATACAATCGCCTATTGACCAGCTTTATCCTGGACTCGACATTGGAAAGCAAAAACTAGCAAAAGCGGACTTTAAAGAGATTGATTGTGAGAAGCTGATTCGCTTTCTGAGGAGAATGAAAAGCTAATAAGGAATATAGGGGGCACATTAGATACATCTATAGCCGCAGTGCACTACGTCCTTATGGACTTGTAAAAGAGTTCTTTTATGAATTTTCAGGCTTGATTTGATTAAATTTAGAATCGTTTGGTTAGATAGAATATCGCAATGAGTCTGTCAAAAACAAAAACACTTTTGGACATAAACTCCATTTTAGACATTTGCGGATTTAGTTAGATTTTCCGACTAATTTAAATCTTACTAAAATTTACGATTTACACATATATGTAAATGTCAATATGGAAGTTTCAATTTATCATTAAAATGAACCGGTACGAAATCATCCACTCATTACGGCATTTTATGCGCTCGAAACACTTTAAATGTGCAGACATAATCTTTGGCGCCTAAAAATGCCGGTTCTGAGCTCCTAACTAAAAAAGTATTTAACCAAAAAGTATGTAAGTGGATACGACTTGTAATACTTTGTACGAGTATGTAGCAATAGGATAAAAATAAAAAATAAAAAACAACAACAAAAAAACATAAACTTGGCCCACGACATTTTTGGCAGTGCAAGAAACTAAAATTTCAATAGAGCGATCGAACGCTTAAGCGAAATGTTTTCGTTTTAATTAAACGCTAAGCAAGAACTTGGCGGTCGACGGATGGCGTTGACGCACTGCGGCAGTGGTGGCGGCGGCGGTGACACGCCATTATTCAAGTGGCGGCTACAATGGCAACACCAACCGAAACAACAGCCACAGCAACAGCGACTGTTGCCGCCAATGTTGATTTATATTGTTGGCCAAAAATTTTGATGGCTCAGCATGTGCGCGTCTGTCGTCCGTCCGTGTGTCGTGGCCATGAACATTGGCGTTTGTTTTAGTGTTGGCCACAACGTAATTGCGCCGTTTTTACTTTTGTTGTTGTCGTTTTTGTTGTTGTTTCTAAAGTCGTTGTCATTTGTTCTGTTTTGATGGCCTAAATTCGACATCCTTTGACATCGACACTTGAGATCTGTTGTGGTCTTGGATTTTAGGTTTCGGTCTGAGATTTGGATTTGGAGTGAGTTTAGATTAAGCTTTGACATCTTCTTGACCATTTAATTGACATTTCAGTTGTATTTTGAGTATATAAACTGAAAGAAGCTATTGAACACTTTAGATACAAGATTCTCGAATAAGTCTCAATGGAAACATTGTGAGTTGTTTATTCCAGCGAGTTATATACTAGTTTTAAATATATATTCTTCACAGCCAAACTCATTTAACAACAGGTATAATATAATTACCACTACTATCATAAATTCAAAGCCACATTACTAAATAATTACCTAAACATGGTCGCAATTGCGCACCGCAACCAAATAAATCAAGTGGCTCAGAGTTAAAAGGCAGACATGTGTGGTTTTGTGTCCAACCAAAAACTACAAATTGTGTGCAATTTAAATTCGGACTTTTCGAACGATTCGAAACCATTTAATAAATTTTGTTTTTGTTTTTGGAATTTGAATTTGCATTTGAATTGTAGGACAATTGTCAAATCGTCAGCCCCGCAAGTATACCAAATTACATACGTACAGAGGCGGCGGCACATGCCACAAAAATGCTTTACAAAAACAAAAAATACATATTTATGTCGCTTGAAATTACCACAACTGAGAAGCATGCAAATTACGTGTCAGCTCCGAACAAGAGCAGCGAAAATTCCACCCCTCATCCCCGCCTCAAAGAAAAACTCAAACTAAAATGACCATAAACTGACCGTGGCTATTACGTCTGCACTTGGCCATTAATTTAGCGCTAAAACAGCTTAAACAACTAAATCGACGACATGTTCTTAAGGTGACTTCAAGCGTTATTTTTAATATATACCCTGCAGTGCAAAGGGTATATGCATTTTGGGCTGCTGTTTAAAGAGGCTTTGGCTTATATATCTAATAATTTCAGTTGAAGCATTTTTACTTTAGACTTAAAAAGCTTCAGAATGCATATTAAAACAAAGAAAACATATGCTCGATTTTTTTGTGTGCAGGGTACAAATAGCTACCACCAAGCCATAGATAATTTTCATTTCATTGTTTTTGTTGTTTTTCGTTTGTATCAAAGCTTAATGCACTTGTCGCTTTGAACTTATTTTTGTGGCTCTGGCGTAACTCAAGGTTAGAATATGTGCATGTGTGTCTCAAGTATTTATATATGTATACATTTCTTCAAATATGTATGTGTGTGTGCTCTAGTAACCAGAACAACAGCAACAACAACAACAATAATAACAACTCGAACAAGAAGTTTAGTGATATCTGCGCTTAAGCGTTCATGTCAACACGTTTCGCGGTCAAAAGCAGCACATACACACAAACACACACAAACACTCACACGCCGCCTCAGCGATTCTATTTGTTTGATAAGCAATTTGTGCAAATTTATGCACAATTTTTTTTCGTTTTTTTTTTACTGTCACTCTCTTAAGCAGACAAAAATTCTGTAACAATTTTTTTGAATATCATTTTTTAAGATTGCGGTGCGAAATTTTGATTTATGACCGCGGCGCGGCGCAGCATGTTGCGTTGCGTTCTTGAATTTTGGCATCTGATTTGGTATTCGCGTGTACTTGGACTATGCGTTGCGTCGGAATTTCTGTAATACAAAGTTTGGTAATTTGTTTTTCTTTTGGGCAGTGGCTAAAAATGATTTATACTGAAATTTGATCTTTTCGCGTCGAAGTGGTAAAAAATATTTCAAAAATAAAAAAATTAACGCTTCACACTGTACGCGCTGCCGATTACAACTGACCAGATCGAACAGCGCGAGTGAACAGCGTGTTTGCTTACATGAGTCAAAATCTATTTGCGATTAAATGAATTTTGTATAGTAAGGTGTTGTTGTTGTTGTTCGATACAGGTGAATTAATTCAATTAAGCATGCATGAATTCAGCGTTTTCCAGTGAGTTTAATTGAAGTTGAAAATTTGGCAAATTATTAGCGCCAAATTAATGTCAAGCGAAAAACGATTAAGTTCTTAAAAATAAAACATTATACAATTACAAACAAAAGTTCAAGAGAGATAATTTAATGCTATATAAAAAATATTTAAATACACACGTAAATGTTCTCAAGCGTGTTCCAGATTATTTTTAATAAATAAATTGACTATAAAAGCATCGCGATCTGAAAGATCAATTGTGCAACCTCGATACCCTACAAACACAGTTCTAGACTATTTATGAATCTTGAAATTGTTATGGGCTTAATATTTTCTATATCATTTGGAACTAGAATCCCACTGACTAGGTATAATAATTAAGTGTGCGTCTTGCCACCGCTGCACAAGTGAAAGGAACATGTTCAGCCGTTTCCTGCTCCTCTTGGCAGAGTCGGCATAAATCATTTTCTACCTCTCCTCATTTTCTTTAGATGGTAATTGAGTTTACAGTGTCCTGTTAATACTTCACTATAGAGTTTAATGTCTTTTCTGATAAGGTTAAGGATAGCTCTACCTTGACATGAACAGGGAATAAGTCATTTTGACAGTTCTCCAATGCTCCAGTAGACTTTGTTTTCCCATACACGTATCAAGTTATTTATGAAGCTATTGTTTAGCCTACAGAAGGGTTCTGGACCTATGAACGTGTCCGTGTTTAATTTCGATAAAGACAGTCAATAAAAAATCAATTGGTGAATCGTTTTCCTTTTAAATTGCCTTTACTTTGTATAACATAACTAAGAATAATAATTTTTGAATGTTTATCATTTGTTAAAATTTCGAAAACAGAAGACTTAAACAACGAACTTAATAATGAATATAGAAAATTTTTTTCTGTACCGCAGATAGAGAAAATTGCGAGTTAAATTTTTTAAATAAAAAGTATTCAAAATAATTAACATTACATTTAAGTTGTCAAATAACATGTATTTGTTAATTTAATATGCTGAAGTGTTAAATCAACATGAAGTGTAATGTTAATTTCAGCAATTTCAAACGTTTAGAATTAAGAATAAGTTAATATAACATGAAATTGACACTTCTTTAAGGTAACTGTTGTCAAATATTTTGCAAAATCCTATACAAAAAGTGTTAAAATTACAATGGAACCTCTTGGCTCAACATTTTTCATTGTTAATTATTGTTAGAATATTTCTAAAAACATTTTCTGTGAACTGCATAACGTTAATAACACTTAAAGTATATTTTATTAAACAGATAAAATGTTGATTTAATGTTAATTGAACATGATGTGTGTGAATCGAGAACCTTCAATTTCTAGAAATGCATTTGCAACAATAAAATAAGATTAAATCATATATAACACATTGTTAGCTTTGGCTAACAAACGAGGCAGCATTTCTTCTATATATCTAGATCGAATATTAATAATATTCTTCATTTTATAAACATTACAGAATGGTTCAGTTAGTGGTATAACTCAAACACCGCATGACATCACAAAGGGCTCCTAGCCTAAGTGGCTCTCTTCAAGAGACAGCCATCACAACCTAACCTCACTTACGATTAAAATATAATAGTAAAAATGAAAAATTTTTTAAAAAATTCAAATCTGATATAAGGTCCAAACTAAAAATCGTACGTCATTAGTTTGAGGAGAAATTTAAAAAATAGTTCGCAATAATAACTTTGAAATTCGTAGTTAATTAATTAAATAATTCAAAAATCTCCGCATATTTTGCATATTTTAAACAATCAAAATTTTGCGTCGAACTTGATACTGCACAAACAACAAATTGGGAAATAAAATTAAAGCACTGCAATCCATCAAAAAAATTGATTTCCCCCATCTTAAAACATGAAATAAATCTGTGCCGAAATTGTGTTTCCCTGCAAAATCCAACGAAACAAAAAAATAAAAATGTCCGAATGCATGAAATATGATTGTCATTTGTCACATTAAACGCAGGAAATTAAAATGAATGCGTTCGCAACAGCATTTACGCTGCTGCTGCTGCTGCTGTCACAGTTGTTTTAGCTGCTTTTGAACCTTGGCATTGACTGGGGGCAGCAAACACAAATAAACAGACATACGAACAAAAATACCCAAAAGCGAAAGAAAATGAGCAGCAAATGACAGAAAAAAAACACAAGCGGCAACAAAATGACAAATTGTATTTATCATGCGTACATGCGCACGCCAAACCGTCCGCTTGTTCGTTGTTAAGACGTGTGTGCGTAACGCTTACCACTGCTGCTGCAGCAGCAGCTGTGTGCCCTACGATGCCGCCCACACAGACGTCGCTGCCGTCGTCGTCGCCGCTGCTCAAGCGAGTTGTTAATGCGTTAATGGCTTGTTAGCGTGGTTAAATGGTAACAGCGGCTGTTTGATATTGTTGTTGTTGTTATTGTTGTTGTTGTTGTTATTATGCCATACAAACAATGACGATCATTATCGGCGGCTTTCATTTCGTTTGTTTTGTGGTTTGTGCGTTAGTTTGTTTAAACCAAAAAAAAATAAAAAAATAAAGAAACAATGAAATTGGTTTGAAATGAACTTTAAAAGGAAAATGCGGAAATTGTGGCGAATTGAAAATTGTGCTTAATTTTTTTTTCTATTTACGAATTAACTTTAATTTTTTTTCAGTTTAGGTGAAATTGCAAAGTGAAAAAATTTTGGTTTGAATATGAAACTGAAAAATGAGTTAAAGCACAATTAAAATTAAAAATTTTGAATTCAAATTTTTCTTGTTGTTTTTCTTGAATTGAAATTTTTGTTGTTATTGTTTATGAAACCGTTTTGTTTACCTAAAATATCAAAATAATTTTGAAAATGTATTTATAACTTTCTTAATAACTTAAATTATTCTTTGATAATTTCCAATTCGAATTAAATTAATTTTCTAGACTTGTATCACTTTTGCACCTATCGCATCCAAAAGTGTGGCACAACTCATTTCTTCGCTGACTTTTGACACGCTCAAACCCTTTCAGCGCTTTGCTGATCGCAATCTTTTTTGTGGCATAGAAAAAAAATCAAGTTCGTTGCTTGAGTCTTACGTTTCGTTTGCTCGCGTAACATGAAAGCAACGCGGAAATTGCGATTTTCCCTTTGTCTAATTTTCTTCTACTTTTGGTTTGTGTTTTCTCATGCTGCCATTGTTGTTTTTGTTGTTGTTATTTTAACTTTCATTCGCTTCGCTTCGGTTTGTTATTTTTTTGTTTTTCGATTTTTTTTGCTAATGAAATTCAGTCAAAGTAAGCCAAACATTTTGTTAAAACAGCTAAACGCCACCCACGCATTTAAGTACACACTTACACAAACACACACATACACAAAAGTAAGCGTTTGCCAAGTCGCGACTTTTTTGAAGCGATTTTTTAGCAGTTTGAAATTAATTGCCAGCAGGGCGTAAACAGTTAAAGACAAAGATAAATCGCTTAAATTGGCCATTTGGGCGATTGAAACAACCAGCCAGGCAGGGAGTAAGACAGCCAGACAGACAGACAGCCAGTTAACAAAGTTAACAATACAAAAAAAAATAATAATATATAAGTAAAACCAAAGAGGGGGAAAAAAGCGACAGTGATCTTTCGCCGCTCACGCTTTTCCCTTTTTTCATTGTTGGTTGTGGCTTGTGTCGCCGCCACCCGATGCCTTTCTCCAAATGCAAATATTTGTGCCCATGCCTGGCTTGGCTTGGCCTGACCAAGACAGCCGCAAGGGGTGTTGCGCATACAAATACAAATAAATAAAGTAAAAATAAAAATACAAAATTTAAATCAATTGTTGCGGCCGACACTCGGGCTTTTAAATTTAAATAATTTGTGTGTCGGCTTGGATGCAGATAAAACAACTTTGGTCACTCTACAATCAATGGAAACTATTTTTCTTTTTCATTTATTTATTACTCTAATATATTAAAGATTTAATTTAATCAAAAAGAAAAAGAAAAGCTTAATATTGATTAATTGAAAAGAAATCGCATGACAAAGCGAAGATAATTTTGATGTATTTTAAAATGAGCTGCTTTAAATCAAAAACAGATAAATCTATTGGAAACGATATTTCATTAAACATTTAAACACTTGAAAATTATTTTTCTTGCTTCTGTGGTGTAATAAATACAAGGTAAGGAGAGTATACGAATTTTCTCTATTCACCTCGATATTGTTTCTGTCTCTTTGAAAATTTGTTTTTGTTGTTGCCATGGTTGCTTTAAAATAATCAATTAAATAAAAACAACAACGTAGTTTGTTGGTAAAAATAAACAAAAAAAACTTCAAAATAGTGCCGAAAAATAAAGCTGAAATCGTGGTGAGTTCGCTCAATTTGTGTTCTCATTTCTAATTACCTAAGCTTATTATTCAACCATGGTTGCTTCTAAAATAAGTTCACGTTAAGTCAAACAAATGAAAAACTGAGGGATTGAGAAATAAGATTTGAATTTAAAAAATTTAAATTTGTCGGTGTTTTAAAAAATATTTTAAAATTCATTGGAATTAAAATTTTTAAGCGATCGAAATAATTTGCATTATATTTCGATTTATATTAAGGGTTCTTAAGCTCTCAGCTTTGACATCAATCTTTAACGTTTTTATTAAATTTTTTAACGTTTTCGATAATGAATTGACCTTTTTATTTCATAGAAAGTTTTTTTAATTCTGAGTATGGGGTCAGATTAAAACAACCTTTAACTTAATAAAAAATTCGAATATAATTTTTCCAAAATTGTACTTAACAGTTTTTGGTTTAGAGCTATTCAAATATTTTTAAATATGAAACTCATTATAATATCGAGTTATAATTGTAATCTTTTAAAAATAACAAAGTTGGGCATCTTTCAGGATTTTGCATAATCCACCACGGACACTTATTGTCATACATATAGAAAGTATAAGTTTTGAAGTTGTTGTAAAGTTATTTTATATATAGTATTGGTATAAGTAAAAAATAAGAGTATATATAAAAATATATGCTCAAAAGTATTTCTCTTCCAACAAAACGCGACATGGCTAAATGCTTTTGACCGTGAGTGTAACTCTCTGCGCGCAACCCAATCATCGAAAGTATATCATCGTGTTATTATGGTTATTATTATTTCTACAGTGTCGGAGTGTGTGTGTGTGTGTGTAAAACTGTGTTAATATGTGTGTGAGTGCGCTGAAATTAACTTCACTTTCTTTTGCGTTGAGGAGGTTATAAAATGGCATTGTTGTTATTGTTGTTGTTGTTGTACTTTTAATAGTACCTATAATGTGATTATCATTATTGAAAGTAAATGCACGTTTTTGAAGGTGTTGGTGCGGCATACTTATGCGTTGAAATTTATACTTTTAAAGATTTTATTTGAGTTTTAATTAAATTGCATTTATATTGTTGTGACTTTTAAAAAAGCAACGAAAATAATACCACCAATAACAACAACAACAACAACGACAGCACATGAAAGTGAAAAGTCAGCAACAATTTGAGAAATTGTTTTGGCTGATTAATGGTTTAAGATTTGAGTGTGTGTGTTTAAAATTAGTAAATTACTAAAGTAAATTTAATTTTTAATAATAATAAAAAAAGTAAGTTTGTATAAAATTGTTTTTCAAAGCTGTTAAGCTGAAGTTTTTGTGACATATTAAAACAATCAAAAAAAGTTTGTTGCTTAATTCTTTTGTTTTTTAAGCCGAAATTAAGTTAATTGTTTTCAGTTTAAGTGTAAATGAAAATGAAAAAAAAAATACAAGTCAAGTCAAGTTGCTTTGAATTTTGTTATAGTTTTTGGAGACATTAGCACACAAAAATAGCAAAAACAACAACAAAAGTGTTTCGTTCAAGAGAATCATTAAATTTGGCTCAGGGCAGAAATACCAAAAATAATTGCATGCGATTTTATTTTCGAGCTAATATTTCGAGCAACATTTTTAGCCTAAACCTTAGACATGTGCCACCTTTGAGCACACAAACAATGGATGCAATATAAAAAACAACAACAACAAAAACAAACAATTGCCTGCAAATTGCACTCGGCAAAAGGTTCAATTCCTAACAACTTTGTAGCGGCTTTTGGTGCATTTTTGTTGTTGTTGTTGTTTTTTGTAAGCATATTTGGTATTTACATTTGGCAGCTTACGAACAACGCAAATTAAAGTTGCAATCTATCTGCGAGTGCGAAACTTTTTTATTGTTTGTTGTGGTTTTTCTGTTGTTGTTGTTGTTGTTGTATATGCCTTGGATGCTTGTCAGATTTTTTGAATTTTCGGTACATTCATTCTAATTCGTGTTGTTTTATTCTCTTTGGCGCAAAATGGTGTGAAGCTCGCGGCCAAAATTAAGGTACGTCATGTGGCAGTGGCAGCGACAGTGCCACATAGCGGTGGTTGATTTAAGCTGTAACGACCGACCGACCGACCTAGTTTATTGTTTTTGTATTTATACATTTTTTTGCTAGTAATAAAACAAAGGCTTTGTGAGGTTAAACGACCAATAATTTCAATCAGTCTATGAAATCTTTTTTTTTTGTCTTATTTTCAAGCTATAAACCGTTTGAAATGAAGATTTTTTTTCGATTTATTTAATGCAATTTTGCGTCGAATAACACAAAAGAAACAAAAGACTTAAACAACAAACTCGTTTTTTTAAGTGCGAAAAACGGAAATTGTTTCTTTTTTTAGCTTTGCCAACAATGCCATTCAACTCGTTTATGCTTTGTTTTTGAAATTCTTTTGGCACACTCGCTTCAGATTCGCATGAAACTTACGAAAAAAATATTATTAACCGGAAATTGTAAATTAAATTAAGTACATTCGAGTAAGTTTTGAAAACAAAACTGCAAACAAAAATTCAAATAAACAATAAACAATAAGTGCGTGCGACTCGAGTGTGTGTGCCTTAAAGCCAAATACAAGTGAATTATTGACTTTGTGACCTTAAAATTGCCGTTAATTTATAATGATAGAAATCAAGAATTTGTTTGATTATTCGTCGAGCAATATTAATGAAATGCTTAGAGTACAAAAACAAAACAAAAAGCAAATTTCTAATGAAGAAAACCATGCGAAAAGAAGTTCGCGAAGCAACAATTGAATTTAATAATTTTTGATTAAACTTATCAATAAATTAATTGTGATTCTCATTAAGTAAATGAAATTAGTATAAAAGGATTTTCTACTCAAGTTAATATTAAACTAACAGGAGGACGTAGAGCAAGAAGTTAATTTCAGAAATTTTAATTAAGCATTAATTGATTTATTTCCCAAGTTATTTATAAAATAATTGTAACTTTGATGAAGTTAATTAAATAAAGTAGAAAAGGATTTTGTAATGAAGTATAAATCATACTAACAAGAGGACGTTAAGCCAAAATGTTGTTTCTCAATTTTTGATTAAATATTTAATTGAATTAATTATTAACTTATTCATAAAATGATGACGAAGAATATAAGAAATTTTTTTTATTGAAGTTTAAACCAAAAAGAAGGTCGTAAAAACAAAAATTAGTCTTTCTTTTAAGGTTTGATTAAACATTTAATTGAATAAATATTCAACTAATTAATCAAATGACGGAGAAATTGATTAAGCAAATTACATTCAAATCAGTTTTAATTAAAGTTAAAATCAAAAAGGTCGTACAAGAAAAATGTATCTGTCGAAATTTTTGATTTCACAATCAATTGAATTGTTATAAATAATTGAATTGATTTATAATAAAATACAAAGAGTAAACAAACACGATTTCTAATAAAGTTGAAATCATACTAAACAAAAGTTTAACATTTGAAACAAACAAACTAAATAATTGAATAAATATTTAACTTAATAACGAGAGGATTGCGAAGTTGATTGAGTAAATGAATAAATGAATTTATTAATCAATTGTAATAAATTGAGCAATCGCAGCATTTACGAAATATAATTGATCAATTTTAACTTTAACATTTAAATACATAAATTAATTTTATGCCAAAAGAAATTGTTATTAACTTTTAACAATGCTTTCGTTTTTGCATTTAAATCTTGTATTTCTACTTTAAAAACGTTTGACTCATATAAACTATAAAATCTACGAAAGTGGATTGCATACAAAACAAGTACATACATTTATACTCATATACATATGTACATAAGAATAAAAAAACTCACTCAACCGCAGCTTTAAGGATCACTGCGTCATATATTGCCAAAAAAGCGAATAATAAAAAATATCTATTATAAACCAAACCAAAACAAAACAAAAACAACGAACAACTTACAAAACAGCCGAAAAAGAAATACAAATAAACATACAACAATAACAACAACAATTGATTTGCAAACTTAAATGCATATGCTGCCGGAACTATTTCTTTATAGCAGCGCAGCGAGTACGAGCATATTTAAATCGAGCAATTGTGTTAAGCGTGAAATAACACAGAAACCAACTTTCAAAATCAAAAGATTTCAAGCAGCGGCGGGCGCCAATGAAGCATAGCGGAAGAAGTAGTTGAAAAGCAGAAGAGGCGGCAGCGGCGGCGACGGCGACGGCGGCGGCGGCACTCGAAGTTTCGCACAATGCGAGTTGTTGAAATACTCGTAGGTAAACCAATTGAAACAACAAAAATGTTAAATTAAATTTGCATTTGCTACTTTATAGTATGCGAGCAGCGCTAAAAGGTTTCTTTTTGTTTTGTTTTGTTTTTGTTGTTGAGGAAGCGCCAATCAAAAGACTTGGGAAACGAACCTTTCATTAAAATATGCGCTTGTGAAAAGATTATAAATGATTTGAAATAAACCGGCAATTAAATCGATTTGCCATGCTAACGCTTATTGGCATGCAGGCAGATAGTGCGGCGAGAAGAGCTTCTGAAGAGCGCTCAAGGGTGCAGTATAGAAGTGGTTGCTTTGAAGTTGTAACTTGTATTAAGTATAAAAAATATAAGAATTACACTTTGATATTAGTAAGGCGTCGTGAAGAGAAGTGCTTTTGAATAGCTGCCGAGGAAGCAGTTAATATACAAAACAAAATTTTTTTTCCTTAATGATTCAAAAGCATTTTTATAAACTTTAATTAAAAATCAAAACCAAATACTTTGCTGCCAAACAAATACAACACTATTTAAAATTACAACAACTACAGCAACCACATTTAGTTAAGCGCATATCAAAAGACTTACGAAACGAACTTTTAATTAAAAGTGTACTTCAATTAAAACACTTAAAATGGATTTTCAAATAAAATTATGAATTTTCTACAGCAACCATAATTAGTCTGCAAGCGTGCACACAGAACACACACACATACATACATACATACATACATACATACATACATACGAATGTTGGCAACATCTGCGGCACAATATGCGCTCCAAATTTGTAAATGTTTGCTGGTCGTAGCAGACGATTGATTAATGGCACCACAAGTTAAACATTTCTCGAAAGGGTTTCCTTTAGAGTTAGAAAACTTTTTTTTTGTTTGTTTGGGTTTTAACCTTTTTTGGTCAGACACAAAGTAGCAAAAATACGCGCGCTCGCGCTCGAAATTAAGTTAAGCAATGCAGCGCTTAAATCGCCAAAGCAGCAGCAGCAGCGGCGGGGCAGCGGTGGCAGTGGCGGCGGTGCGGGCGAAAAGTTAAATAAAAGAAAAAGTGGCATTTGGCCATGCGGCGCGCCGCTCAGTGCAGGCTAAGAAAGTGCATTTGCTTGCAGTTATTGTTGTTGTTTGTTGTTGTTGCATAACATTCAACAGTTGTTACTACTGCTGTTGCTGTTGCTGTTGTTATTATTGTGGTTGTTGTTATTGCAATGCAGCAATGCTCATATTGCATTCGTCCGTCTGTTTATTCGTTCATTCGTCTGTCAGTGTTTGCATTTTTTTTTGCATCGTGTGTGTGTGAGTGTGGTTGTTGTGCCTGTGCAATATTGCAATAGCGTCAGTAAGCGGGTAAAAGCAGTTGCTGCTCCAATTTCCAATTCGCATTTCAATTGCGAATTGTGCCACAAATGCCGTTGCCATTTATTTCTATACCCTACACCATGCACACGCACTGACCGCAATGCATATCGAGTTTGGTCTTCGATTTGTAATACCCGTAAGGAGGCATGGTCGGTATGTAGCTATTACAAAATATAAAAGATCATCATCAAAATCTGAGTGGACACGACGATGTTAGTCCATTTCATGGTCCGTCTGTCCGAATTTGGTGTGTGAGCTTCTATTCTCCAAGCGGAGGTTAAGATTTAAGAAAAGCACGATCGGACAAAAACTTCTCCCTTCGATACAAATTGCCTCTTTTCGGCGGGATAATAACTGACAAAAATGGGCGTGATCGGATAAGAACGACGCCCACTTATCAGAGGGACAAATGACATATATGTGCGCTGCAAAGAAACATTTTTTGTTTATCTAAAATGTTTTAGGGGCATTTAAGCTTCGTATTAGCAGTCCATAATTCTCCTAATCGTTGTTTTCCTACCGTTTTTTTTTTCAAAAAGGTCTTTTCTGCCTCTTTATGTAAGCTTGTTTGGATTTAATAAATCAAATGCGGTAATTTGCTCGAATTTAATTTTTTCAAAGCCGAGCCGAAGTGATTAACACGCTTCCTCGTTTGAAATTTTGTAGTTTTTGAATATCGGAATATGTTGAAAATTTTACTTATTTTTAAGTTTAAAGTTTTCATACTTAGGTGGGGGTGCAGGGGCAGACAGACGGGCGCAACAGGTAAAAGTTGCTCTGACCTTTGTCGCTTGCGTTTTGGGTGTGTTGCACGACGACGACGACCGTTGCCGCCGCCATCGCCATAGCCGCCTTTGTTTGCCAACAATGGCCGCATTCAATTGCAGCGCTTGGATGTGTGTTTGTTTATTACATACACTATATATATAAGTATATTTGTTGCTATTGTTGTTGAGGTTTATAATGCGGCTTGTATGTGGCATTTATGCCTAATGGCACTTGCTTTTATTGTTAGCTTTATTCACAAAAATACAAAAAAATATTGAGAAAAAATTAAACGAACTTAAAGGTTTAGAAATGCATATGGCAACAAGCGTTTTTAAATCCGGCAATAGCTATAAAAAATAAGCTAAACTTATAAGAGACTTATTTTAACGATTGTTATTAATTAATTAATTAATTAATTATTTTAGCATTATAATTCGACTATAAATAGAAATGTCGGTATTTTCCTTAAATAGAAATGGTAGCAATTAAAAAATAATTGTCAATATTAAAATGCAGCAATTTGAAAAACCTTTTCAGCACGAGATTACCTAAGAAGCTTGAGCAGCATTAAAATATACTTTAAAGGTGATTGTTGAGCGATTTTATTTACTGGTAAATTGTTTTTGAAAAGCTTCCACAAGGCAAGTATATAGCAGAGAGAATTTACATAAGAGGTAATACGTTATTGGTACGACTAAACATGTTATATGCATATAAATTGAAAAAAACTAAATTTACTAATAAACGTATTTTGTCTCAGCCAGGCTTAGTAAAATTGTGTCCCTTTAAAGCTTCTAAAGCAGCATAATGGAAGTGGTTAGTAAAAAATATAAGTGAAGAAAAGTGATTTGAAATCAAGTTTATAAACTACTTGTCATATGAAATTATTTAGAAGCTGTAATACATATTTTTTAAATTAATGTCACTGGAGGCGTAGATTAAGGATTAGTAAATTGGTCATCAACGCTAAACATTCCAGGTTCGATTCTCAGTAGACTCAAAACAGCAAAAACAAATGAACAATGCAAAAAATACTTCTGTACGACTGTGCATTTGTGCAAATCTTCTGAGTGACATCTTCTATAAAAAGGAAAAGCGCGGCATACACGCTGGTAGATTGGTTGTGGTTGCCAAATATTTGATTATTTTTAATAAACTTCAAATATGTAGTTATTCTACAGAAGAAGAAAATTGCATTTTGAAATTAAAACAGCTGATATTAAAATAAATTTTCCGATGGTAATAATTAATTTTCAAACTAGGAAAGCCACACTTCAAAAAAATATTGTATTTGGAACATATAAAAATTATAGATAAATAAATTCAATACATTCAATTCAATATTTCCCAAAATAATATAATCCATACCATGGTGTAATAATTACAAGTTGGGGTAAGTAGAAAAATGTCCCTCTCCATTTCGGAATTGTTTCTTTCTTTGAAAACTAAATTTTTGTGTAGTTGCCATGGTTGCTATAATAGTAAAGTGTGCCAAATAGCAATGACATTCTATTTCAATATCCCAACTGGACAAATCTGATGTAAACTTTTTTAACGTTCCCAAGGATGAGGAATCAAGACGCCAATAGGAGAGTACAGGACCGGTTTGACAAAAACAAGTACGAAATTCTTTTAAAATATTTATAAAAAATGGAAAAAGTGTTCGTAAATGAAAATAGAGACACACTTTGTAATACTATATTCCAAATTTATGTAAATCATTAATATATCTTTCGAAATAATAAATTAATAATCAGGAATATAAATCTACAATTTCATTTGTCATTTTCTATTTAAAAAAATAAAGCCTCCCCCTAACACAATCGGCCACTAATGGTTATCAATTATTGATTCTATCCCACAACATACAATTATAATAATTTTATTTACCAAAATTTTTGTTAAATTTGAATATTTGTCGGTATTATTTAAAACGAAATAATTTAACTTCCTGTCGAACAAGTTGCGCGCTTGAGTCTTTCGTTTTGTTGCTTGCAGCATTAGCGTTAAGTTATCACAACAACAACAACAACAACAAAAAACAGACGCAGACGCAGAAATTAAAGACTTAATTACTTAAGTCAATCGTAACAAAATGCAAATTGACTTGAGCGGAAGTGTTTTGGGGTAGTCATCAGACATGAAGAAACATTTGCCACCACCACATCAAACCGAATCGTGCCAAAATGAAAGTAGAAAATCAACAAATGTAAACCGACAAACGAGGATAAAAGAAAAACAAACAAATCACACAGAGAGAAGAAAATAGTGGGTAAGTGCGAGTATCAAATTCGCAACAATTCAAAGTGACAGTGACAGTTGGCATACACACACACACACGCATACAGTGCCGAATATAAACCAACCACAAATAAATAAGAAGAAATTAGTTTCGGTCCTACTGAATGTTTTGAATGCCCTACATAAGTAGAAGGATTTTATTCGAAGGGAAAAACATATATTGTCATAGTAATCTTTAAATTATGAGCCACTCTAATTTGATATCTTTTTTTTATGCGAAAATATTTTATACGAAGCCAATGAAAATATTTTGACAGTCCAAAAGCTACGCCAATGTCACAAAGTTTGACATTTGACAGCTGCCATAAGCAAAAAAGAAAAACAGACAAACAAATATTTTTGCACACTCATGGCAACTTGTTTATTTTCTCCCTCCCCTCCATTGCCCCCGACACTCACCTCATCCAGCACCTCCTGCATATCCAGTCCATGCGTCGCATTCGCCTCGGGCGCCACCGTCCACATGCGCAACTTATGCGGCGCACCGCCCTTAAAGAGGCCCTCGGTAGGGCGCAACGTCAGGTTCATGTGTTCGCCAAAGGCGCTAAACGAGACTTTGTGCTCGGATTTGACGTGCACCGCATTTGTCGCTTCGGCCTCGGCCGCTGCCGCTTTCAGTTCGCTGTAGTAGGGATTTTTACTGAGGTCCTTTTTCACGTGGTGCGACTCTTTGATCGAATCGCCGGACACAGCCGACGCAATTGTGTTTATGCTGCGTCTGCGACGGCGATAGTGACCGTTATCGCTGGTTGTCGCCGCCGCCTCCGCCGCTGCAGTGTGATGCAGCAGCTGCACTACCTCGTAGTGTGGCACAGCGTTGATGTCGTCGACGTGAAAGACCGCTTGCAGCTGGTGCGGCGACATTTGTTTGTGAAACTGTGGAATGGAAAGAGAGAGAGAAAGAGTTGAGTAAATTTGGAGAAGTTAGTTTTGACATTTCAATGCGGATTTTTAAGGCGTGTCGTAAATTTTCGATTAAGTTTGTTGTTCAAGTCTTTTGTTTGGCGATTTTATTTAACATTTTCCCACAAAAAAAAATGTTTACAGATTAATCACATAATTTCTTTATTGACTAATCTTATACATAATGTTATATACTATATGCTGCCTTTTAGCTTCGACTGAAGCATAGTAGAATTTAAATTTTCATAGTATGTTTAATTTTCTTATTTAGTATAACGTGAAATTGTTTTAATTTTATGCGAGTTGTTAAGTTTGTTGCGTGAGTCTTTTGATTTAAAGAACTCGTTTCTATTATTTCTAAATACCTTTATGCAAGTTAATTAATTTCATTTCAAACATAAAACATATTTCTACTTAATCTTTAGCTCCATTGCAAAAGCATTCAATAGCTTTGCACAGTCAAAGCGTGTCTTTTCTGCTCGCCAACTTGCGTAATTTGCAACTTTTTCGCATTAAACCGCTTTCTACGCTTAACTCATTAAGCGATTACAATTTTAATCCTGCGAAATATGCAAATAATTTCATTAAATAATTTGTTCGTCGCAATTGTGGTAAAAGAGTGTTTTGATTTATTCATTTATTTATTTCATTTTAATAATACTAAAACGCTTAATGCGCAGAGCGTCGAGCGCCGAGCGCAGCGTACAAAACAAACGAGTTTGCATGCGGTCGTTATCTATGCGAGCTAATTAAAAATGCGTGTTAATTGCGTTGAGAAATGCAGTCAAGTCTTTTGTAAAGCGCACAACTACACATACGTATGTGCACATACATGCACATTTACGTACACACACAATGACACACAGATAGGCAATAAATTAGCGTGCTGAGCAATTAGAAATTCAATTGTTGTGCGTTGGTTTTGTGTGTGTTTCTTTTTTCTTTCAGTTTTTTTTTCTAAGTTATCGATTGTTTTTTTAATTAGAGTAATCGATAACGCGCCAGGCAAGCAGGTCAAGGTTAAACGTTTAGGTTTATGTTTGTTAAGTATTTATTCGGAAGTTGTTGTTTGTGCGTGCGTGCGAGCGAGCGCGGATTAACGACAGATTAAAGCACTCAAGCTGACTTTGCTGCTGCTCGCTAAGGTTGCCAGCGGAAAACATTTTAAATCGGATTAATTGTGCAACAACAGTTTTTGATTTCTGTAATTGTGCTTCTTTTAAGCTGACAAAGTAGTGTTGTGGAAGGAGTTCTTATTAGGAAAAAGCACACAGCAGAGAAGACACTTCCTACTGGTCATCTCGACGACATCGCTTAGGTCATAAGACTCATGGCGTTAAGGTAAATAAATATGTTTAAATGATAAAGCTTCAATTGAGCTTCTAGTGAATTATAGAGTAAGCAGCTTCATTAAGAAATATATATAAAATAAAACTATTTTTAGAACTTAAAATTGTTTGTTTGGATGGAAGTGCTTCTTTTTGTGTAAGCTGTTATTATATGGATGCCAGAGCTTTAATTGAGCTTCCAGGGAAGTATTGTCAAAACAAATTTCCATTAGGAAATATATATTTAAATATTTTAAAACGTCAAATAGATTTGTTTTTTATTGAAAATTCACTTTGAATGCTAGTGCTTCCATTAAGCTTCCAAAAACATATTTTGTAAGCAATTCAAAAAGTCATTCTAAGAAAACTTTGCAAAACTTTAAAAAAGTCTGAAATTTTTTTTTTAAATTGAACAACAATTTTTTTAATAAGCTCCAGGTGCTTCATTTCGCCTTTTTAAAAGTTCTGTGTAAGCAATTTTTGTAAATTAAACAAAATTAGTTTAAAAACGTATTTTGAAAAAAAAGTATTGTTTGTTAATATTTACTTAAAGCGTACAAAATTTCTTCGACAACAAACAATTTCAATAAAACGACATGCACATTAAAAACAACATCAACGACAACAAAAACAACTAAAAAGTTGAAGCTTAACCACTTAACAGCAATGACCGTTATAATTGCTCGTTTAACAGTGAACAAGAAGAAGCGAAAAGCTGGAGAAAAAAACAACAACAAAACAGAAAAGATACGCCACAAATGCAGCTGATCGAAAAGCGCCTGAGATTCCGCTCATGGTAAGCGTATAAGGTAAATGCCAACAATACAACAATGCATACGCTGAGTACAATATTTAAACAACAAAAATGAAACTGTTAAAATCGGCAGCAAAAAAAGATGAAAAATGTAAAAAAAAAATAATGAAATTTAAAAGAAGAAAATATGAACAAAAGCAAAAAAAAAAAACCCAACCGAAGACTGCAACCGTTGCTGCTGCTGCTGCTGCAAAATGTGGTTTGCCTTGTCGCTGCAGGGTTTTGGTGTTGCTTTTGCTGCTGTTGTTAGCTAGTGTAGTTGTTGTTGAGTTGCGTTGCTTTGCTGATACCCAACACGCCTTAATAATTCAGTTAACTTCATTCAGCGTCGGTCACTACTTTTTTATTTTTATTAATTTTGTATGCCAATCTTTTTCTTATGTTAATCTGTGCGTTTTGTTGTCGTTGTCGTTGTTGTTGTTAATTCTTAAACTGACAATGAGTCTGTTGGATTAGTTGCTGCAGCTTTTGTTGCTGTTGTTTGTTGCTTTAAAAGTTGTATGAAATTTTGTACATTTTCTTGTCTCCGATTTGATTTACTTCGATTGAAGTTTTAAAGCGTTTGTGTGGCTCTTGTATGACTGCCAGGCACACGGGTCAACCAAAGCGTCTATCAAACGTTTAAAATTACAAGAAAATCTTTAAGCAAGCGTTAACGAAACAAAAGTGAGTAATTTAATAAATGATTGTTTTACAAAATGAACAAATCGATTTCATTACAGAAAATATTGCGATATTCTTAACGACCAAGTAGCTAAGCTTGTAATGATGCTATAAAAATTGATTTCGCTGAAATTAGGCATTAAATTTAGTTAAACAAAAAACTAATTGCCATACTTAAACTTTAGATTTGCTTACGAGAAGCTCGTGGCCCAAGACGTTTGTATGATGTAATATTTCATTAGAAATAATTCACTGAATTCATTGGTTCAAAAATATGTAAGTTAAACTATATGAAGTGCAAGCTTTTAATTCCAGGCGTTGCCGGGTTTAGTTTTGAATATAAATATGTAAGATAAGTTAGAGGAACTTCCCGGTACTCTCCGTTGTAGCTATACTGAGTTACGGCGGTGGGCGTTAAATTGTTCCAACTACGCCTACTTTTGGTGAAATTGTCAATGTAAGTAATCGAATATTTTCACTTAATTAAATAAATTGTAATAAGTGGGCGTGGCAGATTTCGTATACCCTGTAAGCGTAATAAGTGGGCGTGGAAGATTTCGTGTACCCTGTGACTCTTTCCGGAGCATCCCTGTATATGTTTTATATATATAACGCATCAAGTTCCTGAGCTATGATATCGTAAGTAAACTTGATCTTATCCTTTTTTGAAAGTGGGCGATCACGCCCATATCTGGTAAAATTTTCGACAATGTCCATACAAATTTCAGATTTTTATGAGCAATATTAGTAAAATAATAAAATATCTTTATTTAATTTCACAAATTGTGGGCGTATTTGCAGGGCGTGGGGAAGATGTTTTTTTAGCTTTTATTTTTTATCACACATTTTACGATAATTTCCTCCAAAAGTAACTCCAGAAGTTCCTTTCGTTTATTTATTTTAAGTGCACACTCAAGAGACAATTTTTCGAAGCGTTGCTCGCTAAAGTCTTTTGTTTGCAGTGCAGCTTATTTGGCATAACATGGTAATTCGGTTATGGCAAACATTAAACAATGATTAATTTGGAGCTTTTCGTTCAAATTGATTTAGCGTTTGCAATTGTTTTTGTAATTAATTAAGTTGCAGCCAAATTATGTGGCTAAGCTCAAAGCGTGGCTAATGCGCATACAATGTCGTTTTTTTTTTTGGTTGGTTGTTGTTGCTTTTGCTTTTGTGGCTGTTGTTTTGTTTTGTACTGTCAACGATTAATTGAGTTTTAACAACAATTTTGATATGAAAATAATGCAAACAAAAACAAAAACAAAATCTAAGCGACCCTGTAACAATTTTGCGAAATGCTGCTGCAAAGATTTTTTTTAATTGCAGACGACGTTTTGGGCGATGCAAAAAAAAATACAAATACAAAATGAATTGAGCTTAAAAACGGAAATGCGCGTTTTCAGCAACAAAAACAACAACAAAATAAATCTGAAACAACAACAACAACAACATCTAATGTCCAATGTTCAAAACAATCGCAAACCATGAATTAAGTAATGGAGCCGCGTGTAAGACAGTGAGATAGACAGACGGACAGACAGATAGATAGATAGATAGATAGATAGATAGATAGATAGATAGATAGATAGATAGATAGACAAACAGACAGACAGACAGACAGACAGACAGACAGACAGACAGACACGACGGTCAAAAATCTAAAAAGCTAAAAAAAACTGCGCGCAATTATCGCAGACGTGGCTAAGTCGGAAAAATCGACAACAAAATCGACAGAATTTCAGCCTAAACTGGAGGCAACAAACAATTGTAACAATTTTTTTGTTGTTGCTCTCTTTTAGTCAAATTGGCCTAAAGTCGTGGCAAGTACAATAAAAAAAAACAGAATACAAAATTAAACAACAAATAAAAAAGCAAAATTGAAAAGCGATTGAAGCCACTGGAATTGTTGGTATGGCTATATGTGCTTTGTTGTTTTTGTTTGTGCTAGCCAAAACCAAAAATGACGTCCGAACGTCTGCAGACGTTTAAAGCCGCCGCAGCAGCAGACCGCGAGACAACCAAAACGAAAATACAACGAAAAAAAAGTGAAGAAAATTAAGCCAAAAATGTTTACACTAAAAAAATCACGCTTTAATTTGTTGTTAACATTTTCTAATGTTAAAAAGTTCAGATTTTACGAGTTTTTTTTTCTTTTGATTTAAGTCTGGTCAAAAGTAAATTGAAAAAAAATTGTGCGTGAAATATGTGTGAAGTAATTTCTGAGTGTAAGTAATTTCAGGTGAACAATCGCACGAACCTAACCAATACAAAGAAGCAAAAGAAACAGCAAAAGCGAACGGACGCATGCGCAGACAAAATATTAGCAAAGCGTCGACAATAACGGATGATAAGGGGAAAAGGAAGGTGTGTGTGTGTGTGGTATGGTATGATTGGGCGATGATGACGACGACGAAGACGGACATTCGTGCGGACACTCACACGAAAAATTTTACTTTCATTTGAAACGTGATTTCGAATGCGAGACACAAGACAAAACCAAAAAAAAAACAGAAAAAGAAAACAAAGCAAACAAAAGACTAAAACAACGAACTGCAACTGGCCACAGACAACAACACCGGCGGCGGCAGCAGTGGCCAAAAACATCGCTCAAAAGCGAATGTTGGTTGCAAGCAGCCGAAGGAGAAGAAGAAAAAGAAGAAAATGATGCCAAACGAAGAAAATAAATTAACAAGCAGAGCGAAAAAAAAGTAAAAACGTGAAGAAAAAAGCGCATTAAAACGAAGAGTAAAACCCGAGAAAAGCTTTTGCAGTTGCTGTTCGAATTTGTTGTTATCGTTGTTGTTGTTGCCTTTTTAAACTGTTGCTGCTGCTGCTGACTCTTTAGCGCATGTTGCGCGTATTTTAAGTCAATTGTGAATGTTGTAAATGTCACTCATTTGTCGCAATTTGAGTGACAATTGAGTACTTTTTTCTCTTTGTTGCTGTTTAAATCGAAATCTGGAGCAGTCCGACAGCGCTTTTATTAAGAGTTGACTTTTTTTTCTTCGTCTTCTCTCTCTTTTTTTATGTTAAGTTTTATTATCTTATTTTTCAGCTAATATATCGAAATGGTTTTGCTTGTGTGTGGCTTCTTTTAATTTCTTCGTTTCTTATTTTCTCATTTATAATTATCGCTTTTGCTTTTTAATTATGTCACTTGGCGATGACGTTGCAACAACAACAACAGCAACAAAAGTGTGATTTCGTAATTTTTTAATGAGCAAAAGAAAAATATGAAAAATTATTTGGCAGCGACAATTTGGATGGGAGGAATTTCAGTTGTGTGTGTGCAAAAAAATAAAAGACTTAAGCAAGGAACTCATCTGTGAAAGGGAATATTATAAAAAAAAACATAAAACTTCTTTGAACAAAATTGTTTGAAATTTTTTAAACTTACATATTTCATTTAGTTTTGTCTGGGAAAATTAATCTTAAAATGTATTTATATCTTTTATGAATAATAGAAGGCTCAAAAAATGCTTTAAGAAGTGTTTCTCCTGAGTCCATCATTTTATTTATTTACAGGGTGTCGCGGTGAAGATGATTTCTTGGCCAACAAATGACTGAGGTGAAATTGCTCTACCGTCCCAATACTCCGGGTAATCTCCTTAAATATGCGAACAAATGTAAAATTTAGTTGGTTGCACTTATTGGCTTCAACTAGTGAGCCACTTGAGCTATATAAATTCAATTAAATTATTTTGGAAACAGAATTTATTAACTGTATAGATAATTAGGATTTATTCTTTTTTTAAATGCACTTTATTTAATTTTGTATATTTGGAATTGGGAAAAAGCCCAAGAGCATATCAGATCAACTCTAACTGTACTAGTTACGAGAATAGCTTTATAAAGCCAAATCCCGAAGCTTTACAAAATTCATTTGTATTAATATTCTTAAGATATTTTAATATAAATCAAAAATATGTAGGAATAGAAATACCATTGGAGATCGCTTGACCAATTGGCTAGAACAAAAACAAAGAACGAAATAGTAATTGAGTGCAATTCGATCATTGAGTGAAATGCATACATTTTCATACATTAGTGCATTGGTGACGAAAATGTGTCACAAGGAATCGATCATTCGCAAACCAAATTGAACTTTGCTGGTTCACCAAAAGTGTACGCTGCACTATAACATTTGGCTTTGTAGGTACACTACAACTGACATTAATAAAAAATAATTGATGGAATTTTATAGGAACGGAAAAGCTCTTTGAGAGCTATTATCTCGAAAAAAGTGTTTTTATTTGTTTGTGAATGTTTGGATAGCTTTATCCTAAACATATTTAGCTTCTAAACAATAATAACCGCCTCTTTTTGTTCCTCCGAGTTGGCAAGCGATAAGAGTTTTCTCAAGTGGTTTTCCATAACTTTATAAATACGATTTTCTTATTGTTATCCCGATAAAAGTTTTTGGATAATAATACGAAAGGAATCCGACGACCTCTGGAGCGTTTCAGATCTTACTTTGGTCAAATCTGTCTTGTTGTAGCCAATAGTCTACATGTAGCAATTGACATACACATATCTCGTTTATCAGGCATAATCTCGCTAGAAGTAGTCAGAATAAGATACTAAAATATAATATAACAAAACCTTCTTTTCTATTTATAATTTCAATTTAATTTTACTTTCTGAAGCTATCAACGTAAATCAACTGTTAAAAATAAACAGTGTATTATAATATTGACTTATCTTATTTTAAAAAACAAACAAAAAATGCAAGCAAACAATTTAATTTTTATTTTTTTGCTAAAATGCCGCAAATACCTTTGGACAATTTTATTTAGGGCCACTGCAGCAACTGTCGGACAACTGCCAAGCAGCAATAACTTCCTGTCAAGCAATTTGCAACATTTGCGACATCTAGCTGGCAGCGTAGCGTTGCACTCTGTCCACTCAGACTCACTGGTCAAGCGCAGTTAGCAAAGCATTTTCGTCTACTGTGTGCGAGATTGTTCAAATCGCGTTTGTCCGTCGAATGACGGATATTGCGAAATGCAGTTGTCGTTCGCAATGTTGTTTTCTGATTGTTATTGTTGTTGTTTTTATTGTTGTAGCTGGTTATTCTTGCAAATTGCCAGCTAAAGTGTATTTGTTATTTTTTTTATTTTTCATGAAATAAAATTGTTTGCAAAATTGCAGCAACTGTGATTACTCATACGCCGCGACGTACTTTTGAACTGAAACTGTCGACAGAGCAGAGCGGGCAGCGCAAGGCGGGTTTGAAAATTGTGACAATTGCGTCACACTTGGTTTGACATTCTTTGGCGCAGCCTTAATTTTTTCTTAGAGTGCGAAATTTTTGTGCTTTCAAGCTGACGCTGACGCAATTAGTCCGGTCGAGCGGGACGCGGTCAAAGTCAAGTCGCGCAAACGCATTCGAAAGAGACAAAAGAAATCGTTCAGACGCGCCAAAATAAAAAAAAAAACGAAACGAATAAATGGGAAAATCAACAACGACCTTGTTGGCAACAAACTTTAGTCAACAACGCCAACAACAGAAACTATTATTTTAAATGTTGTAAAAATTAGCAACTAGTTTTAGTCACATTAAAAAAATAATAAACTTTTTTGTTGAGTTGTGTCACCAAGCGCTGAAAAATTCAAGAAAAACCAAAAAAAAAAGGTTCAGGGTTCATTTCCAAAATCGTGTAATCTGTTGTTGTTTTTGTATTTTTTTCTAATTTTTTAATTTTACTACAATTACAATTTGGGGCGAAAAACTTGTGCAAAAACGCGTTTGCTTGTTCGTTGAGTTTTTGTGCTGGCGGTTACGCCTGAAATAACATTTTTATTATAGTTGTTGTTGTTGTTGTTTTTGTACTCTTGTTGCAGCACAGTTTTTTTTTTGCCGCTGGCGATTTAAGGTCGCTCGTGCTACGATTTGTCGTTGCTGTCGTTGTTGTATTTTGTAACTGTGTGACATGATTCTTGCAATTATCGTGTTAAGCGCTGCTGCCACCGCTGCCCCCAGTTCATAAGTCCGTCTATATCATCCGTCCGTCCATCCGTACGTATGTCCGTCCGTCGTCGTGGCCCTTCAAATCTTAGCCAAGCGTAAAATTGTAAAATTATGCCGAACAGCTTCTTGAACTGTTTCAGCGTGCGGCGCTTTGTCTCGCTGTTGTTGTATTAAGACGCTATTGTCTCGTTTTTTTTTCGTTTATTATTGCTTAGCAATGAGTCAACGTTTTTATATTTTGCAAAAAAAAATAACAACAACGAAAATGTGTTTGTTAACATTAGAAAATCAAATTTTAATTTTAATTGAGTTAAGTATTTGTGATTCGCAGTTTAAACTGGTTGGAGCGGTTAACTTGTTTGTAAGTTCGTTACTAAAGTCTTTTGTTCTGATACAATTTCGCCAAAACAATCGATACACAGTTTGAGCGGTATTTGAGCTTGAGCAGCTGTAAAGGAATTTTAATTAGATTCTAAAGCAGTGGCGGATCTGCAGGGGAGAAGTCTAGATTTATGTCGCCCATATGTAAAGCTATCAGAATCTTTTACTTTGCTTTAAATCGACACAATTGCTAAATAAATTGCGATACATATATATGACAGATTTTCACAGATTTTCACCCGCCTCTGTTCTGTGTATATGTAGTGCTATATGCCCGGATATTAACGAAAGTCATTGAACTTTATAAACGTGGCTATAATTGAATAACAAAAGGCAACTTACATATAAAAAATATGTTATAAACTTCTTCGATGATGGCAGTTTCGTATTATTAATAATATTTATTGAAAATGATTGAAATTTACAAGTAGACATTCAAAAGCTGTAGAAAAAGATGAAAATAATAAGATTGCAAACTGATTTTAAATTTTATGCTAATTTCTTAGAGGAAATTTTTTAATTTTGCTTCAATCGACACATTTGTAAATATTCTAAAGCCATTAAAATTTTATGAAAATACTTCCTATTTGTAAAGCGTTTGATGATTAAGTTGTTGTTTAAGAACGATCATAAAGGCTTTTTTATTATTCGTTCATGTTGTTATAATATTTTAAAGATTAACTGTAGGGGGGTACTTTTTGATTAGTTTAATACAATTTGTAATTATTTTGCTGATTAATCCTCTTATTCACAAACGAATTTTAGTTAGAACAAAAGTTTGTATACGTGAAATATCTTCCAAGGCACTGGGTCTGAAATGTTCTTTTATAAATTGGAAAAGTGAAGAAAGAGAAGAATTTTCTTTTCCTATTTACCAAACAAATATTGAACACTGTACTTTCAAAATAATTTGGAGTGCAAAAACAAACAAAAACTTCGTTTATGAGCAATCGGGTTAGTCTTTTAATTTAAAACAACAATTGAACTGCGGATTTAAAATTACTTTAGCTTCAGATTTAACCTACTGAGCTTAAAAGGTATTCTTAAACAAAAGACTTAAGCGAAAAACTATTTAAATAAATTAAGGCAAACAATTTGAATATATTTTCTTTTAATAATTTACTATACAGTAAGTAGGTTAGGTTAGGTTACGCTGACTGATCTAACAAGAAAAAGAGATCACACACAGACCTAAAGCGGTCCTTAGTGTTACCAAGATTGCATAGAGGTAATCAAAGTTCAAGAGTGATTAGCGATAAACTGCTAAGCGAGTTTGAGCAATTAAGCTGTCTTTTGAATGGAAATGTCCTTCAAAGATGGAAAGTAGCTTAACCCAAAGTAGTTCAGTCTAGATCCATTGAAAGCTGGGCAATGACAAAGAAGGTGTTCTAGGGTCCTCCTAGCGTTATCTTCACACACGAATCGTATAAAGTAAGTAAATTATTAATAGAAATATTATTTAAATTAAAATCAAGTTGAATTCGAAATTTTCTTCAATTGTTAAAAAAAATCGTTTGAATTACCCTACAACTAACCACATTAAAGTTACTTTTTTCTACTTATATACGAGTATATATAAATAAAAACTGTTTGCTTGTGTATTTGAAAAACGTCACACCGAAAGGTTTTTCCCTCTAACCTCGCCGCAAGCACCAGCGCCCCAGCGGAACGACGAACGACCGCGCGTCGCAGTCACTTCAATTCACTTGAAGTAATTACAATGCAAGAACTTTTTACGTTTGACCTTGGCCATATTTTTTTTCTTGTTGTTATTGTCTTTTTGTTGTAGTTGTTGTTGTTGTTGGTATGGTTATTGTTTAATTTAGTTGTGCTGGCTGGCTGTGTGGTTAAAAAAAACAACAACAAAAAAACGTTTTCGCTTGCGTTTGTTTTTTAAATGAGTATTATTAGTGCGCATGTGTGTTTGTATGAGTGTATGTACACACATAGACAAGTGCATTTATTTTAAACAAAGTATCAGTCAAATACAATTTAAATAGTAAAAAAACAACAACAAAATGAAAATAAAAGATACTACTGTGAAAAGACAATCGGTCGCTTAATGAAGAGCGAGAGCTGTGTGCGTGTGCGTGTATGTGTGTGTGTGTTTGTAATGTGCGTGTATAGCACAGCATGTGCCAATGTTGAAGTTTATTAATAAGAAAATAATATTGTTGTTGTTGTTGTTGCTGTTGTTTCTCTATGAATTTTTGCCTAATGCGCGCACACAAATTTTGTTTTTATTTTGTATTTTGTATATTTCTGCTTAGGCCTCACATTGTTATTGTTACTATTGATTTGCCTTAAAAGTGTTGTTGTTGGCGTTGTTGTTGTTGCCGTGAATTAATCTGGCAATTGTCTTTGCAGTCTTTCAATGTCCATTGTCAGTTAATTATAATTTAACGCTAAGCATACAAGTTCAATTTAAATGCCTATTGCGCTAATGGTATTATTATTAAGCAAAAGTATACTTACATCTGGCAACGCTGTGCATGTTGTGACAATTGACACAATTGTCAATATGAGTCCAATTAAGTGTGACATTGTATTTGTTGTATTGTTGTTGGTTTTGTTGTTATTTGTTTAGTTTAATGGTCGGTATACTGCAATGAGAAAAAAAAGTAAATAATTAAATAAATGGATTTAGAGTCTTTCAACTATAACAAATGAACTTTTAATAATTTATATAACTATCTCGACTTATGCTACTTTAGCGCAAATCTTTAATTTACATATTAAATTAATTTCCAAATAAGTTTTATTTATTTTAATATTCAAATTGAACATTTTCCATTCTTCTTCCATTTACGAGCTAACGCTCCCTCGACTGGTTTGTCGCTTGGCTCGTCTTTTGTTTGAAATAACTTTAGTTTATAGTATGTTAATAGTGTACAAACTTCATTAGTTTATATCTGACCGAAGCGTTTGAATAAGTTTATTGCTTAAGTCTTTTGTTTCGAACACAAAAAACACATTAAATCGATTTATGGCAATGTGGTGTAACTTCGTATCTCACAAGTTACCTACAAAGTAATTTCTTAATTGAAAAAAAGCAAATAAAGTTTATTGCTTAAGTCTTTTGTTTTGAATCAGCTGTCGAAATCAATATGCACAAATGCAGCAAAGTGCTGGGACAATAAATGAACAGAGCCAAACAATTTTAGATAGGAACTTGTTGCAATGAGAGAGACACAATCCAAAAAGATGGTAAAATGAAATAATAATAGTTAAAATATCAAACATTTTAATATTGCACAAATTAACTTAAGTCAATTTAAATTTAAAAATTATTAGTACAATTAAAAAATTAGAAAGTAATTTCTAAAAACTAACAATGTGGAAATAAAATGGTCAATTATTATTGTAATAGCTTTAGTCATTGCTTCAGACAAATTGTGTTTAAAATCTTAGTTTTTCTTTCTTTTTTCGAGAGCGTTTTTATAGCTTCTTTCTTTCTCTTCAATCGAGTGTATGCATTGCCTGATAACAATAGCTTCCTAGCTTAAACAATTGGATGTTTCTTAAGTCTCTTACGATAGACTATAGCATAAAATTCGACCTCTTGAGTCACAAGCGACCTTTTTAAGTTCTTGTGGACATCAACATTTTACATATACCCGGGAGAATTGACATTTATTCGTGAACATTTTCGACTGTTTTGTAGTTTTTCCACATTAGAGGGAAACTCGATTTGGTTTGGTTTAACCGCTGCCAGAGGGAGACACAATTCTGGCTCAATTAGAACTATAGTGTAATTGTGGTACACCACTTGTGGAACCACGGTTTAATCAACAAATTTTGATTTATTTATAAAACTGCTAATGCCATTTATTTTAATTTTTGCGAGCTCGTTAAGGTCAACCATTGCGAATTCTAATAATGTAATATGTATGTCGTAAAGTACCAGACACGGGCCTTTTCATAAGAAATGCGATAACCCACAATCAGATTCCAAAGGTCCATATTGGTTTTATTATGGCCTGGTAGATGAGAACTATATAATCCAATTTAAACTTAGATTGACGATTTAGAAGCCAGGAAAATGTCCATACATTCACAATATTGAATATATATATTTTTTATATATAGCATATTCATATATTTATATAAGAACTACTACAGAAATGTGGAACATTTAAAAGTCAGTCACAGCGCATAAGAAGCCTCCTGGCTACTGCATTTGTTTAGTTTTTTTAATTGCCATCTTTGCCAAGTATTTAAGCCATTTCTCGAAAATCGACACGAGACTTTATGCAATCGACAATTAAAGCTGCTGCTTTTTAACTTGTCAAATGTTTTGCACCAACAGCAACAACAACAAAAGCAGCACGAAAGCAAAATTATGCCGCTTCATGTAATTTTGTGCAACTTTTCAAAAGTAGAAGACACAAACATAAAAGACCAAAAAACGATAAACTTAAACGAACAATAAAAGCGCTGCCAGTAATTTTTAGCTACAAATGTGCTGCAACAATTACGAAACACATGCGAAAAACAACAACAACAACAAAAACAAAAACGATTTTTCAAATACATTTTAAACAAAATCATCGACGGCGGCAGCAGCAGCAGCAATCATTGCAGTCGGCTGCATTTCTAACAGTGCAATTGCATGTCTGAGCGGCATTAAAAAAATACAAAAACAATAAAAATATTATTATTTTTGGTTTATTATTTTGTAGTCTGCCACAAGAAGGAGAAGCTTAAAAATTACTAGCACATGCACATGCACATGTATGTGTGTGTGTGTCTACGTGTGTGCCTGTGCCTGTGCCTGTGATGCCATTCACTCTTCCGATTCCGTATTCGAAGCGTATCGAGCGCGTAATTGAAAGTGAAATTTCAATCGCTAAGAGTGTAGAATTTATTGTAGCCACTTTTTAACGTTGGTTGACTGAAATATACACGCGCAGGCACACGCTCAGGCGCACGCGCACACGTTCAGCGTTTAACCAAAATGGTTACATTTCGTCTGACTGCGATAGAAATTCACTTTAAGTGGGCGTGTTCCAATGAAATTGGGTTAAAATGTGAAAAGCTATTTTTTCGTCTGTTTTCAAAGGCGTTTAAATGTCTTTATTGAAGAAAAATCGTTACAACAACGACAACAAAACAGTGCAGAAAATAATACGTTGTTGTTGTTGTTGTTTACGCCTAATTTCGACGTACAATAATAACGGCAATTACTAATTTTCAATTTCAAAAAAAAAGGTAAAACATTTTTTTTCTCCCTGTACGTTTGTCTGTGTGTGTGCTTGTGTGTGTGTGCTTGCGAAGGAAATGCAATTTTTTTTTGAGTTTATTGTTAGTTGTTTTCAAATTACTGTTTTTTACAGTCGGCGATAATTTTCTTCTTCTTTGCCGCCTTTAATTTTTTTTGTTTGAACCTATGCAAAATTGATCGCAATCAATCAGGCTCCTCGTATGTAGTCGATCGCTCGCGTTGCCAATTTGTAAGGGGCGTGTGCCGATCACAGCACTTTCTTTTGTGTAATTTTAAACTGCCTCAATTTAATATTTAGTGTTGGTCTTATTGCCACAATTTACAATTCGTTTTTACTAAAAACGTCTTTTTACAAGGTTGACGATTTAAAGACTCCAATGAAAATCTTTTTTTTTTGTAGTAAAACAAAAACTGTAAAATCTGTTTTTTGCAGTTTTAAATAATAGAGTGCAGCCAGGAGATTTAAATCCAAAAAGCAAACCATAATTTAAAAGTAAAGTTAGAAAAAAAAGTAGTTTCTCAATGAGAAGAAATCCATTTCAAAAATTTTGAATGGATTCTGCTTAGAGTTTAGAGTTCAGTGTGGGCTGGTATGGGCCTATAGCACTCAGTCCTCATGGATTATTGTGCTGTATCCAGGAGAGTGTCGGATTAAGAAAGTAGATATATATGTAGGAATAATTTATTTGGATGGAAAAATTAGAAGATACGTTCATACGCTATTTTTCCAACTTCTTTGTTTCACGAATGTATTTCAGAAGATTTGGAATAGGCGGAATATGAGTATTATTTATACTCAACAAATCACCGGTTAGTATTCACAGTCTCACTCTTGCAAAATGTTGGATTCTGTAGTAGTTTATTAGGAGAAAACCACAAACTCCCGAAGGGGGGCGAAGGATCAATGCTGGCGCCATCCTGATTTGTTAAGGAATTTTAATATGTCAAATAGTGGAAAGTTATAGAGATCTTCCATGAAAAATATTTTAAAATTTGACAGCGTACTTTAAGAATTAAAATATGCACTTAATTGAGAAGTTTTATATTCAAAATAACTTAAAGTGTCCAAAGGTAACATATATCTGATATACATATGTACATTTTCAATCAAAAGACTTTGGCAACAAACTTCTTTACGACTCCTGAAACATTTCGCAAAATGGTTGCTCAAAATTTACATTACACCGAGAAACACGCAAAAAAAGATTCTCGACTGCCATTATTTACAACTGTCAATTACGCCACACGCTTAATGACGAACCATGATTGCCAACGCAACGCAACGCAACGTAAAAAATTTACGCAACACTTGCGCAAAACTCAGACTTTGCGTAGTGATTACACGGTTGGACAATTGGTGACGCTGTCGTGGTCCGCAGTTCTTTTACAGCTACTTCCACTTGTTTGTTTTTTTCTTCCTCCAACTTTATAGCGGATGTTAGCCAAATATATATACAAAAAACAAGAAGAAGAAGAAGAAGTAGCGTGGAAAAAGCTGAAGTAATGTCGCAACAAACGTCAGCGCTGCTGTTAATGGTCGCTAATGATACGCAGCAGCAGCAACAGCGGCGGCGGTGACTAACGGATTAAATACCAAATGCCGCCCTGAAGATGTGCAACGATGCATAGCAAAAATCATTTTACAAAAAAGAAAAAAAGAAGCAGATTTGCAAGTTTAAAAAAGTTTGTTTTAAGAAGATATTATAGAAAAAATCGCCCCGCCCCGCTCTGCCTGCACGCGTTGACGAAATTTGTTTCTTGTGGTCATAAATTTAAACTATTTGACAATTGCGTTGATGGGTGCGTGGTTTTTTTTTCTTTCTTGCAATACGTTGGCAACGTTTTGTCAAAGGAAACAGCATTAGAAAAAGCAAATACAAAATTAAACAATTTAGCAATTTAGCTGGCGACAGTGACGGATGACAAGACGCAAAATTTATGCAATTTCCATGGAGATTTTTTGTTGTTTGTGTATTTTATAATTAAATTGAAATAATTTATGCACACAGCATTACAAAAACTTTTTTAAATGTATTTGATTGCACTTGATTTCACATAAAAATCGTGGCACTTCAATGTTTCATTGTTCAAGTTTTAACAAAATTAATGAACAAGTTTAGCGACAAACATATTAAGGTCTTTAAATTTTGTTTGCAACAATTATATTCTTTATAAACAATAACCATTTCTAATAAAAATGCTTCTAAATCATATTTTCCAATCAAAAGACTTTAAAAGAACACTTTTAATAACAAAGGGATTATTTAATAGAAATTGTTGACTAGAAAAGTTCGTTACTTAAATCTTTTGATTAGAAGGATAAAAGAGAACACAAATTTTCACTTAAAATACATTTAAAATTATCTAATTACTCCATATATATCTACTTCCTTATACCGACACTCTCCTCGGCACAGGACTGAGTGCTATGGTCCCATACTAGCGCACACTCAACTTTTACTCTTAGTTGATTACTCACTTGATATACAATATTATTCTCGTAAAGGTCTCATTTAACTGTTAAAAATACAATTCGCATCATAAATAAAATTACTAAAAAGACGTTCGTTTATATTTTGAGTAACGAATTCTGCATTTACTGTTTTTAAAGAGTTATCACCTCAATTATCTTATAAACCAAATTATCTTATAAAGTAAATTTTAATAAAACATGTTTTCTGTTCCCAGTTCTCAATCAAAAGACTAGAGAAGCAGTATTTTTTAAGCAATATAATTTACCTAGTTTACTAAAACACGTTCGTTGCTTAAATCTTTTGATTAGAAAAATAAAATAAATGAAATTATTTATTTATTAAATCAAAATGGACAAACATCGACTTAAGATTGTTTAAATGTTAACCAACAATTACGATTGAAACACTTTTAAAACCTCTTGTTCAATTTAAATTTAAGGTTGGAATATTTTTATATCAAAAATGCATTTTTCAATTTAGTTTGAAACGTTTTAAAAATACACGAACTTTTGTTTTAATTCGATTGATTCAAAATAAGCTCGAAACAATTTTTAAATACATTGAGCATGGGCGAATATTTTAAATAAGATTGTTTGTAGTTGCTATAACAATTTTCAACACTTTAATAATTGTTTTAAGGTGAATATTTTCATGGTGTAATAAATATAAGGTGGGATAGTTAGAAAAATGTCTCTCTCCACCTCGATATTGTTTCTCTCTTTGAAAGTAAATTTGTGTGTAGTTGACAAGGTTTCTATGAAATTATTAAGTAAATAATACAACAACATTTTTTGTTGTTAAAAATAAAAATAATAAAATTTCAAAATAAGGCAGAAATCGAGGTGATTTCGATCAATTTGCGTTCTCATTTCTACCTTCCTAACCTTATTAATCAACTATGGATACTTTTAATTTGAGGTTGCTTTTTTCTGGGTGTAAATATTAGTTATAGCCTTATTCTTCATTTAAAAAATCTCATTACAAGGAAAAAGAAAAGTGCACCTTCTCTTCTTTTTTTCCTATTAACAAAATAAATTGTCAACATTTTCTTCTTTTTTGACTTAAAATCGTTTTCACGTTTGTTTAAAATATTTCTAAATGCAAATTTGAACTGTTGACAACAAGCAAACCTAATAGAAAAAAGCCGAACTGCTAAAGGTGACAGTGCGGCCAATGCAAACACATACAAAAACAACAACAACAACAATAACAGCGTTGAAAGCACATGTGCAGCAATCGCAAAATTGCATAACTTCAGTTAAAACAAAACAAATAAAAGTGCGAACTACTGCAACTAGAAAATCGTTAAAAACAACAACAGCAACAACAACAACAAATGGTAGTTGTTGTAGGAGCAAATGACGAAAAATGCTAAAATTCGCAAACAAAATTTAAAACCAATAAAAGTGAAATGAAACAAGAAAGAAAAGAAAAGAAAAAGAAAATAGCCGATGAAGCAACGCAACGAATTACAACCAACAAATAACATAAAAAAAAGTTTTTTTTTTCAGTTTTGTTTGATTGCACCAATGGCATACTGAGAGGCGAAAAAACTTCGAAAAAACCATACATACAATAACAACAATAACAACAAATAAAAAAAGTTAAAGAAATGTGTTAACTGAAAGAAAGCCTTCCGCACAATTATGTCGATGTCGACACTTGCGCTTTCAGCTGTCAACGTTGCTGTCGACTCTTTATTGCTATTTTAAAGCGTTTTCGCTTTTTTCTCGCGTTTTTTGAATTTTTCATGCGAATTGCTTAAAAATTGCAATTTTGACCATATTTTTTGTTGAACGTTACGCGTCGCATTGAAAGAAATGCTGACGTTCGCGCGCACAAGTAAGCGTTCGCTTTAAACACTTTAATTGACATTGACAGTTGTTGACTGTCTGTTTTTTTTCTTCTTTTTGTTGTTGTTGTTATTATTATGGATTGTGTTGCTGCTGCTGTTGCTGATGTCATGGAAATCGCGTTTGACACCTGCTGCTGGGTAAACCCCGCTTCCGACCCCGACGGTGCTGAACTTAAAAAGTTGTATAGTAAACAAAAAGAAATGCTATCGCCAGCGTTTTTATCTTTTTTTTCTGACACTTTTCATACGAAGCGCAACTGTGGCATAACCTTTGCAAATTGTGCCAACTCAGCAAAGTCAAATATGTAATTATATTATTTATTTATTTTATGTATTTATATTGAAGTATTTTACTTATGTATATTAAAAAAAAGTAATAATAATTTAGAAAAAGAAGAACGATAAAAAATATTATTACTTTTTATGTTGTTGTTTTTGTTATTTTTAATCGCACATATGCGGAAACCTTGATCTCTAATGTAGAAAAATCCAATAGTAAAACATAACTCAAAGTCTTAAGCTGCGAAGAATTAATCGGCTAAAACCGCAATTTTGGTTAAAATGATTGAAAATTTTTGTTTTTTCTTTTATATTTCGCAGCAGATTTACCTCAATAAAAATTATTCAATATAGAGAACGCTTGTCAACATTAAATTTCTCTGTACTGTGGATTGTAGATGGAAGGAAGTGTCAGAAGACATGTTAGACTAGCAGGTCGCTGTGGCCTACGTACAACCTTAAACAAACGTCATCGCTGATGGACATGAAGAGAAGATATGTCTTTAGACTCAGTGCAGCCATCACTGGTTTTTGGCCTATCGGAGAGCAGGCAACCAAAATGGGCATACCACACAATATTAATTTCCGTAGGTGTAAATAACCAGACAAAAAGGAATTCATTTTTTATTTCCTCTGTAAATGTCCAGCCTAATGGAGGGTAAGGTTACAAACCTTAATTAAACCGCTATTTAGAAATCTCAAAGAACTGTCTGGCATTGAAATCTACAACCTGCTAAGGCTCTTCAATCACATGGACCAGATTTAGTGAAGCTGCAGGAACAAACTTTTGAACTAGTTAAAAGCAAGGATGTGGCACCAAAAAGCTCATAAGAGCTAGTTGGATTACTTTTTAGGGGTCACCAGTTTACTACAAATACACCACAAAAATAACAATTATTTAAAAATCAAACACTTTTTTGATCTATACTCAAAGGAATACATATACAAAAAAACATTGAAATGATTGCCTGGAATTAAACCTTCATCAACTGCGTCAGAGGCGTGTGTCTTACGACTGTGCCACCGATGGACATTACCCAATCGTTGCATATATGGTGGCGCGTGCTAAGTATGACAATATATATATAAATATATAAATGATCGACGTCGAATTCTGAGTAGATTTAACTGTCTATCCCAGCGATTATAACAGTAGTATAAGATATATCGAGCTCCTATGTTTCAAGCGGAGGTTATGTTTTGAAATGAACAACATTGGACCTAAATTACAACCCCCTCACATGCAAACCATGCCTTTCCTTGCGGAAAACATAATTATTTAACACTGCAGCAGTAGCATAAAACTTTATACAAAAAATGGGCGTGATCTAATAAAATCAACGCCCATTTATAATAGAGATATATAGCTAAGTGCTAAGTGCACATGTTTGGTGTCACTGAATTAGCGGAGGATATTTAAACTTCGACAGAGCCGAAGATAATTTCTTACTAGTTTATATAATTAAAACTTTTGCTTGCAATTCTTTGTTTTTTAATTAAAAATTTGTTTAATACAAATAAGAACTTTGCTGGATAGATGAACTGTGTTTCAATTGATACAAAAATTTCGAATTAAAAATGTAACTTTTTGTTTTGTATTTTAAATTTTCGGTTTGTATCATCGCTGCCTCTATTAACTCTTTCAACTTCTACCATTATTGTTTATAATAATTTCCAGGTAATTTTTTTTACTCTTTGTTTACTATTTTTTTTATTTGTATTGTTTGTTTTTTCGCTGTCGCTGGGGTGAAAGCGAATTTGGCCATTTCTCATTTGAAAATTAAAGTTTTTTCTCGTTAAATTTTGTTGGCTTTAGCAATTAATGAACTTTTCAACGCTGAGAAATCGACAGCAATGGCCGCTCGCTTCCGATACACGCGAAAAAAGGTGTTGAAGTCTTTTGTTTTGCAGCTTGTTTATTAGAAATTTTGTGATTTATGCGCGTTTGGACGCCAAACGCCGGATAAACTTTTCTGCTCAGCGTTATTATGTCAGTTTTAATTTGTTGTAATAATTTAAAATAATAATACACAAAAGTTTGCATAAATTAATTTCACTTTTAACCTTGAATTTGGGTTTGCGGTTTGGTTAAAACTTTGCAAATTTGGAAGTTTTTGTTGTTGTTGTTGGTTTTTTTCTTAATAGCCATAATATACATATTAATATTTTCTGTTTGCCAGAGGGTTAAATTGTTGAAAATACTCTTTAACTTTTTTGCATTGAAAATTGCTCAGCTCAATTTTCGTCTTAAATTAAAGCAGTTTTTCTTCATACTAGTATTAGCCAAAAAAAAAGAAGAAAAAAACTATAATGCGCTTATCTTTGAAAACTTCCCACTGACATTAGCCAAGCGCCAGCCAGCATAACTCTGAGGTCGTTGGCGACAAGACGCGTTGTGACGTGATGCGACGCGGCGCGACGATTTGGCGAAAAGTCGTAGCCAGCGCCAGCGCCAAGCGTCTTTAAAGTTTGAATAACATCAGCTCAAAAAAAAAAAAACGTCTCCCAATGGAATTACGTAAAAGCAGAAAAAACAACAACAACAACAACAAAAAACTTTCGGCGACTGAACTATTTTCATTGTTTTACATTTGAAATTTAAATTAACTGCAATTTTCAGCGCGCAGACTTTTGCGTTTTTTTTTTGTTTTGTGCCGTTTTTTATTTGAATTTTTCTTTTAGACGAATGATATTTTTTTATTGTTGTTGTTGTTGTATATATTTTTCCTGCTTTTGCATACAATGGAGTGTTTGGAACTTGTACCTTGACTAAGAAAAAATCGGATTTCGGCATTTTTGCGCAATTGTCTGTCGTCTACTAAAGCCAACAATAATAACAACAACAACCACAACAACAACCACAACCAACTAACTAACAACGAATGACAATGGCGTTTTAATTGTTTGGTAATAGTGTGAGAAAATTTGGCTACCAGTTAAAAAAAATACTGGAATAAATTATATACATATATAAAAATTAAGTTTATACGATTGTGGTCCTTTATCTCATTGATCATATATAAGTAATATATACAAAGCGTAAAAAATACTTTGAATTCTTTTATATAGAAATGCTTATGTACATATTAAAATAAAAAATATACCATTGTGGTTTTTTAACTCATTTATGGTATAAGTTATATAATATATAGAAAGAAGTACATAAGGTTTAAATAAAGTTTGTTACTTCTTTGTCTGAAAATATCAAAAATACTAGAAAAAAGTTCGTTGCTTAAATCTTTAGATTGAAAATTTTTAATAAGAGACATTTTTAAATCAAAAAATATTTTCTTGAATATAGACACAGTTGTTGTTTTTCATACATAAGTATAATTTTGGAACAACTAAGTCTGAAAAAATATAATAGAATTTTGGAAACTGATTTTGAATATAGAATTTTGGAGAGAATAATTTGGAAAAGAAAAAAATCTTTGAAATTTAAAAATTTTGTCTTCCAGAATTTTGGAAAGCACATTTTGAAAACGAAGAATTTTGGGAACTGAATTTTGGAAAGTAGAGTATTGAAAATGTTAAATTTTGGAACCTGAATTTAAATACAGAAGTTGAACTTTAAAAATTTAGAAAGCGTAATGAGAAAGCAACATTTTGGAAATCAGAACATCGTAAAAGCGAAAATTCGGAGAACTGAATTTAAGAAAGCAAAGTATTGAAAAATCCGAATTTTGGAAACTGAATTTAATTACGTAATTTGGTCTTCAAAAAAATATAGAAACATTTTCAAATCTGAATGTAAAAGGAAAACTTAGAAAAGTTGAGTTTTCCAAACTGAATTTAATTACAGAATTTGGTATTGGCGAAATTTTGAAAGAACAGAATTTCGGAAACCGAATTTCGGAAATTAAAGTATTGTTAATACAAAATTTTGACTTCCAGAATTTTGCAAACTAAATTTTGTACTTTTAAAATTTTAAAAAGTTTTTTGTTAAATGATTTTTTTAATAACTTTCTATTAATTCTTTTTAAAAAATTTCTCTATTTATAGAACAAAAATATAAAACAAAAAAGTATCGTTAAAGTGAAATTTTTCTAAAATCCCTTTTGACCTAAAATTCTTCTGCAATTTGTCACATGAAACCGCGAAACTTGTTTGAAAATGAGATTCGTTACAGGGTCTTAAACGTTGATATTTTGTTATTTTATGATTTGAAGAGCGTTTGTAAGACAGCCGTACCTAACACACACGCTTGCTCCACACACACACAAACACACACACACAAAAGTGCCAAATCCAATAAATCTCTTCACGTCTAATCTCCTTGATACACTTTAATACACATAAATCTAAATTTAAGTCCGCTTTAAGGTCAATAAAACAATTTTTTAATGGCTGCCCGCAAGAAACAAACCAACAAACAAAATTTCGACAAAAATAGCAAAAATAAACACAACAACAATAACAACAACAAGTTAATTTTTAAAGCTTAACCAATCAATATCAAAAATTTCTATAAAAAAAACAACATTTGCAAATTATGCAAATATCATAAATTACAACAAAAACTATAAATAACTTGATAAATATCGAACAAACATGGCAACACGTTCGCGCAGACGTAATATTGCAGAAAAAACAACAACAACAAAAAAAAAACGAAGAAGATTAAAAGCAGAATCAAAGAGGCGTGAACAAAATTAAATCAAACTAAAATAATTTCTACACGTTTGAAAATACAAAAACAACATTAAACAAATATAAACAATATAAACAGAAAAAGAAAAAGAAGAAGAAGAAATATTTACCAGTTTTTCAAACGTGAAAATGACGGAAAAGACGCTTCGCTGCAACGGAGCGGCGGGACGCGTCGGGCGGGCGGACGGTTGGGCAAAAGTGTTAAGCCGCAAGTTGTACGCACAAGCGCAAAGTATTTAAAATGTCTTTATTTTTTCTCTTCGATTTTTTTTTCCTATTTTTCTACACAGATACACACATCACTGTTTGATGGGGGGGGGGGGTAAAATTTGACTTCAGCCAACAAATCAACAACAAATTAAATAATATGCAAGAGGGACGCGCACACACACACAAAACACAGAAAAAAATCCGCAAAATGTATTTCGGAATTTGAGAAAGAGAGAAAAAAAAACGTACAAATCAACAACAACAACAACAGAAATGTTGAATGCAACCGCACGGTTTGTTGTTGTTGTTATTGTTGCTTTTGGAGTATTACGGCACAACAAACGCTGCAACGTTACGGCTGCGCAAATGAAACTTGCGTGCAACGCTTTAATTGACGGCGTCAGTTGTTGTTTTTGTTTTTGTTGTTGTTGGTTTTTAATATTTGTTGTTATTGCTGCTGTTGTTGTTGTTACTGTGAAAAACGCGTTGAAAGTGAAATTGCCACGGCGTGTGTATTTAAAAATTAGATTCGTTTTCTTTTACAGTTGCGCACACTCAAAACACTTTTTGGCAGTTATTTTCTTTTTCTTCTTCTATTTCTTTTTAAAGATTTTTTTTAAACTTGTTTTTGTTATTGTTGATTATAAAATTTCTTAATATATTTAAAAAAAAAGGCACTTTTTTATTACTTTTTGTGGGCGTAGAGTGAAACGGTAGTGCGTGTATTTCTTAGTGATGCGTTGAAGGTTTCTTCCTCAGCTGCGCTGTAAAAAAAAGAAAAAAAGTTTATTAAAATTAAGTTTAAAAATGAAAAAATATTTCAATTAAAAAAAAGATTATTTGTTTAGTTTCTTTTTAATTAAAAAATAATAAATTTTTTTAACATATATTTAATCGATTTTTAGACAACATTTACAATTCTTATTAGCCTTTTTTTTTCCTTTTTTCTTTCTTTCTTTCTTTCTTTCTTTCTTTCTTTCTTTCATTCATTCAATCTTTATATCTATCTATCTATCTATCTATCTATCTATCTATCTATCTATCTATCTATCTATCTATCTATCTATCTATCTATATATCTCTCTGTATTTTTTTTTACTTTACTTTCTTTCTTTATTTTTTCTTTCTTTTCTTCCTTCCCTCCTTCTTTCCTTTTTTTTAAAACGTTTCAATAAAATATCCATTTAAGATTTTTACTTATTTTTAGTATTGACTTAAAGTCTTCCCACACAAGTATCAAAATATATATACTTATATATCGTATATATATAAAATAAAATCGTTCGCCTTAAACGTTTGCTGTGAGTATCTTTTCTTTTCTCTTCGCTCGCCAGCTAATGAAAATCCGTTTACAATTGTTCACAGTTCACTGACTGAATTGGAGTTATTTAACACTACTGACCTTTTTGATCAACTTGCGGCATTTTCATTTAAAACAAGTGTTGGAAAAAATTCAAATATAACTGCAATACAGCCACAAAAACAGCAAAAACGACCACCACAACAACAACAACAACAACAAAAGCAACAAAGGCAATAAGCGCAACGGATGCGTCTTTGGCATTTTTCATTCAAACCAAACAAAACTCAAAAACATTCGAACTCGTTTCGGCGGCGATTCGTAATTTACAGTCAAGGCAAAAACTCAACACCACAAAGTTTTTCTTAAAAGAGATTTCAAGGTTTTGAGTTTCGAATGAAATTTAATTTAAAAATACCAGAATTTGAAGAAAATTTTTTTAAGAAATTGTAGAAAGAAGATTGGAAAATTGAATTGGAACACAAAATTGTATCTTTCGGGATTAGGAAATGCAGAATTTTGTAGATTTAATTTGAATAAAGAATTTTGTCATCTAGAACTTTGGAGAACAGAAAATTGAATTATAGTTTTGAAAACTGAAAAATTAGAATTTTGAAAACTGATTTCAAAAATAAAATTTGTCTACTAGAATGTTTGAAACCTAAATTTGATTTTTAGATTTTTGAAAATTTGGTTTTTCAAAGTTTTAGGAAATCGAAATTCTAAAAGTGATTTGAAATTAAAGAAAATTGAAAAAGTAGAATCTTATAAGAGCAGAAATTTCAAAACCAAATTGAAATATTGAAATACAGTATTTCGTCCTCTAGAATTTAGGAGAGCAACATTTCGACCCTAATCGTTCCTTTAATTGTGAGCAGTAAATGTTAGACAGAAAACTCAATTTCCGATTTGAGCAACATTTTTCAGCGCGTGTAAATCCGTCGAAGATCATTTTTATTTGTTTTCACAACGAGTTTTTTTAGGAGCTTCTCTCGGTTTCAAACAATTTTTGTTTTGTTTGATTGACACACGAAACCCGTTCGTTTAGTTTATTTATTTATTTATTATTTCAAATGTTTTTTTATTTATATAAAATAACTGAAAGAAAAAAAAAACATTCGCCAGTCATTTTAGACAGGCGATAAAAGTCAAGCAAAACAAAACTTCTGAAATATTTATTTAATAGCTGAGACTAAAGAATTTTGCATTTATTTATTGTCGCTGTTGTTGTTGTCTTTTTTTTTTTTTTTTGTTGTTTTTATAAATAAACTGTAATTGACATTGATTTCATCTTTATGTGGCCAAAAATATTTCAAAACAAAAAGAAATTATTAAGGAAAATATTTTTAGACTCGTTTTTGAAAATTAAAAATGTTTAAAATTGAATGTTAAAAAATTTCGTTTTCGAAGTTTCTCCGCGCTGACACTTTCAAAATTTTAAAAACTTTTAAAAAGCAAGAATAAATATTTCAAAATTTTTTAAGAAGTACAAGAAAAGGTCAATGAATGTTTGGCAGATGTAACCAATGTACTTTAAATGATTAAGATTGAAAATTTTAAGTATTTCAATTAAAACAAATATTTTAATTAAAAAAACTATAATTAAAAGTTTACAAATTGTATATAAATTACTCAAATATTCATAAAAAACTATATAAAATAAAAACTAGTACTTAATATGGTGAGGAAAGAAGAAAAATGTTTCTCTCCACCTCGATGTTGTTTCTCTATCGAAAACTGTAATTTTTATATTGTTACCATGGTTGATACAAAAACAACAAATAAATAAAAACAACAACGTAGTTTGTTGTCAAAAGTCAAAAAAACAACTTCAAAATTAGGTTAAAAAATAAAGTAAAAATCGAGGTGAGTTCTCTCAATTTGTGTTCTGTTTTCTACTCTTCTCACCTTATTATTCAACTTAACAAATTGTGTTTCATATATTTTGTATATATTAAATTTTTAATAAAAAAAATTTAATTTTACATTTTTTTTTATGAATCGACAACAACAAGAGAACAAAATCAAGAAAACATTTACGCTAAGGAAGCGACTGAAATGGAAAAACAGAAATATCATAAAACGAAAAACTAAACAAAACTAAGAAAAGGAAAGATTTAAGATATTAATAAAAAAAAATGCAATCGTATGGAAAAGTAAATAAAAACGAACAGAAATAGGCAGAGAAAAGTAGTGCGAAAAGTATTGAAAAGTACGGAACAGTAGTGGAAAAGAGGAGTCAAATTCATGGGATACTTCTAGTACTAAAAATAATAGTAGTAGCTGTTGTTGTTGTTGCAGTTGTAGCCGTGGTAGTGATATTTAAAATGCGCCTGTATTGGTGTTAAACTGTTACGACGTCGCACAACAAAAATAATGCAACAACAGCAGATACAAAAAAAAAACAACAACAACAACAATCAAAGCAAAGGCACACACAACACTGTATTACAAAATCAGTGTCTGCCCAAAGACAACAACAACTTTTGCCACAGCAAAAGCAACTCACGAGAGCTTTTTTCAAAAAAAAAAAACCGAACAATAACGAAAAAAAAAAACAGAAAAGCAGAAAACTGAAAAATGAAAAACGAAAAGAAAAACATTAAACGAAACCGTTGTTTAAAGAAACCACTTTTCAATACGTGCAACAACAGCAAAAACAACAGCAACAACACACAACACTGCTAAAACAATAAAAGAGCAACAACAACAACAACATTCAAAACAACAGTGCAAAACAATTACAACAAAACAGCTATAAAAACAATGCAGAAAAGCAAAGCAAAAGCGAAGCATAAGTAAAGAAGAAAAAACCAACTGAAAAACAGAAAAAATGGACTTAATCGAAATCAGAAATCGGCGAGGCGCGTTTCTTTGTTTTCAAAAATGTTTCGCACAGCAAACTAAAGCGAATAAAAGAATGGTTTGTTGGGACTCTCAAAGATTTTATTGATCCCGAGATTAACGCAAACGAAATTCTAAAGTTTGTTTATTCTTTTATATCTGGTAGATATTTTTTTCGTCATTTTTATTTATAGCTTTTTTTTTTTTTGGTTGTTTAAACTATTCTTAACAACATTTTTGAAAGTGTAACTAATTGTAGAATTTGCTAGCAGTGTTGAATGGTTTTTTACATTATACACAGATAATTTGCATTCGCTTGAAAAAATAATTAAAGATTTCAATCAATACAATTAATTAATTGTTTAAATAAAACACGTAACAAATAATTTGCAAATCTGGAAGTAGCAGAATTGTTTAACAACAATTTACAGAATTTTGAAATTGAAATTTTTGTTTTTTTGATTACTTTGATTACTTTGCCAAATCAACTTCAAAGACTTTGCAACGTTTCATTTAAAAAAGTCACTTAATTGATCAAAATGTTGATTGAAAATCAATTTGAAATAAACAAACAAATCGGTAAAATAATTTTGAATTCAATGTCGATGTTGCACTTCAAATTTATTTAATTTATATTGTATATATATAAAACAATTGTTAACATTTTGAGTGACGAGCCAAGCAATTATTTATAATGAGGTCATAACGAAATTTCCTGCTAGCCTAAGCTGGGTAATCTTGGTTAGCCGATGTGACGTCGTAGGGACCATTTGGTTTCTAGCGATACTAGATGAAGTCTATTTAGGTTGATTCAGGGCAAGTATGCATCATTTTCCATGCAGGCATTGTTGGCTTCTAGTGTAAGAGAAGGCAAACTGAGTGCGGAGACATTTTGAAGTTCATGAGAGCGCGGGACAGTAGCAACTTTAGAAGTCGATAGATCACACAGACCATCTAGAGAGTAAAAATAACCTAGATAAGTCTTTCTGTGTCGAGTGAGACAATGACAGAGAAGATGATGGGCCGTCTCCTGAACGTTGCAACTTCAACAAAAGTCATAAAAAGACTTCCAACATGCCAAAGAGCTGGTACTTTAATTGTATCAATGTAAATACGAATATTGTAAAGCATAGTAGGACACAAACCTCGTAAAAACAAGCTCTAGAACTTTTTCTTCTGAGTCTCGAATTTGCTCGTATTTATACAAGCGTATATCGAGTTTGATATAAGAACTAATAAATTTTTAATGTATGTAGATAGAACATAAATGAGGAGTTTTAAAACAAAAATCCATAAATCTAAAATAAACAACGTCACTGAGATTAAGAGATTAACAAAAAAAAACAGTTTAGGTCCTCAAATTTAACTCAAGAAATAGTTTTCTTTGCTTCTAAAAACCTTCAGATAAAGTCAAATAAACTGGTGAAAACAATACGAATATAATTTTTTAATGAGCTTACAAGAAAATTCGAAACAAGATGTGGATATATCGGTTGATGGTTCGAGAGTTTTAAATTTGTCCGTATTTTTGGCTTTTTAGGAACAATTCCTTTTAAAACATCAATCAAATTTTTTCTGTTTTAAAAAAATGTTAGACCCTTTTTTAAGATTTCTGAGTATTGGCTGGGTGGAGTCAGCTCCATAATTTAATAAACACATCGAAAATCGATTTATTCTAAAATTGAATTTATCGATTTTTAAGTTTAAGCAATATCAGTTGAGTGGATCTGAGTGGAATTGTAACTTCCATATTATAATTCCACTTTGATTTAAAATAATATAATAAAAAAAAACAACCTCAACTTTTTTAATTTTTTAAAAGTACTTTTGTACATTTAAGCTAATTTTAAACTGTGATTATTTTGAAATTTATGTCCTTTCAAATATAACTTTCAATTAGTTTTAAATATTCACTTAACCAAATATCAAAATTTTAGAAGTTATAAAAAACAAAAACTACTTTTTAAATTTTTTAATTTTGTAATGTTTAAAGTTTTTTCTAAACTTGAAATCTCCAACCTTAATCTTACTTATAAAAACTGTTTTAAAGCTAGTTTCAAAAATAGCAACAAAGTTGATTCTTTCATTTCAAAAATTTCTTCAACTAGAAAATTTTCTATACGATTAGTTTAACTAAAATTGCATATTTACAATTTATCGGGGCTCTGCAAAGTTATCCACAAAAGTCAGAAGCGTTGAAGCTGCAACACGAATCTTCGTTAATTTCTTCACTTGTCGGAAAATTATTCAAATATTACAAAAACCAAATTTTTTTTGTTTTCGATTTTTTTGAAAATAACGATTCGTTTCGTTTCGGTTTAGACGCGCACGCGTTATTCCCAACGAAATTCTCGAACTTTTCGTTTTTTTCGCGATATTTGATTGGTTTTTCTTTATCGAGAATTACAAAATAAAAAGATTCTTTTCGCGCAACCGCTTTGAATTGGATTTGTCTCAGTGTTCCTTTCTAGAATACCCGGAATAAACGGAACGATTGGAATGAACAACTTCAAGTCTTAAGAACACTCGACGAGCGATTAAACGCCTCTCGCGCCGAACGCAATTATTAAATACGCCAAAAAATTAACCTTCGCGCGACAAAAACAACGACAACAAAAACAAACGACAAAAAAAAAATGACTATCGTAAACGAAATTGAAGCAGATTAACAAAAAGGCAAAAGGCAGATGATTCTGTGCACACTCTCAACGCAAATTTCGCCTCATCTCGTACTTTTTTCTTATTCTTCTTCTTCTTATTTTTGTTGCTTTTGTACTCTTTTCTTTTTGCGAGATTTTGTCACTTTGATTTTTTTTAATTAATTTATTTGATTTTTTTCTTAATGCTTTTGAGCTGTTTTTCTTGATTTCTTTCCTGATTCTTTATCGATAATTGTTGTTTTTTATTTCTTTTCTTTGAAGCTTGCTCGTGCTCTTCTCTTCGTTTGTGTGTTCCTACCCGGACTGCGCCTGTCTGCCAGCCAGCCAGCCTGCCTGACTTACTCAGGTGGATTTTTACTGACGTCACGCGATTCGCATTTATTCTCGCTTTTATTTAAATTTTTAATTTTTTGTTGTTGTTTTTTGAAATTTTTTCTTTGTAATTTTTATGTTAATTTTGAGCGCTTTTTATCTTGTTGTTGTTTTAATTTTCTGTTGCCTTTTTTTGTTCTCAGTAAGTAAGTAAGAAAGAAAGAAAGAAAAAAAAAACTCGAGCCACCACAAACAAAAAAAACCGATTTGTGGCCGTCTGCTTAAACTCGTCGGCGCACACTGAACCTAACGTTCGCTTTTGCAGCGGCGCAAAGCCGAAAAGTCGAAGTCACGACAAATCGAGCTATGCAAAACGAGGCAAGACGAAGACAAAAGCTAAAGTTCAGCTTTGAATGTGCGGCTTAAAGCAGTCAGTCGTATGCATGTGTGTGAGTGTGTGTGTGTGTGTGCCAACCGTCGGCCGCCATCGTTTTTTTGTTGTGTTTCTTGTTTTTTTTTAGGTTTCTGTATTGCGAGAGCTTTTTTAATGTTCGCGTGCGAGTGTATGTGCGTTTGTGTGTGCGCGAAGCTCACTTCAATGAAAGCGAAAACGAGAAAACACTTGCATTTGTTGTTGTTGTGGTTTTTGTTGTATATTTTTATTCCCACTGGCAGTGAGTCGCACTCAATGCAAATTAAGTGCATTGAGCGTATTTTAAGTCAACTACTCAAAACCCGAGAGAGTAATTCCGTTGAGTGTTTGTTTGTATGATTGAGAGCGTGAGCGTGGAGGAGTAGTGCTGTTATCATGGCGGCGCGTAATGTGAAGGACCTCGAGAGCGTATTTTTGTTTGTTGTTGTTATTGCTATCTAAATAAAATTTTACGCGCAACTTAAAAATTGAGTTCATTTATCTTCGTCGTATTGTGTCTTGGTATTTGTGTTTGTTTCTTGTTTGTTTTTTGTTTTTGTGATAAATTTTTGATTTGTAATAAATTTTAATTTACAGGAAAGTCAAATAATATTAATTAAAGTAATTAAAATAATCGTTTAAATCATCAGTTGTGCTTCGTATTTAAAATTAAACTTAAGTAATTGACTTTTTGAAAATCTTGAGGTAATTCAAAGTATTTCATTCAAAGCGTTTGTTGCTTAGGTCTTTTGTTTTTTACTTGCAATGGAATGCATCCTCAAATCTTCAATGAGTTATTGAACATATCCAAATAATTTTAATTATAAATTACTCATTTGTATTATTTCAAAAAAATAAACAACTTAAATTTAAATAAAGAAAGTATGAGCAAAAGGTTTTTAATCGATAAAATTGTAAGTTTGAAATGTAAAGGACATTAACAGGGAATTTTTAAGTTTTATATATGAAATTTAAATGTTTTCTTAAATGAAAAGGGCTACTTTAAATTTTGGGTAAAGTTAAGGAGACTGATTGTTGGCCAAACCAAAAAAAATAAAAAATTCTTTAGAAAAATCTGATTCCAAGTGAAATTGAGTTCCGCTCTTTTACCTGAGGGATGCTAACACCCTTTGAAGATAAAACTAGAATAGATAAAAACGTTCGTTTTACCGTTTTTAACAAAGTAACTTTTGGTATCATAAAGAAGTCTTAAAATCTCATACTATTTTTCGCGATAACTCGATAACTTCTGACGTTATAAGATTTATTTATATATGGAATTCAAAGGTTAATTTCTCCAAAATATTCCTTAATTTGCCCCAATCTTAATAGAATAGCGTTAAAGCTTATACAATTTCCTTTCATTTGGTACACAATATGTCATTTCTATCTTCTATCAACTGCGGGAAACTAAGACCTTAAATAAAATGTCTATAATCAAATTAGCATTAAAATACGAAAATACTTAAAAAAAAGTTTAAATGCTATTTTGCTAAGAATGATATAAATAAAAAATTTAATAAAAAAATATTTTAGATAAAAAAAACCTTAAACTAAAGAATATAGCTTGTTACTTTTTTGAAGTGATTTTTCTAAACATATAATTACTTATACATATCTATCTTAATAGAAATTTACAACTTTATTATGTATCTCGACAAAGTCGTTCGTTGCACTGAAAGAACTTAACGTTCGTTTCTAACTCAAATACTGCACTCAAACGATAACAGCTGATTGTTACTTGACGATAACGTAAAACTTATACATTCTCTAAGAACACCAGTGAAACGACTAAAACAAATGTCAAAAGAAGACTATTGCTAACATTTACTAACATCTTGTTACATTAAAACTTAAAAATGCAATAACGATTTCGGTAGTAATGCAGAATGTGAATCGTAGACGATTTCGTTTGCACATGAATCATTCGTGTCAGTTTTCACACGAGATACAAAATGAGGCTACTAAATTATTTTCTATATTGCTTTATATCAGCGCCAAAAAAAATATACACGTGTCAAACTCCACTTCACGTTCGTATTTTAAGTCTTTTGTTTTGGTTTTTGTATTGCAAATATAAGGGAAAATAATAAATGGATAGGTCAGAGCTGCGAATAAAATGCTTCCACATTCAAATACAAAACAAAATGTGTTAAAAAAGTACAATACTTTGTAAATTCGAATGATTGTGGTGGAATTTTATTAAAAATAAAAAACAGAAGCAAACTGTCCCCCTTCGAAATTGGATTTCATATATTGACCCAATTAATTTTCACAACTTCAACATTTGTTCGAAATCAACAAAAATAAATAAATAAATAAATAAATAAAAAAGCCCACGCAACATCTTATCTCAAAAATATAATTCAAATTGTCGCAAACGCTCTGTTAACGGTGTCGCTGATGTGAGAAACGTGGCTAAAAGTGGTCAGAAAAAACTATTAATACAAAATGAAAACAAGAAAAAAATCAAATAAAATTAAAAATTTGAGGAAAAAACAAAAATTCACACAAAATTAATTTCAAACAAATTCAAACAAAATAATTAACACACAACAACACCGACAACAAACAAACAAACAACAACAAAAAACAGTTAAAAGCGTGCAGAGTAGTAACAGCGGCAGAAGGCAACAACAAAACTAAAAACTGAACGAAAAAAAAAAACAATTCCAAGCGAAGCGTGAAACCAGTTACCACAGCTGACCACATTTAAATTGGCTTAAATAGATTTTCATCGCTTGAAACTATTTTTTTTCCGTCTCGACTTTTTTGGGCCAAGCCATTACATAAGTTCAAAATTTGGTAATAAGCCCCTTTTTAACCCTAAAACCCCCTTCCTCCCTACCTTCCGGCCTTTTGCATTAATTGCACTACTTACGCGCGGTAAGCGGGCGACAGTTAAGTGAAAGCGATAAGCACTTTTTTCCAAATCGAAATTAAAAAACTTAAATTAAAAAAGTAGGCGAAAAAAATAAATTTATTAAAATTTGTTGTAAATTGTTGTTGTATTATTAAGAAAATTTGCATCGGTCACTCGGTGCGTAATTCACCCAAAAGTCAGGCTGGGTCATTCGTCAAGACAACACGCCGCAGTTTCGAAGAGTTTATTGCCCCAGTTTGACAGTTTAAGAATTTGCTCGAAAAGCTGTCATTGGCTTGGCTTGGCTTGGCCTGGCCTGGCCTGGCGCTGGGCGGGGTGGTGAGGGGTGGTCTGCTTTTGACCGGGTTTTGTTATCGTTGCTTTTGACGTGATTGTCGCTGTTTGTTGTTCTCGTTGTTGTTACTGTTCGACTTGATTGTCGTGCGACAATTGTTGTAGTTGCTGTTGTTGTAGCTGTTGTTGGTGTTGTTGCTGTTATCGTTCTTATTGTCATTTAATTAACCATTTTGGGTGTTAATGTCAATTCAAAAAAAAATCTTTATTTTTTTCGCTGTGCGGGAAATCATTAATTTATTTAAATTGTTTATTTAAAATTTGATTTTTTTTACATTTTTTTTTTTCTCAAAATTAATTGTCAATTGAATTTTGAGTGTTGACAACATTGTGTGTGTGTTTGTGTGTGTTTATTGATCGGGTTGATTGCATTTCATTGAACTCTTTTTTTCAATTTGTTTGTAGTCATGATTCATTTATGTATAAATTTGTTAGTATGAATTGAGAAGGGTTTTTTTGTTGTTGTTGAAATATTCACAAATTCAGTTCATTGAAGAACACACTGACTCACTGTCAGCGTACAAGTGAACGACTATAGTACAGTGAGTCACAGTAGAAATCATTCGAATGCAAATTTTAATCAAATATCAATTATGGAAAACTTATTCTTGTTTTTTCTAATTGTTGGTACATTTTTAAGTCCATGTTGGTTGTTTACAAAAGAACTATAACACTTTTAGCTAAAGTCAAAGAACTTTGCTTTGCTCGCTAATGATAAGAGGGTAGCGCCCTCCAAAGCGGCGGTTCGGACATTGACCTTAAACTCGCTAATAATTATATTTGTATTTGTAATTTATTGTTAAGTAATTTCTCAACAATTTTAGCAATTCGGAAGTAGATTTAAGCAAATAAACTTTTAAAAGTTTTTCGAAACTTATTTGAATGGTTCAAATTAAATTATAATTTCAATTGTCTGGTCTTTTGGCGCGTTTGTGTCTTGAGTCTATTGATTTATTATTCTTGAAATGATTTTAGAAAATTTTGTTTTACAACAAAGCATTATAAATTCTGCCAAATGACAATATACAATTTTATTTTAAAAAAGCTCACATTATGTTAAAACTATGGTGTAATAAATATGAGGTGAGGAAAGTAGAAAAATGTCCCTCTCTTTACCTCAATAATGTTTCTACCCTTGAAATTTAAATTTTTGGTATAGTTGCCATGGTTGCTACAAAAACAATACAAAAAAATTAAATAAAAACAACAACGTAGTTTGTTGACATAAAAAAATAAAAAACTTTTAATAAGTCAGAAAAATAGGCAGAAATCGTGGTGAGTTCGCTCAATTTGCGCTCGCTTTTCTACTTTCCTAACCTTACTATGCAACCATGGTTAAAACTATATGGGACCGGATCAATAGTCTAGATATCAAAATTCTGTATTTGAAAATCAGTTCAGGGTTTCTAAAATATATTCCTCAAAACTGACTGAGCCATTTCGTGAGATAACACGTCTACCAAACATGGTTTCCAATAAATTGATTGTGACATTCGCTGTGTGGCTTGTGGCGCCATCCTGTTGGAACTACATCTACTCCAAGTCCATATCATCCAATTGGGGCCAAAAATATTCGGTTATCATTGAACAATAGCGATTCCCATTCACAGTAACGTGCCGGTCTTGATCATCACGGAAGAAGTACGGCCCAATGACGCCGCCGGCCCATAAACCGCACCAAACCGTATTTTTTTCGGAATATAATTATGACTCATGGAGTACGTGTGGATTGCTGCCTGACCAATAACGCATATTATTTTACTTATTGACGAAGCCATTCAGCCAGAAATGAGCCTCATCGCTGAAGATGATTTTTCGATGAAAATCCGAACCATTTTCAAGTTGTTGCTCAGCCCAATTCACAAACATACGACGCTTCTGGTGGTCAAGCGGCTTCAGTTCTTGAGTCAATTTGATATTGTAAGGATGTTGGCCAAGATCTTTTCACAAAATTCGCCACAACGACGTCACAGAGATGCCCAGCCCAACGCTTGAGAACGACGTGTGAGAGACACATTTGGGCTTTCTTGAACTGAAGCCTCAGCGGCAGGAATATTCTCAACACAACGGGCACTTCTTTGTCTCACTGGCACGGGAACATTTTGTACTGTGTCTGTGGATTAAAATTTTTCCACTAGACGCTCAATTGTTGGTAGGACGATTATGACGACCATAAATTGGACGTAGCACTCTTAAAGTTGAAGCCACTGACTCTGAATTTCGGTAGCAAATTTTAACAATTTCGACTCGTTGTTGGCTCGTATACCTTACTGTAGAGAAATGTCAAGAGAGCGGGAAAAAATATGGCGTAGTTTGCTGTCCTTATCGGTCTACTTTTGTAGCGTTTCTATTGAAAAATCCTTGTTTATTGGAACATTTTTCGACTTACACCACCACATACATTTTTCCTGATTAGTTCAACAATCTTAAAGTATAAAAGACAATAAAGCTCATCTTGTCTTTATTGGAATACAACATTTTTAAATATAGAATTTTAACCAAGTCACAATATCGACTACGATTAAAATATTATTGATAGGATTTGATCCATTGGATCAAATCTGATTTGAAGTACCATTAAAATATTATTTACTTTTAAAGATTCTTACAAATTTTTGTTAAATGAATTTCATTTGATAACATGGAAAAATCAAATATTTAAACAAACATTTCAATTGGAACTTTTTTTTAACTGCTTCCTACCTTGCAAAATCAAAAATTTTATATTGACTTTTCAGTCAGCTTTTCTACTGTCTTCTTGACCGGATCATATCCGTTATGCGGTGGTAACCCGATTTGAAAGCGTATTTAAAAATAAAACTAAATAAGCTACAATATTAAGTCCAGTTTGTTAAATTTCATAATTCTAATGCAATAAGCCATAAAATTAACCCCGAAAAAAAGCAGTAAAAATAATTTATATAAGCGCAAGAAATCCCATAAAAATGGCTTTAAATAGTAAAAACGCTTTTCTTCATTGGTCACAACAAAAACAAAAACAACAACACCAACAAAATAATATTAAATAAGTATTCAAGTGTCAGATACAGATCGCTGTAACAAATTAGCATATTTTTCGTAATGTGCTATCATCGTATACATAGCTGGACGGGGACGAGCACACATGTGGGATCGGTGGACCGTTCGGTCACTGCACTCGCCGCAGCGCGTTCGCGTTCGCAATCCAAATACGCAAGACAATGCTGATTATTTATGCAAAATCCGCCAACGACAAAATAATAAAAATACAATAACCAAATAAAATAAACTAACGAAACAGCGTTTTCAACATCATCCTACAACAACCATAACAACAATAACAACAACAAGAGCAACAACAAGAGCAAAACAACGAATTGTGTTGTTTGTCAACAAACACTCGAAATGAGTCAAATGAGGCAACCAACGAGACAAATTTATCTCAGCAAATATATCAAAAGATTTCGTATGCGAACTCGAACTCATTAGGAAAGAAATTGTATAACGAAAAACGTTCAAGGAAACCAAAAATTGAAAAATTCAAATTCGAAAAAAAAGAAAAGAAAAGAAAAAACGTTAGCGTAAACCTACAAATGCAAGTTAAGCCGCAGCTAAAGAAATACCAGCTAGAATTGCTTTAAGCCATTATTATTATTATTATTTTTATTATGTCAGCGGGCCAAAATGCCAGCCGCAGAAGTTGTTACACTTTTTTCTAGCCTGCTTGCTTGCTTGCTTTGCTGTGCCTGTGCCTTTTGAAATACTATTCGAACAGTAAAATTGAAAAAAAACGAAAAAAACAAATAGTTTTTTTCTATTTTTGTTGTCGTTGTTGTTGTTGTTGTGTATTTTTAATGTTTCTTTAGTCGTAGGCAATATTAGTAATTTTGTTCATAAATATGCATTAGCGTGTTGGAGCCTAAACCGACGTTATTTCTTCTACTTTTCAGCTGTGACTGTACGCTTGGCTTGTTAACGCTGCTCTAGCCTGGCTTAGTAATTTGTTGTTGTTGTTGTTGCTGTTATTGTTGTAATTGTATTTGAATTTTATTTATGTTGGATTTCTGCACGCAATTTCTTTGGATTTGAAATCGCATCGATTTTAAGTGCAGACGCTAATTTTGATTAAGTTTTCTATGATTTGGCTATTTTGTGGCTGGCTTAAAGCGTAGCCAAAAGTCTGTGTGCGCATAGGCCATAACCACATTTCCATGTTGGCTTGGTTGTGTGTTTCAAGTTGTTGTCTGAATGTGTTTGTTTGTTGGTTTCTGTTGTTGCTGTGTTTCTAGTTGGTATCGCGGTGTAGGAAGTTGTATTTCTTGCGGTAGAAACCAACTCTCATGTTTTCCTTTTATAAGTTGGTAATCAATTTGAAAAAAGGTTTATAAAAAAAAACAAATCTACAAATATTTTTAAGAAAAGCCTCATATTCAATTGTTTTGAAATTTTTTTAACTGAAAACTTAATATAAAAAAAGGGTTCTCCAAACTATTCTGATTAAAATCAAAAAACTTATATAAAACCTTTTTTAATAAGAAGGTAATCAAATTAAAAATATTTTATATATTAGGTGTACAAATAAGTTTCCGCCGTTTTTTGTTAATAAAATAATATTTAAACGATTTTAAACGATGTGAGACTGCTTGCTGAGTGACTTCTAAACTAAGTGCAAGTTCCTTTTGTGTTTGAGACGAATCTTCACCCAATAATTTCTCCAAATCTGCATCCTCGTAAATTTTCGGCCTTCCACTGGATCTTTGTCTTTTATGTCAAAATCACCTTTTTTAAATTTTTGAAACCACTCACGACATGTTCTCTCACTCAAAGCATCCTCATTATATGCTTCTACGAGCAATCGATGCGACTCAGCAGCAGATTTTTTTAAATTAAATAAATTAAAAGTTCCCGCAAATGACACTTAGTTGGCTCAAATTGAGACATTTTTAGATGAAGAAAAATATATGATGCTAATGCGAACTTAATAACATGATAAGGTTATGTTATGTTGTTCTGGAATAAACAAACTAATTTTCAAGTAGGTTACCATCTGCGAATTCCAACGTTAACCTCGTGCCACGCCATCTTTCTCAAAACGGCGGAAACTTATTTGTACACCTAATATAAGTGTCGAGTCTGAGCCTTATGGCCAAATAAAAAATTAACTGAAACTGCCCCACGAAAGTTCAGACAAACAAAAGACTTAAGCAACGAACTCGATGTTTAATTTATAAACTACTCGAAAATATATTGTATATGCGTTTGGAAATAAATTGCTTGTAAACATTTTTAAAAACGTTTCCCAAGCTTACATAAGCAAATTTATTTCCAATTTTTTTTTCAAACGTCGTTATGATATTTTTTTACTCCCGTTTAAAACGTTTGCTATAGGATTGTAATAAATGTTTGCATTATATTTGAATCATGTTTGTTTAAATATTTGGATTAAGTTTACAGCAGAAACTTAATCCCTTACATTAAGCCGTTTCGTTTATATAGCAAAAGTTGCTAAATATTTTACAAACATTTCTTAAACTTATTCCAAGCACAATGGCTCCTTGTGTTTTATTATAATTATTGATAAAGGCTATAGAAGCACCGCAACCTAAAAGATCTTTTGTACTGGGTCAATGAGACTTTTTGACGGCCGCATACCTGTTTGGGTTCTCCAATGCTCGAGTACACTTTGTTTTTCCCAGCTTATTTCAATCAAAACTGTTCGCAAGGTATTTCGAAATCAAATATAAAGTGTGAAATTATTTAGATTTTCAAAAATGCAACGAAATATTTTCATTCTAACAGAAAATAAATCAAAAAAAATTATAATTTAAATTAAAAAAAAAAAAACAAACCGAAATCAAAACTTGGTTCAACGCTGGCAATATTATTGATTGCTTCCAGCATAAGCGCTCGACACTTCAATAGCGCACATTTCTGAAATATATATGTATGTATACAGCCGCTCAACAACAACGAGATGCAAGTTCAAGTTTTTGCAATTGACCTGAAATTAATTATGCATGCCGCATCTATAATTATACAAATGTCAAAATGGCGCATCTTCCGTCAACAAGATTTGTTTCTCTTTCGCAATTATGAATATTTATCAATAACGCTTAACGCGAAACGAAATACAAATACAAAAAAATAAAGCATTACAAAGAAATTTCAAAAGCAATTTGCATGTTTGTAAAAAATAGAAACAACAACCGCAGCTAAGGATGAGGATGAGGGTCAGTTCTACGCAGTAGTAGAAGCTCATATAACAAAACATCACATTCATTAATTAGACTGACGCTGAGTCTGACCTGTCGTGTCGCTTTAGTAGCAAAGTAAAATAAGGCATGTCGAACAGCTTAAAATGTTGTTTCAAATCTGACGGTCATCATTTTTTGTTGTTGCTGCGATTTTCCATATTGTTAAATGTCAAGCTTACAACAGTCGCCTTCGCACACGAATCATGTCGACTATTTGTAAAATAACATCTCGAGAATATTTTCGTTTCTTTTGTTGAGTATTTCCTTCTTGGTGGCATATCACATTTTTTTATATTCGTGTATATGTATGTACATATGTAATACATCAAACAAATTTGTTAATTAATCAAATTGAAATGCCTTCGGTAGCAGCTGTCAGCATTTGTATTTTTTTTTCGTACTTTTCTTTGGTTTTTGTAATTAACGCCTTCACTCGGAAGCGCTTTTGTTTCCGTTTGATTATGCTTTAACGATTTTTCATAATTAATTTTGCATTAATAATTACGAGGGTGGTCCGACAAGTACGTAGCCTATAAAAGAAAACCGAAAATGTTGTAAGTGTATATTTATTTCTCAACATAGTCTCCCTTTAGCTCGAGACACTGGACTCAGCGATGTCCTTCTCTTTTAATATGTTTTAAAAAATACGTTTTCTCGAGATCTGCAAAGTAGGCCTCCATCGGACGGTGAGGCTAAGTACTTATGGGACCACCCTCGTATATAACATGAGTTTAAGTTTTTCTTTTATTTCATTATTGGCGAAACGAAAGCCTACAGAAAGCTTGAAGAAAAAATTTTTACTGACCAAGACTCACGTGCATTGAACTCAAGAGTTGAAAGTTTAAATTCGTTAAAGGATATTCATTTAACAAAGAATAAGTCATTGGAATTTATATATATACAAAAAAAAAACAACAAAATTAACGATTTGTTTAAACGTTTAAACAGCGTTTTTAAATTTAAAGCTTAATCATTATTGTGAGGGATTAAAGAAAACCAAAAACAAAATCAATACGCATATCGAAAATGTGATTGTTTAAAATAAGCAAAATAAATTCCGCGAAAGAAATTAAAAATTCCCACTCCACAAAAGAAAACAAAAAAAAAACCAAAAGCAAACGGGTTAATGTATTTCCAATAAAGTGAGGAGCTTTAAATCAAAAACCGATAAATAAGAAACTTAAAATATCCTCGAATATTGATTCAAAATTTTCTTTCTTCAAAAGAAATCTATGAAAAAAGTGGCCAAAGAAAATGTAGTTATACCCTTCGACACGTGCAAGCACATACCAAAGGGTATATTAAGTTTGTTTATCCATTTGTAACACCCATAAAGAGACGTGGTAGGTATGGAAATAAATTTATATAAATGATCAGCGTCGAACTCCGAGTCGATTTAACGATGTCCGTCCATCTCAGCGATTATAGCTGAACTAAAACTACTCTGGCTTCCATACAAACTTCTTCTTTTAATAAGGGAAAACAATTCATTGAAATAGTTCCAATTTAGATAATTAGTTTAAGTTTGGGATTTGACATTCAATCGGTATCACAAAAAAAAAGCGATTTAATAGGCAAACAAATTAATAAAAATAGATGTAGTGTAGTGTAGATAACCAATTGAAATTCGGAATTTAACGCTTTAGTACAATAGTAAAATAATATTACTTAAAAAATTAGGCTTGATCGGATAAGGACAACGCCCACTTAAAATAGAGACATATAGCACATATATGCTGCAAGAAGAAAATTAGGTTGGTGTCTCTAAGGTGGCAAAGATTATTCGAGCTAATTTCTTCAGATATTTCTCTTTATAGTTTTTTTTATTATTTCGACTGACTAAAAGTGTTGACTTAAAAATAAATTTTGAAGTTATTTTAAGGACCTTTTGAACATTGAAAATATTTTTGTCTCTTTTTCATTTTAAAAACTCTTAACTTAACTTAAAATTAATAACACAAGGTCAAAAAATTCGAAAAATGGTCTTTTGATTTATGCTCCTTTCATACAAAACACATAAGTACATATGTATGTCACTTTGTGCTGACAGCGAAATATTATATTAACAAATTTTAAAAACCAATAAAATTAATAAACATTTCTTTTAGCGAAAACAAAGCCAAAACTCTCAAGTGACGAACGCGCTCCGTACAATGTCCACATTTTGTCAAGTTGAGCAAATTTATTGATACATTTAAATATTGACAGAGAAGTAATTTAGCTGTTTTTGTTATATTTCATTTTGTGCACGTAGTGGTGCTACTGTGCAAGTGCATGTATGTGTAATTTGCATTACAAGTAATTGATGGTTGTTACTCATTTATTAAAATTCAGTTAATCATTTGACTTAGTTGTTGTTGTTGGTGTTGGTGTTGGTACTGTAAGATACTTCGTTGGTCTTTTCAATTATTTGAAATTTTAATTTATCAATTCAGTTTTTATGGGAAATTTGTGCGTTAAGGCAGCCTTTGCGATTTTTTTGTATATTTTTACAATCAATTTTATGCAAAATGAGCATTTTTATGCGGTCATTGCTTGTGAGGGCAATGCTGGCATTTTTACTTTTTATTGATTATTTAGTTGAATAATTTCATTAAAGACAAAATATTGTGTAAAAGTTAAATTTTTCATCTGGTTACAAACTGAAGATTTGTAAAATTTAAAAACTGAATCAATTCTAAAAAAGTAAATTTTAACATGTTTATATATTTAAATAATTTTTATGGACAGCGCTGTTTCGGAACACGCCACTATTCCCCTTCAGCGGTCCTTTGGTTTGGTAAAGCTTTGCGTTTTTATATCCGCCGATAAGTTTCATTGGTTTAGAAACAAGCGAGAATTCACAGAAAACTCTCAAGTTTCAAAACACAAGAATCGCTAAAGACAGGAGAATGAAGAAAGCAACACCAACTGAAAAATTTTCTTGTCGTTTTTTTATTTCTCATGTAGGCCGAAATATTTGTTCAGTTTCCAACATGAGTAATTTATAATAAATTTAAGTTCAAGCTTAGATTTCTAATAAAAATATGAGATAATTTTTAATTACTCAATTTTTGCTCAATCAAAATACAAAAGATATGTACCGTATAACGTGCCTGAACTCCGTTGATTTTTTTCTTTTTATTTATTATTTATTACAAAAACAATACATTACCTTTCTATAACTTCCGTAGAAAAATGTTCGCAAACCCACACATGCATTATTTAAGCGGACAAAAGTTCAGCTGAAAAAACAACAGCAAATTAAACATTTATTAAAATAAGAAAATTAAACTCAAAGTCTTACCCCAATGTCTAATTAAACATACATAAATATCTGCGCACTGTATTATTAATTAGTGAATTGAATTTCTGGATATGGCTTGGTGCTGCTGCTGCTGCTGATATTTGCTGGTGGTGCAATGTACTCTAAACGGCTGATTAACCCATATTTAATTTAATTGTGTCGTTTGCTGTCAATACGAATACTAATGCCAAAACCAAAACCAAAAGGTAACAAAATGGGTCGTGGCAAGTGTCAGCCACCTTTGAAAAATGTTGTTGACTTGGTTGTGTTGTTGTTATTGAATTTATCACACACAAATCGGGGCTAAAAATGCTCAAATAATGCCGGCTACTCGTGCTGCGATTGCAATTAAAATTACGCATTTTTGTGGTTGTTGTCGTTGCTGTTGTTGTGGTTTGATGTTTTTAATTATTGGCTCCAGATTTTATTTATTTACATTATTATTTATTATAAAATTAAACAATGACACAGTTTCGTTTTCTGCTTTTGTGTAATTGGTTTATTGCACTCGCGTAAGGAAGTTCGTTTGCTGAGTCTTTTGTTTAGTGTCAACTGCTGCACAAGTGCGAAAGTTCAAAATCTTAACGTTAACTTATTTATAAATTGTTAAGTAATTTATTCCGGGTGAATGTATTTCAAATTATTCTATTTTTTTGAATTAATAAACTTTTCGAGCAGCTTTCCAAATTTAAGTGTGATGATATACCAAGTAGTTCAGTTGTTGTTTAAAATTCCGCTAGCACGAAATAAACTTTGACTGTGGCACGTTCCACGTTCAGTGTGTTGAATGTGGCAAACAGTGCGTATTCGCCGAAGGGTAGTGGCAATGTTTTCAACATACTGTCGGGAAAGCGAAAGTTTTCCAAGGCGATTTCAGGCTGGTTTCAAGAAAAAAAAAAGGAAATTTAAAATCTTCGAGGATTTATTTTTCAATAGCTACTCACACCAAGTGGACATTTCCTGCTGCCGCTTATGTTGCTCTGGTTACCCATAAATGCGTTAAAAATTATATTCACAAATGGATGATTGCGCTTTTCAAGATATTCACACAAGTCGGCGTGCACATCGTACAGGAACGGTTTGTAGCCGCTCGTTGCCAACGCATCTGATATCAGGAAGGGAAATTATTTTAATTGATTTTAAAGTTTTGAAACTTTTTTAAACTGAAATAAATTGTTACAATTTTAATGCGCAGTAAAAAAAACTCACCGAAATTTCTGTCCGCGCTTGTGTCGACTGCAAAATCTTTACCCTGACCGTCAGCTCGTTAACGTTACGCTTCACCGCGCGCATACGACATTCGCTAAACTCAGAAAAACTGGCATCCATTGCGTCACACTGAATATTGGTGAATTTGGCCAAGCCAGAGCACTGTCCAGAAAGAAATCAATCGAAAGTACTTAATATAATACATTTTATAATCATAAAAAAATCAACAAAAGCTCACAGTGTCTAAATGCAGCAGTAGCAGCACGACAGCCAAGACGCCAACGAAAGATATACGCCAAAAACTCTGCATTATTTTGAAGAATATTTGCGTAAAAGCCGTTTGTCACGTCAGCAACTCCAACAGAAACTGCTGAAAACAGTTTAAATGTAAAAAAAACTGATCCCCTTGTGCTGGCCGACGATGATTCGACCATTTGGCTAATGGCGATGTTTATCGGGAAACAATTTAAAATAGCATTTTAAAAATACAAAATTTTAATTACCAAATAATACAGATCAATGCGTACTTTGCGATTTTTTTTTTTCATAAACTAATAATTTATTTTTTCTTTTTTTTATATGGGTTTTTAAAAACTATTATTGTACAAAAATGCGGATAGATAATTTAAAAGTACAAATTATCGCGCCACTGACACGTTTCAACAATTTACCGCATTTTGGCAGACAATATTTGTTGTTTGTTTGAAAACTGAGTTTTAAATGACGACGGAATAACTAACACATTCAGAATTAATAATAAACAAATTAGTAATCAATGTGAATTATGGAAAAAAAAACTTAAATTTAAATACTACGCCTAACAGTAAACGAAAATAAAATAGCGCAGCTTTAGTTTAATCGTCATCCTCGTCCTCTTCTTCGCTGGCATTGCTGCCCGATTCTTCTTCCTCCTCATCTTCCTCTTCATCGCTTGAAGATTTCTTGTTGGTCTTGCTTTTAGGACCCTAATGCAAAACAAACAAACAAAATTAATTCAAATCTATAAACTTAAAAAGGTTCTTTAAATATTTTAAAATTTGTTAATTCAAATTTTAAAACAAAAAACTGAAAATTGCGCTTACGGCTTTGCTCTTTTTCTTTTCCGGCTCCGAATCTGTCGCTGACTTTTTAGCCTGAAATATATAAACAAAATAATTTAATTACAATAACTATATTTAAAGTTAAACACAATTTATATTTCCACACCTTTTTGGCTTCTTTTTCGCCGCCCGAGGATGACGAATCATCTGAGATATACTCTTTACTTATGAAGCCACTGCCCGAAGTATTAACCGCCTTCTTCGAGGGCGATGTCTCGGGCTCCTTCCTGCGTTTCTTGGTCGATTTGCTGCTTTCCTTGCCGCCGCCATCTTCATCATCGCTGCCAGGTTTGTAGTTCTTCATCTCATCGTGATAGCGTTGCTTATCTTTGTTAGCCTTCTCCTCCCACTTGGATTTATCCTTAAGCTCTCGCCACATTTCGCCGCCCTTTTTGGCGATTTCGGTGACCTTAATGCCGGGATTATCCTTTTTGATTTGTTCGCGCGTGTCGTTGAGCCAAAGCATAAAGGCGGTAGTGGCGCGTTTCGGTTTGTTGGAATCCTTCTTCTTGGTGGTCTTTTTCTAAGGAAAACAAAAGAAAATTTATTTGTATTTAAATAAAATGGCATATTTTAATTAACACTTTCTTCTTAAATCAATAATAGGATTTAAGATTTAAATATAAAAGTTAAAATTTCCTATAATCTCCTTACCGTTCTCTCCTTGCGTTCCTTTTTCTCCTTCTTTTCCTTTTTCTCCTTCTTGTGTTTCTTCTTGCTTTCACCACCCGAACCGGCACTGCCGTCTCCGCCACCGCCGCCGCCACCACCACTTGCATCCGAGTCGTCCGAAGACTCGCTCTGCACATTACTATCATACTCATCGGCCACGTCAGACTCGTTCTCGTTCGGCTTGAAATCTTCATCGGTGGACTCTTCTTCAGAGCCCTCATCATCATCCGAGTCATCTTTTTCGCGCGCCTCGGCTTTGACACGCGCCAAATACGCATCCGGTTCGTTTTCGTTGTCCGAATCGCCAAAGTCGACATCCTTGTAGCCAGTACCCTTGTCTTTGCCCGTATTGCTGATGTGTAGCTTCTTTTGCTGTATGAAATCAAAGAGCTTGGCGTATTCCTCTTTTTCGATAGAGCTGAAATTGTGTACGGTGCCGTTTTTGAGCGTAATTTCAAAGTCGAAACTGCGCGTCGAGCCGCCGCTACGTGCGAAATTCACCGAAGCGATTTCCTCGAAGCGAATGTGTATCGGCGGCTTGTGAATGTAGATGAAACCGCGCTCCAACGGGTACAAGTAACCGGCAGCAGCTTTGAAAGAGCATCCAATGGCAGCGGTGCCCGATTGACTAAAAATATAAAATATATTAAATTCTATAACTCAACTAAAATTCATTGACATCGCAACTCACCCCACAAAATTACCCGGCCCGGTAATCTTGCGTCCGATCAGCACCTTCATGACTTTGCCCATGACCTCGTACAACGGCCCGGCCAATTCACGCTCCAACTTGCCCTCGTATTTTTCCTGCAGCTCTTGATCGGTAAACGGCAACTCGATTTCAATGTTCTCCTCGGGCCCGAACAACAATACCAGAAAATGATAACGCGTTTGGCCCTGCTTAATTGGCGGATCCAACGACAGGACGAAAAACATCTGTCGATTGTCCTTGTGCGGCAGCAAAAACAGTCGCAATACCGAATCCATGGGAATCTTGTAATCGAATGTTTTTCCGTGCAATTGGAAGAATGTTGAAAAGATTTTGATGTCATAACGACCGCGCGGCGTCAGACAATGAATCTCGCGGAAGATGGCAATCGCATCGCCCGATGCCGATATCACCGAAGCCTTTGACATGACGTTATTCTGAAAACTCTCGACGGGATCATCATCACCGTTCGTCGACTCGACAGCCGGAATGTGAAAACGCATCTCAAGCAGCCCCACGGGCGCATCATCGTTCTGATGAAATTCCAGTGTAACCTCATTCTTGCCGGTCATGCACTGCGACACGTGCGACAGTGGCACTTCGAAAATAGTTTTGTCCGACTTGTCGAAACTCAGCACTGAACCCATAAAACGTGCTGTACCCCAGTTCCAGCCCTTGACGCACATCTCTTTCTCGACCATACCCTGCGAATAGGCGGACTTAATGAATTTACCAAGTTTCTCGTGCTCAGAGTCCTTAAGACCGCAAAAGCGATGGAGGCCACCATTTTTGGTAAAGACTCGCAGTCCCCAGTTGCCAACGAATTTCTGCGAATTGATGAGCTCAATGTCATCGGCGGCGATTTGTTCGACTTTTCCCGTCTTCTGGTTCTTGAAGATGATGTGCTGCTCGGTGAGCTTCAGGCGGCCTGGAGTCTATGCGACGGCGAGAGTAAACGGAAGTCATTTTTTTTTTGCAAGAAACAAGAACAATAAGAAGCTGTAATTTACCATAACGCCGCGCACTTCCGCAGTAATATCGCCATATTCCAAAGCTTCTGTCATCTTTTGCACTAATTTATACTTAAAACTTTATTTTATTAATTACACAAGTGAGCGTAATTTTTTTATTTGCTATTTTCGGCAGAAGTTTGAAAATTTAATGCGGCGGAATTTGCGAAAAAACAACAACAGCAGCAACGCTTTTTTTCGGCGCCATATACTTTTGTTGTAGATGTGACAGCACCACAGCTGTAGATGTGACAGCACCACAGCTGTCAGTTTATTTAAGGTTAGACACGAATTCTGCAGAAACGTCAAATAAATGTCAAACGATTTCGCGACCTAACGCAAGTATTTCTGTTAGTGCAAAATAAAAATAAGTTTATAACAATTCGCACAGAAAATGGATACTGTAAGTTCGGAGAAGTTTATTAAAAGAAAAATTTAAATTAATTTCATATTTCCCTTCACACAGGAACTGCGTGGCAAAGTAGAGGCCTGCTGCCGCACCGCCGAAGATTTCACCAAGCTGTACTACACGTCTTTTGACATAAGACGGCATGTAAGTATTTATTGTTTTGTTTTATTAAACATTTCATTAATTATAATTATGAACAGCAAATGAATCGCCTCTATTTGGACAACGGACTCTTTGTGTGGAATGGCAACGGCGCTACCGGCAAAGAAAACATTCAGAAGTACTTTATTGAACTTCCTACCTCTGAGCATAATATTACCACGCTCGATGCGCAGCCCATTGTTGATGATGCCGTCGCCGGCCAGCTGACTTATTTGATACAGGCAGGCGGTACTGTACGCTATCAAGATCAACCGACAAAACCATTTCAACAGACTTTTATTATCACAGCGCAGGGGGATAAGTGGAAGATTGCGAGCGATTGTTATCGGCTGCAGGATGCACTTGTGACGCAAAATAAATGAGCGAAAATTGTGCGCAAGAATGTACTCTTTTGTAATTAGCATCTAAGCGATTTTTTAATTAAAAAACTAAGTAAAAAAAATAAACTTTTTTTGTACTTTTGAATATTTGTTCATTAAAAACTAATTAATTGAAAAAAATTAAGTATGTACTCGTATTTTATGTTCTAATAACTGAAATCTTGTTATAGCAACAATTTATAAAAACAAGCTTTAGTAATTTCATCTTTTTTTTAAATAACCTTTAAAGCTTTAAAGTTTATTCACACTTTTTTTTACTTTTTGAATCAAATGAGAATTTTATAAAAAAAAAACTAACACAAAAAGAGAATAAGTTTTTTAAATGTTTATATTTCTACAATTTTACTTTACACACAAAACCTCTTCACTCCTGCTTTGGCTTTTTTGCTTCAGGTTCATCAGCACCTCCTCCCCCAGCGTCGTCACCACCGCTCGCAGTCCCACTGCCAGACGCCGCACCCGAAGTAGTTGTCTCCGAGAAAATTGGCTTCGGCTGTGTCTGTTTGTATGCCGGCGCGATCCAATACGGATTCTCTGCCGCATCTTTGGCATACTTGAGAATAGCCTCACGCGGATCCTGATCATCGTCGACGCGCTTACTCAGTCCCAAATTACGTATAACATACGACGAAAGTGTACCGCCTGAGCTGGCAACACGCCCACCCTGACCGCTGGTGATAGGCAAATCGGGACGATGTGATTTCACTGGATCTAGACGTTCTTTTTCCATTTTCTTGCGTGACGACTTTGATTTTTCCTGACGGAACATGGGTAGCGCATGCGGCGTTATAATTTGAGTAACGCCCATCATTTCGGTGTGTTTCTTCTTGCGATACGATTTGACAGCACAAAGTTTAGCGCCACGGAAACTGCGGCGTTCATCGTAATAACACTTGACAACGCCATTGCCGCAACCAACAAAGATCTGATTCAATTTCGGATGCCACAGCGTCTTGATGACGTGTGATGTTGTGACCGGAATGCGTTTGACCTCCTCAAAAGTTGTGGCGCTGTAAAAATGCAGATTGGCCTCTGCGGCGGCATTGTCACTTTTAACCAGCGATTCGCCGGTAACAATCAAACGATCGTCCGGACTAAAACAACAATCGGTGGTATCGTAGCGTGAATAAAGGCCGCTCCAAGTATGAAGCGGTTGCTTGAACTGACGTAAATCCCACAGTTTCATGGTTTCGTCGTTGGAGCGCGTAGCCAGCTGCGTACCGTGATACGTAAACACCACCGATGTTATATCTGCGCCCTTTACGTGCGCCCCTCGCATACAATGCGTAGTGCTGACAAACATTTTGCGTGTGTCCCACGTCTGTATTGAGCCATCGACACAGCCGGCCGCTATAAGTGTTGCATCGCGATTAAATGTGCATGCTGAGGCATTTGTTCGCAGTCCGCCTTGTGCGCGCGTTTTAATCACCTGCTTTTGTTCCTTTTTTTTAAGGCCATGCCAAAGACGCAACGTGCCATCTAGCGCTGCTGTTAGAAATTCTTCGCGCGTCAATGGATGCCAACATCCAGAGGTTAGCGAAGCCGTATGACCTTTTGTGCGCGACATATCGCTAATGTACTGATCACCCTTGACGCATTCCATTTTCTCGAAGCCGTCGCGATCGAGTAATTTCGCTTGGGCATTGCCCGAAATCACTAGAATCATGTCACCCGTCACGGAGTAGTGTAGTGCACGTATCGGATAATTTTCGCACGGCTGAATGGTGCGAAAACTGCGCATGCCCGCATCCATGCCGGCAAAATCCCAAAAGCACATATCATAATCGATTGAACCGGAGACGAGACGTGCTCCTGCGGGATCGCCGGCAAGTGCCATTACGGCACGCGTGCCATGCTGCATTTGCACTTCGTGCGAGTTGGGTATTATACGCTCCAAATCGTCGTCTTCATCGTCATCCGTGTCGTCAGAGTCGTTTTCGTCGTCGGTATCGGCAGCAGACTTATCTGCTTTCTTTTTGGATCGTGCAGCATCTGCAGCAGAGCTATCGCTTGCGGGAGGCAGTGGTCCGAAATTCGGTTCATCATCATCGTCAGCATCGTCGGATGCTTGTGGCTTTGCGGGTGCAACTTCACGAGCGCGCGCAATTTGTTCCTTTAAATTGTTTAAAGTTAATTGATTGTATTTGAATTTGATTTAAAGATGTGCATTTAATTTTATATATTTATTTACCTATCTGTCTATATATTCAATTATTTTGTTGATTTAATTGATTAAAATTTTAATCAATTATAAAGGTATGCATTTTTTACTCATCAATTTAGTTTAAAGTTTTACATCATTCTGTTTAAATATCTTTGAATTCTAGAATTAATTGATTACTTTAAATTAAAGAGAATAATGTAAATAGTTGAATGTAAATGCATATATCAATATGTATTATTGATAATACAAATTTATTCATCAATCAATCTTTAATCAACTATTAATAAGTTGTTGTATTAATAATTGTTTAAAAACTAAACGCGCAGCTAAAATATATACAATAAACACAAATTTAGTACTCACATTAATATCGAAGACTTTTGCAGCCTTCCGCCCAAAGCCGCTGATGCCCATCACCTTTTCGAGATGTTGACTCTCCAATTCAGCACCCGCATCGTCCACGGCCTGACGCAGTAGCTGCTCCTTGTCAACTTTCTTAAAGCCGCCGACAGCATTGCTTGTCGTTGCGACGACGGCCTCCTCTACCGTCGGTGGCATTGACTCAACATGTTTTTCATTCGACCCTTCGTTCACACTTTCAGCAGCTGCAGCGGCTTTATTTAGATTCAAATTGATTTTGCCAAAGGCGATTTTACCACGATTCATTTTAAGTATTTACTGCGGCTGCATTTATTTTGCTTATTGATTTTTTTATTTTTAAACAAAATTTCTGCACGAATTTTAAATTTCCGTGCGAATGTGCAATCGGCTGTTTTTCTTAAGCTTAAGATGACAGCTCTACGATTTCTTTGTTGTTCCCAACAAACACAAACTGTGATATACTTATTTCACAATTGAAACAATTTTAGAATTGCCATCTTTTTAATATACATATGTATTATTAAACTTTGACCACAGAGTTTAATAAGGTTTATTTAAAACGAACAACTTCTGCTTGAAAGCAGTTTGCTTTAAATTAATTAAGCTTTAATTCTTCAATTATGGATTTATCTATTTTGATTTAAACAGGGTTCTCTTAACAAGGTTATAGCGTAACTACAAAAACATTTCTACAAAAAAACACGCGCATGCTGTTTTTGTTTTTCGTTTTTAGATTGTTACTAGTTTAGAGTAAGACCGAAGTCTGGATTATTTCTGAGGAGCTAGTTCCCAGTTATACAAACAAAGTTTAATTCATTTATTTTCAGTAAATTTCGTCGATGTTCTATGAAAAACGAATTTAGTAAACAAAAATTGTATTGGAAATCTTCAGGGGGCGTTTGAAGCTCTGTCACCCCTGGCTACGACTTTTGCTTAGGGTCACAAAATTTCACTTGTCAAAAAATTTAAACAATGCTGCTATTGGATGATTTTGACAATCTTAAAATTTTACCACATGAAAAAAATCAAATTAGCTGCTCGTACGCTATTACCTTGTTAAGTGAGCCCTGGATTTTGGTTGGGATCTTTACGAACACTTCCAAAATTGTTTTATTGACGTTTCTTTCTCCTACTATATTCATTACTTCTGTTTTGTTCTTGTGCTTCTCTTTTTTTCTTTCTAGTTATGGCAACGCTCAAAACCTGCCTCGGTGCTCAAAATAAATGTGTTTATGTTTTTCTAACAAAAAAATTGCAAAAAGAAATAAATACGATGCTGAACGGTAGCAATCGTGGCGGCGTTAGTAGTGCTCCTGAATGCACGCGCCTGGAAGTTCTCAACATATCCAATAAAAATGCACGCGGGGAAGTCGTGCTCAACGATGAGCTTCTTCTGCTATTTGTGCAGCGCTTTCCGTTCCTCTACAATCCGACAATTTTACCCAAACAGGATCCCAACTACGACACATGGGCGTGGGAAAGCATAACGACCGCCTTCAATAGAAGCTATGCCGAAGTGACGCCCAGTCGTCACTTTACCGTCGCTGAGTTACAACACCGCTGGCGCGTTCTAACGCCCATCATCAAAAGTCTAAGCAAGGCTTACGATCTAAATTCCATACCCGAATCATTGCGACAGATTGTGATCTCAATATCCTCTGCACTGGATAATCGTGCCATTGTACCACCGCTTTTAACTCCAGCGCAGTATATCGTTCTCGAAAGTATATCTTGGGTAAATAACTTGCCGATCGAGAAGCGGCGACGACTCGAGGCAGAGTTTATGGAACTGCTGTTAGCCACCGAACTAAATTCATGTGGTACCGTACAACTCGAAAATGCTATTGAGCAACGCGTCGATCAAGAGTACGAAGACTTTCTCAAAGCGATACGACTCAAGGAGCTCTTCGTAATATGCAACAACGAACCATCCGCCGCAAAAGAAATGGATAAATTTGACGAATCATCGATAGTGTCACCGGAAGTTTTCGATGTAGACGCGGCGACCAATACTTCGCCCGAGAATTCAAATGATATGTTCAAGGCGCCGTCGCCGTGCATAGTTAGCGAAGAACAGCTGCTCAAACCGATGCCCGAATCGATTGCTATGCCCCGCTTGCATTATCACCAGGTGCGGCCGTGCGTGGTGCGCCTGAAACGTCTGAATTTGGAGGAGTATTTGCCGTTAGCACAGATTGCCAGAATAAAACGCGAACGCGTTGGCTTATAGCGGCGGCGAGCAGAAGAACAAATGAGAAGTCGACAGCGGCGCAATTAGAAATTGTAATTTGATTGAATGAGTAATTAATATTTTTAAGCAAAATTATTATCTTAAGTAAATTGCAATTAATTCAATTTCAGGTATTTTTTTAATTATTTAACAAATTTTATTTTTTAAATATTAAATCAACTTTTAATTAGTAAACTTTAAGATAGACTTAAGTTTTATATAGTTAACATTTTTAAATCGATTTAATTTTAAATCAATTTGAATTTTTAAATAAATTTATTTTTAAATTGATTAATTTTTACATAAATTAACTGTTATTTCGATTTAAATTTTGTTTGATTAATTTTTTGAATTGATTTAATAAACTTTAATTTTATTCGGAATTTGTTAGTGATGTCTTTTTGAAATTTTTTAATTAAATTTAAGTTAACTTTTTTAATTTATTTAAATATAAGTTAACTTTTGAGCAATTTTTGATATATTTGCATTAATTTATTTGACGTTAGACAGGCATATAAATATTGTTTTATTTGAAAATGATTTAATTAAATGCTTATAAATTAAGTGCAAAATTGTTTGAAATAATGTTTGATAAAATAAAAATAATGTATATTTAAATTTCTTATTATCGATTAAAAAGTGTAGAAACAATATGTTTATTGTTTAAGAGCTTTTATTTAATTTTATATATTTTTAATAACAATTATATTTTAATTTTTTTAAGTTACCAATCTGATAATTCTACGTAGTTAAGTTTCGCATTGTGCCGGAAAGATAAAGATAGATAAACAAGGCGCCATATACATATGCAATACATATGTACATATATGTATGCATGGCGCTCATTAAATGTTTGAATATTTTTCATAACTATTTCGAAAATAAAAACTTAATCTAAATAGAAAAATGTATTTGACTAAAAACTAAAGTTAAATTTTTAGAAACAAATTTCTAATTAAACAATTTGTGCCTGGGAGACCGAGCTCGCTCGGCAGATAATTAAATCAAGCTACAGTTAAATTGTATTTTAAAATTGTTATTATTAAAATAACTGAAAAGTTCGTTGGTTTTGTGTTACCTTTGTGCCAATAGATCCGATTTGCATAAAAATGTTTTAAAGGACGGGCTTAGGAGAAATCATAGTGGAGTACTTGGTTTATGTTGTTATTTAGTGCGAATTAAAAATATTTTCCTAAAAAAGATCTGGAGGACACGCATGACTCTAGAGAAATACCAGTGGAAGTGTTTTTTGAAGAGCACATGGGTTTTGTTTGTTGTTTAGTGCCAATCGAGCCGATTTGCATTAAAAATTTAAAGAACACGTTTAGGTTCTGAAGAAAACTTTAGTTCCAGTAGATAAATCATCCAACCAAATGCAAAAAAAAGCGGAAAAAAATTTGACTTACCGTTTTTATTTGACATGATTAGACAAAATGCTTCGACCCACTTTTTTATAAACTTTAAAGTTTCCCGGAGGTCAAAGTTGTCGCAGTCTTATAATTGCCCCTAATAACGGCATACTAGCAAATTTCATGAAAATCGTTAAAGCTATTTTAAAGATAAAGGACACAATCAACTAAATCTTGTTTGTTTAAAAAACTGTTTGACCATGCCCACTTACGCCAACAAAAATATTTTTAAAAAATTCTTGGTGGGCTTACAGACCATAAAAAACCGAATTTAAATACGAAAACTCTTTCTCATTTTATTTGAAAAAATAATTTTTGGCCATGCCCAGTTAAAATCTCGATTTCAACCACTTAACGGTTTTTCTCAAGGATGAGACATGACGCAAATGCAAAATTTCATTAAAATCGTTAGAGACGATCTTGAGATACTGGAGACAAATTCACAAATATTGTATATGGATGAGATTTATTTGTAAAATCAATTTTAAGACTTAACCAGTTTGTACTAGCTGCCACACATTTACAAACTACAAAAGTTTTAAATTGTTTACATTTTAGGTATGAAGTTTCACAAGAATTCTACACTTTAATTTAGTTTCAACTCAAAAAAACTTTTAAAGTAAAGTAAAGCAAATTCAAATTTGGAATCAACTTAGAAAGCCGTTCTCTTTCGAATATTAGCTTTTTCGCACATGCGACGTTCCCACTCGCTCTTGGCATTCATATACTCGCTCGGTTTCCAAAGGCGAAAGCGTGAAATGTCGCTGATGCGCGACGGCATATACGCAAAGTAGGTGTTACGCGGCGGACCGCTTGTGCAGAGATATGGACGCATGGCAAACCAAAAGATGCGCGCCTGATCCATAATAGCAGTGTCCAGACGCTTGTAGTATTCCTTCTTGATGAAGTTGGACTGTGGCAAGGGAGCACAAGAATACATTCACAAAAAAAAAAGAAGAAGAAATCACTTTACTTACCTTCTTTAGCAAATAGTCGCGACACGAATAGTCCACAAACAAATTCTTGCCCAAGTGTCGCGTATTCGGCATCGGTATCTGCAGCGTAATCTTTTCCAATGCTCGAAATATTTGCAGCGACACGTTATACGCCCGAAATCGTGCCCCTCGCGTATACACTTTGCCATAGCGATGCATTACCCATTCGCGTAAGATCGGCACTTTATACGATTCCGGCAGCGAAGCCAAGACGTATTTTGGATCTCGAGCCATGTACTCTAGCGCGTCTTTAAGCATTTGGGACATCAGTTCCCTGTTATTCGGATCGTACCACTTATCGTCATAGTTAAGCGGTGATTTCTTCGTTGGTGTGGGTTCATTGCGTTTGCGCTCTTCCTCCTCCTCCTCCTCGAGTTGATGATTCTTGATGGCAACTTGTTCGCGCCAAATACTATTGACACACTTCTGTACGGCCGCATCGATATCGGGATCGGCGTCCTGCAGCTGGGTCAAACGATCGATGTCGCTGTCTAAAGCCTCGACAAAGGACCGGCGAATATTTAAATTCTCCGTGGTATTCTCTTTGAAGTGGAAAATCTTACGATAATCAAATTGATACGGTTTATTGCTGGATGGTGCCGCGAAAAATGTTTGCGACGGTGTCGGCGTATCGCTTAGCTCGGAGTGTCCATAGTCGTAGGGAATATATAGTTTTGTACCACACTTGCACAGATCGCGATTCGGATTTTCCATCGGCACTATAATTGAAATATGTCCTTTTTTGGCTAGGTCAGACCTTGCGTTCGGCATCAATGTCTTATAATCACCGCAAGAGTTCGCATAACGCAATGTACAGTCCTGACATGCACTATGGTGGGGTTCGAAGCCGTCACCCGAACTCTGTACATCGCTACAGGATCGACGACGGAAGCACTTCTCTTTCAATGATAATTTAAAAATATTGCCGCCGCTATCACGTCGCAAATCGCGTTCCACATTAATGCTATCGCATTCCTTTAGTCCGGGTGGCCGATGTGGGGCACATGTTTCGCCACCGCCACTCTCTGTTGTGCTGTTCTCAAGTAGCTCTAGACCGCAGCCGGAGCAATCATTGGAAAGCAGATGAACGGCGCATTTTTGACGTGATTCCTTGGCAATCTTGTGAAATTTGCAGAGGTAAGCCTCGACATCGCGATCCAATTGCTCCCTGATGCGTTTTTCTCTGGCCTAGTGATAAAAGAAATTTAGTTTATGAGAGGGAACTATAAACAGCATTCCAAGTTAAGTCAAGTAATTCATTTTATTTTATGTCGGTTAAAAATGAATTCCGTATGAAATTGAAGTTGGGGAATGGAAGGGGGAACCCAATGAAAATTATTTCGGAAAGAGACAATTTATAGAGAAGAAGCTGAGAGACGTGTTGTGAATTTAAATCTCAGCAAGCTTCATTTCTTTTTCTCGCTCTACTCCAATTACCAAACTAGTAAGATAAGGTACAGTTCAATTGTAGTCCACCACAACCAAAGAACGGCATTATACAAATATATCATGAAAGATTTGCTAAGTCTTCAGAGCGGGTGACGGCGAGCTGTTCAACACAAACCTTCGCTGTGCAAGCAAGCAAAGCAAATAATCTTATGGTCGCACGTTTAAGCACGCTGCTCCAATGCCGGCTTAGTGCTTGGCCCAGGACCTTTCCTTGATATTTTAAATTTTCAACATATTTATAATACCCCATTTGCTTTAAAAATCCGTAGATGGATACCTCCGACAATATATCCCGGTAGGGATATTAGAAATATAAATGAATCTTAAGTTGGGATACACAAAACAAACCCAATTCTCAGAGGTACGTGTTTAATAATTGAAAAATAAATGTCTGCGAAAGCTGGTTTCTTTAATGTTAATTCTACCTATAAACTGGATATGCATACCTCCTTATCCCTGTGTCCAACATCTATAATCTTCAAACAGCGATCACGTGCAATCACTCTCAGTTGATTCTCCAGCGAAGTTTCGAGCTCGTGTATAATCTTATGATGCTCACACAGCGTCTTAACCGTGTCACACTTGAGCGTAGCGGTTGCAAAGTTCGTAAAGATTGTGTGAAGCTCATCGTTGATGATGCGATGGGCAATACGCTTGCCCGGCTGTAGATCATATTTCGAATACCAACGATTGGATTCGTTTGGCACCTGATAATTGACATTCTTGTAATTATCGGCCGCGCCAAATTGGACACTAAAGTCAGGCATGGGTATGGTCAATGGCTTTCCATAAGGTTTCGGACGCGACAGTTTCTCAAAGTACGGCAAGATATACTGTGACGTCGAACATTGTTTCTTCCTTTTGCTTTTCTCGGCATTCTTGCGCTTTTCTTTTATACGTTCCTGTCGTTTAATTTCCTTCAACGGTGGATGTCCTGGCGGCAGTATGCGATCAAGTTCGCGCAACGTTGTTATCAAATCCAGTACAACAATGCAGGACATGATGAGCTGCTCGTTGACACTGTAGGTTGGGCCGGGTGTCTTGTAGTGCACCTCGAGCAGAAACCACAGAAAGGCCAAATCATTGCCGCGACTCAGCCGCATCAACTTTTGTGTCTCGTGTCCGCTGATCACGGGCTTAAGGCCGATCAGCGTCATGCAGGCGCGCGTACGATGCGCCGTACTCTGTTCTGTGTCATCGCGAATTGCGTTGTGAAGTGCTCGTGCGCCTTCCTGTTGAAAATGTGATGTGCCGCGATGCCATTTGGGCAGATCGCGTTCCGCCAGAAATCTCTCAATGACCTCTTCGTCGTGGTTCATTTTCGCTTCGATCTTAATAAATGCAATTTGAATTGTCAAACTTTCAATAGGACAATTATTCAAGACCTCACCTCTGGCCCAATGGAGATGGATAAACGACCATTAACCGAATTTCTTTTGTATTCCTGAAAACGTTCCAACAGTGACATTTTGCAAAGTTTTGTATAAAATTTTTTTAAAAATACGATAAATTTTGAGGATACAATTTAAATTTGGAATAACACGTCCAATTTGGATTATTTCAAAACTTATTTTGACTCAAGAAAAATAAAATTTTATTTTTCTTAATTTTGACTTATTAGAGATGACAAAAAATTTGAATAAATAAAAAAATTAGTTCCATTAGTTTTTTTTAAGGAACGCAAAGCCCCAATGACACTTTTTGTACTTGATTATTGAACCCACTTTATTTCAAAAGTGTCATATAACTACCGTCTGTGTTCCTGCAGGACCAATTTTCCGTATTCTTAAGTGACAGGTCATATGACAGATACATACATGTTACATATAGTGTAATGGAAACTTACTTACTGTGAATGGGAATCGCTACCGTTCAATAATAACCGAATATTGTTGGCCCCAATTGGATGATATGGACTTAGAGGAAATGTGGTTCCAAAAGGACGGCGCCACAAGCCACACAGCGAATGTCACAATCAATTTATTGGAAACCAAGTTTGGTAGACGTGTTATCTCACGAAATGGCCCAGTCGATTGGCCGCCTCGGTCGTGCGATTTGACGCCGTTAGACTATTTCCTGTGGGGCTACGCCAACAAGCCAGCGACGATTGATGAACTTCGTACGAATACCGAACGTGAAATTGCAGCAGTATCGGCCGATTTATGCTTGAAAACCGTCGAAAATTGGGTTCAGCGTCTAGACTTCTGCAAGCGTACCCGTGGTGGCCATGCAAACAAATCGAGTTCCATACATAATGGCATCGAAAGCGATACCTTTTATAAAAAGTATCCGGCTCATAGATTCCATATAAATACCTCATAGCTAAAAGTTAAACTTCAATACATAGTAAAGAAACTTTTCGTTTAAAATTTTTAATTTAAAATACAATGTATAGTTATTTTTAGCTTGGTAAGTAAACGTACATATTTTTTTTATGTGAAAGCTGATCTTTAAATAATTAAGATAATACTCATATAAGCTTTATTTTTACAAATTAGTTTCGACCTTATTATGATAGAACACTCCCGTAACTCTTTTTTTTGGCACGCGTTGCAATGCCACACAAAAAAATTAAATGTTTGTTTTTGAAATTTATTTATTCAAGTACATTCTTTTCTATGTATGTATGTATGTATGTATGTATGTATGTATGTATGTATGTATGTATGTATGTATGTATGTATGTATGTATGTATGTATGTATGTATGTATGTATGTATGTATGTATGTATGTATGTATGTATGTATGTATGTATGTATGTATGTATGTATGTATGTATAAATATAGATAATTAGTTAGCGGAACTTTTCGGTACTTCCCGTTTTATTTAGTTTTACAAATGGCAGGCGTAGTAGGTGGGCGTGGGCTTTTTTTTTGCCCAAAACCATCCTTGGCGTTAGCACAGCAACTTCCCAAATTTGTATCGCAATCGGAAGAATGGTTAAGACGCGCATAAGTACAAAGAAAAAATGAAAAAGAAGAAGAGAAATTGAAAAAAAGATTCAATCTTTTTTATACTGTATACTTATATAGATAGCTTAAACTAGTAAGATTATTATCTTTGGCTAAGCCGAAGCTCAAATAACCTATGCAAAAAAATAACAACAAATATGATCTCATAGTAAATTTGGATAGATTATAAGTGGGCGTTGTTTATATCGGATCACGCTCATTTGAGTGTTACATTTGTTTTCTATCGATTACCTACACTGTAACTGTAATTTTTTCTTTAAAAAATTATGAGTTTGTATGGGTGCTGGAAGTATTTTCTGTCCGATCTTTTTCATCGTACAAGGTGGCGCAAAAGAAGTTATCCGATGTTGTTTGGCTCTTATTTTTTTTCTAAATAAAAAACTTCGATTCTGTTTTTTGATTATGTTTATTTAGACCTTTAGAATTAATTGTGTTAAGTCGAGAAGATGATATCAGATAAATGGGCGCCGTCACAATTGATTGCCATACGGGCTCGTTTTATGGCATTTTCCATCACTTCGCCGAGAGTTTCGGGCGATAAATTCTCGCATTCGTGTCGGATATTTTCCTTGAGGGCTTGCAAGGTCTCAGGCTTGTTGATGTAAACACGAGACTTCAAAAAACCCCATAAAAAGAAGTCCGGGACCGTTAAATCGGGCGATCTGGCGGGCCAGTGCAAATCGTCAAAACGCGAAATTAAGCGACCCGGAAACGCGGCCTTCAGAATGTCGGTTGTGGCTCGTGCATTGTGTGCTGTTGCTCCGTCCTGTTGGAACCACATGTCCACCAGTCCTAATTCGTCCATTAGGGCAGAAAAAACTCGGTCAACATTGCCCTATAGCGCGCACCGTCCACTGTTGTCGTTTGACCCGCGGCGTTCGGCCCGATGACTCCTCCAGCGTGAACAGCGCACCACGCAGTCACTTTGAGCGGGTGTAATGGTTTCTCGTGCATCACTCGCGGATTTTCGGTTCCCAGAAGCGATAATTTTGCTTGTTCACCGCTGAGGTGAAAATGAGCCTCATCGCTCATTATGATTTTTGCCAACACCACAGACGAATTGTTACGCAAAAAAATAGACACAATTATTTCGCGTTCTTGGGGAGTGTATCGCTCCATGGCTTATTCACTTGTATTCTGTATCTGTCTAGTCCACAAATGTCAAAACAGATTTGACATTGGCGGCCATTTGCAAAAATGAGAGCATCTTCCAATAGGGTGATTAATTTTGCGCCACCCTGTATAACTCCGCTTGATGAATAGAAGCTCATATGCCGATTTCTCTTACACTGTGAACAAACAGACGGACGGTTATCGTCGAATCATCTCGGAATGATAATTTTATAAACATTGAAATTGTTATAAAAAAAATTTATTTCGATATCTCCAAAATATAAGTTTATCCAACAATACTTTATACTCAAAAGATGCAAATTTTTGTACATGAAAATTCATTTTCAACAATTTTGTTTCATTTGGAATTTAGTGGATTTGCAGTACGTATCTCTGCAATCATTTGTTTTGTTGTTGTTTTGTTGTTTGTTTTTGTAACAATCTATCTAGTATTTATTTATTCATTCTATCGTTTATTTGTTTATTTTCCCATGCACCCTTGGCATTCATATATTCATCAGGCTTCCAGACGCGAAAACGTTTAATGTCATTGACACCGGCCGGCATGTAGGCATAGTAGGTACTACGTGGTGGACCACCTGAGCAGAGATATGGTCGCATGGCATACCAGAAAACACGAGCCTGATCCATTGTGGTATCGTTTAAGCGTTGGTAGTACTTCTGCTTTAAGTATTCGCCCTGTTTTGGATCAGACAGATAAACAGAGGGTCAACATGTTAACCTCATGCTGTAACAACGCTGGTTAAAAAGTGTTTACATACCTTCTTTAGTAGATAGTCGTGACATGAGTAGTCCATAAACAAGTTTTTACCCACTTCGCTGGATTTTGGCATTGACGAGTCTACCTGAATGTCTTCTAGGGTGCGAAAAATTTTCAACGAGAGTCGAAAGGATTTAACACGTTCATCACTTGTATACCGCTTGCCATAACGCTTCATAATCCATTCGAGTAGCACTGGTATCTTGTATGAGTCCGGCATCGAGGCTAGCACAAATTTCGGATTTTTACTCATGTACTTCATGGCATTCTTGAGCATTTCCAGCATGAGTGGCTTGTCATCTGGATCATATATCTTTGTCTCATATTTAAGAGGGTTTTTCATTGGATCCTCAGCCTTAAGACGTTGGCGTTCGGCCTCCGCCTCCAATTCGATATTTTTTAGGGCGACCTGTTCGCGCCAGATTTTCGCTACACATTTCTGCACCGCTTTATCTAAATTCGGTTTGGTATTTAAATGGATGTTGGGTAGCTCTGGATCGCTATCAATTGCCTCGACAAATGCCTTGCGCATATTCAATCGCTCAGTTTTGTCCTTAAAGCGATATATCTTCGGATAGTTAAACTGATATGGTTTATTGGCGGTTGGCGCTTCAAAAAACAATTCCGACGTCGAGGAGGCACTTTGCTCAGAGTCAAAGTGATGTTTTAAGCGGCTCTTAAAGGGGCACGTGTTATCGGCTGTAGAACTTGGCACGTCCTGAAGTATCGAAATTGATTTGCGATCTTTGTTCAAGAGACGCGCAGGCGCCGAACCACGCGATTCACTTGAACTGGATGAAATGTACTTGCCGGTATCGTCGTCTGCTTCGTCGCCCTTGTATCCCAATCGAGCATCACATGAGATACTTTTCTGTGGCGGACATTTGGGCTTATTGCGCTCGGAAAGCATGAAAATATTGCCACCACTTTCGCGCCGAAAATCTCTGTCCACAGCAATGCTGTCGCGTTGTTCCTCTAATTCTGGTGGTGTCGGCGGTTCACATCTTTCGTCGTCGGGCTGCGTTTTCTTGTTAGTGTCCTCGACGAAATTTATGTCATAGCCCGTACATTCGTTTGGTCGTATTTGTATCGTGCATTGACGCTTTGTCTCTTCGGCGATCTTATGGAATTTACAGACATAGGCGCCAATATCCTGCTCCAACTGGTGCACCATGCGTTTGCGGCCTGCCTGAGAGTAAGCAGTCAAGGAAATAATTTTAGATTTGTATATGTATGTATGTTTGTAATATATCAACAGTTATTCTTTATTTAAAAACTCTTTCGATACAACCACAGATTTACCTCCTTCGTATTCCTGTTCGCATCCAACATTCGCAAGCACTGCTCCCTTGCAATCACCTTAAGTTTGTGCTTTAACGACGCTTCCAGCTCATGTATTACCTTATGATGTTCGCAAAACGTTTGGACTTTGCCCATCAACGTCGCCTTGTCAAAGTCTTCAAAAATATTCGCCAACTCATCGTTAATGATATGATTGACGATACGCTTGCCCGGCGATAGATCGTAATCGATATACCAGCGATTGAATTCATTTTGAACGACAAACCGTGGATTCTTGTAGTTTTCGTATGGACCGAGATTAACTCGAAAGTCGGGCTCTCGAACAAACAACGCCTTGCCAAAATGCTGAGGACGCTCTAGATCATCGAAGTATGGCAGCTTGTGCTTCGGTTTGGCGCACCTCTTCTTCGTCAACTTCGTTTGTTGTTGCATTTTCAATTTCGATTTTTTCCTAGCTTCGATTAACTTAATCGGATCATGGCCCGGCGGTAGTAAACGATCGAGTTCACGTATCGTTGTTATCATATCCAAATTGGCAATAACCGACATAATCGTTTGCTCGTTGAGACTGTAATTTGGATTGTTGGTCTTGTAGTGCAGTTCCATGAGGAACCACAGAAAGGCCAAATCATTATTGCGACTAAGACGCATTAGGAATTTAGTCTGCTTTGCGCTGATCACCGGATTCAGGCCCATATGCAGCATGCATGCCCGCACCCGATGCGATGTTCGCTGTTCGGCGTCATCACGCAACGCATTCAGAAGACGCTCAGCAGCTTCGGTTTGGAATTGCGAAATACCTCGGTGCCAGCGGGGCACATCGTTTTGTGTCAAGAAATCTTTGATAATATCATCGTCATAAATCATATGTGACTCGACCTCTTTGGAAAAGGAGAAAGAACGCCGATTGACGAGCGTGGTTCGCTTGTAGTTTTCGTAGCGTTCAAGTAAGCTTAATTTCTTAACAGACATCTTGTTTGACGATTTTGTTGCGCTGGTTAGAATACAATTTGGTTTCCGGTAGTAAAAGAAAAATGTTGAAAAAGTTTTTCAAAATGACTTTACGAGCTCTGATACAATTACATATGTGTGCTGTGTAGACTTCGAAAGATTCGTTTGCAAGAAAAAATTTCCTTTTTTTGTAAGGTGTTTCAGTGTAGGGGTGAACATAAAAAGAACATTAAAAGAAGTAGACGAAAAATGCGTTTTCGACGAAACACGGCATGTGACACTAGGACATATTTAACCAATTTGCAAATTTGTTTTGCTGACCATAAGAAATTATATTTTCCAATACGCCTTTTGTGAATATTAGAAACGGAAGACCAAGCTTAGTAACGTATATATGTACCGTGTAAAAAAATATAAGAATCCTAGCGAATGCCCGGCATGCGTTGCAATGCCACTTAAAAAAATGGTAGCAGAACTTCCCGGTACTTCCGTTAGTAACGGAACTTCCCGGTACTCCCGTTAGTTAGCGGAACTTCTCGGTATTCAACGTTGTAGCGATTCTGAGTTATGGCTGTGAAATTATCGGCATACAAACTCAGAAACAAAATCCCAAATTTTTAGGAGTAATATTATAATGTCATGGTGGTAGGTGGTAGGCGGTAGGCGTAAAAATGATCCACCCTTTTTTGAAAGTGTGCGTTAAATTGATCCAACCACGCCCATTTTTGGGAAGTTATCGACAGTGCCAATACAAACTCAGATACCAAATTTCAGATTTTTTGGAGCAATATTAGCGAAATAATCGAATATTTTAACTTAGTGTTACAAATTGTGGGCGTAATAGGTGGGCGTGGCAAAATTTTCTTTTCCCTAAACATAAGTTGGCGTGTGCACAACAACTGAACGGTTCAGACACGCATAGGGGACAAAGATAGACAGATAGAAAGATAGAAAGAAAGAAAGAAAGAAAGAAAGAGAGAAGAATTCATTTTTATATATATAGATATAAAGTTCAATATTCTGATTAGGATTTGAACGCTGGACCTACTAATTTGTCAAGTCTATACAGCTCCATCCAATTTATACATAACATCCAGTACGTTTAGTTCCTACAGTCCATCCAATCAGTCCAGTTCATTCAGCAGCCCATCCAGTTGACATTACTTTCACAAGATCGACAGACACCATATCGAATTTTAGATTGCTAGTAACTATTTTGTTAAATATTTTAGAAAATAACTTTTGATATTGGTCAAAGCCATTTTTTGTTTTTATATCTATCAAATTTTATTATAAATCTATTTATCGAAAAAAGCATTCCATAAAAAACGCACGTTTTTGTTGTTGTTTTAACTTTTAGGTAACTTTTAAATTTTTAATGCAACATAAATTTTTAATTGAAAAATACAAGAAAAAATTTCTTAAATTTTAACCTTTTAACTTTGGACATAGACAATTTCTTTACTGGGTCTTTAGAATCTAACGTACAACCGATTTCAGGAATTTTTCCCTCATTCGCTTCTCCCACTCGGATTTAGCTTTCATGAATTCTTCCGTTTTCCAGATTCGGAAACGTTTGATATTCATAATATGCGCCGGCATATACGCAAAATAAGTATTTCGCGGTGGACCACCCGAACAAAAGTATGGAGTCATAGCGAACCACAAAATCCGAGTCTGTTCCATAAAAACGGTATTCAAACGCTTATAGTAGTTCTTCTGGATATCTTTTGCCTATATAAATGAAATAAATAAAGTGAAAAATGTTTATCAAAGTTCAGGTTATCCGCTTGATCTTCACCTACTTTTCTTATCAGATAGTCATGACACGAATAGTCAATTTTTAAGTTTTTGCCCAGTTCCGTGGTGTTCGGCAATTTTACCCCCACTTCGAGCTTGTCCAATGCGCGAAATATCCTAAAAGACTTGTGATACGAACGGAAGCGTTCCTTCCGTGAGTATACCTTGCCGTAACGCTGCGCAATCCATAGCTTTAATAATGGCAACTTATGTGCGTCCGGCATCGAAGCCAGCACAAACTTGGGATTTTGTCGTATATACTCCATGGCGTCCTTTAACATTTGTAACATAAGCGTCTCGTCATCCGGATTGTACAACTTCTCTTCATAGTTAAGGGGTGATTTATTGACATTCTCTGGCAAATTACGTATACGCTCTTCCTCTGCTTCCAGTTCGACATTCTTGATAGCTACCTGATTCTTCCAGACTCGGCAGACACATTTTGATATGGCATCGATCATATCCGGAGAACCACGTGCCGTCTCTTTCGGTTCCGACTGCGAATTATTCTGCGATAATTGACTCGGATTGTCCCTCAGCTCCTCTTCGCTTTTTCCGCTTTCATTTTTTAGCGCATTGACGAACGCTTTTCGTATATTCAGACGTTTGATCATGCTCTTAAAGCGAAAAATTTTCGGATAGTCGAATTGGTACGGCTTATTGTTGTTTGGTGCCTCGAAGTACGTTTGCGATTCCCTTGGCGTGCTCGAATCAGAATGGCCATAATTGTAATTTTGTATCGGATTGGGAACACAAACGCGCGGTGCTTCGTTTGAAATGCACACATTACCTTTGGCATTTGTCGAGTCATCAGTCGAACTCGAACTCGTTTTTGTGTCGTTTTCCTTTTCAGCGGCTTGTTGATCCACGCCTGTGCATAAGCCTGTTTTGCAAGGCTCCGGTTTCTGTGGACAAGTCCGTTTATTTTTTTCGGAGAGCATAAATATGTTGCCACCACTTTCACGCCGGAAATCGCGATCCACATCAATGCTGTCGTGATGTTCAAGACCACTTGGTCTCGGTGGTGCGCACGATTCGTCGCTGGTGTACTCATCGTCGTCAACGGACTCGTCATTAATTCCCGCTACCAATCTGAAATCGTAGCCTGTACATTCGTTGGGCAATATCTGTACACGACATTGTCTGTGCGATTCGCGTGCGATCTTATGGAATTTACAGACGTAATGACCAATTTCTTGTTCCAATTGGTCCATTATGCGTTTCCGGATAATCTAAAGAAAGAAACGTTTTCATAAAACACCTACACGAAACTCAAGTAAAAAAGTACCTCCTTCTTTTTGGTGTCCACATCCAACACCTTAAGGCAACGATCGCGGGCAATCACACGCAATTGATCTTTCAGCGACTCCTCCAAGGCCAGTACATCCTTATGATGGCCACACATCGGCTTGAGCGTTTCGCCTCTTAACGTCGCAGCTGAGAAATCGTCAAACAAATTCGCCAGTTCATCGTTAATGATACGATTGACTATACGCTTGCCCGGCGCCAGATTATATTGGGAGTACCAACGATTCGATTCATTGTGAACAATATGCCGCGGATTTGAATATTTTTCGTAATTGGGAAAGCTCACTTTGAAATGGGGCATTGGGATGTATAGTGTCTTGCCGTAGGAGCTCGGTCGTGGAAGCGGTTTAAAGTAAGGCAGCATTTGGTGCTGTTTCGCAAAGTATCTGAGTCGCTTGAGCTCTTTGGCCCTACGCGCATGCTGTTCGCGTTTCCGCAATTCCAAACGTTTCTTTTTTTCGATTTCTGCCACCGGTGGATGTCCCGGCGGTAGTAATCGATCCAGTTCGCGCAATGTTGTTATCATGTCTAAGTGCGCTATGGACGACATTATCAGTTGTTCATTAAGGGTGTATGTGTAGGTGGGCGTCTTGTAGTGAAGCTCCATGAGAAACCAGAGAAAAGCCATGTCATTGCCGCGACTTAGACGCATCAGAATCCTGGTCTGTTTTCCATCGATTAAGGGCTCCAGACCGATTTGCGACATGCAGGCTCGAACGCGATGCGATGTCCGCTGTTCGGTGTCATCGCGCAATGCATTGTGCAACTTCATGGCAGCCATTGTTTGAAATTGAGAAACGCCACGGTGCCAGAGCGGTACATCTTTCTGCTTCAGGAAATCTTCAACGATTTTTTCCTCATGTTTCAGAAAATCTGAGGCCGCCTCTTCCAACGTAACTGTTTCGGGAGCTTGACTGACCCTCGAATAATGCCTAACGGAGCGGACAAGTGATGGCTTCCTCATGTTGGATAATTTGAAAACAAAAAAAATTGGAAAAAGTGAAAAACAAATATTATGAAAAAATTTGGACTAGAAAAACCAAAAATTAGCAAAAATAACGAAATTTTATAAAAATTTCCAAAAATTTGACGTGATTTCCAAAGGTTGCACAAACTTACTAATAAAATGTCATTGTTAAGGGGGCGTGTTTCAGTGTTTCAGAAAGGAGGAAAAATCTGTTATAAACTTTCATTGTAGAGATATTAAATCCGTAGTTAGAAATATTTTTGAAGTAAAAAAATTAAAGATAAATTTTACTTTGAACCTTAAATTCCAATTAAATCCTAACTATATCTATATATATATAAATGAATTCTTCTTTCTTTCTTTGTACCAATTGGGTGTCTAAACCATTCATCTGATTGCGATGAAATTTTGGGGAGTTGCTGTGCTCACGCCGCGGATGTTTTTAGCAAAAAAAAAAAATTTCACGCCCACAATTTGTTAAACTAAGTAAAATTTTCGATTATTTTGCTAATATTGTTTCTAAAAATCTGAAATTGAGCTTTATAGAAAGCATGTAATTTGAGATTTTGTTTCCGAGTTTGTATGGTTACTGCCGATAATTTCAGCGCCGTAGCTTAGAATCGCTGTAACGGTGAGTACCGGCAAGTTCCGCTAACATTTTTTTTTAAGTCGCATTGCAATGTTCCGGGCATTCGCTTGTATATGTATACAAATTAATCTTTCTTTCATATATCTTCATTTCTTTATCCCTCATGCGGTTCTAAACCATTCATCAGATTGCAATAACATTTTGGGAAATGCTGTGCATGTATTCGGGAAAGTTTCGGGTAAAAAAAAATCTGCCAAGCCCACCTATTACGTCCACAATTTGTGAAATTAAGTGAGAATATTCGCTAATATTCAACAAGAATGGGAGTTATTGGATTAATTTAACGACCACCGCCGTAGCTCAGAAACGTGATGTTCTTTATTATGATTATACTCATAAAAATACAAAATAGACTTGTTATAAAAAGAGGAAAGACACAACTATTCATTGCAATAGAACTTCAGCCCCAAAGTAACGCTAAATTAACACTTGGCTTTGACTTATATTGACAAAGTATATGTATAAATGATCAGCGTCGGATTCTGAGTCAATTTAACGATGTCCGTTCGTCTGTCTGTCTCAACGATCCGAACAACGCCCACTTATAAAAGAGACATTCAGCACTTATGTGCTAAAAGAAGCATATTTGTTGGTGTCACTGGAACGGCGGAGGATACATAAGCTTCGGCACAGCCGAAGAAAATTCTTTTACTAGGTAATTATCATTTTGTTTTCATCCAAAAAAAGAGTCCTGAAGGTTCAGTTTTCTTTTTTCTTTAAAAAAATGCTCAGAGAAGCTAGCATTAAGAAAATTGTTTGACCAAATTCCTGGTTCACTTGAGCTAGTGAAGTGAAGCTTTAATGTAAACACTTCTTAAAAGCTGAAATGAAATAAAAATTACTTTAAATGATAAAGTGAAAAACAAAGAAACGATTTTGTTCTTTTTTAATTAATTTGTTCAATTAATGCTTATTTCTTTATATATTTATTTATTAATCATTCAATTACAAATTAAATCTGTTCTTACAACTAGAGACACCTTATTATATGTACATATTTATTTATTTATTTTATATACTCATATATAAAGCTCTATTTAATTCTTAAATTAATTGTGAATGAAAAAAGTTTCTCCGAGCGTCACTTAGTCTATTTAATTATAGCTTATACAATATTAAAAAAAAAAGTATTTAACAAACTTCATCGCTTATGTATTAAAAATGCATTTCATTGTAGTCGAATTATTTTACATTTCTATTAGGCATACATGAAAGTTACCTAAGTAGACAATCGTAATTGAGAATATACTCAAAACGAACATCGCACACAATTCTTGGGGTAAATAGTTGTTGCTTTTATTAAAATTATTATATTATTATTAAAGCTTTGTTTGATCTGCTTGGAAGACGATGTTTTTCATTAGTTAATTGAGCTACTTAAAAGGCATCGACGTATTCTAAACAATTCGATAATGAAACCCTTTGGACAATTATTTGGCAATATTTAGATCGGTTAACTTTGTTTTTGACTCCCAAAGTATTGTATTAATTAAAGATATTTTTAAGATATACTAAACCTAAATACAACATAAGACAATCTTAAGGCATATAATTGACTTAACGAATAAATAGTTTGGACTTATCACTTATGGTACGTATACAACCACATTTTTGTCTTAAAATTTAAGCCTTAACAGCATCTTCGGCATGCCGCACCTGCTTGTAGCTTTTATCACGCCGGAACCACAGCCAATTGTTCTCGTTAAAGTAGTCCTCGATCTGCTCCAGTGTACGACCCTTTGTCTCTGGTTGAAACATGAACGCGAACAGCGACACCAGAAAACTAGCCACGCCAAAGATCATAAAGACGCCGCGCATTTTCACTCCAGCCTTGATCACCGGAAAAGCTTTGGTCAAAGCGAAAAGTGCGACATTCATGGCGGCAAAAACGCCACCCGCAGTACGACCGCGTATGCGTGCAGGGAAAAGCTCACCGATCATAATGCCTGGCATAACCATCAATGCGGTATTGAAGGCGATATAGGAGAACATACACGCGGCAGCCACAATAATATCTGTGCTACACTTTGGCGAGTTTAGGCGCGCATACAAATATATACTTAGCACCAGACAGCTCAGGCCGGAACCAATGCCGGACAACATAATAATTCGACGGCGACGCACAAACAACAGTACCACGCAGAAGATCAACGTGCAAACCATGCGAACGACTGCAGTCCAAATGGCCGCCGTCTTTGTATCGAAGTCGCCGCCAAACTCGGAGATTATATCGATGGCATAGAAGACAACAATAAAAGTGCCGGAGAACATTTGCAGAAAACAAAATACGATGACAATGACAAGCGGCTTAATAGCGACACGCTGACAGCAAAGCTTAAAGATGTTCTCGTTAGTCTGCGTCGTAGCACGCTCCTTGTCCAATCGTTCCGACATTTCATTGATTTCCTTTTGGGCAATGATCTCGTTGCCGCGCAGAAATGTGAGCGCTTTAAGGGCGCGCGCGACTTTTTTGTTACGTAACAGCCAGGCTGGGCTCTCGGGTATGCAGAAGAGTGCCGTTGCGGCGAGTATGGGCAAAATATTGCCGCACCACGCAACCGTGCGCCAGTGAAAGGACGAGCCCAGTGCGAAGACAATTAGAATGCCAAGAGAATAGGAGACGAAGGGTGCACCAATAAGCAAACTGCGAAGATTGGGTTCCGCCGTTTCGGCGATGTAGACCTGGAAGAAGAAAGATATGACACTTTAGATTGATAATGTTAAAAGATTTAAATTTAACCTTTAATTTGAGGAAACTTCAGAAAAAGCATTGAAGGAAAGTTTAGGAAACTCTCAAGGAATAACCAAGACAATCTTATGATACATCCACCTATATTTTCTCTTGATATCAAATCATATCTCTTTCATTTTACGTATACAGTTAAATCTAAGAATCATTAATAGCTGTGCTAACTTCAAACATATCGACTTTAACTAATTGCAAATATAGGTCATTCACATTTCTCAAGCGACTGCGTTGCTGTTCCACTGACCCACACTTTCACCAACGCAACCAAACGTTTCTGCGCTCGTCCAAAATACAAAATGTCAATTTAATGGCGTCCTTGAACTACGAGTTCATGACCAACTTATAATATTATTGTTGTTATTTTTATATGCTGTATTTACGTTGCGTGTGTTCCCTGTGCTCATTGTTTACGCTTCTTTGGATGTCTAATTTCGTTGTCACCGCACAACGGACGATACGCGCTTCCGACAACAAACAATTCTAAATCGCCTAAACGCCACTCATGTCACTCAATTCAATTAAAGACGCAACTAAACGCTCTGAAACGAAACGAAATACAAAAAAAAAAACCAAACTGTTGAAATGATCGCTCGCGCAACGTCGAGACTTTGATTATCTCGCACGGCATCTTATGGAAATGTCCATGACTCCTCATCGTTCGGCGGTAATTTGCATTCTCCCGCATTCGAGTAAATAGGTTTCTCTGTTGTTGCGTCTCAGCTGTCAACAGTTCCGGATTCTTGACCTCAGTCTATAGTTTAGCACGTCATTTAAATAATGAATCCATTGGCTAGATAAACAAAAAAATGAGCAAAGTTTCGACTGGACGACGTTTGGACGAGTCTGTACGTGACATAATGTTGTTGTTTAAATTTCTCGCGAGCAATTTTAAATGGATCTACCTAGACGGAATATTCTAGTACAGCTTGTACGTTGTGCCAAGAGTTCAGGTAAATGGTGCACCACCCTTTATTATTGTGTTAATGTAAACCAAGCATACAGCACTCCTCTCACTGTTTCTAAAATATATTCATCAAAGTTTGCCACTCTCTAGCGACTTTTCAAATGTGTCATTAAAATTTTTTCAATTTCGAAATTGGACGTACTTTGAAGTTGTTCTTTTCTTTTATTTCGTCAAAATTGTTTTATTTTCAAATTGTCAACATGGCATTACCACAAAATGTTCCGAAAAAACGCGCAACTACCTCGGAGGTAATGGTGAAGAAATATTTGCACTATCGACGTTCTATGTCGATCGGTCGCGAATCGATGTCACATACGCCACAAGTCCGGAAATCCATGGAGAAAACCGATTTGGTCGTTAAACAGTTTCTGGAGCAGAAAGATGTACCACTTTGGTTTCGTGGCTTATCGGAATTTCAGCTTATAGCCGGCATGGAGCTCTTCAATGCAATACGCGACGACACCGAACAGAAAACATCCCATCGTGTGCTGGAGTGTTTAAGCAAGCTTGGCTTGGAGCCGATGATAAATTCGAGCAATTCCAAGAAGTTGATGCATCTAAGTCGAGGCAATGATTTGGCCTTTCTGTGGTTTCTGATGGAGTGGTTCTACAAGACCGATGGGCCCAACTACTCGGTCAACGAGCAAATTATTATGTCGATCATTGCTAAACTGGATACTCTGACAACTTTGCGCGAATTGGATCGTATTTTGCCGCCAGGTCATTTGTCACCAAAGGCAATTGAACATAAGCGGCGGTTGAGATTGCAGAAAGAAGAATTGAATTATAAGCCGCAACATCGTAAATCACGACATTCACATCCGTACTTTGAGAAGTTGCGTCGTCCACGTAGCTACGGCAAACCGCTGACAATGACCATGCCAGACTTTAAGGTCAAGCTGGATCGATATAGTCAATATAAGAATCCCAATCATGTGATACACAACGAGGCAAATCGCTGGTATGCCGACCATGAGTTGAAGCCGGGCAAGCGAATTGCTAATCGCATTATTAACGATGAGATTCTGAATATTTTTGAAGATTTCTCGGCGGCCACGTTGAAAACGGAAACAGTCAAGACACTGTGCGAGCATCATAAGGTGATTCAAGAGTTGGAGAAATCGTTTGAACACAAGTTGCGTGTTATTGCGCGTGATCGTTGTATGAAACAGATTGAATTCGAAAAGTCCAAGAAGCAGGTAAATCCAATTGGGGTGGAATGAGAAACCCCTGAAGTAGGTTAATTCTTCCTTAACTGGTTTCACCGTTTATTATAATCTTTATAATTCTTTCTATAATTTTTTTTCTTTATAGAAGCACTGCAAGGTCATACAGGAACAACTGGAACGTGATGTCAACGCATATGTCTGCAAATTTCATAAGATCGCCAAAGAATCGCGCAAGCACTGCGCCGTGCAAATACTCTCCAGCGAATGTGGTTGTGATGTGCAATACATTAAGGACTATGACGACGACATGTGTGCGCCGCCTCGTCCTCCTTGTCTGGCAGACTACGACCACATCAATGTCGATCGACATTTGCGGCGCGAAAGTGGCGGTAATATTTTCGTACTCTCCGAAAAGAATGCGAAATTGCGTAAGTGTTCCTCGTGCAGCTGCCACTCAGGCATGGGTGATGGAGCAGACAGTGCAGAAGAGCTAAAGCAGTGTCACGATCGTTGTGCCGTCGACTTGCCCAAGCAGGCGCAGACACCGTTAAAAAAACGAGTCAGCGCCGCCACTGCATCAAATCGTATACCGCGAGCCACGAGTTTATTGGATTTTCGAAGTAAGCTGCTAGCCGGCTTCGATTACGGCCACTCAGAGGCAAACACACCGACCACATCACAGACATACTTTCGTTCGGCTGCCGCGAATCAACCGTATCAGTTTGACTATCGCAAGATCTTCAATTTTAAAGAGAACAGCGCTGAAAATATGAATATTAAGCGCGCCTTTATTGAGGCCGTGGACAGCGATGTTGCGCTCCTGAGAAAATTGCAGGATCGCGAACCGGTTATGGATGAGGCTGTGCAACGGTGTGTCAATAAGATTTGGCGTAATGAAGTTCACAGCAAGAATATCGAACTCGATGCGGAGGAAGAACGGAAACGCCGGTATCCGGAAGAACACAAAAAGTCGCCACTCAACTATGAAGCAAAGATGTACGATCCGGATGATAAGTCATTGATGTTGCAAATGCTCAAGGATGCTTTGGACTACATGAGACAAAATCCAAAATTTGTGTTGGCCGCAATGCCGGACTCGCACAAGATTCCGATGCTGCGCAACTGGATACAGCAGCGCTACGGAAAACAGTATACGCGCAGTGATCGCTGGAGCGCATTTCAAATCTCTGTAGATATATTCCATGCCCTGAACAAGATTACGCTAACTTCGCCACCGCCAACAACCCGTGAGCTAGGCAGAAATTTACTGGTGGACTATTCATGTCGTAATTATTTGGTGAAAAAGGTCAGTATTTGCATCTTCTTTTAGTGTTACCTTTGGCATTTACTGTTCTATCCTGCCCATAGTCAAACTATGTACGCAAGGAGTACTACAAGCGCTTGGACAATGTCATCATGGACTCGGCGCGCATTTTTTGGTTTGCCATGAGCCCGCATCTCTGTTCGACCGGTCCACCGCGTAACACCTATTTTGCGTATATGCCGTCGCGCATGAAGGACATCCTGAATTTCAGACTGTGGAAACCCACCGAATTTATGCATGCCAAGGCCGAGTGGGAGCGTCGACAGTGCATCAAAAACAACCAAATGAGGGAATCGTTAGGCAAACAGTATACCTTGCTTTGAAGGGAGTACGCTAGCGTTGGCTTAAGGCCTTGTCGGAATGTCCTAAATTGTAGCAATTTATTTGACTAATTTATTTCTTTAAGTGTAACTAAAATTTTGAAGTTAAAGCATTGAAATAAAAATTTTATATCATGAGTTTTTAAGAACACTTAAGTTATTCTGTGTGCGAGGGAATTTAGAGATTAATTTAAGATTATCTAGTTACCTGCGCTGGACCACCCAGCAGTCCCGTAGCAAAACCGCACATCAAGCGACCGGCAATTAAGACGGGATATGAATCTGCCATTGCCAAAATACTCCAACCGATAAAAGTCGGCACAACCGAACCGAGCAGCGTAGTCCGACGTCCAAAATAATCGGCCAACGGGCCGGAAATAAATGAACCAACCGGTGTGGCCAAACTGTGCACACTGGCTGCATTGAGAGAACAAAAAAAAAGAAAGAGAGCAATTTAGAATTATAGCAAATCTACGAGTAAATGAGATATGGTTAAACGAAGAGAACGAGTGGAAGAGTGCGACATAGTCTCTTTGTTTTTTTAGTGTACCCACCAATCCATGAGCCCATTTCAATGTCAATGACAATCTCCTGCGACGTTGATATTATTGGTGTTGTTGTTGCTGTTGTAGCATTCGGCGTAATCGTCGTCGGCGTCGTCATAGGAGAAGCAGCCATCAGCTGCGGCAGTAGAACAGCGGAATAACCGATTGGCATGCCGCATGCAGCCGAGAGCACCAGCACGGCACAAGTCGCTATTATCTGCACACGGCGCCGAAGCCACGGAGAATGATAAAAGAAAAAGGAAAAGGAAAAGAAAATAAGCGTGTGATGAGTGTGAGATGAGAGAGTTATTATTGTTAATCTGTTGCCGACGGCACAATTTTAATCGAACAGATGCGGCTGTTGTTGTTGTTGTCGTTGTTTTTGCAAAGTATCTTAAAGATTGTCTTAAATGCATTTTAGGAATTGCTTTCGTGCAACGCTTCACTCTAGCAGGAAGGCTTATTAGTTTTAATTTCATTTAAATTGTTTATGTACAATTTTTAATTGTAAATAAAATTAAATCAAGAATAAGTTAACAATTGTTGTTAAATAAAAAAATCCGTGGACATTTAATCTATTTAGTCTCTATTGCTTTTAACTATTTCTCGAATTATAATTATAAAAGATATTAAAAATTAACAATAAACAATAAACTAAAAATAAGTTAAGCTTAACGTTTTTGTATGCAGTCGTATCTGGGTATAATGAACATTATAGTCAACACCCAAATTTTTACATGGAGTACTCTAAATAGTGAACAATCGAAATGCTTTTCAAAATCTCTTTCACTGTTTGGAGGTTAGTGAATTAAATTTAGAAAACACAATAAAAAACTCTACTGATGATACTGGTATACTAGCAAAAGCGGTCCAAAAGTCAATTTCTGAACGCAAGAACAACAAATGTTCACCTTGATAGAGTGAACAGTCCTTGCAATAATTAGTTCCTATATCCTGGCACGACTGTACTTTTAAAAATTCGTAAAAAAAAAGTCTCCGATTATTTAAAGTCGCCGAAGTCGACCTTTCTTTCTTCACACTTAATTGTTCTTGAAGTTAAATTGTTGCACACAAAATGTTTTCCTCAATGAAGCACTTTCATAGCATAATTAACTTTATCGGTCTTTAATATGCGCGTATGTATGTATGTATGTTTGTTGACATACGTATGTATGCATGTACTTATACATCTGAATTCCTTGATTGCACCGTGACCCAATTCCCCACTTTTCTCGATTCATTGTAAAATTATATGTTATTCTCATTGCCTTTTGTTGGTGCTGAAACGTGACTCTTTTGAAGTATGTATGTATGTATGGAAAATATCGCCTTAATTGATTTGTAGTCATAATTTGTAATAATCATGAAAATAAGAAGTTACTGCGACAATTTGCTTAACAAGAAAAGGACAAAAATAAACCATTAATAACGATTTTTACGCACCACTTAGAAGACTTTTTGGACTTGGCGTTGGAGATTGTAATATAGAGGAAACAGAGTCCATTTAGCTTTTAAAGGCCTTCACATTGTGATAAAAAAAGACATACAAACACACATGCATACATATGTTTTTTTAAACTTAATTGTGAAATCAATTTTATGATGGCATATATGAATGTATGATCAGCGTGAAAAAAATTCTAAAATCAAAAGCAGACAGCATATCGAAAATAACACAGATAAGCAACTGACAAATTAATCCAGTGGCGATAAATAGAAAATTTATTTTAAAAAGGTAATACAAACGTGTGTCTGGATAAAAATCAAAAAATGATTTAAAAGGTTGAATCCTTTGATCAGTTAATAGTTAATTTGTTTTTTTAAATATTCAATTTGTACATGGTAATCGGAAATTTTTGTGTTTTTTCACAAAATTTTATATTTTGAAAATGTTTTCATTGCCGCCACTGAATTTTTTGAATGTTCAATTGTCAGTTGATTTACGTTCGTCGATCGGTTTTCTCGTTTTTAAACAACATCACTGTACTGTAATGTTACGACAATGTACCTTAAGAACAGTAGCAATGTAGAAGTATTACCAGAGCTGGGCACGAACTAGTTAAAAAGTTAAAAGTTAATTAACAAAGTTAAATATTTTGCTAATTTTTAACTTTTCTTTTTAAATTAACTCTAGTTAAATTTCTTCCGTTAATTCAAGTTAGTTAAATTTATAACGAAAAATTGAAAAAGTAAAATCATTAACAAAAAGAAAAGATTAAGAATTGAATTAGGGCGAATCGAATGATTTACGGAGGGATATGTTACTGTCTTCTGGGATATAAATAAATTGAATTAAATTTTATAAAACTAACTGAATCACGAATTTAACGACGTTAAGAATTTATATTTACCCGTGCTTAAATACAAATGCATAATTTATATAAATAAATAAAAAATCAAAAGTGAGTGCAAACTTATCCAAAGTTTATAAAAAAATTTTTTCGAGTTTTTGAAAAACAATTTTTTTTTGTTTTTGCTATAGAAAATTTAATTTGTAAGTTAAATTTTTAAAGAAGTTAGGTTTTCAACGAGATCAACGAAATTAAGTTTTTTGTTAACTTTTATCGGATTAAAGAAGTTAAATTCTTAATTAACGATGCCCACCTATGAGTATTACATATACAAGTATGATTCATGGTTTTTAAAAGTCATAACAATTTACTATATTAACTCAAATTGTTTGAATTTTTATGGCCTCTCGATTGATTCTATATCAAATGATATTTAAAAAATATATTTAATATTTTTTATTGTTTTGTTTTTCTGTGGGAGGATAAAAATGTATTTTCTTAAAGATATTTAAGTTTAATATCAATCGAAAGGTAATCAAAATTCAAACAATAACCTGTACTATGGCAACTCTAAGTTTACAAATTTTGAAGGGATTTTGAACTAGAAGTAAAATTTACTTTTGTATAAACGTTATTTACACTGGAAATAGAGATAAATAGAAAGTTAAAAATAAAATAAAAAATAAATAAGCCCAAGAATTGACAAACAGTCTGGCAAGCAAAACAAACTTTAGCTTTTATAGGCTATGCTGAAATAATTGTGCTAAAAAATAAACAATTTTATACCACAGACAGACAGGCAGACAGACAAAAAAAACATTTTATATGCCAACATTTTGGCAATACGGCGAAATTCTTGTTATCACATTGTCTCAAGGTCAAACACGACGTCTTCGTCGCCAGCCAAACAACCAAGCGACCAAACCAACACAAAAGTTGCTATAATATTGTGCAGAGTTAATCAAAATTTCGTTTAGCAGAGAGCGAGAGGAAACACTTTTTTACAAAATATCGAAACAAAGTTTATGAAGAGCGAGATTCAAGAGAATCTGCGCTCTTGGTCAACTACTCGAATTCGTTAGTACCAGTCATAGTGTTGCATACCAAAGGACTGAGACTAAATACCGGGTAGAGAAAACAAATCGTCCGAAGGAAGATTATTTCTGAGCTGATATTTAAATATTAAAAATAAAAACGGTAAATTTATACCATAAAAAACTTTTAAAAATAATTATTATGAAAAAAAAACCGAATTTAATTTAATTATCTGATTTTTAAATTTCTTAACTTTTAAGATTTTTTCAAGAGCTATTTTACATTGTGGAAACTCTTTCAAATTCCACTTAAACTTTTTGTTGTTGGTGATAAATGATTTGAAAGAAGTGAGAAAAGGAGTTCACTAGCATAACACTTGTCGCAGCTTCATTTAGCTGTCATTTCTCATTTCTCATTACTCTTTTCTTTCCAATTACACACTGTAACAAAATTGAATAAACTGCATACTCCGAATTTTGAATTGACCCTCAAAATCTGGACTTTGGGCCCAAAAACTAATTTCTGATAGGTTGAAACATAAACTGGTCCGAAACTTTATTTCTCTTTATCCGATAAACAAGTCAAAATGTCAGTGAAGAGAAAACATTTTGCTGCCTAAAACGATTTATATCTTTAGAGGTTTTGGAGTTAGAGCGAAAAATTTAATATGATTTTAAATTCTTTAACTTTTTTTATAGGTTTCTAAGCATAAACTGTTTTCATCGGATAAACAGATCTAAAGTAACTGACAAGTTTACTTACCTATAAAAAAAATGGGTTTTTGGGCCTTAAGTCCAGATTTAGAGTGTCAATTCCAATATTCTGAGTATGCAGTTTTTTTCTACTTAACTAGACCTAACAAACAACTTGAGCTATGTCTTATCTAAAGTATATATTCACTATCACAGAGTGATATTTTATCAGGAGCAGTTTCTAAACTCTTTTTTAAAATATCAAAAAATCATAAACGAAAATAATATAGAAAATTAAACCCATTTTTAATGTGTATCTCAACTTTTATTGGTGTACAATTGTATTATTATTTTATCAAGGTTAATTAAGACCAAAAGCCGTCACGTCATTTAGCCGTAATTAAATAAATTGTGTTACCAATTTCAAATTTAATTTTGCAAATATTTAAATTTCGATATTGTTGTGACACTTGAGGGGAATGAATTTGGCATATCAATTTGTTTCGACGCGTTATTTCGGGGAAATACCTTGAATATTTATTATAGCCAAAAGAAAAAAGTTTGTGCGATTTTTTTGAATTCTTGCTTTGCTTTGTTTTTCTTTTTTTTGCCAACTCACGCTCACGTGTTCGTTCCGTTTTATTTACGCACCTGATGTCGTATGCCGCGTCGATGATTCGCATGATCCACAGCCGTATCCAATGCCAATGCCGACGACTTTTCTTTGGTCTGCTGCGCAATCGATGTTGGCTTCCGTTGATAGTGCTCCTTATCGGCGCTTGGCACGATTTCGTATTGCAGCTTGTGCGGCGCAAATTTGCTGTACTCGTCCGCTCTGTAAAATAACAACAAAAAAGAAAAAATGTTTAGCAAATCGTAAATATGGATTTAAAATTAATTTCTTTGTTCGCATACAAAAAGACAAATGAAGAGAGAGAGAAAAAAGTGGAACAACTTTTAATTTAAAAGTAAATACAAGTTTTTAATTATTTTTGTCTGGCTTCTGTCGATTGGCTATGCAAATTCTGGTCGTTTGTTTATTCCGAAGTCAATAAGAGGTTTTAATAGTTTTTATTGTTGTTTAATGAGTTTTGTTTGTCGGTTTGTCTGTCTAGAGCAAGCGGAAGTGTACGAAAATTACATTTTTAATCAGTTTATTGTGTGGCTTAAGACTATTTAATTAAAATGTTGTTTTGTTGTTAAATTCAAAATCAACATACTTATATGTTGCTACTTTCAGTCACATTGATTCAGTAAACAAGCAAGCTGTTAAAAAATAATGCAAATGACACAAACTATCAAGAGTGTAGTTATTTTAACTACATATTGCAGTAATTTTATTTGAGAATACTTTCATACTAATTATTATTAGTATTAAACAGGCGATACTAAATAATTTCGATACTTAACTAGTTTCGCAGTTAATTTACTTTGTTTCATTGAAAAATAACCGATAAAAAAGTACCAATTATTGTAACCGCAAAATTACTACAAACACACGAAATTACTAAAGATATTTAACCTTAACAAATTTGTTGTTGTTTAATTGTTCTTGATTTATATAAAAAAAACAACAACATTTAAAATGTGTACTACTGTAAATTTTACCTTAGTCACATTCTAATTAACAATTTCTTGTCATATTAACCGTTGAATTATTTGCTTACAAAATTTTTTGTTTCAATATTTAACAATGTATTAAGTGAGGGGCTTTAAATCAAAAACCGATAAATCCACAACAAATTTTACTGATTAAGTCCTTGAAAAATACTTCAAAACTTGTTTTTTAAATAAGTTAAATTGGCGAAAAAAGTAGGAAACATTTTTTTTTAATAAAGTAACAAAAAATTAAATTTTTGATTTGAAAGTTTTGTTGGATTTGTTTGATTTGTCGGTGTTTAAAAAAGGTTTTCCAATTTATCGGGTTTTCGATATGCAAATGAAGTTTGGATCCATATAAAGGATATTTTCAATATTAAGAATTGATATTTTAAAAAATATGTACCAAATCAAATTTAAACTTAAAAAAAAAATCGAAATTTTTCCATTTTAAGAATGTTTTTTTTCTTCAGAATTATGAATTAAAGATTAATTAAAACTTCAAAAAACAAATTTTGTACAAAATTAAATCGAAAACGAAATAAAGTACAACAAATTAAAGTCCAGTGCTTATAGTTATTATTGTAATTTTAATTGAATTCAGTCGAATTGTTATTTCCAAATTGAAAAGTCAAAGCAAATGAGTCACATTCGAACAAATCGCGAAGTAATGAAATGCGAGGAGTGGTGCCTCGCGACGGCCTTAGCGACAATTATTTAATCACCGCAAGTATTTCATAACAAATCTACAAACGTTTGTACTCTTGGGACATTTAAACGGAAAACTTTCCTATTCGATTTGTGGAACATAAAAGTAGTCGAGCGCAGCGGAAGCTTTAAATTATTTCCACTGGTCTTAAATAATCATCAAATACCGAATGATAAAAACATGCGTGACATTCTTGCATGCATACATACATACATACATACATACATACATACATACATACATACATACATACATACATACATACATACATACATACATACATATATGCATACATTACAAATTTCTACATTGATTAAAATTTTTGTTCAGTTTTAAACTTAAATATAACAACGATTAATAAATATTTTGTGGAACCACCCTAGTAGAGTGTAGGCCGATCTTCTCTTTAAAAGCTATCGAAAATTATTGATGAGAGGTCAAAGATCGCACAGAAATATTTAATCAGTTTCAAAATAATATTTACTTTATACCGGGAATCAAACCTGGGACGATCAGCCTCGAGTGCCAATGCCAGTGTAAAGTAGATGCAAAGGCCAAATAAAAAATAAGGAAGATCGTCAGTTTTACAAAATTATTCCGTTGTGAAGCACTTTTTCACTACGAAAATTTACAATTTACTTCGATTTTTTCCATCATTCATTACGCAACCGGAATGCTATGGTCCGAACCCTGGCCAATGCAAATAAAATTATTTTAAGAATTCTTTAAATAAACTAAATTAAAAAATTGATTTAAAAAACTCTTTACTTTACTTTCCATTTTTGTTTAGATTCTTTCTACAAATTTCGTTGATTGGATTACAAAGAGTAATCGCATTGATTAAATCGTTTAAAATTTATTATCACAAGGCAAAGAGCAAAAGCTACAACTAAGAGAAAGCAAAAACAAAAAGAGTTAAGTTAAGTTAAGTCAAGTACAACTCTGTTCAAGACAACTTTGGAGTACAACAAAAAGCAATAAACGAATTTTTGCAAAACACGATAACAAGAAAAAGTTGAAGGCAAATACTAAAATGCAAAAAACGAAAGCCACTTTGTTTGCTACTACAGTTGTTGTTTTTCTGTTGTTGTTGCAAAATTATGTTAGTCGTCACTCGTGCTCGACGACGACGCACACACACACACGATGAGAGCAAGTGATATCGCTGCGTAACTCATAATCACGATTGATTGATTTCTGCGTTAAATGAAACAATGCCTTCATTGAACTTTTGGGGAGGGAGGTTGTTTTGTTGTTGTTGTTGTTATTGTTATTGTTGTTGCTGTTTGTCTTACTTGTGAGCGTGAATGGCGCAAATACGCGCACCGGTTCCTTCTTATCTCTGCCAGTGAAACAATGCGAAATATTGAAGTGCGAACAGATTCGAAATCGGTTTCGAATTGTTGTGTTTCGCATTTTCAAGGTTGCCACAGACGAGTATAAACTTAAATTACCTACTTTAAAAATAAAGCAAACGGAATAAATAATTTTGGTTTTTGTGCCAAAAGTTTGTTGAACTTTTTTTTAATACACTCATTTAAATAACAATTCTTATGCACCACTTAGTGGACATATTATGTTTGGGCAGTTGTTTGTAACGTTAAAAAATAATTTACATAATATAGAAATATGTATATACATATATATTCTTGATCAGGAACCAAAAACTAAGTCGATCTCGTCATGTCCATCTATCTAAAAGATTGTCCATCTGTCAGTCCATCTTTCTGTCTGTCTGTCTTACTGTCATCATTTGAAGTTAGTACGAATTCGTGGCAACCGGTAGAGATACTGAGCTGAAATTTCCACACTTTGTGCTCTTATGCCTTAGACGAACTGATGAGATTTTGGAGTTAAGATCGTCCATATTTGCAAAAATTATTAATTTCTCATTAACACCATTTCTTGAGAATCATTAGAGATATAAGGTTGAAATTATTTACAGATTTTGAAAGCAATCGGGTATATAAATTATTTTTAATGTTTTTGCAACAACAAACTTTTTGTAAAAATTGCCATGATACAAAATAATATTTTTTTATTATTTGAACTTCTTAGGTCGAACAAATTCTTCTTAAACAATGTGGTGCATTTGTAATAACCGGCAGAACCGACTACAGTTTCTTGCTTTTGTTTTTTTTTCGGTTAAACTTGATATATTGGATTTTAAATTAAATTAAAATATAGAAGTATTTCAAATTTAATTTAATTTTGCATTTCTGTATACAAGGGTGGTCCGATAAGTTCTTAGCATCACCGCACGACAATGTTGAGAAATAATATTCAGACGGACTAAAGAATTTGAAGCACCGCTGGGTCAAGTGTATCGAGCTAAAAGGAGAATATGTTGAGAAAAAATAGCAACTTTTAACAATATTCGTTTTTCTGTTGTAGGCTAAGTACTTTTCGGACCACCCTCGTAGGTAAATACTACGTCAAAGCTGAAGGGAGCCGAATTCAGGAAAGCACACTAGAAATCGCTCGAGGATTAAAGTAAAACAATTAAGATTTTTAGAAGTTTTTTGATCTTAAATAATTTTTTTCGGTGTCCGATTTGTGACAAGCGAAGTGTCACAATCGACTTTTGCTTATGCTAATTGCTGGAAATTGTTTCAAATTATAAAAAGACGGGCAGGGCAAAAAGAGAAACATTTCAGCTCAAACGCAAATTCATTTATTTACGTTGTCAATGTTTACACGAAATGTCAACAACAAAAAACGATTTGATTGCTTCAATTAAACACTTCATACACAAAACACTTGGCGGATCGTACTCGCATCGTAAATGATATCGAACAAATAAACGTCACTTACAAGCGAGTGTGTATATACATAAGTCTGGAAGCTAGAAAGGCGTATATATGTATTGTAATTATAAGAGTATATACAATACAAAAAAAGTTAGAGTGGCAACACTCAAGAGACAGACAAAAAATCGCTTTGAAGTACCAACCACGCAACTATGCAACGCTTGTGTTGCGGATACTTTGATAAGGGCGGGCATTTGATTTGATTAATCCTTGTTTTATATGGCTGCAATAGATAGCAGCAAAAATGCTTCGCACCTGATTGCGAGCGTGTTAATGAGCAAACTTTGCCAATTAATTATAAACTAAATATAGTACATAATGCGAAATTTTGGATTTTCCAATATCAATTTTTGTTGGTTATGGAGAATACAAAATCTGAAACAATTTAAAATCGACTATTTTGGCAGTTAGTCCCCTTTCACACAGGACAATTAAACGTGCGCAACTAACGAGTTTGTAGGATTGGGAGAGAAGAGGCAATGCGAGAGGCAAACGATCGCCTATACAGGCAATTTCGTTTTAGATCGCAATTCTGCTTTAAAGCACGAAGTTGGCTGCGGGTTAATTATTAAATATTTTAAGTAAGAATGTTGAAAGAAGCAAAAGTGAAAACTTTAATTGTTAAGAATAATTGCTTAACGCTTTCCCGGTGTGATTGGCAATTATCTAAAGAAAATCAGATAATTACTTGGAACTAAAATTGCGTAGTGTAAAAGGGGACTAATAGCAAAAAGTTGTCAATATTAAAGAACATTAAAAAAGCATGAGAAATGTTGTTTGGTTATAAATAACTTATTATATCTCTTCTTTTGTTTAAATAAAAATTGAAATTTAATTTATCACGGACATAGTTTATAATTTGAGACGAACTTTATTTTATGATAACTTGGCGCTGTCTACCTTGAAAAGATTCACTTTTTTTATTGGTTAGACTAAAACTTAGATAGCATAAGTGTTTGTTGTCTAGACAGCAAGTCTAGTCAAAATTAACAGATATACACAACTAACTAAAATAATATGTTAGTTAGCTAATTGATCTAGATATCAATCTACCAACAGATGTAGATAATTTGTGTTATTGTTTCTTTTTTATAACCAACAGCTCCATATGGTATCAATTTAGGCCTAGTCTGGCCTATTTGAGGCATCTGCCGTCATATTAACGGTTCTGTGAAATGGAACTTAAATCAATTTGGCATTTAATTGATAAAAATAAGTCGTATGTAAGTAATTGATATGGCTGCAGATCCTCTGTAAGCCCAATTAGCACTTAACGTGCCGTAATTTCCAAGCGGAGTTAGAAAATAAAGTGATTAAGAATTACAACCAACGTGATTGCAATTGATATTTGTATGTATGAATGTATAGAAATTGTCAGGTCGGATAGTTCTATTGTGAAGCATTGTTCTAGAGCCTACTAAAAAGGTTTTTGGAAAAATTAGAGTCTTTTGCCAGTGATAATAACTCATTCGGTTACAGCTCCTACAATGGTTGTGGCTTGCTGAGAAGATTTCTCATTCTCATCACAGTTTATTAAGACCAAGTTATTCTTTAGCTATGAGAAATAAAATGGTTTAAAAATAATCCCATAATCCACGTCTGTACTCTTGATATCCACACTCGAGCCACGTCGTTGCTATCGATGTTTTTCTATCTCTGGAGCCAAGAGAAATGTTCAGTTCGGTCGTAAATGAGACAAATTCCACTTTGCAGAAGACTGGCTTAGAACTGATACAGGCTGAAATTACAGTCAGCGGGCGATCCTTTAGTGCCCTGAGGAGAAGCCTTATCACAACGACCTCAGTCCGACAGACTGGCGTGCGAAGGTAGTTTGAAGAATAGCAAAAGATAAAAATAAGCGAACATTTAAAGAAATTAGAATTGTTTTATAATTGAGGACATCAATCAAAGACGACATCAGCAGTTTAACTGCATGACTTGTCGTTTCTGAACGCGACGTTTGTGTCTGTCATACTATACGAGTAAATAATAAAAAATTTCTTATCTACAGGTAAATGCCCACTTAAAATTGATGTTTGTATTTAGTCATCAAGAATCAATTCATAACACGAATAATCGATCATTCTAAGTGAACTTTATAAATTTATAAAAAAAATATTTAATTAATAATTAATAATAATTTAAAATTATAGAGCTTATTTGAGAAAATCATCGAATTTTTTCATATTTGAGATATTTAAACAAAGTTTTGAATATTTGTATATTTGAAATTAATAAATAATGAAAGCTTTTAATTACTTTAATTAGCAAAAAGTTTGTCTGTATCATAATATATAAAAACTTATTACCAAATACTATAACACAATATCTTCAATTGCTCTCAAGATATCGTGTTAACATTAATGAGTACTCTTTGCAATAGGATGCGTGGTCATGGGCCGATTGGCTTTACAAACTGATCAGTTGATCTTAGGTAAGATAAATATTAAGAGAAAACAGCTTGAAAAATTTCAGCTCCATATCTTCATCGATTCTCCCGCTATCGTTTTATTAATAAATGAAGTCAGACAGACGAACAGGCGGACACGGTTATTCTACTGAGGTTTTGCCTGCGATCAAGGATATATATTTACATACATAAAAAATAACATTTCTTGAGATCTGCAAAGTAGGCCTCCATCAGACCGTGAGACTAAGTAAATACTTATCGTATTCTATATTTATAGTATCTGTTACAAACTTCTCCCCGAACACAAAATAACCATTGAGTGGAATATAAAAAAATATTATTTAATTAAAACAAAAATTAGGTCAGAATAAAAGTCGGCCACAATTTGGGAAATCAAAGAAAATTAGATTGTCTACATTTTCTACATATTCTATTGAAATAATTGTACATCATTATTTCTCATTTATCAATATTTATGAATGTTTAATGACACATTTAGTCGTACTTTACTTTTACAAACACTCGCTACAAATTATCAAACTCGTGAAAGACACTACAGTAATCCCCGCTTAAGTAGTACCACGACTAAAAAAATCTATATTTTGGGCCTACAACGCTTAAGGACCTTAAGCCACTTATTAGTATGTTTGATTTTGTGATTTAAATAAAAGTACAAAATTTTTTTAAGTGTATTTAAAAAAACAAAATATTTCATTTTTGAAAAAGCAAAAATGAACCCACACAAAAAGTTTATACATTCGTATTTTGAGTTATAAAATTCTAGGAAAAACCCTTAGACGGGGATTTTTCTATATTAAAAATGAGTGGGTACTTAAGTTTTATGTGCACTTAAGCGGAGGTCTACTTAAGCGAGGTTTTACTTAACTGATGAATAGTGTGTGACTTCATTTGAATTGTCGTGCAAAAAAAAAAACTAATTTAAAATGCAAACAATAAAAAACGGTTTTTTTTAGCAGCGAATGAAACTTGAAATGATTTTCTTGAAACTATTTTCAGCTGATAAGACGCAAAACAAGAAATAAATAAATCACAACAACTTCGAGTGAAGCTATCAAAATTTGAGTTATTAAAAAATAGCAATAAAACGAAAGCGTTGTGTCAAGTCATCCACGCAACTCGAGAAGCGACCTAAAAATTCCAAATACAAGTTTCTGTATAAATTAATGAAAAAAAAAACAAAAACAAAAAATTGAAATGAATGAATGAATAAAAACTCGTATGAGCTAAAATCAGAAGCAACCACGATTTATTGGCTTATTTCAATGGCTCTGCGATATCGCCCCACACACGAAAATGAACCCTAAACAAGTTGGCCAAAGTCCACCAACACCGAAATACAATTCTAAATAAGTGTCTTACCTGTCTGTCGTCATGTTGGTTGTTTTTTTTCTGTTTTCTTTTAACTTTTTTAACTTTTTGCAGTTTTGTTAATTCTATTTAAACAATTGTAAATTTTTGTTAGTTCAAGCTTTGATTCATCGTTGAATTCTTGGAAGGACACTTGATTTGTTTTTCTTTAGACTGGGCCTTCTCGCACTTTTAATACTGTTGTCATCAATTTTTTGAGGTTTTTATTTTTGCTTTATGTATAATCGCACAACAAAATATCACTCTCACTTTATCACCGCTTTGCGTCTTCGCGAATTGTCGAACGCGTACTGCCATAAAATCCTCAATTGTCGTTCTATTTATTGAGTGCGCGCGCGGCGACCGTTTGCAAGTTTATAGCAAACCAAAAACAAAAACACAAAATAAAACCAAATCAAACCAAACTCGAAGCCGCGCACTGCTGCACTCACCTGTTGCTCTTCTTTTAGTGCGTGCGTGCGCGACGCTCTTTTTTTTTGTGGGACATGATAAGCGATCAGCCGCGAGTCGAGAGCAGTGCACGTAATAAACCATTGTTCGATTACCTCTCACTCTCTGAACAGCTGTTTTGTGTTTACTTTGAGAGTGTTATTCAGTGTTGCCATTGTGAGCGTTTTCCGGTCGGATTTCATCGGATTTTGTTTTGAATTGGAATAAAAAATTCTTTTATTATTTTGACTGGATAGAGCCTGGGAAATCTAGAAAATTACACTGTTAAAATATTTGGTACACCACGAAAGTTCGTTAAAGAACTGCAGCAGCGAATGCAAACAAAAGCTTTTAAACAAATTAAATGTTTATTTATCGATGAGTGCGTGAGGGTTAATGAATAGTAAGTCTATGATAGAGAACATGTAAATATGCAATAAATAGTTTATAATATCCAATTGTTATTTCAAATTTGTTTGGTAAAAACCAATTAAACCAAAACTTTATCAATAGTTTTACATTTCTTTCATTTGACGTCTTTTATGGATTCGATGAAATTTGTTTGTAAAAGGAGTCCATCAATTGCGTAATAAAATAATTCAAAATTTTTACCGGTCTTTTGACAAAATTATAAAAATAACTAAAGAATTGTTGGAATTAAATAAAATTAATACAGTCAACTGAAACATTTTTCTGGATTGAGATTTTTCAATGGCAACACTGATAATAAAACATTGTTCGATTATCTCTCACTCTTTCAACAGCTGTTTTGTGTTTACTTAAAGTGTCTCATAAGTTTGTGATCGCTCTTTACTGTATTTAAGCAGATGTTTGCAGTTTAAAGCTTTTTAGTGGGGTTGTAAACCAACAGGGTGCTTCTTTATGTACGAATATGTTAAAAAAACAATAACCAAAACATAAAAACAAAATGTAAGCGACTTAAGTTCAAAAAGAAAATTAAGTAACTGCGTCACAGTTCGTTCACTTGTTTTGGAATAATAGTTTTTTTATTCGATGTTTTTTTCCACAAATATGTGAAAAGTGCAAAAAAGTTCTGAATGTACTCTACTAATATTTTATATTATTTGTACCAACAATTTGATCACCAAAAAACCACAACAAAAGATGATTAATAACGGCGATGGAGTATAGTCAAGTTTAATTGTTTTTTTCAAAACTTTCTTGGGCATAGGTCCAGGTTTTCCAACAACCTTCCAGCACCTCTGATACAAGTATACAATGGAAAATCAATCTAAAATTTTATTTGATATTAATTTTCAAAAAATTAAAGTTACGTTTTATTTTCTCCGTAAAAAATAAACGAAATGTTTTATTTTTGTTTTTCAATAATTTTTTTTTTTTTTTTGCAACTTTTCTAACAAAAATAACAGTTTTTTTTGTTTTTTTTTTTGCCAATATTAAAGTATTCTTTCAATTTTAATATTTTTCTTGAAAAGAACTAAAAATTTTTCTAACTACAGTAGTGTCTGGGTATAGCTGGTGGTTCAAAAGTCACTTTGTGAACGTAAGCAGCAAACGCCTTTCAAAAAGCATTCGATTATGTTTTCTTATTAATTTATTTTATTGATCTCTTGAATTTATGTAAACAAAGTGTATTTTGAGCAAATAAAACGAGTTTTTGAGCATACATTTAAAATTTGATATAGTGAACAACCTCAAATATTTTATTTGAGAAGTGAACTTATCGTATTTTGTATATTTACTCCATTATTTTTTTATGATTTTATTTGTCTTCTTCTTTTTAATAGCAGAATTTAGATAATAATTCCGAGATTTGTTTAATACGAATTTATTCATAATTTTGTTCTCCATGTGCACCAAAAATCCTCTCATAATCTTCCGGACCGAACGAACCATCATTAAAATTTTCAATTGAAATCGAATTTCCACTGTCATTTAAAAAAATTACGCGGTTTTTTGCTTTAAGTTAACTCTTAAGTTGCCCCAACGGATTTTTACGCTCTTTTCACCTTATGCCTGCGCTCCGCATTAAACCTCTCTCTCTCTCTTTACTATCCACTCTGTCTCCGTCCTTGTGCGGGTCCATGAAAGCGAAAGCTTTCCTGCCTGCCTCCTGCTCACCCACAGCTGAGAGTGTGCTGCAGATTTGAATACGAATTAATACAATTACACACATTTACATTTACATCGGCTCCATTTACATTTACATGTATGCTCGCGCGAGTGTGTGTGTGTGTGCACGCGTTAGTATACGCTTGAAAGCTTTTCATTCATAACCTTGCAAAACCTAAAACGCTTTCGGGCAGTCACTAAAACTATGACAACAAGTTTGCAACACACACAGGAAATCGACAACTTTTGCTTTCGTCAATTGCAAAAGTTCTTCATTCTGCGGAATATTCGGAATTGCAAAAGTAAGTTTTAATCAGTTTCTTAAATAATTGAAGTTAATTTTTTGAGCAACTTAAATTTGTTGTTGTTCTTAAAAGAAGAAAAAAAAACTGTTGCTCTGATTTTGTATTGAAAATGTTGTATTTGCAGCTACCTACAAGAATACATTGAAAAGTCTGCATAGACAAATACACTCAATCGTGATTTAAATGTATTAAACTATGCAGAATGTCTGTATGTGCGTGTGTGTGTATCTAGTATGTATGTCTGTGCTCTCGTTATTAATTCGCTGCGTAGTGTTGGTGTCTTTCGCAATGGGTGAGTGGTTGGGCAGGTACAAGGACGAATGTCTAGGTTGAGGGTTGGGGCCGTCAATGTTCAAAAGTGCAAGGACAAAAGAGCGCGCGAACGAGAGCCGACACAACGGTTAATTTGTTGGCTGAGAGCGTTATGAGTTATTCGCTCGCTCTTTGCAGTTTAATGCGCTCTTAAGCACTTAAGCAGCTGTTATCAGAGATCTTGGATGTGACTTAAATTAATTATAAATTGATATAAAATAGAGTTTTAAAAAAGTGAAATTAAAAATATTTTTTTGTTTAATTTTTCATATTTTTGTTGATGGCAAGAAGTACATCTTGACTATGTCCCTTAAAAAAAAACCAACTCAGCAAAAAACCAACTTTCACTAAAAGAGTATCGAGTAAACTGCGCTCGTCGCAGAGCATCCAACTCAGCTGCCTGTAATAAATCAAATCAACATCAACAATGAAAATCATCTGTTGGGCTTGTTTGAGGCAAATTATCGCCACCCAACGAAATGACTCCCACAAAATACACATACACAGCGACTTACTCACGTACAGACAGCAAACACGCCATTCGCCATTTCGCTGCCATTTTGAGAGGAGGCTGACTGCCACAAACGAAGTGAATACACGCGGCAAGTTATATTTCAGAAATATGTCTGCGATATATAATTTCAAATAATATACGAGTATGTGGTATATAACAGATATGTTACAGATACATTTCTGTAATATTTCAGATACATCATGTGTCCATCCTTTTTGTATACATATTTACTTAACAAACATAGTCTCCTTGTAGCTCGATACACTTGACGATGCGGTGCTCAACTTCTTCCTTCTGAAAATACGTTTTTTCGAGGTCTACAAAGTAGGCCTCAATTAAAATATTAATGAAACACTTTTCAAGTGTTTTTATGCAGCATTTATACGATTCAATTAGAAGTTGGCGTTGTTTTTATTTAATCACTTCTATTTTTTGTAAGAAGTGGTGTGGCACTTTCCAAATATTAAATACTGGTTATTTTCACTCAAATTTTGTATTGTCTAATTAAACATATTTTCAAATAAAGTTATGGTTGCACGATCTAGCTTGCTTGGCGTTACTGAGTCCTCTTGGATTGCAGCAATCGTTAGACGGTAACTTAAGTAGTGGAAGTATTTAAAACTTTGCACACGAATTACGTGTTTTAAGACTTTTGTTTGGTTTTTAAATATTTCTCTTTAATTTTTGAAGACATATTCTTAGACTCATAATAAGTATGTATCTGCTTTAAAAAAGCTTAACTTTAGTTTAGTTTAGTTAAGTATAGTTAGTAGACTAGCACTAATGTATGTTAATCTAAAATAAAATATTACAAAAACATTTCATAATATTGTTTTATTGCAATATTTCATAAATATTGTAAATATTTTGAAACACTAAAATGTTAGAAACAAATGATGCAGAATCATTAGTTACAATGTTATAAAACATTCGCAATGTTAGTGAAATATATCCGAAATTTCGCCAATATTTCCTTATATAACTTGCCGACTGGGTAAGCTCTTAAAGCACAAGTGAGCGAGCACGAGCGACGAACAAGGCCGAGTGTTTATTGTGTGCGGGAGTGAAAAACGACAGAGCAAGGACCAACACACGAAAGCAACCGACGACAGTGTAATTTTTATGCAATCTTATACAAAAAATAAAAAAAAAAACAATTTTAATAAAAGAAAGTTTGAAAAGAAACGTTTTTGTTTCTTCTAATTTTTTAAAGAAAAATCATAACAAATTTCTTTTTTTTATTTCAATGAAATTTTTAAGGCATTGATTTCGCCAAAACGGTTACACTGTGCATCGTGAGAAAAGTGTCAAATGATTTGTGCGTCGTTTTTATTATTTATTGTTGTTGTGTTTGTATTCGTGTTTGTTGTTGCAATGCGTTGCTGCTAAAACACATCACCTCCAGCTGGGCTCGAGATGTGAGCTTTGCAAATCAGTTGCTTTCGCAATGTCTGCACACTCGGACGTCCACGCAAAGTGCTTACGGTAGAAACGGTAAAAAACGACAAAAACCGCGAGCGACGCGACGCGACGGGCAAATACAAGTAAACTGAGAGTGAAGAGTGAACTTTGATTTACTAAGTTTTAGGATTTGTGTTTTTTTCCTGTCGTTGTTGTTGTTTTTATTCAATACAATCTGCCGTTGTTGTTTCTTTATTTGCTCGAAAATATATGCCATATTTTATTTGTGGTTTTTGTTGTTGTTTGTTTGTTTGTTGGATCTTATCTGTGAACGTGCGTGTGTGTGCAAATATTTGCGTTAGTGTTGGTGTGCGTACAAAGTGCAAGGCTAATATATAGAAAAAGTAGAAGGCGGAAGGAAGGAAGCAAGCAGAAAGCTGAAAGCGAACAGAAGAAGGACACAGAATTACAACAACAAGAACAACATAAAAAAAGCTGCTGATGCTGCTGCTGCTGCCTACAATTTCCAGCTTTGAAAAAACGTCAATTCAAAGAAATTCCGTTTTTTATATAAATATGTACATAAATGCTTAAATCGAAGCGGAAATAAAAAATTTTAATTCAACAAAAAGCAAAAGGAAAAGGTAAAAAAAATAAAGCTCACTTCCGAGAACTCGCGTACCTGCAGCCTGAAAAGCAAGAAACATCCTGATAAAATAAATTATATAAATTTCTTCGTATTTAATGCAAAAAAATTAAATTAAATAAAATTGAGGAAGAGGAGCATCAAAAATAAAATTAAAGGTTTTTTATAAATTCAAACCAAAGAAAATCTGCGCTTAAAAAAAAAAATTAACAAAAAAAAGGTAAACTATTTTTAAATTATAAGAAAGCGAATTTTTTTTTAAATTTTATATATAAATATTTTAATTCATGAACACAAATTTCCCAAAAATTATCATTTATTTCATATTTTAATATTTATAAAGTTAGCAATTGTAGTATACTTTTAGGCACACACGAGAATGTTATATAGATAACGTCGAAATTATTTTCATTTACACAAAAATGGTTTGGAAAGCAATTCGGTCCTTATTAAAACTTCGATTTTAATTTAAATATAATTTAAAATGATATATAATGATAAATTTTCAAAACAGAAGCATACTTCTATGCGACATACTGAAGAGGGACTTATAATAATGTTTGAACATACAATGCAATTATACAATTTATTAAGCTAAAAAGAAGAAAATTGAATAAAATGATTAGTTTAAAAAAGAGCATACTTTTAGGTGAATTTTTAGTTAAGTATTAACTACATGAACTTTGTTTTATACATTTTTTTGAACTTTGAAAAAGGATTAGAAAAATATTATAAGAAAATAATTTATTAAAAGTGGTAGTATACTTTTAGATGAAGACTTAGTAAGTTTTTATAAACAAACTTTTTTTTAGTTGTTCCTGATACTTATGATTATTGAAAAAGGATTAATAAAAATAAAAGCATACTTTAGGGACGGCATACAATGTTATAATTCAATATTTTAATAATAAAACGGAAGAAAGTGATCTTTGATGTTTTTGATAATCGGTTACCACAAAATTAAAAAGTTGAAAATAATTTTGTTGCTATTTTTAGTTTTTATTTAAAAAATAATAAAATTATTTAACAGTAATAAAAAATTCAAAAAATATTAAACGACCAATTTTTGTCGTTGTCATAGACAAATTTTAGGTTAAAGCACACAATTTATTTGAAGAAAAAAACCAAAAAATATTTTTGGAAAATGTGTGCACATAAGATACATTTTCTGTTTAAAACAATTATTTTTGAGACCAAAAATTATGCTGAAGGAAACAAAAATTTGAGTACTGAAATCTGGAGCATATTTTTAGGCAAAAATAAGAAAAAAAACCCAAACGGCTCCAATTTTACTTTTAAAAGAATCGCTATATACAAAATGCAAAAGCGCTCCTCACCTTAATTTATCCTTTATATTGTGGCGTCATCTAGTAACACGGTATACAAACATTGATAAAGATAACAGCACCTGCTTAACACTTATACTAACTACTAAAACAATTGCATATAGATAGGACTGCACTAAGGATAAAATATCGTCGTAGGACTACACTTTAGGGCTTATCAATGCGCTGAAATCAATCAACTTAAGGGAATCAAAAATATTTACAGTTAATAATATAACCTTGTATCATGAAAATAAAAAGTTTGTCATTCAAATTTAAATAAAAGCAATTTTATTGATTTCATAATAACATCATAGTCGGCTTTTAGGAGAAAACATTTTAAATTTACTAAGGCATTTGAATTTTAAAATTTTGTATCTAATTTAAAATGTTTAAAGCCAAACCACAATAAACAACTTTAAAAAATTTTTGAAATAAATGAAGTTATTTAAAATGTAACAAAAAAAAATTTAAATTTGCTAGCAAAGATTTATCAAGTCGCCTAAAAGTCGACTATGAATTTAAATTGATTAAATTCTTAAATTCTTTTCATTTTGATGTTCGGGCTAAAGCGATTTAACTAGAACTTTGGCAACCAAAACTTAGAAAATGTATTCAACAAAATAACACGTTAAATTCATAGTCGACTTTTAGGCGAATATCCGAAAATTATGCGCTCTCCCTGCATATGGCGTATTAACTTTCACTCCCACTCTACTCTGCTATGCTCGGACGTGTGAGAAAGGCCAAAAGTGAAAATAGTGTACCTGATCGAAAAACTGTTGTCGTTCGGCGTCGTCGACGTCGTCGTCGTGCTTTGTGCTAAAAAACGAATACCAAAGCCGAAGAGCAGCAAAAAAAAAATGAAAAAGGAACAGCACAAACGAAGTGAAGTGAAGTGATGCTGAGTGCGTTCGTTCGTTCGCTCGTTTATACTATCGTATCGTATCGTAAAAAGCAAAGCAGAGCAGAGAAGATGTCGGCGTCGACATCGACGTCGTCTGCCGTTATCCTTCGCCTGCGCTGTCGGACCGCCTGTTGTCTATTTTTTGTTTCCCATTTTGTCCTTGTCGTCGTTTCCCTTTTCTGCTTCTAGTTTTGCTGTTTAACATTGTACTTGTTGTTGTTGTTGTTGGTACTTCCGTATACAAGTGTGCGTGTATGTGTAAAGACACATACAGGATATGTTTGAATAGCAACAACAAGAAAGAAGCGCAGTGGCATGCAGGAAACAAAACAAGCAAACAGCAAACAAACAACAACAACAAGAACAACAACAACATTTCGTAGCAATAATTTCGTACACAATTAAATTTTAATTGCAAAACAAGATGCGGCAATAAAGGGGCACTAACAACAACAGCAGCAACAACATTAACAATCACTACAACAACAGCTGAATTTATGTATGCACCCACACCAAGTGCAACTGTCACACACTTCGCCTGTATATGTATCGTACTGTGTATACATATATACTCGTACACACACATAAATGTTGTTGTTTTTCGTCTGACCGTGCTTGGTGCATGTGTTTTTCCATACATAAAGCATTTCCATACATAAAGCATTTTCATATTATTTTCTGTTTATTGCTCTGTCCATAATAAACTAACGCAAAGCGTTGCGAAGAAAGAAAAATGTCCCGAGTTACACTCTGCTAGGGTGGTTGCGCCAAATATTTATTTATTGTTAAGCGCCTTAGTGGCGCATTTCTGCAATTGCTATCGAAATTGATTGTGGACTCTTCCGATGTAGTTGGACCATTTTGGCGTATGAGTGATATTTAATTATTTTGGAGAGGTTACTCATACCACGCACAAAGCTAAAACAATTTAACAGTTATGACTTTATGTTATTTTTTTTTGTAATACAATCACAATATTTTGTTGTAAGGTAACAAATCGAGGGGGGATTTCAAACCGGGAAATTTTACATTTCATTTTTTCCTTATTGACTACTTAAATGAAATATTTAATTGCCGTATAAAATATTGTTTATACACATTTCTATATATATAAATATAACACAAGGAGATTTCAAACTCTCAGCACACATGACTGAAAACATCTCATCTATTTCAAGGTTCTTTTTAAAACTTGTAGCATAAATAAACCCGCTGAAATTGTTATGCTACAAAGCTTACGAGTCTTATCATACAGTAGTGTCTAGGTATAGTGCACACCTCGATATAGTGAACACCCAAATTTTTACATGGAGTAATCTTAATGGTAAATTATCAAAAACATTTAAATAGTGAACAAAATTTTGAGTGCAAAAAAAAAAACAAAAACAAAAAACACAAGAAGGAATCACAAATGAAAGAGTATATTCCCCTAATTTGTATTTTTGCTGTTGCTTGGCCTTTAGTGATTACATTTTGTGTCGAGTGTAAACCGATTGTGGTTCAAAAGCCACTTTGTGAACGTAAGCAGCAAACGCCTTTCAAAAAGCATTCGATTTTGTTTTCCTACTAATTTATTTTAATGATCTCTCGAACTTTTATAAACAAAGTGTATTTAGGGCAAATGTAACGAGTTTTTGTGCAATAATTTTAACCTTTATATAGTGAACATCCTCAATACTGTGAACAGGCCTTGCAATAATTAGTTCACTATATTCAGACATGACTGTATACCATTTAACGTCTGTCTATTTTTCCGGGTAAACTCGAGAACCAATGAACCAATTCCATTCTAATTTTTAACATTTAGATTTTAGAATTCGGGTCCTAGGATCGGGTATAGGCTTTATAAAACTTAACTGCGGTCAATAAGACCTTGAATAGAATCTAAATACAACTGAGTGTTGGATTGACCAGTTCGATTACTGAAGGAACTGAATGTATTAGATATATTAGATGCTCAAAATGATCTGCATGGACTATATAGATTCGACAAACTGAAACAAATGTAAGTGAAGTAAAAGCTGGACCTATCCATAAATTGTATAGTCACTCATAGCCGCGAGGTGCAGACTATAGTTACAAATTTGATTTTCATTTTCCATTTAAAAAACATTAACAAAACAACTTGGTTACACAGTTCATTGATTAGACAAGTTTTTTGTTTTAAACAAAAGTTTAATTAACAAATTGTAAGAGATCGAACAGTTGGAGTAGCTTTTTCATTCGCCTGCCTTTAGCAATTCTTACTTTTTGAAACTTGTGAGTTTTCCTTGAATTCTCGGTTGTTTCTAAACCAAAGAAACTTATCGGTGGATATTAAAACACAAAGCTTTACTAAGCAAAAACACCGCTTTTGAGGAATAGTAGAGTATTCCGAAACAGCGCTGTCCGGTCTATAACATGGTAAAAAAATTTTGTTGTTGTTCACTAAATTATTAGACAATTTCAGCTTATTAAAATTCTTCGTAATGTTCATTATTCCAACAAAGATAAACATTGAAACTACATTTCATTTGTATGGTTTTAGTTATTTTTTAAAAGACAATTCAAAACTTTCAACTAAACAAAAATGAGCATTGTTCCTTGACTGCATTAATCATTGACTGATATTGCACATCGGCGTTTCTCGCCTCTGACGCAGTATACCTAGACTCGTTATAAATATAGACTGGAACTATATAATTTAATTTTCCTTATAAAAAGGGGGAAGTTTGTTTGGGAGGGCGAGTAGTTGGGTCCGATCTTGCTCATTTTAGAACTTAATCTAAGCTTGAAGAATACAATCTGATATAAAAAATGTCTATACCTCTTAAACTACTGGGACACACTGACATCATTAAATCGAATCAGAATTAAACGCTGATCATTTTTATATACATATTGTCCAGCAACCACGCCTCCTTATGGGCGTTACAAATGGAAGAACAAACTCGATATGCCCTTCGGTAGGTGTCCGAGCTAGTCGAATGGTATTAAAATATCTAAACTTTGTGAGAAAAATGGAAAATGGATTTTTCAGCAACCAACACAAACAATAAATTGAAATTGCTTTTGTACGAGTGACTAAGCAAACAGTTTCTTTGATTTGAAAATAAAATAGTAATCTTTCATACTATTCTGAATAATTGGTTATTCAAAGAGGTTATGAACCCTCACCGAACTGTGTAACTTCTAATATAATTTTTCTATTATTTAGTCTTTGTTTAAAAAACTAAAAAAACAAAAGACTAAAGTAGAAAACCTTTCCAAATTTTGTATTTCTATTTTTCCCCTTTTTGAAGCACAGCTTCAGGCGTAATCAAACTCAAATGAAATAAAGTTTAGAGTATAAAAAGATCAACATCGGATATAAGTAATAAGTAATAAACTAAGAGAAGGAATTAAAAAACAATAACAATAGTAGGAAGCAATTCCACTCCAAGGCAATTAAAACGTATACGCTCAGTTCGAGTGTGAAATTTTGCAGTTTTTCGCATGTTTACGTTGTTTACTTTAACGTGTACACGCGCTTGCCTAGAAACGCAAAAATGTAAAAAAAACACCATACATACATACATCGTTCTATATTACATTGACCTTGGCGATGCTGCAATAACAACAAAAGTTGCGTTGCACTTTGTTTACACATTCAGTAGACCCTGCCGAACAGACAGACGACAAACGACCCTGAGAAGTTATCACGTTTATTTTTTTGTGAATTAATAAAATACTTAAGAATATTTTGAAGTTTAAAATTAAAAAAATTGTTTTGAATTGTAAGAATTGTAAGCAGACAGTTTTTATGAATTTATGAACTTGTTTAAGTCAATATTTCTTTTGAATTTATAACCTCACTTAAAATTGTTCATATGAATAAAATTTTAAGATAAAACTAATTAACAAAAATGTGTTATTTATTATTGCAATTTATTTATGAAATTTTAGCAAACATTATAAATTACCACAATGTGCAAAACAATCGCCCAAATTATTAAATGTCAGACTTTAACGAATTATTAACACTCATACGCATTGTTAGACGATAGTATTGTATAAGTGGGTCAGGGTAGATGCTTTGGAAAATGTAAACACTTTGATTTCGCAAAATTCGTTTCTTGAGTTCAATTCCTAAAGCATAAGGTGCTTCATATGAAACCAAACTTAATTTTTATGTCGAGCAGAATTCTGGATTTTGGTATCAAAACGAGAAATTCAAAAACCAATATACGAGATTTTAATCTTGTTTCGCAATTTGTGAGCTTATACAAAAGATATTTTTTGGTAATATTCCTTCCAATTTATTTGCTTCTACCTCAAGAAAATCTTTCGGCAGCATACGGTGCGTATGAGTGTTATTTATTTGAAATCGTTCTGCTTTGCTGTGTGCCACCAGCAAAGAATCTAACCGATGCTGATAATTTCTCTGCTCATCGAAAGTGAGAAGTCAAAAGTCATTTATACAATCCGAAAGAAATTTAATATCTTAATTTAAAATCCATACTTCAAAATTGTTTTTAATCTAATATTAATAATTTGATAAATTGTTGATGTGTGCTCGCATGAAAAAAGAAACATTTTACACAGAATTTTAAACGGATTTTAAATTTTTGAATCGCAGCAAAATTCGCCAGGGTTGTCGTGTCGCGTAACTCGAACGAAAATTAAATGAGTTGTTTCGCTGTATGCATGAATAATTGAGAAAGCAACAACAACATCGGAACGAACAACAAATTTAGTATGCACCGCATGAGTGTGTTAATGTGTATGTTTAAGTAACCCAGCAGGTAAAGGTAATGTATCGCTATTCAGTGCTATACGTACATTCCAGAACGCATGTTTTTTGACATTGCGATGTCTTAGGAATGTAATGTATGTATGCCAACATATCGACTATCATGTAATGCAGAAGGTATTTAATGGTAGAATAGATATTCCATTATGTAATTCAAGAATTCGTTGTGTCGTATATTGTGGTTAAAGTTATCAATAACATAGTAATGTATGATATTGCGTTTTAGAATTATACTTTATACTTGATTCATTACTCACTCGATTACATGGTTAACTATGATTAAAACATTATACTTTATACATCTGCTTTTGATTAATGCAGCACTTACTTTCTGGCATCCAATTGTGCAATGCATTACTTTCGGTAAGTGAAAGGGTAATCTACAATTATAATATTTTAAAATATACTTTACCATGTAGACGAACAGTTAATGTAGTATTTGAAATGTCAATATATATATATATTACCACGTAAATTACCAGGTAGTGTATTAAGTATAGTTTTTAAAACAGACTTTACAATATAAGTGAACAGGTAATGCTTCAATTTAAATTTAAAAAAAACATATCTTACCATGTAAAGGAACGGTTTATGTATTACAAGGTTTAATAGTAATGCATGGAGTAATATTTGTAATACTATTCATTACCCTCTGCATTCCATGGCAATCAATATGTTTGCATACATTACACTCCTACATATCACAATGTTGAAATCCATGCGTTCTGGAATGTATAGCCCTAAAGTCGCATACATTACCACATACATACATGATGATGCATTGCCTTTCCCTGCTGGGATGGATATTACGTGTGTGCGTGTATGTGTAAAATGACAAAGTTACGTGAAACAGAAGCAGAAAATAACTGTAATTGAAAAAATTAAAGCGTTGCATAAATAAAAGGCGAAGCGAAATGTGAGAAAAAGCAAATAAAAAATTATAAAAGAACAACATAAAAAAAGAATCAAAGAGAAAAATACAACAACAACAACAACAACAACAACAAAAAACTGAAAATAAAGTTGAGCAAAATCACAACAGTGACATACACAGCATATGCCGGTGTTAGACTGGTTTTGCTTAAGAACTTTTTTGTAAATCTAATTAAATAATTTAAATTATAATTTTCATATAGTTTTATTTTGAAATTAATTAATTGCTAGCTTTTAATACCCGACTTTGGCTGGGTTTTGATATTAAAAGAGTATGTTTAAGTCAATTAGTTAATTAAATTAAAAAACTCTCCATCTTTGACCGATTTCTCTAAATTTCATTTGTTTGAAATTCGGTGGGGAAACTTCCCATTACTCTCCGTTGTGGGTTGGTTATTATAGTCATCATATCACGAAAATGTCCTTTTTAATTAGCACCCAAATTGCTTAAATTTGGATATATCGGATTTTTATTTGAAAGAATTGTTGGATCTGTTGGAGCTTGTATTGTATCGGTTTTTGGCATTAAAATCTTTATTCTGTATTTACATTCAAACCAAATTTGTTTTCATATTGAGGACCTCATTCATACATTCATTAAACCTTTTTAAAAGTATTTTCTTTTTTCGAAGTTTCAAAAGAAATCGGAGTTTTTATGTTGTGCTAGAAAACAGTTGTTTCAATTTTAAAACGATCGGTTTGAATACATTAGGGTGCTTCATACTTATTTCAGTTTTACCCAAGTTAAAACGACATCAAAACAAGTTTCGTTGCACTTAAAAGGCGAAATAAATCACATCCGATGAAAATGTTAATTATCGGAATCAGTTTTTTATTTACTTTCATGTGCCGCATTACACACTGTGTAACATAACTGTGCAAATGTATGAAGCATGCCAACGTGCTGTCACTCAACAACGCGTAATGCAAACAAATATACTTTGCGAATATTGCATTAAAATTGCAAATTTTCAGGTATTTTATAATTTTTTTCTCTTCTTTCTTTTTTCTTTCTTTTTTTCGCAAACTATAAACAAAAAGGTAGAACGCAATTTCACTTTTGTCGCAGTTGTCGCTGTGATTTCTCCACTCTTCTTTTTTTTGCATTTTCGCAACACAACGCTTTCAGTTTCTGCTTGTTCCTTTTTTACTGCACATAAAATAAAATTGCGCACTAATTTTAATATGCGCATCCGTGTCCGCGTGTCCGCTTTGGTGCACAACAACATGTCCTTCCGCATGTGTCCGAGAATTGTTTATTTACTTTTTTATTTATTTATTAATGAAAGTTTATTTTATTTAGCGTACCAAGAATTTGGAATTTCCTTTTAATTAACATACTTTTGCATATGTGCGGCAAATTTCAGTGTGCTAAGAAGTTGTAAAGTTTGTGCTCAACATTTTATACGATGGCTCAAAAATAATGAAATATTTTAAAAATTAAGTTTTATGATAAATTGCAAAATTTAATGTACTAAGAAGCAGTTCAGTGTGATGAAACAACTCAAAGTATTTAAATATTTAAGTATTGAAACTGCACGAAAAACTTTAACAGTTCGAGAGATCAGGTTAATATATCTTTAAAAATGTCATCTATTTGTATAGAATTAGCTCTTATCCTTTCGCAAGTGACTGAGGCAAAAATCACTTAAATCGTTGAAGTTGTTTGTTGATCAGGTTAATATATCTTTAAAAATGTCATCTATTTGTATAGAATTAGCTCTTATCCTTTCGCAAGTGACTGAGTCAAAAATCACTTAAATCGTTGAAGTTGTTTGCCCGTGCCGAAGTGCGCAGAATTTTAACTCGAAAATGAATAACACTCATACGCAGTGCAGGCCACTTTCACTTCTGTACGTACTTTGTGCGAAACATTTAATTTTTATTTATTTATATTAAAAATTTATACTACGTCTCAAAAGATTTTGAAACATTTAATAAGAAAATTTAACAGTACATTTCCAATTTAGCAGCAAATCAAATTTATAAAAAAACTCAAAATATTCAAATTTTAAAAGTGAATGCTAAAGTGGTAATATTTTAAAAAATTCCTTAACTTGCATAGAATTAGCTTTAATCTTTTCACCTTTTATTGCGGCAAAAGTCGCTTGAAACAGTGAAGTCGTTTGCCCGTAACATTAAACGAAATATTTTAACTGCCAAATTAATAACACTCATACGCAGTGCGAGCCGCTTTCATTTTATTGAAATATTTTAATTTATAACAGCTAAATAAATCTAACGCTTTTTTATTCTAAAGGCTTCAGAGGTACTTTTAAGCAATAAACAATTTCCATATATATAAACAAATGGTTTACTATTAGTTTCAAACTGAACTTGTAACTTGCGCTCTTACTTAAAAATATATGTATACAAGTATATAATTATATATAACTTAACTAGCTTAAATTACCCGGTGGTGCCCGGGTTCTTTTTTAATAGAACCAAGTCTTAGTTTATTTGTTAATTAAGATTAAAAAACTTTCCAGCCTATCCCACTATTTTTGGAATTATATTTGTATGAATATTTGATTAATTTTGTAATTTTTTACCAAATTTGTAAATAAACTTCCCGTTACTCCCCGTTGTGTATTTGTAAATATTGTCACCATGTACCTCTAAACTGAGTTTCGCAACTGTTTCAGTTAACTTCCCCTATATTCGCATTTGTATGTAAATTGAAGTGGCACTTTCCGGTCAGATTTAGTTACTATGAACCAAATTTCTTTATAGTAGTGCATCACGTTCCTGAGCTATGGCGGTGGGTGTTAAATAGACCCGACCACGCCCACTTTTTGTAAGGTGGTAGATTTAGTCACCATACACCTTTAAATAAACGTTGATCTTCGTAGAGCATCACTTTCCTGAGATATCGCGGTAGGCGTTAAATTGATTCAACCACTCCCACTTTTTGTGAGATGGTAAATTTCATCATCATACACTTCTATATCAAATTTTATCATCAAAGATCACATCGTTCATGAGATATCGCGGTGGGCGTTAAATTAATCCCACCACGCCCACTTATTGTGAGGTGGTAGATTTTGTCACCATACACCTACATACCAAGTTTTATCATTGTAGACCATCGCGTTCCGGAATTACGGTAGTAGGCGTTAAATTGATCCAACCACGCCCACATTTAGTGGAGTAATCGACAGTGACCATACCAACTCTAATTCAAATTTGAGATTTTTTTTAATATTATTAGCGAAATATTCGATTTTGTTGACTTAATTTTACTAATTGTGGGCGTAATATGTGGGCGTGGCAGATTTCATATAGCCTATTATTCCTTCCAGACCCATCTCGATATATGTTCCAAGTTTGAAGTAAATCGCTTTAGTCGTTTAAGCGTGAAAACGGTACAAACGAAAATAAATAAATAAATAAATAAATAAATAAATAAATAAATAAATAAATAAATAAATAAATAAATAAATAAATAAATAAATAAATAAATAAATAAATAAATAAATAAATAAATAAATAAATAAATAAATAAATAAATAAATAAATAAATAAATACACCTTCCTTTATAACATTAGTAAGGATAAATATATGCTGTTTTTTTTATTTTATACCCATATACAAGTCATCCTATATTGTTCCCAAGTTTTCGTTCATATTTCTTAAGTCGTTTTTGCATGACGCACGTCATTGAGAATTAATAACACTCATACGCACCATAAGACGATACTAATAAAATGCTTCCTCCATGTGAGTTTCTAAGTTTGCAGTAAGAACTTGTTTTAACATTTTCAATTTAACGGCCAGCAAACAGCAACAATTTAATTTCTTAACAGCAACGAAAAAATGTTGTTGACATTTTCACTATTCCATCGTATTGTTGTTCTGTTTTTTCTTTCAACTGACTTAAACAAAAATAAACAACAGCTAAGTGGTTACTGTATGAGGTGTAAATCGGTAAAAGTGTGTATGTGTTGTGTGTATTTATTTAACACATACAACAAAGAGTGACCATATGTAATTTTTAAATCTGCCTGCCACCTTTATGTGCCGTCATTGTGTCAACTTACAAAATGACCCTGCCACACAGATTGTTTGTTTGTTTTGTTTTTCGCTGCTGCTGTTGTTTTTGTTGTATGTTGACAACATCCGTGTTGTTGTTATTTGAAATTCTGTTTGTTGTTGTTGTTGTTTGTGTGTGGTGCGATTGTTTAGTCTCACTTTAAACCGGAAACTGTCAAAATGGCAAAAACTTGCAAAATATCAAACAAACCAAAAAAAAAACAAGAAACCAAATTCGCCACTTGAAACGAAAATATTTTTAAAGTAGCTAAACGCACATATACACTTGCATCAATGCACATTAGACTGGTTTTAAAATATTATTGAAATTTATTTAGATTATATTTATATTTATTACTATTTCACATAACATTTTTTTTGTTAATAATATTAACAAATTTTAGTTTGTTACAAAAATTTTGAATTTTAATTTAGTGTGAAGTTGGACTTAACCTTTAATTTTCGTTTAGTCAAAACTCGCCGAAATCAGTTAAACAATTCGCCTGTACCGTAGGCCAAAGCGCAATGTTCTCGAATTAGCCACTTTAAAATATTGTTTACTTTATAATTTTGGTTTAATCCCAAACAAAACGATTTGTATTTCCTTTCAAACAAAACGTTTGTTCTACAACCAGTCCAATTCACAGTCACTGACAACAATAGAAACGCTGTCATGTCTCAAGCTGTGCGAATTCTTTATTTGTGCAGTGTGTAGGGTGTGTACTCTCTTGTTGTTATTGTTGTTGTTTGTCGCACATCCTGCGCCCAGCTGAATGCAGACAAGACAAGTTGTAAGCTCGCATTTACATCTGAAAACTATAAAATGATAAAAGTAGGAAAAGAGGAAAATTCGTTCGACTCGCTTCCATTTTATTTAGGCTTCCGTATTTGTACTTATGGAGCGGTTTATTTGTTCTGGTTTTACCTGTGAATGGATTTTAGGCAACTCCAATGCTTTGCGATTGAGATGTTTAGAGAAGCTAACTGGATGCAGCCTTTGCATAAAATATATTAAAAATGATGCATTATTACAATTAAGCACAATATAAAATTTAAATTTGGTATTTATTAACCCAAACTTCATACTTTTATGTCTGTGTGTTCTTCTGTTGTTACGGGTAAACTCAAGAAACAATAAACCGACTTCATTAAAATTTGGTACACGTAGGCTTCACGGTTTCGTCGGGTCTTGGTATAGACTTTAATTGCAATCGACTTTTAGGAACTTGAACAGAACCGAAATACGTATAGACTAAATGGACTAATTTAATAAGATAGCCTAAATGAACTGAAAGAACAAGATGAACTGGATGAACTGGATGAACTAGATGAACTAGATAAACTGGATGAACTCAATGAAATAAATGAACTAGATGATCTGAATGGACTAGATGACCTGGTTGAACTAGATGAACTGAAAAAACTTAATGAACTAAAAGATCTGGATATACTATAAGTATTAAATGAACAACTTAAACATAATGGATTATGGTTGGCTGGTTGAGGTGCTGCCTGAGAAGACACAAATTTCAGGCTTAATTAGCACAAAAGTGCCATTTTTAATGGATTATACTTGTATAATGGTCTGAATGAACTGGAATATTGGATGAACTAATGGATTAAGTTGATTACCTGGACTGGTTGAACTGGAGGACTAAATTAATTAAATGGACTAAATCAATTGATAAAACTGATTGGAACGGCTTGTTTAAAATGCCTGGATGACTGAGACTCACAAACTAAAGCGAATCGACACGGATAAGATGGATAAGCTCAGTTTGTTTGTCAGAAATTACTTAAAATTACCTGTAAAAACCGAAATCATACTCTTTTCCTAGCACCGAAAGATATTTTGAGTTAGTCGTATTTGAGTTTCTGCATAGCCGACGATTATTATCTTACTTGGTTGGAATATCCCACCACACTTTAATCTATTGCATTAAAGATTACAACTTTTTATTTGAATATTTTTCAAGCGTTTTCTTGCTGGTTAATATTTTCCTATCTTATCTAAGCCTAATGTCCATCGCCAAAGCTAATCAGATTTCTTACGCTTTGTGACAAATTCGCAAAAATAACAACATACACAAACATGCTTTTACACTTACTACACGCAAATACTTATACACATAATCCAGCACATAATGGTATTCTATCCACACACAAGCACACTTATACATGTACACACGCGGCGATGACATCAAGTGTCATTCACGTTCGTCATTTTTCTTGAGAACTCATTAATCTTGAGGCGGGCCCAAAGCAAGGCAAGGCGATGTTTTGTGATGTGATGTGATGCGATGCGATGTGAAGCGATGTGATATGGTGTAATGTGACAGTACTAAAAGAGTACTTGGACAGTAGAATGAGGAATAAAATAAAAATAGTGGTTAGTCTTTTATGCGACTGGGCATGCCTTAGTGTGTGTATGTGCGTGTGCCTGCACAGAAACAACTCTCACTTTTCTAGCTTTGGATGCTTGTACTCAAGTGTTCTATGGCAAGAGTGTACCTAGAGATAGCATACATGAGGGAGGGGTAGTTGGGTATAGATTTGAGTCAGAACCTAAAAATTTAAAAAAGAAGAAAATAACCTTATAAACGTAGTTATGATTAATTCATAAAAAACAACATTCATATAAATACTTATGTATGTATACGTATACAATAGAACACCCCTTAAATGTGAAGATGTTTTTTTCCCTACTCGCACGTTTGCAAATAGATGGAGAAAAAAATATTTCCTGCCAAAAAATTCTTGAAAAAATCTCAGGTAATACGAACTTATCTGCGCTAAATTGATTAAAAACCGGTTCCTAGTCTTAGGTTAGGTTGTAATGGCTGCCTTTAAAACAGAAACCCACTACTTCCCGGTGCAACTCTATACATTTTTCCAGTAACAAGGTCCTCAGCTATGGAGGTGGGGTTGAAATTGATCTAATCTATTTCAAAAAGTAGGCGTTGGTCCTAAGACACACATTTCTGGTTAAGTTGTCGACAGTGCCCACATAAACGCCGACACTATTTGCTATAATCGAATATTTTCACTTAATTAAAATAATTGTGGGCGTAATAAGTGGGCTGTTAAATTTGTTCAGCTTATACTAAGAACCGGTCCGGAAAAGTTGTGCGCACCAAATTTAAATGAAATCGGTTCAGCGGTTTTCGAGTTTGCCTGGAATAACTGACATACAGACATACAGACAGACAGACATACAGACAGACAGACAGTCGTTAGTTAATATTGTATATTATAAAATTAAATCAGTTGTATCCAAGCAAAACAGAACATTTTTTACAAAGTTTCAACATATTTTCTCTAATGACGCCGTCATGGGCGAAGGGCGAATTGAATGCGAAATCGAATCGATTCGTCTTGAGCAAATAGGGCTCAAAATTTCAGCTCAATAACTTTCGTTATCGCGTTAACAAGAAATGAAATATTCGCACCAATATAATCAATTGAAAAAATTAATACATAGAAATAATAAACGAGGGAAAGGAATTCCGTGCAAATTTCTAAGGGCAAAGTTAATTTACGAATCATAAAATTTCAGTAAAAATGGCATTCAATCGTTAGTGCATATTTTTGCATATTTTTCAATAAATTCATGGTTTTGCATAATTGTGGCAAACTACGCATATTTTACAATAAATGGATTTTTTTGAACTAATTAATTTTTGTATTAACACTAAATTTTTTTTTTAAATTGTTTAACAAAATTTTCTTTATGCATATTTTGCAATTTTTAATTTTAAATTATGTTATATGCTCATTTTTTTCGAGCATTAAATTCCTTTCCCTAATAATATCCAAAGTCGTCCACAATATACGAGTATGGACAATCGTTTGATATCACCCTCAGTTCTGCCAAAAGCGCCACAACTTCTTCCTCGCTGCACCGCAGCGAAATGCCAAACGAGCACAAAAAAATGATATAAAGAAAATTTAAATGAACTCATACATACATACATACATACATACATACATACATACATACATACATACATACATACATACACGAGCAGCGATGCCTGCAAACCAGACTCTGCGCTTGTACTATATGCAACTATTTCAAAGCGTTTTTCGCTTTGTTTGCCTCGAGCTAGAAAATTCAATAATCGATCGCAGTTTTTCTATATTTTCCATATTTTATATTTTTTTTATATTTTTGTTTGCCTTTGCAAAGTTTGTGATTTATGTGCGAGCCGCGCGACAATCGATGGCAAAGTGTTGCAAGTCTGCTTGGTAGCAACATTTTTAAAATGGAAATTTTTTCATTTGTGAAATTTAAATAATTTAAATAAATTTCGGAAATGGTTTTGATTTTGAGACATTTGCGGATGCGTTTTTACTATCATAGAAAAGTTTCGAGTCAAGTTTGCATGATTTGGATTTTTTATTGTATTTGATTTTATTTGAAGTTAACTATGACAAAATCGATTTTTAGATTGATTTGCGTCCTTTGCTTTCTATATTTAATATTCACACTTTAATCATAAACAGAACCTAAATCGCATACCTAAGCATAAGAACAAGGTTGAGGAATCTGTGCTGTGTGAAAGCTTCCATTTCCAGTATTATGCCATTCAAAGTTCGAGAAGATGGGATCCAAATTCTGTTTCCAAAATCTTCTTTTCTAAAATTATGATTCTCAAAATACCAAAAGACAAAATTCTGTATTCATTATTCTGCTTTCCAAAATGTTGCAAGTAGACAATATTCTGTGTTATAATATTCCAAATTTTAGAGTTCTTATTTGAGGTTTGGTTAATCTTTGCAGGAATAGCCGCATTGTAGCGTCGGCGATAGCGTTACTGGTTCTGGGCGGCAGCTAGTTTCTGCAAGAGGGACACTGGACCAGGGTGGCAACAGTGGTCATGTTTGTGGTTTTTGTTTGTTCAAAATCAATTTTCTTCATTTGAAATCAAAAAGAAGAAGAGTATAATAAACAAAATTATTAAAAGGAGAAGAGTCATTAAGAAGAAAAATCTTTTAAGAGAGATTTTCCGCTTCAACTTTTAAAAAATCGAAATAGTTTTCAAAAAGCAGAATTTTTTTCAAAATACAGAATTTCCTCCAAACAGATTTTTTTTTTCGAAAAGCTGAATTACTTCTATTAGAAATTTGTTCGAGTCGAATTTTAAACCCAATTCTGGACAACCCATTTAAGTCCACCTGCACTCCAGTGAATTGCCAAATTCAGAAGCTTTTCTAAAAAGTCTCCAAAGAAAACAAAAATTATTTTTAATACGAAATTAATTGTCATAATTAACATTTTTGTTATGTCGATTAATTTGTCATTGCAAAGTTATCTTTTACAATTTCGAATGCATTTTAATAAATGCCAAACCAAGTCAGAGAACTCTTTTGGTTTGCCATTCAAAGTCTCAACATTGGCCGTTTCGGCGTACTTTCGTAATTTTCCGCGCGGCTTGGCTTGGCATGACTTGTCAATTAGGCGACGTCAGCGTGTATCATTACAAATGCTCGTATCGGTTGCTTTTAATTACTGACAGCAGGTGTTGTATTTGCAATGGCGTTTGTATTTGTGTATGTGTTTGCGTTCCAGTTGTTGTGTTTGTGTGTTTGGCGCTCGCCATTGATTTTGATTGGCTGGCTGTCAGTGTCAAGGTGACACAAGCTGTCATGTCAGCTTTGATTTTGTTTACATAAAGTTTTCAATGTCACTTTCGATTGTATTATTATTATATTCTTAAGCATAAGGACAAATAATTTTTTTTTTTTTTTGCTCGCAGATAATTACGAAGACAATTTTTATTTAATTGCTTTTCATAAACAGGTGGCAAGGACAATGATTGGCAGAGGCAGTTGGTAGGAAAAATTTACAACATGAGTGCATTAATTATAATTAAATTTAAACTTATCGATTTGCTAATTTATTATTTAGACATATTTATTAAAGTGTTTTTATTATAAGCTTATAGTACCCGGCATTGCCAGGGCTTTGTTTTGAATATAAATTTGTGTAGGATAATTAGTTAGCAGAACTTACCATTACTCGCCGTTATAACGTTTCTTAGTTACTGCGGTGGGCGTTTAATTAATTAATACAACCACGCCCATTTTTTGTGAAATAAACGACAGTGACTATACACACATACATATATACATATAATATCTTTGTTTTTATGATTTTTACACTCAGTTTTTATAATTAAATGTACTGCATTTTTTAAAAAAATAAATATTTAAATATTTTTATATATTTTAATATAATATTTTTAATTTTTTTTGCAGTCACTTGTTGAAATTGCTCAAACGCTCAACTTGAAAATAATCTCCACAATCGAGAACTGAATTTCCCATTAAACTACACTCAGCTCAAAAAAAAAAAAGAAATGCTTCCGCATAGATTAGTGCCAACATAAAAAAAAACAACAACAACAACAAAGCTCCAAAGAAGAAGTTCCAAGTCCGAGTGTCATAAATCATAATCGCCAACAAAGCGCCAGCAACTGTTGCTACAAATCGTTCGTTTTGCTCGAAACAAAGAAAACGTCAACAACGAGACAACAACAACAACAATAACCACAACAACTACCGCAAATAACAATAGCAACAACCAACACAAGAGAACAACAACAGCAACAAAGATGGATAAAAAATCCAAATCGAAATCAAAGCCGAAACCGAAACCCAAGCGCCTCAAGTCGAACAAGGAGTCAAGCACTGCGCTCGATGTCGACTTTTGGGAGGTAAGTGTGTGGTTGGCTTTAGGGACATAGTAATATACCCTACAAGAATGAAAATAGATGCGATATACTTATATTTTAATTTTAACCTTCGCCACATTTAAGCTCATGTACCGAAGGGTATATTGAGTTCTTCCCGGGGGTGTGGTGAGTTTATATATATATTATGTCGTTCCAGCGATTACAGCCTTACTTTAGGAGATATCGAGCGGAAATGTATGTATGTATGAATGTATGTATGTAAGCTCCTATTCACTAAGCGGAGGTTAAGTTCGAAGATGAGCAAGTCGGACCAAAACTACTGCCGCCTTCCAAACAAACCAATTTAATTGAAATTGTTCCATTGCAGATATTCAATTCAAATTCAATATTTACCATTATAGTAGCAACACAAAACTGCTCAAAGAAAATGGGCGCGATCGGTTAAGAACAGCGCCCACCTTCCATACTAACCACTCCTTTGGGAATTAATATTAAAAATAGTTACAGTGTAAATAACCAGTTCAAATTTGGTATAGAATACTTTGGTAGTAACACCAAACTACTTACCAAAAATAAACGTGATTTGATAAGATCAACGCCCATTTATAATATAGATATGTAGCACTTATGTGCTAAAGGAAGCTCATTTTTTGGTGTCACTGAAATGGCGGAGGGTACTTGAGCTTCAGCATAGCCGAAGATAATTCTCTTACTCTAGTTTTTAACGTAAAAACTATTTTAAGTAATTAACCATTTAAGACTCTAATTGAAAAAATTGGCATCGGCAATTAGCACAGTATCTTCAAGTTGGTAACCCTTATTTTCTAAACTTTCTCCGTAAGCCAAGCAGCGTAATTTTTTTAATGTTTTTAATTTTTTTAATTTTTTTGGTTTTATTTTTTTTACTAATTTTCCAAATTAAATTTTCACCAAACTCTCTGATATTTATGACAGCCAAAAAAAAAGTAGTTCAGTATTCCATACTTCCGAAGAGAGAGCTTTTGTAATTTATATTTTAAAAATAATAACAATTTCTCAAATAATGTTAGCAGATTAATTTTAGATATAAATGCAAAACTTTTAAGTCAGTAATAAAAGCTCTCCACTTTTTTTTAGATTTTAATTTAAAGCATTACCCTGACATACAGTAAATGCTGCCATACTGCATACACCACAAACATAAATGACCCAGTGTAGAGTGTAAGTATTTACTGCGAACAAGAGCGCCGCTCTCGCAGCTAATGCCAGCATCTCTTCCCTTGCCTTGTTTAAAAAACCAACAACAAAAACAAACATGGCGACTATGGGACAGATATGAAAAATCAACTGTTTGCTTTGGCTTTGTGCCAAATTGTTGTTAGTCCTTGTTTTTATAACTAATTTTTTTTGTATTTGCTTTTTTTTTGTTATTCTCGCTTTTTCCGCCAAAGTGCAAAAAGTGTCAATATCAAGTGTTGCCAATTTAGCACTGAACTGGCCGTGTCGTGTCGTGCCGGGCGCTGAGTTATTTACCTTGAGAGACTGTGATTCTTCGGAAAAACAAAATCGTAATTTTCATTAGAAGAAAATGAAATTCATTTTATTTTTATTGTATTAAAAAAAGGAAATAATTGAAAATAGCAAAAAGTTTTAGTTTAAATTTAGAATTATTTCGCCAATCAGTTGAGTGCAAGAGATTTAAATGTTTACGGCCATTGATGCAGCGTTATGTACATATATCCAAAAATAAAAGCAGTTTTACGTTTACAAAGTTCTGCTTTTATTTCTAAAATACTAAATACTAAAAAATTTAACAACTAATTTTTGAAAGGAATCTTGGTTGAATAATAAGGTTAGGAAAGTAGAATTGAGAACGCAATTTGAGAGAACTCACCTCGATTTCTGCCTTATTTGAAGTTTTTTATTATTTTATTTTTGACAACAAAATACGTTGTTGTTGTTGTTGTTGTTGTTGTTGTTGTTGTTGTTGTTTTTATTTACTTGATAATTTTGTAGCAAATCTAATTTTCAAAAAGAGAAACAATATCGAGGTAGGAGGGACATTTTTCAACTTTCCTCACCTCATATTCCACCATGAATGGAATAGTTTAGAGATATTTGAAAATTAAAAAGTTGGCAATATTTAAAAATGTTCTTTTCTTAACTGCAAAAATATTCTTGGTTCTAATTATTCGATAGCCAACATCAGATTGAAGGTAATTGATTTTCCTACCAACTAATTTGCACTAAGTTATTACTTTATAAACAATTTGTCTCGATTTTTGGCCAACTAAACAAACAAGTAAATACATAACACACCTTCTTGTGGGCGTTACAAATGGAATAACAAACTTAATATATAATATAATATAATATATTTTGAATTGCATGTAATTACTCTTAAAGGATTTGGAAAATGCTTACAAATCGATCGTCTACCGAGAATCGAACCAGAAACATTAAATGTCAAAGGACAGTACACTCAACATAGTTCTACGCCTGTTTGCTTGTAAAATTTACTAAAAACTTTGACCTAAAGATATGACAAACAAATTTAACGACAAATTTGTAACTTTAAAATTTAACTTTACATTTTATTTACTTAAAATTTTGACTGTAATAATTTTTACTTACTTAACAATTTTAATACTAAATAATTTATTTATTGATTGATGAATTTATTTATTAAAGAATTGTTTAATTGATTAGCATCAAAAGGAGCTTTTATCCTTAGTGGGTCTCTTTTTAAGAGGCAGCCATTCAAATCTTACCTAACCTTAATTGATTAGTTGATCATTTTTTCAATTATTTAATTGACAAATTGATCCAGTAATTAATTGATTATTTGATCAATTAATTGTTTGACTTAGTGGAAAACTGCATTATTTCGAGTCGGTGCTGAAATAATCGCTAATAAAAATTTAAAAGAAAATCAAATTTACGATTAATCGTATTCACTGCACAGTGGTACTATTTGCAATGCAACAATGCAAAAATATTTTAAAAACAATTGTTGTCAAACAAATATTATTATTTACCACTACCGCCGCCTGCTCCATCTCATTCTTAAGCTATTTAACTTTCTTTATATATTTTTTCATTTCATATTTACAGACGTCATCCACTCCCCTCATCCCCTCATCCCAAACGCTTTCAAAATAATCGCACAAAGCAAAGCATTTGTTTGTCTGATCATAATTCCAGCGAAAAAGCGCATTCAGCCAACTCCAACTAATAATTCCGCCTGTAGGGGTACTCGAGCATATTTTCGCAGAAATGCTTTTAAAAAAGCCGCCTGCCTCGCCTCGTGCTGTTCGCAGCGTTTTTCTTTTTTTTTTTGCTGTGTTTTGTTTAATTAATGGCTGCCGCGTGCATTCCTAGATTTATGCCATAAACACGTAACCTTCAAAACTGCATAAACATTTTTATCTTCTTTTTTTATTGCATTTTATTTTTTTATTTGTTGCCCATTTTTTATGTGCTTCGGAAACAAGTAGTCCGACAGTTAAATGGGTTTAAGCTTGGAGCACTCTTCTAAAAAAGCGGCATAAACGTAAATCGGATTTTTTGAAATAAATACTAAATTTAAATTATATAGAAGAGGCGTCTATTCATCCCACTGTACTTGCGGTCCTCAACTGAATTCACGTTTACAAATTTCTATAAAAAAAAAGCGAAGTGAATATATTCGCATCTGTCAGAAATAAACTTTTGCTGGGGGGTGGCAGCGCACATGACTTAATTAGTGTCAGCGTTGCCACACATTCTTTTATATAAAGTGATTAATGAGTTGTTGTTTTTTTAGTAAGCACTTAATTTTCATTTCAATGAGTTTACATTTTCGGCTTTCTTAACCATATGAAACACTTGTTTAGCTGCATACTTTTAGGCTTAGAATTAAATAAGAAAAGCTTGATGTTTTTATTAAAGTTTATGATTCTTCGACAGCCAAAAAGTATGCAATGAAAATACAAAACTTTTAAATTTATTGAACGTTTTATTATTATTTTGAAATTATCTTTTTTTGTTGTTTTTCTTTACAGCAAAATGAGGACCGTTTTACGGCGGTCGAGCTTCCCGGCGGCAAAGTGCCCAACAACAGCAGCGGCACTAGTATTGGTGGCATTGGCATGAGCGTAGGCGACAGTGGAGGCGGTAGCACCGGTGTCAGCATGACCTTAAACACGAAACCGACGGACACAGCTATGGAAGACATGACGTCGACGACGCCCTCGCCCGCACCGGTTACCATCGGTGGTGGAGATTCAGCCGCTGCGTTAATATTGTTAGACACCAGCCAAGCGGATCCCAATGAACCGGAGCGTGGCAATTGGACGGGACGTTTTGATTTTCTGCTCTCGCTGCTGGGCTACTCGGTGGGATTGGGCAATGTGTGGCGGTTTCCTTATCTATGCTACAACAATGGCGGCGGTGAGGCCATAATACAAATTTTTATTATTTTTTAAGTTTTAAAAAAAGTTTGTTTTATTTATTTACTTGTTGTTAAAAAATGTTTGTATGTACAATTTTACATATTCTGTTTAATGCCCGCAGGTGCCTTCCTCATACCTTTCACCATAATGCTGGTCATAGCCGGTCTGCCGCTCATGTTTATGGAATTGTCGTTTGGTCAGTATGCGGCTCTGGGCCCTGTCGCCATCTATCGACGCTTTTGTCCGCTATTTCGCGGCCTGGGCACCGGCATGATTATCGTTTCGGCCATCGTCATGTTGTACTACAATTTAATTATCGCCTGGACGATATTTTACTTCTTCGCATCGTTGTGCACCGAACTTCCGTGGCAGAATTGCGAAAAGGAGTGGAGCACCGAGCGTGAGTATTCATTAGGCGGCCAAACAAAACCAAATTGAAATAACTTCGAAAATCGCGAACTTCGTTAATTGCATTTGGTGGCCAGCACGGCATGCCAAAGTGCAATTTCACACATTCGGGTGGGTAAAGCTTTTATTTTCCGCCGGGAAAATTCTGGAAAATCAACGAAATTTGATGGAAATTCAATAATGAAATGTGTAAACGTTTGAAATTTGATTATTAATAGGTTTGATTGATTGATTGATTGATTGATTGATCAATTGGTCTTTGCTGGTTAATTGATTGACTCTTAGATTAGTTTACTTTTCAATTTGTTGTTGGTTATGATATGATTAAAAATGAGTTAAATTGATTTATATTGATTTAAGTATGATCGATTTAATTTGAGATATATAAAATTCGACATTAACATTTAATTATTAATTATTATACGATATGAATAATTGATCGAATAATTTATTGATTAGTTTAATTTAATTTTCGAGTAATTTACTCTCTAATTGATTGTTTGATTTATTATAAGTAAGTTCAATTTAATTTGATATTTACATATGCATATAATAACTTCTTATTAATTTGTCTTTGATTGTTATTTAATTGCTTCATTGATTTCTTGCTTCTTTGAAATGATTAAATATTAATAACTGTTATTTATGATGATAAAATGATTAAAGTTGGTTAGTCTAAATCATAAAATTAGTTTTGAATTGAATTGATTAAATAATTAATTATTTCAATGTTTACTAATATTTAAGATTTTTTCTGGTTTCTATTTTATTTAATTCATTCATTTAAAGTTAAACTTTAATATACGGTACAGTGGATTGATTCATTCATTCGATTGACTGTTTTCATTTGATTAGACATAATTTAATAAATTTCATTGCATTATTGGTAAGATTCGATTACTCTGTTTGATTCAATTTGATTAAAGTTCTTCATAATTGATATTTTCAATTAAACTTTTGTTAAAACTTAATAAATTTTATATATTGTGATTTTCAATTGATTTATTAAATAAATTTAATGGAATTCGTAAAATTTTTGTGAAATCTGTTGAATTGATTAATTGCAACATTTTAATAATTTTATTAAGTAGCGTTTCCTGTAATTTTATAAGCTTTTTATAATTTCTTTCACGTTCGGAAAATACGAAAGTGCCTTTTATCATTTTTTTAACATTTTTACATCCGTTTCCGGTCTAACCAAAAAAAAAAGTAAAAGAACAATTTATCATTTTACGCAACAACCACCACAAACACAATTGACATTAAACACGCCGCAGCACATCTGCACCAAAACACACACACACACACAAACACACAACACACCCACACTTATATACCGCCGCCACAGGAAGCAGTCAATTGTGAAACGTTTAAAGCGACTTTAGGCCCAAAAAAATATCACATTAAATTAAAAATTCTCTTTTTTTCGTCTTCGAAAAATAAACAACAAATAAAAATACTAATAGTAAAAATACAAATATAATAAATTGCCAAATAGAAAGCTTTTACGTGTAGCGCGTTGCCAACTTCACTTTACACGTCATAAAATATCATCGTCGTCGCCAACATCCAGAATGACATTTGTGATTAAAAATTCGTTTGTTCGACGAATTGCTTCAAGCCGCTTCAAATAAACCGAACTGAGAGAAAAAAAAATACACTTAAAATCGATTTTGGAAATGTTAAGCGAAGGAAACGGAAGCGAATACGACAGTAGGCGGCAGCGGCATTAAATCATAAACACGGATGTGATTTACTAAACACACACACACAAACATACACACGCATATACAAACAGAGACATGTCCCAGTCGGCAATTTGAGGGGTAAAAAGCACTTTTAAAAGTTCTTCCTGGCAGAGAAGAGGCCTTTTATCCCCTCTTCCATACTCCTTTCTTTTTTGTATGAAATATCCCACTTTTCAAGGCCTTCTTTATTTCCTTTCTATACGAAGAGCTGTTATTTGGCCGCCCTAAAAGGTTTACTCCTGGAAGTTTTTTTCGAGAAGGTGGTTTAAAATCACAATATTATTCAATGCTTTCTTCCACCGTCTTTATCTCTGGAACTACCACTTCTTTGAAAAAAAAAACGATTTAATAGACGCTAAAAGATTTATTTCGGCTTCCTTAAAGACATTAGAGTTCCTTTCACTTTTTGACTGCAACACATTTCTGCACAGACGCATTTGGTTTAGGAGTCTGTTTTATCTTTCTATATTTTTCGATTTATATCCCTTTTTTGTGTACTCTTTCACACATTTTACTCACTTGTCTTAATTCAATGAACACAAATTTTTTTATTTCAAATTTAACTTTGATTTTGACAACCAATCAGAGAACTGTGCCGAGTTGCAAGATTTTCGCCACGCCGTCGCCCTTGCCAGGCATTGACTTAAAATGATCAAATAGATTTTTTTTCGTTTTTATTTTTTTATGTTTTTTTAATTTTGTATAAAAGTTTTTGTGCGCATTTCGCTCGACACAAAGTCAGCGATTCGTCGCTGTCGACGACTGTCGCATTCCGAAGCCGTTGCCGACTACAATTGCTTTGCATCGGAAGCCATTTTAACTTATACACCTTCCACTGCCTTCCACTGCCTTTCCACTGCCCTTTCTCTAGAGGGGCAATCAAAAGGGCTTTGTCTAACAAACGCTAGCGAAAATTCCGACTGGGCACTTTCCCACATACACAACGAGCATCTTAAAAGCGCACACGTGTATAAATATGTATATGATATATATGATATATAAATATATTTTATATACTTGTATGTTTAACTACACTCACACGAAAATATTAGCTAAAAATAAAATATTTTGGTTTTAATAAATATTTTTCTACTTAACATTTTCAAAACGTTAAAAAAATATTTATAAATTTTTTAACTGAAGTTTTTGTTTGAGAAACAGTTTTTTGTTTCATCAAAGTATTTTAAATTTTTACCAAAAACTTCCAACGATAGAAGCAGTAAATATAATACAATTAATTTATTGCTACCAATATGCACATAATGAACGACTGATATGATTCCTCTGTGGCGCACCTCTGACACAGCTGACCCAGGTTCGATATCTGGCAAGCATCATGGTTGAATAATAAGTTCAAGAAAGTAGAAATGAGTACTCAAATTGAGCGAACTCACCTCGATTTCTGCCTGATTAAGAAGTTTGCTTTTTTTTTTGTTTGACAACAAACTACGCTGTTGTTTTTTGTTTACTTAATGTTTTTGTAGCAACCATGGCAACTACTCAAAAATTTAATTTTCAAAGAGAGAAAGATTATGGAGGTGGAGAGGGAAATGTTTCTATTCCCCTCACCTTTATATTTATTTCACCAATCTTTTGTTGAATAAAATATTTCCATTTGATAAGAAATCAAAAATTTATTGAGAGCAAAACATTTGTTTAATTCAATCAACGCTGTTAATTGTTATCACAAAAACGGTTGGGGGTGGAGTTTTCTTGAAAAATAAATATTATCAAACAAAAATTTGTTATAGTTATATAATTCGTTTTTTTCAGAATATTTTGTTCTATTTTAGGCAAAAGATTTTTAAAAAAATATAACTTTTATCAGCGTATTTTTTTAAGTAAGTAGGAGAGACTTTTTCTTTAAAGTACTCGTAAGTAGGAGAGACCCAAGAGTACTGGTTGGTGTAATCACAGTACATAATACATGGACTTCATTAACATTCTAAATATGTCTTCAGAACGACGACACTGCAAAGTATTACCTCTGCATGTATCTGGCCTCTGTAAGATCAAGAATGCTGGATAGTGATTTGTTTAGTATGAGCAACAATCAAATTCTCTCTTTCTCTGATCTTCTGAAGTACATTTATGAAACAAAAAAATTAGGGATTAGTGCATGAACCTCGCTTCTCTTCACAACAAAATCAATTTTACCAGTCTTTCTGCCTTGTTACTACGTTTTTATCCTGGGTATAGTACATCCTCAAAACCCAACCCCCAAATTATATTTTTACCAAATATGAATGAAAGTGGTTCCTGGGATCTCAAGTTATACCGGAACAACAAACATACGTTGAATTATATATGATAAAAAAAAACATATTACTAAATTTTTTACTTTTTGTTAAATGATTCTTTGCGCGAGTGTGTGTGTATGTAGCCAAAATCGCTTGATTTTAAGCACAGAACAGCAAAGCGAAGGCAGCAGCCGCTACTTCACCAAGATTTATGTTAATCGACTTGTGTCTTATTCTTGTGTGTGCAAGTGAGCGAATGAACCACTCACTCCCTCGCCTCTTTTTGTATCCCTGCGGCGGTGGCGTGGTTTGTGTACACTTTCGCCAAAGCATTTCCGCTTACCGACTTTAAACTTATTCAAATTGATAAAAAAAATTAAGAGACAATTTCACAACATTTTGCTGCAATTTAAAGAAAATCTTCAATTATGTATGAAAAAATCATTTGAAAATTGAAAATTTGTCCTTTTCACGTAAATTTGAAAAAACAATAAATTTTTTTTAATGGCAACTGTCGAAAGCTGTCCCTTGGACAGAGCACGGTTAAGACACGACCGGAGTCCCACTCCTAATTACCCAAAGCCATTAAGAATATTAACCGCAACGAGTGAAATGGTAGTACAGACTAAACCGCAACCGAGAGCAGGCAGCGGTTCGTTGTCTCTTTTCATCTTCAATGAGCTTAGGGTGCACTGTGAGGCAAATTGCGGTTCTTTTTTTACTCTAAAGAAAATTTTTCAAAATATTTGTGGGCCAGTTGAGCAAAAGCAAAAAAGGTTTTGAAAGGTTAAAGCACCTCAAACCGCGGTTGAGCATTTTTTAACGTCGGTCTTTTTTAATTTTAATTAATTTTATTATGCATATTTTTTAAATTAAAGAAAATCTTTGCCATTTATTGGAAAATAAAATTTATTTAAACAAAAATTAAAAGTGTGCTTTGCAAGAGTAAATCAATTTTAATCCACTTGTACGCTAGGCAAAGCAATTTCTCGACTATTTTCCTGATTGCGCTTGCAAGTATACAGGGCGAGTACACCGGAAAGCAATTTTCCTAAGTGATTAAAATTTTAATCTTTGCTTCTTCTTTTGACATTCCCACATTTAAAATTGTTTGTATAATTCACATGTTATTCAAAGTTAACAAAAAACGGATTTGCGAATCGAAACGGAATTGCCACTACAGGCAAGCGTGTTCACCTGTTCGTGCCTCTTCCCGCCCTCTCTCACAAAAGTTGACTTGTAAATTGGTTTGGTGGATTTTAAGATATTAAACAATATTTTCTGATCCTGATCCTGACTAATAATAAAATTATTATTTTTCATTTTATTGCACTTTTGTGCCGTAGTTCAGCGCGGGAAATGCTTAACACATTTTTCATGTCGTTTTTTTGTGTGTGTCTGTGTGTGCCTGTGTATTTCCCTTCTTCTTTATTTCTGTCTGTCTGACTGCTGTCTGTCTGTCGTCCTGCCAGCATGTCATTCTTTCTTTACGCTTTTGTCCATGTTCCTACTTATTATGTAAGCTAATTTATGTCACTTGGGCATTATTTACAAATTCATCATGGTCATGTTACAATTGAGCATGCAACAACAACAACAATAACAATAGCAACAACAGCTGTTGTTGGCTTTATTCTATTGTAAATGTGTACACTATAGAAAAAGTTTCGTTATTTCTTGAATTTTTGTTCCTTATGTTTTTCTTAAACCATTAAATAAATTTCAATAAAAAATTTCAAAAAAAAATTACAACAAAATCTATATTTATTCTATACTGACTCAACTTCCTCCCGTTCGTGACCTTTCTGAGTTAGTATAATACTTACATCTTCACCTCACTTGCATAAGTGAAACTAGAACAAACTGTATTTAAATCGAAGAGAAGGAAGAACTCAGCTATTTATTGCAAACATTTTCTGTCTCTGGATATAAAGAGGATTTGCTATAGTAACTTCTTTTCTTCCTATACTATTTCAATATAATTGACCTCTTCTCGTTTCATTTGTATAAGTGAAGCTGAAATTTAAACCCACCTTAGAAATATATATTAAATAAACAACTATCAAATATAACTTCGAAGTCAGAATCTACACTTAAATATATATAAAAAATTAAATATAATAAATTTTTCATATATGGAATTATTATTTTTGTATGTGTTTGTATATGTATGCCTGTCTGTTTCTCTGTCTGTTGTATGTATGTATGTCTGTCTGTCTGTCTGTCTGTCTGTCTGTCTGATAAACACAATGACAGTCACAGAGCGTCGGGTTAAATAACTTCAAAAGGTTTCGCGCCACATTCGTATCTTCTTGAGAGGGATTTACCCAACCCAACGATTCTGTATGTACCCTACACTTTCTCCATCCTAACCGTTCTATTCTGCCAGCGAGACGTTGTCCTAGAAGCATATCAATCACAATCAAAAACGGCAGCGATAAAATGTTGCCGGTTCCTGCTGCTGAAAACACTTCAAAGTGTTTATGCAGCAATTTGTGTAAATGTGTGTGTGTGTGTGTGTGTCTTATAAATGAACGTGGATGTGTGTGTGTGTGTGTTTGTGTTTATGAGTGTGTGAAAATACGATTTAATTAATTATGAATTTATGCTCGTGTTTATTCGATACGAATTAATTCTAGAAGGATTTAGCTTTGAGGTTTCGGAGGATTTTGCGTTGTACTCGTATTGCCCCAGTTTGGTTGTCTTCATTTTATTTCGTGTAAGTCATCAAGCATTAAGAGTGTTCTATGTTTGTTTAGTGTCTTTTTTGATGTATGTGTGTCATTTATAAATGATTTATTTCTGGTTGGGGCCACAATGAGTGGTTTTAATTGGACCAACGTTTTACAAAGAATAATGTTGGTCTTATTATGTAACTCGAACGATTCATAAGCAATAAATCGTCTGCAATTCACATTTTGAATGTAAAAAGTTAGTTTTAATGTTAAAAGTAAATGTCAAACACAGCGTTGCTTAACGCTTACCCTTTATCTTCGGGTGCTCCTCCAGCTCCTATACATGTACCTCAGATTGAGTGCTTGTTGTATTTTCAATACATAAATCATGAAACAGTTTATTTTAATAACAAAATTTTTTTTTTGTTAATATTTATCTCTTTGCTTGAGGTTTTATAAAAAAAAATCCGAGACGTCACCGATTTAATTATCGTCATTTAATTTCGTCGTTTTACCGATCATTTTAAAGAATTCTCAAAATGTACGCTATCGTCACGTAACAATCAGCTGTTAACGTTTGGCTGCAATTTTCGATTGGGAAATTACAAAAGCGACGAACGAACTATAAGTCTTTTGGATGAAAAAACGAGATACAAAGTGTGGAAGATTGTGCGTGGTGTGGACATGCTGTTAATCGAATTATTAAAAAATTGATTAGAAAAGTCCCACAGATGCTATTTTTTGAGATAATCGATTTTCAACGTTGCTTTAATATTTTTTTTTTGTATTTAAATCGGTGATTTTGTGTTCTGTCCATGAATCGAACTGAGCGGAAACTTTAAATTGCCGTGCCTAAGCTTAAAAGGGAGTCTTGTGTTCTGAGAAGTTTACAAATGTATTTTGTATGAAAAAGATGACAAGTTTTAAGCTTTAATTTTATGCTCGAGGTCAATTGTGAAAGTTCACAGAAAATGTCTTTCTTAATTGTACAATTATCCGGTTAATTGGTGTTTGAAAAGAGAAATTCACTAAGAAGTGAAAAGTCTCAAAATCACAAAACTACAAATGACTTGTGGCTTACGCATACAATTGCATTATGCATGTGATTGTGTGTTTGCATGTGTATGTACTCGTATGTATATCTTTATGTATATGAGTGCGTTAGTTTGATGTTTGTTGTTGCTGCTGTCGTTGTCCAGATCAGGAAATGAGGTCATTTTGCTGCCTGAATGGACTTTGCGGTTTCGTGCGAATAATTTCGGTGTATGCGTGCGAGTTCGTAATGTTCTTCAAAATGTGTGTGTGTGTGTGTGTTTTTGTGCATAGAGTTCAACCATTTGATTCATTTGGCATTCGGTTAAAATTAAGTAGAAATGAGATTTTCCAGAAAATTTATAATAACAACAACAAAATTGAGAGAGAGAGAGAAGAAATATTGAAAAAATACAAAAAAAATGACGAGGTTATCTCGGTAAAGGATTTGAATTGGCCAAATAAGCAAAAGAAAAAAAAAACGGAAGAAAAATGACCGGAATTGACTGAAATTTGTCGAAAAAGTGCCACAAAAGCTTCGTTGATGTGGGTTATTTCACTTTTTCTCTGTAACTTGTGGTTACTCGTTTTTTGCACTTTTTTACATGTTTGGATTTATTTCATGGCGAATTTTTAATCGACATAAACGATGTCAAAAATCTTCTAAGTTACTTTAATTTAACGTATACAATTAATTATTATTCTCAATTCAAAACTTTTTCTATATTTTATATATTAAATACAAACAAATGTGTGAGGTTAAGTTAATCGGTTACTTAAACGTTTTCACAATGTTCCATTTGGAATTAGGTCAGTTGGATGATACTCTTAATAAATAAACATTGTTTTGTATATCTGTTAATTATATTTTTTTAAAGTATTTTATTGAATATTTAAATTAAAATTATTTAAATTTGTTTAAAAGTAGAATTTTGATTTAAAAGAGATTCCGCATTAAATTTGATATATATTTATATATCAAACATACATATTTATTACTATACATACATGTGTATTGGACATATTGGCTGAGCTGTGCAGATTTCATATCACCTTTGTTTTATAGGCCCATCTATACATGTTCCTCAAATAGCGTAAAATGTTCCCGAACTATGTAAATTTGTGTAAAATTGATCCGACCTATTTAAAAAAGTGGGCGTTAAATTGGTCCAACCGCGCCCATTTTTGGTAAAGTAAATGTTTGGTACAGATTTCTGATTTTTAGGAGCAATATTAGAGAATTCCACAAATTTTGGCCGAAATATGAAGGCGTGGCGAATTTCATATAGCCTATACAAACCCTACCCCTAAAAAACACGTAAAAATAAATTCGAATTTAACTAGCAAAGACGCAAACCATGACGACAAAAATGTCCATTATATAAATTTGACATTAAGGTAAACAATCACATAACTCTTAAACTAGTGGAAATATTTTCACAAGAATTTAACAAAAAATCAACTTACTGATAACCTGACAACTAAACTGATTTTACTGAAAATAATAAACTCATGTCAATTTTCATAAACATGATTTTGCTCTTAAAAGTGTTAATCCATTTCAAAGACAATGCAATTCCCTATCGAATGATACCTCTTTCAACAAAATCTATCTTGATTTTGACTTTTTGTAGGTTCAATCAATAATTTTCTGGGTAAAGTTTACAAAAAGTAAAGTTAATATTTTGGGCCCAATTAAATAAAAAAAAATTAATGTTCAAAAATCTACAAAAACTTGAAACCCAGACAGATTTTGTCGAAAAAGAGTCGACAAAAGTGTCCACATGGTTTGCGTCTTTGCTAGTTAAATTCGAATTTATCTTCAAGTGCTTACCCCTAAAGATTATGTGTGCTTAATTTGAAAGAAACTGGATTAGCAGGTTTACTAGGAAGACAAACAGACAGACAGACAGACAGACAGACAGACAAACAGAAAGAAATAAAAATAATATTGATTTGATATGATATGATGGTATAACTTGATATGATTTAACAATTCAACAACTTTCTATTTACTTTTTTTTTAGATTGTTTTTCCTACGAAATGGCAGACCAGTGTGATGCCATTAATGGTACCTTCTACTTGCGTTCCTGCTACAATACCAGCTATGCCGATGAGCACAATATTACCGACCTGGCGCTGCATGCACTAAAGCGACCACCTGCCGAGGAGTACTTTACGTAAGTAAATAAGTTTTTACCATTCGTTTTTAGTTAAAAAAAAAAAAAAAAAAAAAAAAAAATTAACCCAATATAGCAACTATGTGCTCGGCCTCTCGTCGGGCATTGAAGAGACGGGCGGCATACGCCTCTCGCTGGCTGCCTGCCTGCTGCTCGCCTGGGTCATTGTCTTTCTATGCCTGTGCAAAGGTGTGCAATCCTCCGGTAAGGTAGTCTACTTTACGGCGCTCTTTCCCTATGTCGTGCTGGTGATATTATTCTTTCGCGGCGTAACATTACCCGGTGCCGGTACGGGTATTCTCTTCTATCTGACGCCCGATTGGAAGCAGTTGGCCAATGCGCAGGTAAGTACGGCGCACAAACACCGGAGTCAGAATATATAAAATAATTTTTTGTTTATAGGTCTGGGGCGATGCTGCGGTGCAGATTTTCTTCGCATTGAGTCCTGCCTGGGGTGGTCTTATAACTTTGTCGTCCTACAACAAGTTCTCCAATAATTGCTACAAGTAAGACGCTTTCAAAAACGTGTAACCACTTACGCCAAAACAACCATTTCGAATTTTTTTTAATTCTTAAGATATGGGTGTAAGAACGAAATCAGAACTAATTTTATACCTTTGGTGCACTACATAAAACCGATTATTATTGTAGAAATGTAACCGGTTTCGAAACGGTTTACTCAGCATATATGAAACAAATAAAAAAATTTTTTTAATCAAAACTTGTTCGTCTTTTCAGAGACTCTCTAATCGTTGCGATTTGCAATATAGCCACTTCATTCTTCGCCGGATTGGTCATTTTCTCTATAATCGGATTCCTCGCACACGAGCTGGATGTCAATGTGGACAAGGTGGTCGATCAGGGTGCCGGCCTAGCGTTTATTGTTTATCCGGAAGTTGTGACGCGTCTACCGATTTCGCCCGTTTGGTCAGTGTTGTTTTTTGTCATGTTGCTGACGCTGGGTCTGGACTCGCAGGTAATTTTTATGTACTCCAATATTGTTGTATCATTTAGCTTGAAAGAGTAGCCAAATACCCATATTTCCAAATATTCATATACTTGTATACTTTTGTTTTTTAAATAGTTTGCTCTGATGGAAACGGTAACAACTGCCATTCTGGATAAGTTTCCGAACTTACGACAATACAAAACTTGGGTTGTACTCTTTGTGGGCATATTCGGTTATGTTGGAGGTCTAGGTTTTACCACAAATGTGAGAAAGTAGAGAAAACTAGTTAATATTATTATTATAAGTATTGCTATTATTTTTATAATGTCAATTTAATTCGTATTCCAACACAGAGCGGCATGTATTGGCTTCAGTTGATGGACAAATACGCTGCCAATTGGTCCGTGCTGCTGATCGCCATATCCGAGTGTGTGCTTATCGCCTGGATTTATGGATCACAGCGCTTTCTCAACGACATTCAAGGCATGATTGGCAAGCGTTCGTGGTTTTGGAATTTCTTCTGGTCGACCATGTGGCGTTATATAACCCCGGCCACTTTGTTGGTATGTACTTAGTTCAACTATAAATGAAACGGTTATCAATTACGCTTAAAACCGATTATTTAATAATCGGTTACTGAAAACCAATTACTTTACAACAAATCAATCTAAAATATACACTTTCAGTTCATACTCTTTTTTAACTGGGTCGAATATAAGCCCGCCTCCTACGGTCACTATGTGTATCCGCTGTGGGCGGATGCAGTCGGTTGGTTTATTGGGCTGCTGCCAGTCTTCGTCATATTTATGGTCGCCTTTCAGCAGATTTGCAAGGCGCCCAAACAGCTAACGTTCAAAGAGCGCCTCAAGCATTTGTTGCGACCCACCGCTGAGTGGGGACCGGCCGGTCGACCCTGCGTCAATTTGCATGCTGAACGCTATCAGAGTCAAAATTATGATGGCGTCGCCAATACGCAGATACTTATTGACGGACAGCCAATGGATGTCTCACCATATGAGGATAATAGCAATGGACATGGCAAATGCGCCGGCGGCGGTGGCGGCGGTGGCAATGGTTTCCGCGATGAGGCGATGCAACTCTGAGAGCGGGTGACGTCATCGTCGCAGTCAGCGGGCACCATTGTCGCAATCGACAACGACGACGACGACGACGATGATGATGGGGGAATGAATGTTGTGGTTGGCAAAGGTGCCGGCGGTACGATGTCGAGCAGTGTTCGAAATGGCAGTGTGAGTAGAAAATAGTATAGTAAAAATTCAAAATAAAACGATACAAACGAAAAAATGGTTACTTTAAATTTCCGTATAATTTTTTAAATTTAAATGAATTATTCGTTACTAAAATGGGTTACTAGTTAAAACTTTGATATTATTTGTATATCCTATCTAGAACTCCGACTACTCTTCGGTCGTTGTAATCAAGACATCTGCGCCAACAGCAACTGTCAAGCTTCCTGGACCGAGTATACTGAAAAACTCCAAAAGTAATCAATTAGCCAAGAGTAACCAGAGTAACCAGTCGATTAGTGGTAATGGCAGTAAACACAAAAACCAACCGCCCGACATTAGTCCCAGCAAACAGCCGCTCATACAAACCGAGCTGCGAGCCAATGACAGCGTCGGCTCGTTTCTCAACGAGACTGCAAATCTAACAAAGCGGTCTGCCGAACCGAAAACGCATGAGAGAGAAATAATTACAAAAGTAACTGCCAATATTATGTTGCCAACAAAAGTACCTACAGCAACAGCTAAAAAATTACCAGCTACAACAGCAGCAACAGCGACATCAACAGCAACGTCTGCTGCAACAGCAACAAAGATGGTTGTTGCTGCTGGCACACTGAGCAGCGGCCGTGAGCGTGTGTTGACGACATTCGGTGAGCGCAACACAACAACAACAACTACGCCAGCAACAACGACTGTTGCTGCTGCACGAAAAGTAACAACAACTAGTGTCGCTACAACAGCAGCGACGGCAATAACATTTGCTGCAACAAAAGTCGCGCCAACAACAGCAACTGCAATTCCACTAACAAAAGTTGTAGCAACTCCTGTTGCTGCAACAAAAGCTGCTGTAACAACAACAGCAACAAACTCCGCTGCAGCAAAGATTGCAACGACAACTGTTGCTGCAATAAATGTTGCAAATAAATTAGTAACCACAGCTGCTGTTCCGCCAAAAGTTGTAGCAACAACAGCAATTACAGTGACAACAACAACAATGCCAGCAACGTTTGTTGCTACAAAAAATGTCGTTTCGTCATCAAAAGTGACAACTTCAACAACGGCAGCAACATCGACTTTTGTTGCTGCCACAAAAATTGCAACGGTATCCAAGCCAGCAGCAGCATCAGCAGCAATAACAACAGTTCCCGCAACTTTTGCAACAACAAATATTTCACTAAAAAATTCAGCAACAGTTAATGTAGCTGCAACAAATGTTGTCGCATCCAAATTTGCACCATTAACAACAGCAACAATTGCAGCACCAGCAGCATCAGCAGCAACAGCAACAAAAACGGCTACAACTACTGCGAATGTTGTCGCAATAGCAAAATCAAAATTAACAGCAACAGCAACAACCGGCGCTGCCATCACCTCCTCATCCTCTTCAGTAACGCAACCGACAAAAATTGCTGCAACAAAGGTTGTTGCTGCCACTGCAAAGCCGATAACGACCGCCATACAAAAGCCAACAACATTCTCAACAACAATGACGACTACTGCTGCAGCCACACCAACAACACCAACTACGAGCACAACAAAACCAGCAACAACAAGCGCAAATAAACCTAAGTGAAAAGTTACTACCTAATCGATTTCTAGTGATGTGCGTATCTCTGCACATATCGATTACTCTAACCGTAAGCTACAGTATTATTTAAATAGTTTTAAAGTTGTAACTAAATTTATTTGTAAGCCACAAGCAACTGCATAATTGTAATAATACAATACTATATAAAAAAAAAACAACAATTTTATATCTCGATACGAGCTTGTTAACAAAAACTATCACTGATAAATGACTTAAATTAAATTTCGGGTTCGAATCTTGCTCAGTTATATCGTAGGTATGTGCGATTAGGTGTTAGCAAACCAAACTAGTACAATGCACGCTCAAGTTCGGATTGAAGAAAATGCTCAAATTTACTTAAAGTGTAGAAAAGTAACCGTAGGCATTACACGAGATAGTAACGTTATTACATACATTTACATACATACCCAAGTATTTACATGTCTAAATTACGCAATTTTTCAAAATTGTTTCGTTTTTAATTATATTAAAAAATGTTATTTTTCTAACAAACTTTTCTTTTCCTAAATCGAAGGCGATTTCTTAAATAAGGTAAATGGTTACCTACTTTGGAAAACATGCAATTTAAAAAGTTAACCTAGATTCTAGTAGAAAATAAATCAATTTCATTTATGTAAGTTTTATAGCATGTTTAAAAACTTATTAATTAATTGGTAACCAGTAACTGTTAACGATTTATTGTTTCTAAAATTGTTTTATTTGAAAAAAAGAGCACTTATTTATATACATATATGAAAAAAAAAAGAATTGTTGTGGTATAGAAAATGGTAGACTTGTATACAAAATTAGAAAAACGATATTTTAGAAGTTCGGTTTTGAATGTCTAATGCAATTTATGTATATGTATTTGTTAAGTAGTCGCTTAGTAAGAATTGAAAGCAATTGAAAAAAAACCTAAGTTGTTATTAAGTATTAGAACTAATGTTGAAATTTTATAGCAATTTTTAAGATATATTTTACAAATATTTGACAAGCATTCGCCAACCTTGACTAACATGAAATGCGCATACAAAATCCGGTTACCTTAAAAAACAAAGCATAACAAATTGATTTCATTTCAAAATAGGTTTTATTGAATTCCGGAAATTATTTTAACACGGCTCATGACAAAACTGTTAGAGGTACCTGCAGTAGCTGACAGTTTGGTACAGTTCTGTGAGGTTGAAAGCAACTTTTTATCTCTCTCAACTATACAAACTCATCAAAATAAATAGTCAAAAATTATATTTTCATTTGTTTTTATTTTTATATTTCCTTTCAGGGCTCACTCTATAAGGTTATAGCACGACTACAACAACAACAACTCTACAACAAGAACATGAATTTTGTTTTTGTGTCTCGTCTTTAGATTGTCAAAATCATTTGGCAGTTGATTTTAGAGTGAACTTTTTTTCAAACAAATTTCTTTTTTTTTCATTAAATAAAAACCAATTTTTTAATTTTTTATTAATTTTCCAAAATTCTACAAATTTCGTATGTCACAAAATGTAAACCATTTCACTTTTGGTTGGATCTTGACATTCTTAAAATTTTACAAACTGAAATGAAAAAATCTGCGTTTCTTACGCTATAACCTGTTTCCTTTGTTGTTTTGGTTTCCATGACAACGGATTTTGATATAAGTGTTCCTAGCGTAGAATGAGAGCGCTGTCATTACTGCAGGTACCTGAACTATTTGACACAAATAGTTCACCAACAACAATGCTGATATTGCAACGTTTGTTTAATGATGAAAACGATTATTGGAGTTGGACTTTTGTGAAACCGGAACCTAGCAGAAAATTAATTTTTTAAATTTTTTTTAATAGTGACAATATTTTATTAGATTACTCTTTAAAGCAACACAAACAAATTCCGATTTCGATTTGTTAGTACAACTTTTTATATAGCAACTGTAATAGTTACTCGTTACAATTAATATTTGACTTTATATATGAATTGTCATTCAATAAATTATCAGAATTTGATATTAAAAGCGTTCACTTCGGATGTATCAAACGCTTACTAAATAGTTATCAAAGACTAGATCCTAAAAACGGTTACCTATTTATTGTAACAAATACAACAAAGCCAATAGTTTTATATTTTGTAACAACATTTTTTTTTAATACAACAATATTTTATATATGTATATCAATTTTTTGATAATTTTGAAAAAGAATCTAAAACCGATTTGTGATTGCTAAGCCACCAGCACTCACACAAAAAAAGTAGTGGTTACTCGCAACAATTAATACGTACACTAGCAAGAAAGGTAAATGTCAATTGGAAGAGATAATTGTCAAAGGCAAGCAGGGATTAAATACAAAATATAAAAAAAAGTATCGAAACAAAACAAAAATAAAGAAAACATGAAAAGGCAAAGGAGAAGGAGAAGGAGAAGAATATTGAGAGACTCAAGTACCTTTAAATCGTGAAGTATTTAGGAGAATGGCAACAACAATTAAACTAAAACATAAATAAATATATATATTTGAAAAATATAAATCCTGAACTATGTCTGTTTGTACCGTAAACTAAATTTAAATTACAAAAAAAAAAATAGTGTAGAAACAAAAATAGAAAAATAGAAAAATAGAAAAATAGAAAAATAGAAAACTAAATAAATATATACAATATATGAAAATGTGTCAAATGCAAATTATTAACCGAATTTTTAAGTACCTTTATAAAATACATAATTTGTATATGTATGTGTAGTTAGTTTATATATGTATATACTATATATTGAAAAATACACAAATCCGTTATTGAAATCAAAATTGTGATATTTGGTTTAAAAAATATAAAAAAGAATGGTTAAAAAATGTATTTTTGTTCAAAACAAAAGAAAACAAAACTGAAAAATAAACGAGTTTGTGTTGTTGTATGAAATGTTATAAATATATATTTCAAATTTATATTGAAATAAATTAAAGATATTGATGTGATTGTATTTACGTTTTTTAAGAAAGTTATTAACGCCCCCAAGAGGGTTTGTTTTGTACCAATCTGTGGCAAAAATTTAAATAAAAAAAAAACAACAAACTAAACCGATTCGAATTGGTGTTGAATTATGATACCTAGTTTAAAGCTTTTTAAAAATTTCCAACAGTTTAAATCGATTTTAACAGACATTTTGAAACCGACTTTAAATGGTTTTTGCGGTTTAAAAACGAAAATAAAAAATTAAACCGATTCGAATTGGTGTGAGATAGGACAAGTTAAAACTATTTTCAACTGTTTGAATTGTTGTTTTAATAATTTCGAAAACTAACTTCAAATGCTTTTTATAGTTTATTTTTGTAACTTGTTTAATTATTTCGCTTACTTTCAATCAAATTTTGCAATCAAAGTAATTTTCGTAAATTATTAAACCGATTACAAACGATTTTAATCAGTACCAAGTTGCTTAAGAATTTAAGGTGAGGATAGTAGAAAATTGTCCCTCTCCACCTCGATATTGTTTCTCTCTTTGAATATTTAATTTTTGAGCACTTGCCATGGTTGCTACAAAAACAATAAATTAAATTATTTCTCCCTTTGAAAACAAAAATAAAAACATTAAACTACAAAACAAGTCAGAAAAATAAGACAGAAATCGAGGTGAATTCGCTCAGTTTCCTTTCACATTTCTACTTTCCTAACCTTATTATTCAGCCATGCTCAAAACTATCTCGTCTAGTTTTGCTGCGTGCAACCGATTTTATCAGTTTATAACGATTATAATTGTATGTAACCGGTTAAAAAATATATTATGCTCTAAATTTATTAATTATACGCTTTTTAAATTTTATATATATAAATTATTGCAAAAGTGAATTTCGATTAATCGTTACAAGCGATTACAAACGGCTCAAATTCATCGCAAACGGTTTAAACCGATTCCAGCTAATAAAATGCTTATTTGTGCTTTATGTATAGATTAAGCTCAATGCAACCGTTTCGTTTAAACCGTTTCAACCGTTTCGTACGGATTTCAACCGCTTTTAATAAAAAACAAGTTTTATTTTTTTGTTTTGCAAATTTAATTTTTAACATTTATAGGCACAATTGAAAATTGTTAAATATATTAAATAATAATAATGGCTGTTGAAAATATATAATTAAAAAAAATAGAAAAAAAAACAAATAAATGAATGTACCTTAGCCCAAAAAAAGCAAAACTGTTTAAAATTTAATGTTTTAGAGAACTAGACGCATTTTTAATTATGTACTAAAACAGGAAAACAAAAAAAAAACATTTATAGCAACTTATATATACATATATATGTATAAGTATATATACGAGTATATTTATATTATATTTTTCAATGTTAGACTTAACTGTTAGCTATTAAATAAATTAACAACAAATCAAAAGTATATTTAGAACTGACACGAACATTTTTTTAATGGAGATTAATCAATCACAAAGATTCAAAGTCAATTTAGTTTCAATCAACATTTTTAGGTTTTCCAAAATTTTGGGCTTAAAAATTTAAGCATAATTAATTTTGATTTCAAACAAATTGTTCTTTACTTTCAACTCTTAATTTTATGGTAATTACATGGTGTAATAAATATAAGGTGAGCAAATTAGAAAATTGTCCCTCTCTACCTCGATATTTGTTCTCTCTTCGGAAATTAAATTTTTGTGCAGTTCCCACAGTTGCTACAAAATTTTCAAGTAAATAAAATCAACAACGTTTTTTTTTGTCAATAATAAAAAATATACTTCAAAATAAGGAAGAAAAAAAGGACAGAAATCGAGGTGAGTTTCTACTTTCCTAACCTTATTGTTCAACCATGGTAATTTCATATACAATATAAAAAAATGTTAACCGATATTTAAAAACCGAAAATTCAAAAAGCAAGTGAACGCAAGTGAATCATTTTGAGTTAATTTTTCTATTGATCGCTTTCTTTTTTGTGCAAATTGGTATAATTCTCATTTTGTTTGAACATTAAATTTACTTTAACAAAAAATCAAAGGAATGTCAAAATAACAACATTAGTCGTTGAATTTAATTTATTTTATACAATATTTTTAAGTTGAATTTTTTTAATAAAAAAACTTCAAATTTTCAAATTGCATATTTTAAATAAAAAAATAAAAATAACAAACTTGTTCCACATTTTTTAAATTTGTTAAAACTTTACAGAAAAAACGAAAAAGCCTTAACATTTTGTTAAAAATTTCATATTTGTATACACCTCAGTTCAAAATTGGTATCATAAATATACGGTGAAGAGAGTAGAAAAGTGTCCCTCTCCACCTCGATATTGTTTCCCTCTGTGAACATGTTTGTATATTACAACTAAACTGCTACAAAAACATTAAATGAATAAAAACAACAACGTAGTTTGTTGTCAAAAATCAAATGAAAAATAAGGAAGAAAAAAAAAGACAGAAATCAAGGTGAGTTCGCTCAATTTGCGTTCTCATTTCTACTCTCCTAACCTTTTTATTCAACCATGCATTCATTAACCTTATTTAAGTCAAAGGTTTTTTTTTTAATAAATTAGGTAAAACATTAAAAAAGAATTTTCATTTTTTTGTTAAATACTAATTTCGATTTAAATATAGTTTTTTAGACAAAAAAATCGTTATTTTTTTGATAAAATTTCTCATTTCGGTTCAAATAGGCTAAAGAAGTGTTCTAAATTCATAAAAAAAAAAAAAAAATTTTTTTTTTTATTTATAATTTGTTCTCTTTTAATTTGTAATGTTTGCTTAAAATTTTGTTAATTCTTATTAGTAGTTCATATTTTTAAACAGTTTTGTATGGTTTAATAGTAAATATTTGTTTTAAAACACAATGACAGAAAATAATTTAAACTATTATTTTTGACGTGTAATGTAGAATAAAACAAATAACAACTTTATTTAAATAAAGTTAAACAAAGACATTTAAAAATAATTCTAGATAAAAATCTCATATCTTTCATATGGAAAACTTGCAAACTCCACCCACCTTAATACAAAAAACAACCCACAAAAATCTCAACTTACATTAAAAAACAACAACAAAAATTATGAAAACTTTTGTTTAGAAAGTTCAAAGCAAATATACCAAAAAAAAAAATAAAAAATAAATAATTAAATTAGCCAATAGTATTTATATAACAAATTAAACGTAAAAACTTTGTGTAGTGTAAAATTAAAAGAAATAAATAAAAAATAGGTTATACAAATATATAAAATTCGTAAACTGAATTAAATGGGAAAAACGTTTAATAAAAAAACTGTAAAATTTAATTTAAATATTTAAAAATTAAAAACAAATAGTATTTAATCAGTTTACTTTCGAGAAAAGTCAAAACAAATTAAAATTAAGTTTGATGGCAAAAATTAGTTTTAAGTTAAGTTAAAAAAAATTTAAATTTCCGTTAAATTGGTTTAAAATAATATAAATTAATATTCAAAAAAAAAATAAAATTAGTTAAACCGAAATGCTTCACAGTAAAACAAAACTATAAGTTAAAAGCGATTGAGAATATTTAAGCGTTTTTAGTGAAATTCATGTTATCAAAAAAAATTAATATTAATATTAAAACAATAATTAACAAAAGAAGAAGAGAAGAAAAAAAAATTGATTTATTTGTAACTGAAAGTATAAAAAATATGTACCTAATAAGTAATTAATTAAATACTTATACTAAAGTCAAGTAAACCACGGACATCCGATTATGATTTACGAGTTACAAATATATTTATGCGTTTTAACAGAGAACATTTTTGTTGTTGTTGTTGTTTTATTTGTTAACCTCGTTGGATTTTAGATTTGTTAATAAAAAACAAGTAAGAGAATTATCTTCGGCTAAATCGAAGCTCATGTACCATTCGCCATTTCAGTGACACCAAAAATGTTCTTTGACATAAGTGCTACATGTCACTATTATAAGTGGGCGTTGTTTTTATCCGATTACGTCCCTTTTTGGTTAGTAGTTTTGTGTTCCTACCAAAGTGTTAAATACCGAATTTGAACTGGTTATCTACGCTGTAGCTAGTAGTAGTAGTACTACTACTACTACGCTGTAGCTATTTTTAATCATTTTTTTCCGAATGGAAAGGGGTGGTTTGTATGGGAGGTGTTCGTGATTCTTATCCGATCACGCCCATTTTTTGTGAGCAGTTTTTTGTTACTACTAAAGTGAAAACTATCAGAATCCGACGCTGATCATTTATATATATACTTTGTCATACCTACCACGCCCCCTTCTGGGCGTTACAAACGGAAGAACAAACTTTCGTGCTCTTGCACGTGGCGAATGGTATAAAAAGCAACACGCATGCTTTGTTGGCTTCACAGCAGGAAGTCAGCCATATTATTTTATTTACAGGGTTGTTGTTTTCCTAACAATTATCATCTATTTTGACAGGGTTGTTATTCATAGTTTTACATATTATATTTACAAAAAAAAAAACTGTAATCATCATTACACATTACTTTACATACATACATCATTACATAGAATAAATCTAATTTAATGATTAGTATAACTCCGTTCATAGGTCCGGAACCCATCTGTGGGGTAAACTGTAGCTTCATAAAAAACTTAATACGTGTTTGGGAAAAACAAAGCCTAATTTAGCATTCGAGAGCCCAAACAGGCATGCAGCAGTCAAGAAGACTCGTTGACCCAGTATAATGCAAGGTAGAAGCTATTCTTAACCTTAGCAGAAAGGACATTTAACTCTACACTGAACTATTAACAGGACACTGTAAACTCAATAACTATCCGAAGAAAATAGGAGTGGTAGCAAATGATTCATGTCGACTCTGCCAAGAGAAACAGGAAACGAGGCTTTGCACTTGTCCAGTGGTGGCAGAACGCAGATTTAACTACCTAGGCAGTGGGATTCTAGTTCTAAATAGATAGTAAATAAAACAATTAAAAAGTTTAGGAATAGTCTAGAATTTTGTTTGTACGACAGCGAGGCTGCACAATAAATATTTCAGGTCGCGGTGCTTCTATAGCCTTTTATTAAAAATAATAATAATAAACAAAATTTAAATATAATACGAAATTAAAGATGTTGGTTAAAAAAATTCCAGATTTAGTGCTTATAAAACTTAATCGCATGGATAATTTAAGTTCACATACCAAATCATGGTATAATGAATTTAAGGTGAGGAAAGTAGAAAAATTTCCCTCTCCACCTCGATATTGTTGCTCTCTCTGGAAATTGAATTTTTATACTGTTGCCATGGTTGCTATAAAATTATTAAGTAAATTAAAACAACAACGTAGAAGGCATATATCGAGGTGAGTTCGCTCAATTTGCGTTATCTTTTCCACTTTCTTAACCGTATTAATCAATTATGTACCAAATTTAAAATTGATGTCTCCTAAACTACGGCCATAGTTGCTCGTGCGGTCAGATTTAAGGTCAATCCTTCTGAAATTAACTCTGAATTTGATGCTGATCATTAATTTATACATAGTCTACTATGCCTCCTGTCGATTATTATTGGCGATAATTGGCAACGCCGAAAATCATATTTCTATTTTCTTTTGTATTTATTCGTTTAACCGTTAGAAAGATTTTTTGTCATTGGCTTTTTGAAACGCGCTCGGAAAAGAAGCATCAATTTTGAAACAAACACGCACGCACGCACGCAAACACGCACGCAAGGAAGCAAGCAAGCAAGAACAAGAACGAACAAGAAATTGTTTAAAAAGCCAATTAATTTATATTTGTAAAGATATATTTTACAATAAACCAATTTGAATTACAAACATTTAAATTACGGAGTTTGTTTTTCGCCGACATTAAAGTTTTCAAAATTGCTTCTTACACGAGAGCTCCCGACGTCGTTTAATTCGAATTTAATTTGCTGATGCGCAATTTGCCGCCATTTTGCTGTGCTGGAAGCTTCTTCAAAATTCGCGAATAACGCTGACCTTCGGGTAATTTTCTATGATTACAAGAGGAAAAGCTAGACTTGCCGCCGCCATGGAATCTGAAGATAACATTGACTTGAATGTCACTATGATCGACAGGAGCAATGATGATGAAGAAGGTGCTGTTGAGGCCACACAAACAAACGCTTCAAATGATCAGTTGGCATTGCTAGTCGCCAGCATCGCGTCACTTCGCGATTCCGTCAATGAGTTGCGTAATGAAACAAGTCGAGGACAAATGGAAATCCAACAACTACGCACAAGAGTTGAGACAGATGCCGCCAATGTCCAATTTGGTACAAATTCGTCGCCATTTACCGTAATATCGCAGCAGTCGCTGCCAGTGTCAAATCAATCGCCGCAGACCTCGCTGCCACCGCCGCAACAATTGCCGCAGCAGGCTCTGCCACAGTCAAATCAATCGCCGCAGACCTCGCTGCCACCGCCGCAACAATTGCCGCAGCAGGCTCTGCCACTGTCAAATCAATCGCCGCAGAACTCGCTGCCACCGCCGCAACAATTGCCGCAGCAGGCTCTGCCACTGTCATATCAATGGACTCAGCAGTCGCTGCCACTGTCATATCAATCGCCGCAGACCTCGCTGCCACCGCCGCAACAATTGCCGCAGCAGGCTCTGCCACTGTCAAATCAATCGCCGCAGACCTCGCTGCCACCGCCGCAACAATTGCCGCAGCAGGCTCTGCCACTGTCATATCAATGGACGCAGCAGTCGCTGCCACTGTCATATCAATCGCCGCAGCAGTCGCTGCCAACATTAATTCAAACATCGCTGCCACCGTCGACGCAGTATAGTGGAGTTTTATCGTTTATGGAAAACTCTGCTGCCAAATTATATCCGTTGCCAACATTTGATGGCAATCCTGAGGATTGGCCATTGTTTTTAGCCAATTACAGGGACACAACAAATGAATTTGGATATAATAACCGCCAAAATTTAATGCGTTTACATAAATCTTTACAGGGTGATGCAAGGCGTGCCGTCACTTCACTGCTCATCTACCCTGATGATGTGCCTCAGGTCATAAAAGAGCTTGAATTCAACTTTGGTCGCACGGATTTGCTAGTACGCTCTCAAATGGAAAAGGTTCAACAGTTTCTACCAATTAACGATCATAGTTTGAACCAAGTATTAAGCTTTTCAAATCGTGTTCGCAACATCGTCGCGTTTTTTAAATCTGCCAAATGCGAACATCATTTAATGAATCCTATGTTGTTGGAGCAACTCGTCTACAAATTGCCGCCATCAAAGCAGTACGAGTGGAGTCGATATGCTGCTAATATTTTGCCATTTCCAACAGTGGAAACCTTTTCGAACTGGATCAGCGAACTTGCCAAAGTGGTATCGCTGATGCCTGGAATGGCCGAAATGTCTTTGCGTACGAATCAACCACCGATTCAGCAACGCCAGGTTGCAAAACAACACAATGTCAATCGCCATGACACGTCAAGTGGAGTTCCTGCACGTAGAGTCCTACATAGCAGTGAAACACAACCTCAACCAAAACAACAATTGATATGCATAAAATGCAATCAAAATCACAATTTGAGCGAATGTCGTCAATTTAAATCGCTCAACACCAACGACAAATGGGTTCAAGTCAAACAGCACCGCCTCTGCTTCGGGTGTCTGCGAAAGGGTCATAATTTGACTAATTGCCGTCTCAAGAAAGCGTGTGGTATCAGTGGCTGTGAACGTCTGCACCATCAGCTACTACATCAAGAATTTAAACAACAGCCTCAGCAAGCACCACCTGACAGAGAAGAAGCCGAACACATATTAAATTGTCGCCAAGAACAACAATCAAGCCTGTTCAAAATATTGCCTGTGACGTTGTCCGGTCCTCATGGTAGTTTGTCAGTGTACGCCATGTTCGACGAGGGATCGTCAATTTCACTTATTGAAGAAAGTGTTGCCGACAGTTTGGGCCTGAGAGGCCAGACCATGCCGCTCACGCTACAGTGGTATGGTCAGAGCAAAACTACAGAAAATTCTAGGAAAGTTGTTGTTGATGTGAGAGGCGAAAACGAGAGTTTAAAATTTTCACTCAAAAATGTTTACACAATTAAACAACTTAATCTGCCAACACAAACATTTTGCAAGGAAAAATACGACCACTTGCAAGGATTGTCAATCCAGAACTACACCGCCGCCACGCCAGTTCTTTTGTTAGGGTTGGACAACTGCATTCTAGGCGTTTCAAATAAAACAGTTGACGCAGGTCCCGATCAGCCAATTGCCGCCGAAACAAAATTGGGCTGGTTGGCATTTGGACCAATTCACTCAAAATCTTACGACAAGCCGAGAGTTTTGCATGTACGTGAAACTCACACACTGAAGCAGTTAAATAAGTTGGTTGAAGACTATTTTGCAGTCGACAGCTTTGGAGTACGGAGTACAAATGTCATATTGGAGTCTGATGAAAATAGCCGAGCTAGAAAAATACTGTCAGAAACAACAAAAGAGATCGGCCAAAAATACGAGGTTGGTCTTTTGTGGCGTAACGACGATGTCATCCTTCCCAAAAGTTACTCCATGGCGAAGCATCGATTGTTGAACATTGAAGTCAAAATGTCTAAAAATAACACGTTCGCCACCAAGTACAAAGCTGAAATTAACAAGTATATCGAAAAGGGCTACGCAAAATTGCTGACGTCAGAAGAAGCAGATTTTGATGGACCAACAACCTGGTACTTACCACATTTTGATGTGGTAAATGTACACAAGCCTGACAAGCTGCGCATTGTTTTTGATGCAGCCGCTGCCACGTCAAATGTTTCACTAAACTCCGCCTTGCTGAAGGGTCCGGACCACGCCAAGCCTCTGATTGCCATAATTCATAAGTTTCGTCAAGGGATCGTTGCCGTAGCAGGGGATATCCAAGAGATGTTTTCTCAAGTACGCATCACTGCTGCCGATCAGGAGTCCCAACGATTTTTGTGGAGAGATGGTAAGCCGTCCGAACCAATCCGTGTTTACACAATGCAATCTATGATATTCGGAGCGATTTGCTCGCCGTGCTGTGCCGAATATGTAAAAAACTTAAACGCTTCTAAATTTGAATCCACCATGCCCAGAGGGGCGAAGGCCGTCGTCGAAAATACATATGTGGATGATTTGGTTATCAGCTTCGACAGTATGCAAGAGGCAGAAGAAGTTACATTTGAAGCTGTCAAAATAAATAATGCCGCCGGATTTAAGTTAAGAAATTTTGTGTCAAATTGCAAAATACTTGAACTTAAATTAAATAAAAATAGTTTGGCTAAATCTGGTATCATCAATATGGAAATTCAACTAAGCATCGACAAAGTATTGGGAATGTTTTGGAAAACAGTTGATGATACTTTTGAATTTCATTTTAAATTTCATAAAATCGCACGTGACGTACTAGAGTGCAAAAGACCGCCGACCAAAAGAGAGCTGTTGGGAATCGTCATGGCCATATATGATCCGTTTGGTTTTTTAGCAAATAGTACCATCTTTGCGAAATTAATTTTGCAATCGATGTGGAAACAACAAATACAATGGGATGAACAGCTGCCTTATCAGTTAAATACGCAGTGGTCTGCGTGGTGGAAAGAGTTCCAGATGGTGGAGACTCTATCGATTCCACGTTGTTATTCGAATATTTTGCCAATGGCTGACGACATTCAGTTACACATTTTTGTCGATGCCAGCTTTAGCGCGTATGCGGCCGTCGCCTATTTCCGTATACGCAAAGGGAGTGAAACACATGTCGCATTTGTTGCCGCCAAAACCAGATGTTCACCAATAAAAGGAATGACCGTCCCACGTCTAGAACTGCAGGCCGCAGTTTTAGGAAGCCGAATGAAAACATCAATTGAAGAATGCCACGATTTTTCGATATCCAAAACTATATTTTGGAGCGACTCGAAGACCGTAATTCTTTGGATAAGATCGACTACTCGCGATTACAAGCAGTTCGTCGCATGTAGAATCGCTGAGATCCTGGCAACTACTTCGCCGACGCAGTGGTGTTGGATTCCAACTGGGCTAAATGTGGCAGATGAAGCCACCCGCGCCAAGTTGCCGCCGAAATTTGAATCCACATCACGCTGGATAAGGGGACCCGATTTTCTCCAAAAGGAAGAAACTTTCTGGCCTCAAGAAGAATCAAAGCTGACATCGGAACATTGTGTCGTAGAAGAATCTTTAAGACGAATTTTATTGCTGTCTGATGGTGAGTCTTTTATCAATTTCACTAAATTTTCGTCATATTTAAAGATGCTACGTATCGTTGGCTGGATTCTGCGTTTCGTCAACAATGTGAAGTCACATAATCGGCAAGTAGGGGAGCTAAAATCAACCGAACTTTATGAAGCCGAAAAGTTTATATGCCGTTGCGTACAGGATGTGGCATATTCGAAAGAAATTAGTACACTTCGTGCAACCAAGTGTGTACCAAGAACGAGCACTTTGCATCAGCTTACGCCATTCCTGGACTGCGACAATTTGATTAAGGTCAATGGAAGAATTGACGCCGCTTACTGTCTACCTGTGACAGCAAGACAACCAATAATTTTGCCGCAACATCACCATGTGACGCGGCTGATTATGGATCATTACCATCAAAAACAACATCATCAGAATGACTGCCTGACAATTAACGAGATGCGCCAAAAATTTTGGGTGCCACGTGCACGTACGCTACTGAAATCAGTAAAGAAGAAATGTCCTGTTTGCATCTACAACAATGCAAAACCAGCTGTGCCTTTAATGGGCCAAATTCCGCCTGATCGTCTAACACCATTTGTTCGCCCATTTAGCTATACTGGGGTGGACTACTGTGGACCTTTTTTTGTCGCCATAGGCCGTCGCAGAGAAAAACGCTGGGTAGCGTTATTTACTTGCCTGACAACTCGAGCAATACATTTGGAAATAGCTGAAAATTTGTCAACTGACGCATTTTTAATTTGCCTACGAAATTTTGTCAACCGTCGTGGCATGCCGACTCGCATTAGGAGTGACAATGGCACCAACTTCATAGGTGCCCAAACGGAGTTGAAGAAGGAAGATCGTCTTTTTGATTTGGATCAAATAGAACGCAGTATGGCAAAAGAAAACATTCAATGGATTTTTAACTGCCCCGCCAACCCACACGCCGGAGGTAGCTGGGAGCGACTGGTGCAGTGTGTGAAACGCTTGCTGCAAAGGGTATTGAAGGAGGAGGTACCTCGATTGGAGACGTTTCGAAGTGTTTTGATAGAGGCTGAAAATATAATTAACAGTCGTCCACTCACTGATATACCAGTCACGCCGGAAGATGAAGAACCGCTTACACCAAACCACTTCTTGGTTGGCTGCCTCAACTCTACTCAAACGCCCAGCTCAGAAGAAGAGAATGTTTGTCTTCGTAAGCAGTGGAGGATAGCACAGAATTTGAAAGACCGAATGTGGAAAAGGTGGACGGTTGAATATTTACCCCAACTACTACGACGCTCAAAATGGAGGGACCCAATAACTCCTCTCCAAATTGGGCAATTAGTCATCGTTTGCGATTCTGGTCTCCCGAGGAAACAATGGGAAAAAGGAAGAATCACTGAAGTTTTTACTGCAAAAGACGGGCAAGTACGAAGTGCGGAGATACGCACCAACCATGGTCTTATTCGCCGCCCTGCCTGTAAGCTTGCCGCTTTGACTTTGTGAATCCTCACTAGGATTCACCGGGAGGTGGAATGTCGATTATTATTGGCGATAATTGGCAACGCCGAAAATCATATTTCTATTTTCTTTTGTATTTATTCGTTTAACCGTTAGAAAGATTTTTTGTCATTGGCTTTTTGAAACGCGCTCGGAAAAGAAGCATCAATTTTGAAACAAACACGCACGCACGCACGCAAACACGCACGCAAGGAAGCAAGCAAGCAAGAACAAGAACGAACAAGAAATTGTTTAAAAAGCCAATTAATTTATATTTGTAAAGATATATTTTACAATAAACCAATTTGAATTACAAACATTTAAATTACGGAGTTTGTTTTTCGCCGACACCTCCTATTGGGCTTTTAAAATGGAAGACTAAACTCAGTACACCCTACGTTCCATCCGTGGTGTAGAGTTTTAAAATCATACTTTAAAATATTTATTATCTAAATACAAAATTATACATTTTAGTAACCATTTTTAAAATTCCACAGCAGAGAGCAACCAAAGAATTATCTTCGCATCGCCTCCTAATTTTCTTAGAACAAACACAAGGAGTTATTATTGTCAAATTTTAAATTCACTCTTTAAAAATAAATTCCCCATCTCTAACACAGGGGAGCAACTTTTTTTCCTATGTAATTGTTGTAACTTGTACAACAATTTACAAAAATTGGTTGTTCTAAAATTTAACAAAAATTAACAGTTGTGAGCGTCTTCTGTGAAAACTTGTTTATTTTTGTTCCACAGTTTCACTAGGCAATTTGAATGGCAGAAAATGCATGTGGTATACCAAATTAAAGGTAATTGATAGAGCGTTTACCCTTTTCTATTTTAGTTTAGTCGTAATAACATGTTTTGCGAAAAAAAAAACTCACCTAAACTTAAGATATCACAAACTATGGCTTGAGGTCTTAAGTTACTTTTAATACTCTTCATTTCCCAGCGAACAATTTTGAAAACAAATTGTAAATGCAGTTGGCATTTTCGAAGCTTGCATACGCAATTTTATTGCAAATTTATTCCAGACGTCGCTGTGGTATGCTACTGATAGAAAATTATCATAGCATAGAGAGAAAATTACCTTGACTTCTTTATATTTCTTATTTGATTTTATTTGTGTTTTGTGCTCTGATGCAGTTACTATTGAGTGTGAGACATGTTTCTCCAAACCCAAAAATTATTAAGAACAGCTGAAGGAAAATTCTTGTGGATAATTTGGCCGAAAACTGTTCTTGGCACTGAGAAAAAAAGTGTTATGGCCATTGCCATCAGGAGTAAGCATACTTAAATAATTTTAGAGAGCATTTTTTAATATATTTAAAAATTTAATTTTTTAGACGCAGCCAGTTCCAAACATAAATTGTGAGAAGACGCCTTTATAGGAGGAACGAAGGCATATTTTAAATTTGCTAAAAAAAAAGGTAAAAGCAAAATATACAAATGATAAACTAATATAAAAAAATAAACAAAATCGTTTGAATAAATCAAAAATTGCTTTACATTATATAAAATGTCTTTGCTAGCAACTGACGTTTGGAATCAACATGTTGAATAAATGTTTGGTATATGCTTATAATAAATGTTTGCCAAATAGTTTTTTCTATACGTTTTTTATAAGTTTATAATAAATGCTTGCATTATGTTTGGATCATGATTGTTTAAATGTTTATTTTAAGTTTATAGCATAAACTTAATGTAAGGGAGCCGTTTCGTTTATGTAGCAATTGTTTGTAAAGATTTTACAAACATTTCATAAACTTATTCCAACACAATGTTTACGTGCGTAAGTTTGGATTAAGATTATTCCAAACAAAATTGTTCACTGGGCTGTTACCTCACTCATACTAATGCAAACTCGGTTCATATGTATATCATCCCAGCCAGCATTTTTGCTCGCGGAAGACTCTTCAGCGATCGGAATAAGCGATTAATTTGATCTTCCGCGAGCTCGTTTTCTGATCGCGGAAGATCAGGCCTACGGGAGAAACTGTGTCAACAAAGCGATTCGCGCAGAATAATCTTCGACGACGCATCAAGAAGAGTCTTAGGCGACACACCAAGAAGAGTCGCTGAAGAGTAATTTGGAAGACTCTTCTAAGAGTCGTCCAACCGACGCTAGGACGATTGTTTTGTTTTATGTTCTGCCTCAATCATTTAATAAAAATACAAAGTACTACATTTAAATGTTTGCTTTTATTTTCGATTTTTATAAGGAACATATATTAAAAATATTCTTTAACAATTTAGGAACATTAAATACTTATAAAAAAAATTAATTATAATAACAACTGTAGCTGATTGTTTTTTTGTCTGTCTCAAAAATTAAATTAAATTAAGTTGGAACATAGATATATTGTAAACTATAATATGTATACATACTTCTGATAATTTCAACAAATTTGAACTGTTGAATGCTTGGATTTGCGCCTGTAAATTTTATTAAAGGAAGCACGCAGGAAATTGGAAGTAATGTCGCAGCCCTCTTCGCTAAAGACAAGTTTCTAGCAAAAAAAAAAGATGCTATAAAATTTGTTAAAAAAATATAATGTTTATAAAAATTTACCAATTGAATGCCGATATCTTCATTCCGTCCAGGATTTTTATCGTCTTTAACAGAAGTTGAGGCAAGAAATTTCATGTTCTTTCTTGAACAGAATATTTCGACTGAAAAATCTTCGCAAACTACAAAAACCAGTTCTTAAAATACGAAAAACAATCGCCAGTGCGATTCAAAAGCGATCAAGCCGCTCAGCAATCGTCAACGCGATTCAAATGAGAGTAAAATAAAAGAAACGGTAAATTTTGCTCTTATTTCGGAGACAAAAAAACAAAAAATCGTACTTTAATCGCCCAGACGTTTAAAAGAAGAGTCGCCAAACAATCGCGCTCTTCCAACAAACTTCCAAATGCTGGCTGGGATATTATAAATAAACGTAATTTTCAACTTTAAACCTTCACCACTTCCAAAAAATTCATCTCCAAGTGGTAAAAAAGGGAACAACCAAAGTAAATTTACCTAAATCGTTTGGTTATTTTTAATTTTTTGCGTTACTTTTTATAGACAGATCTTTCACTGGATATTAGCATATTCTGGCATTATAAGAGCATATCAGCATCCCGCCAAACATTTTTATATTATCACAAACAAATAATATTGAAATTTTAAACTGAGGCTACTATTGTGAATGACACTTTCGAGAACAAGAAGAAACTCAAATCCATTTATTTTTGTTGCAAATTGCATTTTAGCAATTTTAGGTATCTTTGGCTGAAAAGAAAAATAACAAGCATTGTTATAAAAAATAATTCTGAAATGGAGGACGGCAGCATTCCAACTAGTTGCAATTTTCTAAAGGATCCATTGTCGCTCAGGTACGTTTCCAAATCCGGACAAAGAAAAAGTTGTATTTCTTTAAATTTTATATTTCCCGCGCACGCTGCAGCGAACTGATTGGCAGCGGCACGAAGTTCGAAATTAACACTAACTTCGACGAGGGCTTCTCGAATGACATTTTCGAAGAACTAAATGTAGGTTCCGATTGCGAGGACGATGACGAGAGTAAGGCGCTAGATCGTGCGGCATTAGTCTCGCCATGGACAAAATCTTTTGCCGAGCTGAAGACGCAAATGACGCCAATTAGCGAGCACATATACAAACGTATAACCACTAAGGGCGAAGCGCCAAAGGAGGGAGAAGGTGATGGTCTGGTACCGCTTAATGCGCGCGTCTGCATACGTTACAACGCCTACTGGGAGGGTGAAGGTGCTCCCTTTGATTCGTCGATTTTGCGCGGCTCTTCGCATCGTTTCTATACCGGTCGCAATGATGTCATCGAAGGATTAGAGGCCGCTGTACGAACTATGCGTCGTGGTGAATCTGCTCAATTTGTTATTTCGTATGAGTTGCTCTTTCGCGAGATGGGCTGTCCGCCGCGTGTCAAGCCGCGTGCCGATGGGTTGTTTATCATTGAGTTGGTGTCGTTTAACTCGGTAGGCGATGTCGATGCAACCGACGAAGTGTCTGAAGAGGATCGCAACAAGTTCGCTGTTGTAATTGATAAAGTCAAAGCGGTCCACCTCAAGGGATTGGATTTTTTCGGTCAGGGCTTGTATAAGAATGCGTGTCGCGCTTTCGAGAAAGCCGTCGATGTGCTGAGCTTTTGTCGTTTGGCCAATGAACAGGAGCAGTGCGAGCAGTCTGCCTTTTTGCTAAAATTGTACACAAATTTGGCTGTATGCTATATCAAGGTCAATCAGCCGTCAAAGACTTGTATTATGTGCAAGGAGATTCGCCGCCTGACGAACAATAAGCCATCGTGCAAAGCACTCTTTCAAGAGGGACGCGCGCTGTTGATGCTGGGTAAGCGTTTTTTATATAGTTTTTGATTATGTTTTTTAAATTATACTATATATTAATTTTTAATTAAATTTGTTTTGTAGTTTTAAGTTTATAATAACACAATTTTTAAATTTTTTGTACAAACAAATTCAAATTATTATATTTAAACTTTTAGTAAACAACAAATTATTTATAGTAAGTTAATTGTCTTAAACTCCTCTCCACCCAACCTAGGTGAGTACGATCGCGCTCGACCTATACTCACGCGGGCGCAACACATGGAGCCACAAAACGAGGACATCAGCAAAGAGTTAAAATCGCTTGAACTACGCTTCGCGCGCTACAAGGAGCAGGAGCGTAGTATCTGGTCGAAAGCGATGGGCATTATGCGAAAACGAGACACAACGGCGCCGCGTACAGATGCTGATCAGTTTGTTTTCGAGCAGGAAATGAGCGATTTAATGCGATCATTCAAGGAGAACTTAAGCACCGAACATTTCAAATTGCCGCCTGGACTCACCGAGAAAGAAATCGAAACTGTTGACGAACTGGCAAAACGCATGGAACTGAAGCTGACGCTGCAGCCGCTCGACAATGCCACCTACACGCTGAGTAAGAAGTGAGACTTCTCTTAAAAGCGGCGTGATGAAACGTTTCTCAAGAGAGAAATACATTTTTTTACTAATATCGTTTATAAGATTTTTTTGCCTTGCTCTAAAAGTGCGAGATTAAACATTACTTGACCAAAAATGAATACAAAGATGAAGAATATTTCCAAAAACAATTTAATTTTTTACTATATTATGATAAGGTTGTTACCTCTTGGAAATTTGAAAATTTACTTGGTAAATTATGCTCTAATAGTAAGTAAAACCACCAGTTTGTGTAATTTGTGCAATCGAGATCAATATACATACGTACAATAAAACCTGTCAACAAATACGTGTAAACTCCCACTGAAAGAAATAATAGTTTGGAGGAGTGGAGAGTGTGAAAACTGACCTTCGGTTTTGGTTAATTGTTTACATATTTTTCTTTCTCTCTTTTCTTATCGAGTAAGATTTTGTGTACTTTTGACATTATTTTTCTACATAGAAAAATCAAACATTCTCGTCTCATAACATTCAGCAGTAATCGTGATGCTGTAAACAACTTAACTGCATTTCAGAATTAGATTCAATTCTATGTAATTGGTCTGCAATAGGGCAAAAATTAAATATTCTTGATTTTAGATGCGACTCTCGCCAGAATTTAAGCTGATTGATTATTATGAAGAATTGCAGCAGTAATACAAAATAAATACCTAAAATGAAACTTTATTTCTATAAAAAAAGAAAATATCGCTTAAAGTTCTCAAAGCACTTGAAACATTTTTTGAAAATGCCTAAAATAAAAATACACAAACTTTGAAATAGAATACAAACAGAATTTAAAATGCAACTTAAAACTAAAACTAAAAATGTGTTGCAGCAGCAGCTTGCACTGGGGTGAATAAATTCGCCTATAACTTGGACTTGAGCGCCTTCATTAACTTCTCCAGCTTCATGGCCTTTTGCAGATCGCCGCTAATCTTCAATTTACCCGTCATAAAAGCTGGTGCAGGCTTCAGTTTGCCCGCAAACATATCAAAGAAATTGGATGCCTTCATGGTAAGTGTAGCATCGGGTGTAGTCTCGGGAGCACCAGTGCCGCATGATCCCGATCCGTTTTTCAAGTCCAAGAACCAAGTGCCTTGCTCATCGCCAGTGATATTAAACTGAAAGACAGCCTGTGTCTTGCCAACAATTTCGGTTGACAGCTGCGCTTGGATTTTTTCAAAGACCTGTGGAATTCTAGCGGCGCCTGAAGACGACGAGGAAGAACTAGCTGCAGCCGGTGCTTCCTTAGTAAGTGATGTGTTGGTATTCGGCTCGATCGGATCCAAAAAGAAATCATCCATCAGTTTTTCTATGTTAGTTGGATCGCAAGCGTATTGTTTCATATCGGAGACGCCGGCGGCCTGCAACACCTCATCGTCAATCAGAAACTGTCCAGTTGCTTGACGCGGTTCACGTATAAGCACTGCATACGCAGCATCTGACATAATTTCGGGTTTGCGTGACCATTTCGCCGAATCGGGACCAGTTAGCATCTCAATTGCCGCAGTTTGAATGGCCGTACGCGGCCATAGTGCATTCACAGCGACGCCACGATCTTTGAACTCTTGCGCCATGCCCAACACACACATGGACATGCCGTATTTGGCCATTGTATAGGCGACATGCGGCGCAAACCAGTGAGCGGCCATATTCAGCGGTGGTGAAATATTCAAAATATGTGCATGATTAGACTTAAGCAAATGCGGCAGGCATGCCTTTGAAACGAGGAAAGTGCCGCGTGTATTAATACTATGCATCAGATCGTAACGCTTCATGTCTGTCTCGAGGGTGCCGGTCAATGAAATCGCCGATGCGTTGTTCACGAGTATATCGATGCCTCCGAACTTGGCCACCGCCTCTGCAATGGCGTTGCGCACTTGCGCCTCATCGCGTACATCTACAATGCAGGGATGAGCCTTACCACCGGCAGCCTCCACCTCTGCAGCGGCAGAGTAAATCGTGCCGGGCAGTTTGGGATGTGGCTCGGCGGTCTTGGCGGCGATCACAATATTAGCGCCGTCGCGTGCTGCTTTCAGTGCAATAGCTTTGCCGATGCCGCGCGAAGCACCCGTTATGAAGAGGGTGCGTCCGGCTAATTTTCCCGTATTGATCATTTTGACTTTATTTAACTGCTGCTCCGGTTCACTTGCAATTGAAAACTATTTTAATGGTATCGCTGTGGACTTGCTCCAACCTCCAATTGATTTGATCGACGCAAAGAGAAAGTCCAAAGTGCAGAAAAACCAGTGAGAAAAAAAAGCAAAAAATGAAAACAACGCTTCGTTCGGAGGTGGCGTTGACGTCGGCAGCACAGTCGCGTACGGCCGCAGACAACGTTCACGACAGCAGAGACAACAACAACAACAGCAAAATAAAAATGACGAAGTTAAAACGGTTTGATAACAAACAAAAAAACTTTTGTAAATAAATTTGAAATTGCAGTGTTGTATTTTACTTCGAAAAAACCAAAATTAAGTTTTCTTTTTGTTTTGAATTTCTAGAAATAAACAAAAAATAGTTAAGACCGGCGGACTGGTAAACAAAAAAATTATATCGGATTTTATCAAATGAGGTGTTATCAGAAGAGCTTAAAGTTTTTTTTGTTTTAATTCGATCTTTCAAGGGTTTATTTCTTGATTTAATTCATTGTTGTGATTTGATCTTTTAAGTAAAGGATTGAATTTGGTATACCAATGCCATACCTATCTCCTTCCTCGTGCTAAAAATAAAGATTTCAACTAAAAAATCCTTGCTCAAAATTCCATGGGTCCACTAGAAAAACAAATGCATGCGAATTTCCTACTCTTTCCCAACTCCCCGTACTTTTCTGTTATGACCACAATTGGCGCAAACTGTTCCCACAATTGTCGGGTTTCGACAAATGAGGTGTCACATGGAAGGTATTCAAGAGGACTCTAAGACCTTAAACCTTTTTTTATAATATCTCTTAAACTTTTTAAAATATAAGTATTTTCTTAACTTTTTTAAAATTTATTAATAAATTAAAAAAAGCCAATTTCTTGAATAATTTACTTAAAAATATTTAAAAAAAAAATTAAATCATATTAAAAACTAAAAAAAATTTATTAACTTTTATCAAAACTTTATTGCAGTTTTTATTCTCGTATATGCGTTAAAAATATTTAGTAAATTCAAAGGATAAATTTATAGGATAGTGCATAGCTAAATGGATGAAAGTTTTCTTATAGCTAAACTCAAGTTTAATACAATTCGAAATGTGTTGAAATATTTTCTAAAAATAGTAAAAACAGAAAAAAAAAACGAATTAGGGAATGCATCAAATTATAAATAACTTTTGTCTCACTGAAGCCAAGCAAATTTAAGTGCAAATTAATCTTGCAATTATTTCATTTAATTACAACAAAAATTTTAATAATTCTTTTATTTTTTAAATAAAACATTTATTAATCAATTATTAATTCTGAATTTAAAAGATATCCCGACAAACCCTTTGCGACGAGAGAGCAAACAAATGATATCGTTAGCAAATCGCTAGTGAACATTCACTAACGACACTTTCATATGAATCGCTATTGATATCGCGATCGGGAGGTATATCACGCTCGTTAGCGAATCGTAAAAAAGTCGATTTTACGAAAATTTTATGAATATGCTCGCAAGTGTTTATTTTACAGATCGCTTTTTCGATTCGTTAAGAAGCGTGGATTACCCCGCGGCAGCGATATCAATAAAAGTTCATGTGTGTTTCGCTAGTGATATTATTTTCGAACTTGTTGGAATCTTTCAAAAAGGTTTTTATTTAATAAGTTTTAAAACTAAAATGGATGAACAATTTTTGTAACTTCATTAATTTTAAATTTTAGCACTTAAAATATTTGAATGTAGAATGAGTCATTAAAATGCATAAAATTCGAAACAAAAAGACCACCAAAAATGGTTTTTGTTTTTAAAATTCTGCACTTAAATCGCTTGGCTTTGCGACTGCACAAAGAAAATTCCATACGTATGCGTTAAAAAATTAAAATTTCAAATATCAATAAACAAATTGAACTAAATTTGTACACGCCGAAAAATTAATTTTCAAAAATTCAAAAATACTTTAACGCGGCGCACTGCGTCGCTCAGTTTCACTTCTTGCCCAGCAGTCTGTTCATATCCTTGTTCTGCTTGCCCATCTTCAGATCGACATCCTCGATTTTGTAGTTCATATTGTCGAGCAATTCGTTCTGCGTCTCAATTTCGCTGCCCATATCCGTTGCCAGACATTTAAGCCGTGACAAATTGCCACACATCTCCTCGAGATTCGCCTCCAGCTGCGACTCGAACGGGTTGTTGCGACGCTGCATCTGTGCCTGTTCGCGCGCCTGATATGCGCTCGAATCATCACGCAAACGGCTGACCGGATGATTGTCGTAACGTTCGGTGGGTGAGAGCGTAACGCGCGAGCCGCTGCCGTACGATGGCTGCTGCTGATGATCGCCCGTCGACTCTGCGCCCAGCTGACTGCCGCTGGGCGATGCGCTAAGATGCGGCGATTGACCGTCGCGATTACCCGACAAATAGTTCTTGATACCACCAAAAACCGATTTGAGACCATTGAGATGGCGCTGACTAAAGCGCAGCGTTGAATTGATCTCGTCGAGCTGATGTGAGGTCTTCTCTAGTTGTTCGCGTTGCTTGGCCAGCTCGACGGCGGTAGCCTTGCCAACATCCTCCGTTTCGTAGAGTAGGCCTAAATGGCAAAGTTTAATAAATTTTGCAATTCAAGAGACATTACAATAACAAACGCTCGCTTGCTCACATACCCAGACTCTTTTGTGTCGATGCCAGCGAGCGCTCCTCAATCTGTCGTCGCTTCTCCGCGAACAGCTGCGCCTGTGTGTCCTCCTCGAAAGGATTTGTAGATCTCGTGACGCCGATACCGCCAACTGCGCCGCTGCTGCCATATCGAGAGGCAGTGCTATTTGTGCGCGAATTGTTTAGGAATATATCATCGTCGACGTCATCGAAGTCATTGACGCCAGCACGCCCGACAAAATCAAAATGATTATTCACAGGCTGTAGATAATTATCGGCCATGACTGTAATTTATTTTTTCTGTTTTACTTTTGTAATTTATTCTTTATTTCTCTCCCCTGTACACTTTTATATTGCGTTGTAGAAGATATAATTTTATATAATTATGACCAGTATTTTGCTTGTAGTTTACAAAAAATTTATTTCTATTTGGAAAAACGTAGAAAAACTTTATCTTTGTCTTATTTTGTACACTTAAATTCTCTTTCCACCGATCAACGGCCCACTTTTGTTTTGTTTTTGTGCAATAGTCAAGTAAAGGCAACGACTCATATTGTATGTCATGAAATAGTGTTGTCGGATTGATACAATTGGATCAAAAGTGATACTTCTTTATTATTTGTGTAACATATTCTTTTGGTTTAAGTAAAATTGTTTTAAAATGCTGACTGAAAAGTATAAGTCTAAAAAATTACTACTAGCAAATGAAATGGTTTGAATGAAATTTTGGTCAAGATCGAAAACGCTTCCAAATGAAAATAGAGGCATGAAAATTGAATTTTTACATTGAACACTAGGTTTGGATTTTTCGATACAATAGCACTTTATGAGTATAATTTCATAGAAAGATGTTGTTAGATATTTTTCCAGAAAAGCACGACAAAAAATATATGTTTTTAAGAAGTAATATTGGTTGAAATAGCATGGATCGGGTCAAACCACGGTTTTAAAACGAATTCAATTCTAAAATTTTCATAAAAAACAACCGTTTCTTTCATTTCGAAAACTTGTCGGATAATAGCAATAGTTACATAATATACGATGTGTACCTACTTTTAAAATTTTGTATTTTCAAGATATATAAAAAATTTATTTATTGTTATTTGCCACATTTAGTTTGATTTATAATTTTGATACTATTTGGTCTTTCTAGCTGATACATATTTTTTCAAGCTAGCGGCAATCCTGTCGTGAAAGCAACATTTCAACTGCAGCCATCGGTTGATATTATTAATAAAGGCTATAGAAGCACTGCGACCTGAAAGATCTATTGTGCAGCCTCGTTGTCCTACAAACACAATTCTAGACTATTTATAAATCTCGTAATTGTTGTGGGCTTAATTTTTACTGTTACTTGTAACTAGAATCCCGTTGCATATGCAGTCAAATCTGCGTCTTGCCATTGCTGGAACATGTTCAGTCGTTTCCTGCTCCTCTTGGCAGAGTCGGCATGAATCATTTGCTACCACTCCTATTTTCTTCAGATGGTAATTAAGTTCACAGTGTCCTGTTAAGAATTCACTATTGAGTTTTATATCTTTTCTGCTAAGGTTGAGAATAGCTTTAACCTTGGCATGTGCTGGGTCAATAAGTCTTCTTGACTGCTGCATGCCTGTTTGGGCTCTCCAATGCTCAAGTTGACTGTGTTTTTCCCTTACATGTATCAAGTTATTTATGAAACTATTGTTAACCCCACAAAAGGGTTCTGGACCTATGAACGGAGTTTCTGCACTTTTCTTTGCGAGAGAGTTCGCTATTTCATTGCCCTCATGCCCTTCATGTCACGGCACCCATATCAGAGTAACTGAATTCCTTGTTGCTAGGGTGTTGAGAAGTTTAAGACAATCCCATACCAACTTTGATTGGAATGATACATTTTCAAGTGTTTTATACATATATATTTTATATACATATATCTAGTTAATTTTTTTGTTTTTCGATAAAACCAAAATTACATTAAACACGGTATAGCAATTTTCACTTGTTCGAATTCGAATTCATCCGGCTAGCCACTGTCGCCGACGAATTTGGCCGACGGCGAAAATTACAGCTCGGCTGTGTTATCTAAACTCGGAATTCGCTTCAACTATTCTGGGGATAAAATTGAGTTTCAAGCTGAACGGTTCACATTGCTGCCAAATAAATCGACAATTGTGCTTTAAAGTTTAAAAATAATTTAAAAAATCATGTATTTCTACGTAGCAACAACAACATAAAGGTGAAGTGCATTACAACGCGTGCACTTTTTGCACAGAAAACCGAAAACTCGCTGAAAAAACAAATCGTCAACTATCGCAACAAATTTGCTGTGCGAGCGACATCTTTTCTTTCGCCGTGTATTGTCTACGTGTGTGTGCGTGTGTTTGTTGTTTTTTTTTCTTCCACCACGGGTATTGTGAACTGTTGCGGCCCGAATGCGCTTGCCACTGCTACTGTGAATGTGCAGTCGATTCGCCGTCACGTAGACCTTTCGTTTTCTCGGCTCGGTTTTTCACACGAAAATTTGTGTTTGTGCGAATAATTTCTGCAATAAAAAATTTATAATGCTGATTAAAAAGCTAACTTTCTGATTTAAAACACGGGTAAGTTTTACTTTTGCACAAGTTAATTGTTAAAAGCGTCTTGAACTAAAAGTGCATGCAATATTTCGACATAAAACGAATCTAGCAAAAATGCAATTTTTTTTGCTGTCAAAATAGACGAAAATCGATTTTTCGTTTTCCTTTTGACGTCGTCGTCGTCTGTCCACACATTTCCTTACTATTCTTTTTCTTGCTGTCGCAGATTTTTTTTTATGTCTCGAATTGAAAATTGGTGCATTTTTCTGGTTTGCGTATTTTTATTGTTGTCGCATTTTTGTTTGTTTGAGTGTGTGCGTGTGTTTGTATGCCTCTCTTTTCTATATTCAATTAATCTCATTAAATATTACAATTTCCCATAAAAACGTTTCTAAACGAGTTTTTTTTGCTTTTCTATTTCGTTTGCCTTCCTTCCTATCCTTCTCATTCATTCATTACATACATTTTTTTGTAATTTTGTACATCTGCTCTTTTTTTTTCGTTTCCCCTCCCGCATTTTGTTTTTTGTGATTTTGCTTTTGTTTCGTCCTTTTAGTTTCTGTCTCCTTTTCACAATTTTGTTTCTCATCGAAAAAGGACTTCGCTAAGAGCATTGCCAGTTGTGTCTAAATGCCTAATGATGGGTTTGGGTAAGAATCCAGTACACCGACGAAAGGCCTAAAATAAAATAATATTCCAAACTATTGTATATTTTTTGGCGATAGCCCCCACCAGAGGAATTATTTCACTTTGAAGTTGGGGAATTTAGGGTCTTAAACACAAGATCTAAGAAATGGATTTCAACAATTGATGTGTTATATAAGAGGTATTGGAGGGTTTTATAAAATAGATATTGGTGCGTCGAACAATTATTTTTTTAATCCCGCGCTTTTTTTTTCCAAAGTCTATTGTAGCCCATTTAAGGTGTTTGTAAGGATCAATCATTGAACATATTGTCTCGAAAATTTGTAATTTAATAATGCATAAATATTGCACAATTTTGGAACTAAAAGTAGTATAAATCATGTTTCTAAGCTTTCAGAACTTTTTGTTTTATTGCTTTTAATTTACTATTTCTAGTGTAAATGTATGAAGACATAAATTTCAAGAAAACGACACAAATTTCAAACAAGGATTAAACATAGAATTAATAAAGAAAGTGATTGAGTAAATATAATTTGAATAGGAAGCAAATATGATTAGAGTAGCTGAAAACCAAAAACTGATTTATGTAAATCGATAAAAAAAAAACCAAAAGCGGATAACGTTTTCGAATACAATTTCAAAAAAATTTGTCTTTGCTTCTAGAATATGTTTATGTAAAATCAAATGAATTGCGGGATACGGAACGAAATAATTTATATTTAAAGCTCAAAAATTAAAAACTGCGAAACAAGATTTGGATATGTCGGTTTTTTGATTTGTCGGTGTTTGAAAAAAAATTTGTATTTTTTTGACTATTCAAAGATATTGCAAATAAAATTTGTAGTAATATTAAGGACCTTTTAAGTTTGAAGGATAAAAATATAACTTTTTTTGGAAAGATTTTTTGCATTGCTATATTTTACGTTTTAAGATAATTTTACCCTTGTTCATAGTGGATATCATTTATTTACAATATATTTCTGAATCGTATATTTTTAACACCATAAACACAAATTATTTCCCTGTGCTGGGATCAATACGGGATAAAACAGAACAAAGTGACGCAAGGAATTTGCATTAATGAGGTGTCGTGTGATTCACTAAAATATAAGATTCTTGTGGCACATATAGGCTATATTATAAGTGGGCGTTGTTCTTTATGGATCACTCCCATTTTTCGTTTGTAGTTTTGTGTTACTACTGACGTGTTTAATATCGAATTAAAATATATTTACTAGAAATATTTTTATTAAAATGCTCCCCTTATTAAAAGAAGGAGTTTGTATGTTAGAAGGGTGTTGTTTTGGTCCGATCTTGCTCATCTTTTATTATTTTATTTTATTATTTTTTTATATTGACCATACCTCTTTTTTTTTAAATAAACAATTTTTTTTAATTTAATCTTAAAATTAAAACGGTTGAACTTTATAATTGTCGATTCGAATTTAAAAATGACACCATTATAATAAATAAATCAAAGCGAACGAAAATTTCTGTGATTATTTAAAAACATTCAGAAAACAAGAAAGAGATAAAAGCACAGATTTAAAGAAAACCGGATGTGAAAATGGTTTTAACTCTTTGCACAATGCAATCAAGACAAAACAAAGTCAAAAGTTGAATTCTTTGATTGAATATAAACAAAACAAATCGAGATTTGATAATTTGTTTACATAGCAGAAAAGAGTACAAAACCACGCAAAGAAAATAAAATTATACGAACCACTTGAAAAGTAGTTAGCGACGAGCAGAGACAACAACCCCCAAAAAGAAGCCACTCTCAGGATAATGACAAACGCATTCTCACATCACAGAATAAAAGATAAAACTCTCCGCTAAACCCGTTCGTTCGTTTCGTTCTTTGGCACCTTGACCTCAGACAAAAACCCGAAAATACAGGCACCATTTGATAACTTTACGATTCTTAGAAATTCTTGGACTAATGTCATCATTAGGCGAACGGAACGTGCGCACGCGGCTTCATTTGCCGCCGCAGGACATTTACCTTTTGCCGGTTTTTTTTTTCTTTAGAAACTTAAGTTCTGCTCGCTTTGTGCGCTCAGTTCAATGCACTCACTTTTTCACTATTTTAGTAATGTGATGTGAAGGAAAAGCCACGCCATATGTCATGTGAAAATTGGAAAAAAAAATTAATAAATAAGACTGCCGGAACGACAACAACACTATTACATAATACAGCGGAAATACGTATTTCGTTGCGGTCTGTTCCGATCGAGTCTCAATTGCTTGGATTTTGTTGCAATCCGATCGATTGTGCGTTACGAAAAGTACAGGAAAGAGGAAGAACCACCAGTTTCAATTCTATCGAAAGGTTGATATGCATTGTTTCAAACTTTGAAAGAACTTGCTAAACATGTTGTGCCAGCCTGCCTGCCTGCAACGCTCCGGCGTTGCAATATGAGACATTTTGTCACTTACCGTCGTTGTTGTCATTTGTCGCCAGAGTGAGGCTATTATATTACATTCTGTGTAATCTTCGTATCGACACCGTCAAAAAATTACAATGAGGCTTCCTTTTTAAGTTTTGAAAATATTTCAAATACACAAAACTAGACTTTCTGGTGCATTCAAATTATAACATTTGATTTATTTTAATATTTCAAAACTAAAACTTTGAACTTTTTGGGTTTTTGGATTATTTAAAAAGATTTAAATACGAGAGTTCGACTAACGCAAAAAAATATTTCGAAAACATTTATAGTTCTTAAATTTTTTAAATTTTTCTCTATTTTGTAATTGGAGTGAATTTAATACACAAATAAATTTTTTGTTTACTTTTGGTGTTTAATAGATTTGCACCTTAAGATCTCCAAATAATTGTAAAATATTAATAAATTTTTAATAGGTTTTACTAAATTTTGATTGCTTTTTATATTACTCTACAATATCGCATTATAAATTATATTCAATTGTCTGTAAACTAAAATAAACTTTTGTGTACAATCAATACTGCTTAATAAATTATGCACCTAAGCCAATCTCATCAACGACAGATGCAGAGTGCCTGCCTGCCTGCCTGCCACTTTTTAACTAGGATACGCATCTATTTGTCAACAAAGAAGATCTTCGTCATTCAGCTGCAGCCAACAGAAATTTTAGATGCCAGCTGATACGCCATAGACTGAATAATTTCAAACCCAATCCCAACTGTTTGTCGACCATTGATGTGCACGAGTAATATAAACATTTGATGCTACAAAAATGCCATCATCGGAACTGCATAAAATCCCAATTGTCTTGTCTCTGCGCATTCGGTTGCATTTTTGTATAAAACCTTTAGACACACCTTTTTTATTTTTTATCTTGAGACACGCGAAGGTCTATTCTCGATTTTACCACACATATGTCTCTGAGTCTTAGTTCTAGCATTATTATAGTCTTGTTCTCTCGTTGCAATGAAAGCAACAGCAGGCTCTATCCTGTGATCGAGTTCTTTCTTACCTTTTCTCGTTTATTTTCGTATAAGGATTGCGATTGGAAAGCCGGCTGTATTTTTTTTTTTTTTCATTTTGCGTTCTTTTATTTTTTGACGTCCGACTACGACGACGACGACGACAACAACATCTGGCTAAGGGTCCTCCTGTCTACCGTCTGTTTGGCCATGCATTGTTGTAGGACGCATTTGAGTACGCCCGGTGCAAGTTTCCTTTTTCCGTGCCATGCCGTTCTTTTGTGTTGCTTTTTTGTTTGTGTTTCTTAACTGCCAGGCAGCTCGGCTTGGCATGGTCTGCTCTGTTCTGGTCTGGCGTTTAGGTAGGTCGTTCTCTTCGTCGACGTCGTCGTCATCGTAGGTGCCTAGCCCATATTAGTGTTTGTTGGGCTTAAGTGCATGTTTTTATATTCGTAATTTTTGTGTTGGCATCGCCATCAGCTGCTCTGTATTAAATTCGAGCAGGTGGTGGTGTCTGCATATTTGAAATTGTTTTGGCTGTTGTGGCTGATGCCTTGCGCCGATGCGTACATGTCCCGAAGGTGGTTGTTTTTTCTTCTTCTCATTATTATTTCTCTTCTACGCTCCCGCCACTTGATTCTCTTGCCTCCTCCGACTGATACGGTTGCCTAAAAACGTTCGACTTTTTAAATAGCACTTCTCGAAAACAGCTGATTTTTGCATATTGTTTTGTTGATATTTTGATACTTGTTTATTTTTGGAACCACCACCGAATCCATATATTGACTGAATCCTCCACCACTTCTCGGTGATAGTGATATGCGCCACCAATAAACCAACCACCAAGTGGATGATTGACTCAACTCTACCGGAGACCTACTACCATATCCATTCATCCACGATACGCTGCTGTATTGGATTAAAGGGTGGAAAAGAGCACGAGCACGCACGTTTTTAGGTGCAAGGACGTATGAATCCTTGAGCCTTTCGGTGGTGTTTGCAATTTTTGTTCACTTGTACTCGGGGGTTTCCCCAAAAAGAAACAAAGTTGAAAATTGTTTGTCAACAACATTTAAAGACGAAAAACATGTGTAGAACCATTTCACCACCTTCGTTTGCGTCTGGCCAAAGCACAGAAGATATCGTCTTCATTTGTAGCACTGCTGGAATGTCTTTATTTAGGGGTTTATTTTCCTGCTGAATTTGTTGTTTTTGGTTTTTGGCCATTCATTCATAAAAATAGTTACCCTGCGCTAACTACCCATATTCATTTATATTTACTCTTGGATCAGGTGTAGCTTATATTACTTATTTATATTTATTAAGGGTAGTTGTTTTTTTGGCTTTGTAAATCCATTGTTTTCCAACTAAAACAAGTGCCAAAACAACAGGTTTCAAGTGGTTATTAATAGCCGCAGTCAATTATGTTGGAAAGGTCAATACATATCAAATCCTATTTAATGAATTAAAATGAAAGACAATCGATCGAATTCTATATATATCCATAAATTTCTCAACTGATTTAAAACAAACAAATTTGTTAACATTTTACTTGAGATAAGATATTTAACACAACCTTTATCTCAAAGTATCTCTAATTTAATATTGACCACATATTCAGTTTTAGATAACTTCTCAGATAAATAATTAGGATGCCTAGTGGTGAGCATTTATTTCTCTGTTAGCTTTTTAGTAAATGTTGTTTTAGTTTAGTACCTTATCTTGCAACAATGTTACTTACTGTCCTTAAAGCTTTTTTAACTGTAATTTTACTGATTTTTTTTTTCAAAATATTACCTTTTTAAGATATTTTTTTCTTTTTAAATTATAGAGAAGAAAAAATTATAATTTTTTGAATATAGAATTTAAAATAAAATCAATTTTATATTAAATATAAACATAATTAATTAAATATGTAAACAAAATATTTAATAAAATATATTAAATGAGTTTTAAATGAAATATACTCGTATTAAAAAAATCAATAATATAAATCACTATATATTTACTTAATAAAATATATAAATAAATATGTTTAATAAATTACAAAATATATATACATACATGGGTAACATACTTAACCTAAAAAAAAAGAAAAACGAAAATTTTGGTAAAGTGGCTATAACTAAGTCTCCTATTAGTTCTATACACTTGACCCAGCGATGCTCCAAATTCTTTAATCCGTCTGCAAAATACGTTTTTTCGAAGTCTGCAAAGTAGGTCTTCATCGGGCGGTGAGGCTAAGTACTTATCAGACCCCTCTCCGTATATAGAGGTCGAAACTCTGCATTACGAATACTCGGTGCAACGAAAATCTGATATAACGAACTACGAACGAACAAGTTTTTTTTAACATTGCCTACCGTATATAACGAATAATTGAACAAATTTATACTCGAAATAACGAACGGTTGGTTAGAAAGATTGTTTCTAATTTGAAAGCAACCAACAATGGGTAACAAAATTTTCCTTCTCTTAAAAAGGATAAATTTCCAAGTATAAAAAGAAAAGAAACTTTACGGCTGGTTTCTCGATCAAAGGAAAAACATGTCCCAGTAAATTAAATGCAACTAAAAGCCTCAGAATTACAAAAGAAGTTCCATAATTGATGGTTCCACTATGTGATAAAAAAATGCAATAAAACACTTTAAAAAAAACGTTCGGTATAACTAAAGCTGGGCACAAACTAGTTAAAAAGTGAAGAGTTAATTAACGAAGTTAAATTTTTTGCTAGTTTTTAACTTTCCGTTCATTTCCATAAAACCATAAAAAGTTAATTAACTCGGGTTAAATTCCTTCAGTAAATTCAAGTTAGTTATATAAAAAATAAATAACGAAAAAGGAAAAATTGAGACTTGAATGAATTAGTGCAAATCGAAAGATTTATTGACCGATATTGACTTCTTGGATATAAATAAATAAATAAATAAATAAATAAATAAATAAATAAATAAATAAATAAATAAATAAATAAATAAATAAATAAATAAATAAATAAATAAATAAATAAATAAATAAATAAAATTAAATTAAATAAAAACTAACTAAATCTGACGACATTTAGAATTTCTATTCACCCTCGTCTAAATACATATGCATAATTTCTATAAATAAACAAAAAACTAAAAAGTGAGTGCATACTTTTATATGCAAAGTTAATTAATTGGTTTTTCGAGTTTTTTTGGTTTTTTTCTAAAGAAATTATAACTTTTACGTTAAATTTTTTAACGTCGTTAACTTTTCAATGAGATTAACGAAATTGGTTAAAATTTCTCGGATCAACGAAATTAAATTCGTAATAAACGATGCTCACTTATGGGTATAACGAATGGGACTGACTGTTTATATTAATACTTGGTAGTCAGGAATCATACATAACCATTTGATGTATTAAGATACCAACAGAATGTGTGAAGAAATTTTATTTCGCATATTTCTTTTTTTAAATTGGATTTTTGACTTATATCGTCATAAATTACAGTCGACTATGTACTCGTATGTACAGAATAAACTCACTCTAAAGCTGAAAATGTTGGGAGAACCGTTAAAAATGCAAAATGGCGGCCATATACAAAACAAAACAAAAATCCATCAAAACATGAAACTTTATTTTCGAATGTTTTTCTTCCTTATTATTTTCTTTTTTTTTGCAATTTGTGTACTGCAAAAAAGGCGATGACTGCTATGATACAAAATAAAATAAATACATAACATAAACACCGATTGGAATGCTCGATACAAAAAAAAAAAACAGAAAACCTTATTTTTTTCCAACCGTTAGGCAGCAAAAAATTTAATTAAGAACACACGGCAGCAGCAGCAGCGGCGGCTTAAAACCTAAGTAAAACGGCGACGAGTGCAATTCAAAAGCAGCACAAAAGCAGCGAATAACCCCCTCTCAGAAAACATAAAAATAAAAAAAAACAACAATAAGCGGACAGACAGACAAACCGGAACAATGAGAAATACCAAAAACGAATTGAAAACGACAAAGGAAAAAAACAAAACTTGAAAGAAAACTTGAAATACAAAAAACCAAAAAAAAAAAGTAATTTTAGAGCGTGCGCAAACGAACAATAACTGCAAAAGTTAACAAAAACATGCAAAGCTAAACTGAACTAACGAAAAAGGACGACGAACGTAAAAGGATACAAAATAACAAACGGAACGACGCGTCAAAGGAAGCACTAGCAGCAGCAGCAGGAGCAGATTAACAAGAAAGAAAGGGGCGCACGATCCTTTTTGTCGACAATGACTAAGGATAATAATAATAATATACGAAAACCGAACACGAGGGGAAGATATGACGAATAACACACAAAAAATAATAGAAACCTTTTTGTTATTTTACAGCGGCGACAGTTATACATACACAAACACACACACATACGCACACAACCATACATACTATTGCATACTTGCATAAATTCAACGACAGGATCTCGTTGTGCCGACCGAATTATCATAAATAAGCAAGCATAAGGCACTTCGTTTGTCCGCTCGCTCGCTCGTTCGTTCGCTTCGTTCGTTCGTCATAGTCGAATTGAAAAAGAGAAAACTCGTAAATAAAAATGCCGCGTGCTTACGCAATTGGAAATTGAAATTAATGTATTTTTATGTGTGTATGTGTGTATGTGTGTGTGCCTGTGTGCTTCTGTATTTGTGTATGCTCGTTTGTTTGTTTAAATGTGACTATTTGAGCAGCTACGATTCAAAAACAAACAAATCAAATAATTTTATACATATTTTTTTTACTTTTTCCTATTTTAAATTTTTTTTTAAATTTTAAAGTCCATTTTCGTCAAAATGTCTCGTTGGGTCCGAAATGTTTCCTGTATAAATTTTTCTATTGAATACAAATTTTTTAGATTTTTTTATAAATTAATTCTATTTTTAAATCAATTTAACGTTCTTTTTGCACTGAAAATAATTTTTTGAAAAAAAAAAACCTTAAATTTTATAAAAAATTTCAATTTGTTTCAATGTGTGCAAACTAAATTTTAAATGGATTTATTGTGTTTTGGTTCAAAACTAAAAAAAAAAAAAAACAACAAATGAAAATATAAATAAAAGGGACGCAGCCTATGTCCTCTTGTTTTCGTGTCCTGGCGGCAATATTCATCGTACTTTGTTGCAATTCGTTTGGGTTCGTTTGTTTTTTTGCTGCTTTTGCTTCTGCGGTACGTTATGTTTTAATGCGACCAATAGTTCGACTGTATGTCGGTCTGTCTGTCTGTATGTCTGTCTGATTGTGATATTTGTGTCATTGACCAGTTTCAAGTTCTACAACCGGAAGTTCTTTTTCTTCGTCAAACGTCGGTCATTTCGATATTAAGCTTGGGTCGCCCTATTCTGCTTTCAGAAATAATAATAATTGAAACAAGTTTTACCTATTGTGCCGGTTTGTGGATTACATTTTTATACCCCACAATACACGCACATACAGACCGTAGGATATTATAAACCAAATTAACGATGACCGTTCGTATTTTTATCCGAGCGGTTACAGCCATAGTTTAAGAGATGTCAACCTAAACTTTGGTATTTCAACTTTTATTTTTCAAAATGAGCGAAACTGGATCCACCTTTCAATCGAACTTCACCCGCTTTTCTTTCTTTCTTTCTTTCTTTCTTTCTTTCTTTCTTTCTTTCTTTCTTTCTTTCTTTCTTTCTTGTTTTGGGACTAACAAAATTAACACGCCCACAATTTGTAAAATTAAATAAAAATATTCGCTTCTAAAAATTGATATTTGGTAACTGAGTTTGTGTGGGCACTGTCGACAAATTTACAATGGGCGTAGTTGGATCAATTTTACGCCTACCGCCGGAACGCAGATTTACTACAACGGGGAGTAATATGAAGTTTCGCTAACTAATTGTCTTAGTATAATATACAAATTGTATTCTTAAATGGTGTGGGGTATTTAAGCTTCCCTTTAGCCGATTATAATTCTCTTACTAGTTTTGTTTTGTTCTTTGTTTTTGTTTTTCTGCTGCTGCTGCTTTTGTTGCACCCAAATGATAAAACATAATTAAAAACAAAAACAAAAAACAGGATTTGTTGAACAGCAGAGCACGGCACAGCGACGTGCTCATGTGCACTTGGTCAGGATATTCCACTCGCTGCATACACTCGCATACACAAGCGTACTTTGACGTGTGTCTTCTGTCGTTCCATTCGCATAGTGATGATTAGGGCAACCAGCAATAACCAATGTCTAATTGGTGTTTCCTACTTCGAAGTTTAACAATAATAAATTAATTTTGTAAATTGTCTTACCAAATTGATTCAGTTCTCTTCAATTGCGTTATTAAGTATTGGAGAATGCTTTAGTCGAACTTCTTCTAGCAATAGTTTTTTTTTAATACACTTTCAGAAATCCTGAATAAAGGCTGATTTGTCATTTGTTTTTTGTTGATTTTTTAAGCGGTTAAATTAATGTGTATATGAATGATTTTTGGTTGCTCTAGCTATGATCCTTTTTGTGCGTTACGCGTATGTACATATCTATATGTATGTGTGTATATGAATGTTAACCACAAGAAGGCGTAAATATTTAATGTAGGGTGCTGTAAATTAGCTTGCAGCTTAATTCTTTTTGTTGTTTACCTCGGTATTCCTGTTTTTGTTGTAAAATTTAATTATGGAAACTTAATGTATATTGTAATTTATAGAAATGCATGACAGACGCAATAAAATGAAGTTTTTCCCAAAACAATTTAATAAATAGAAATTACATCGTTTCCTCACCAAAATTTTTTTTAGACTTTTTTAAAGGTTGTCTGCCTGGCAAGCGATCTATTAATGGTCCTTTTATCTAAATATAAATTCTTACGATTCCGATTTAACTGTTAAATATGAGTATCCATAGGACGTTCCTTGTTCAGTTCCCGGCCCGGTAGACGAAATAAATATAAACAATTATTTTTGAATTCTTAAATGTTGCAATGCGATCGACCCCTGAGCAAGCATTTGGAAAAATTTCTGAAATTAATAAATTACCATAAAAAGCTGTAAAAAAAAGAAAAAAAAGCTGCAAAGGTAGTTGTATCAAATATTTATTTATCAATTCGGATGTGCTTCAAAGTTTACTTTTTATCTTATGTACCTCTGAGTACAAAAGATCTTTAATGGTTGGCTATTCCTCAAGGTGGTGTCTTTACTTCTTTCTAACAGATTTTGGTCTTTTAAGAAGGTTTTGGTGGTCTACTTGTTGGCTAAGAAAATATGTCCTGGTCCTAACTTCACGCTCTCCTCTGAATAATTGATCTTTTGTACCATATTTTGAGATAAAGCTTGGAACATCAGACAAATTTTTAAAAATCTTTATTTAAAAATTAAAAAATTAAATGTTAATGAAAATTAATTTTGAAATTAAACCTTCGCATCCTGCTTCCTCAAGAATTTAACTGAAAGCCCTGTTTCGAAAAAATGTCTACAAAGAAATCATTGCAGTGCTGAACAAATCTATAAATTATCAAATCCCGGACTTACGATTCATAAATTATGCTTTTTTTTTCTCTATATCTTCCGCTACCGAAACAATTGCTACGCATTAGTTATTTTTTATACGAAAAGAATGTTTGCTCTTCTCTGCTTAATATGTAAATTCATTTGATTGGCAACAACAACAGCAACAACGACGACAACAACACGACACCCAAATATCATCTGCAGAACAGCCTAAAAAAAAGAAACATGCACACATTTCCAACGAAAGAAACAAGACCAAAACTAATGCGGAATAACGAAATAAAATTGAATCAGGTAAAGCACAAACACACATGCAGAATACACACAGTCACAAACGACGAATAGCGCAAAACAACAACGTTTGCAAAAGGACTCGCGCACGAACGCTGACAACGAATTCAACGAGCAACAACGACAGAATTCGCGCATTTGATTCGAGACGGCGACCGAAGACGCCTTTGTCCTTTGCACGTTTAAAATGGTCTACAGTTGAGGACTTTTAACTTTGCATATTCGAAAGAATGCCATTTTCTAATGCATTACCAGTAATAGAACGAGTAATGCATAGTTCTAATATTATAAGCAAACCATAAACAATTTAGAAGAAATTCGGAATTAAATATCGGCTATTTAAAAAGTTAGTAAGAAGTTCTACGCATAAAATAAATCGTTTGATTACTTTGGTATTCATTACTTTGCTAGTAATTACAAGTTATTTAATAAATTTATTTAAATAATAAATTGTTATTATTTTATTCTCATACATTTATTGGTAATTTTTCGACGTTATTAATTAAAGTAATTTATTCGGCATAATTTTTTGTCAAATAAAGGTATGTCAAAATTTACGTTGAAGAACCTCTCTTTTACATTATTTAAAACATTACCAGTAATGGTTTGGGAAATATGTTGTTAATATTTAGTAATTCGTTTAAAAATATAACATTTGCTTTTCCGAAATATTTCACAACTTCACCAGTACTTGCCGTTTTAAGGTTTTTCCATTTCTTTGTTTTTCTTCGTTGCTTTTTGCTGCGCTGCTTTTGGCGAAGCGTTGCTTTGTCGTGCCGCCGTGCACAAAAGGACAACGCTCCCTCCGCCATATCCTGTTTTATATTTATCTTTTTTTTTTCTTAACGTGAGTTTATATGTGAGTAGAGTAAGTTGGTATTTGTGTGCGTGTTTCGCCGTATTCTCTTTTGCTGCCTATTTTCGGTTTTTAAGGATTCGGCTGGCTCCGGCAACTTGGCTTCGCCGCTTTTTCGTTTAGTCTACACTTTGATCTCAGGCGCGAATGAGCCTCAAAAATTGCGTCGGTCTGTTCGGATTGTTTCGTGCGCATTTTATTTTACAAAAAGAAAGAAAAAATTATGTTGCAGGACAACATTTTCACATTAAAAACAAAAGAATATCAATTTATATAAATTAATTAAACCTAAGAAACGCGAATTAGACAAAACATAACCAAACTACCAAATGCATTTATAGTTACTAGCTCATGGATTAAGCTACAAAAACTACAAAAGTGAAGTTTTATATATAGATTAAATAAAAAATCAAAGAGAAAAGTGAATATAATTTTAAGAAAAAATTTAAAATTTTTACCTTGTACAATTTTAAGCTGAATTTATAGCAAAAAGTTGAACAAAAAAGTTATCAGAAATATAGAAAATCGCAAAAAAGAAAAAAAAAACTAATAATGGCGAGATACATTGCTGAAAATGTGCAATAACTACTACAACAACAGCAAGGAGCAGCTATTGAAGCTGCAACAACAACAATAACAATAACGAGCGGCCGCCGCTTTAGGTCCTTCTCGGATTTATCTGACAATAGAGAGGGAAAGAGAGAGAGAGAGAGTGAGAGAGAACGAAAAATACAAGTGAGTTGCCTTGCCTGTCTCTTTATTACAATCTGTTTTCACAGTTTGTTCACTCGCTCGTTTTTCATTCGTTTATACCGTTTGTTTCGACGTATTCATTCGTGCGTTTTCGTCGAGTGTGGCGAATCTGCATTCGTATCATTTCGGGTCGGGTGGTACAGTTTTCTGCGTAGCAATAATTGCGTGTATGTGTAAATTTCCTAATTTTCATATTTCTTTCGGTGCTGCCAGTTTGGAAAAATTAAAATGTGTTTTTTTTTTCTCCTTTTTACTGGATGTTGCGTAGTTTTTATGTAATTTTGAGATATGCCAAAATTTCAATTTTGTTTACCTTTTTAGCAGTGCTTGAAATTCATTTGCAGCTACATATACTTAATAGTTATTTATATACAGCGTGGAATGGGAGGGGTTTTATTTTCAAATGCCTTTTAGAAAATTGCAATTTGTGATTAATTTCTAATCAATATTTTTTTCTTTTATAATGTAAAATTTGTTTAACAAGTAGTTTCAAAATTTGTTAAATTAATAATTGAAAATATATCGAATCCCTTTTAGATGGGATTTCACTGAAATTTGATATAAATAAATTCGGTACATTAGATTAGCTATTAATCAACTGTCCCAAATGGAATCTGTTTGGTTTTCTAAGAACTAATATAAAAGTAAAAACTTGACAATTAAGAGGCGTTAAACCAAATCGATGTATCCAATTTAAAACATAAATTGATTTTTGTTAATTATGTTATGGCTAGGCCCAAGCTGACTCCACACTAAGAATTCCTATGAAAAACGTAAAAAATTTAAAGTGTTTTTGATATCACAAAACTAACAAGGCTGATTGTATCTAGATTTCATGTGAGTCCCCACAATCATTAGAAATCTTTAGTAGATGTTGTAATTTTGAATTAAATTATTCGTACTCACATTAAAAATGTTTCCCTTTGACGATCTTACGTTCATCTGATTTGTAGACAGCGATCAAACCATTGATCTATCTCCCAGACGTCATTGGTAAAAAATCTTTTTAAAGGTTAACTCTTAAAGCTAAAAAAAAATGGCGCTTCCAGTCAAGATGTTTGTGACACTTGTGTAAATCACGAATAGAAAAATGTAGGTAGAGCTTTTACTGGATTTTAATTTTTATCACAATTGCTTCCCGTGCTTCTTGAGTAAATTTGTATACCTGAAGAGCTTTAAATCGAAAACCAATATATCCAATTTAAAAAGGTGATTTTTTGAGTAAAATCCCCACCTACTTAAGCTTACCCCATATTCAGAAATCTGAAAAATCTCCTACTAAGTTTTTAAAACGTTAAAATTAAGATTTCTTGGAGAAACATAAAAAATATTTATTTAAAAAGGTTATTCCTAAAGCTTAAAAGGTTCTTAAAAATGAATCCAATCTTAATTTTTATGCAAACTATTTTTAACATTCTAAAATTTGGGTTTTGATATCAAAAACCGATAAGTACAAAAACTTCTTTGCAAACAACGGCAAATTCAAAACTTTGCCAGGTCCCGAGTATGAATCAATACTTTACTTTTTTCAGAGAACTATTTGATATTTTTCAATAATCAAAATCAAATCGAATATCGTTAATAAAATTGTATTATTATACACACAACCTCGTAATAACAAAATATTTATTATTGTTGTCGCCTATATCTACTTAAAGTTTTAGATTTGTTTTAACTTGCTCAACCTCGTTCACGTACAAATATAAACATATTTAACTGCTACTGTTGTGTCATAATAATCGAAAACTCTTTAATATATCGTGTGGAATTTACATTTATAATAAACTCTGTAACCTCGTATCCACATTAAAACCATTTTATGTGTATGCGAAACGATTTGTTGTATTCAAAAAATAGTTTCATAATTATTAAAATATATCATTTATATATGGTATAATAAGTTTACCATTCTTAAGATTTTGCGGTTTAATATAAGCATCTCCGACTTCGTATCCGCTTTAAAACTATTTTTTTAATTCACCAAACGATTTGTTTAATATATTTTGTATATACAAAATCAGAAAATCCTTCTTTTTGTTATTTAAAAATAAGTTGGTTAAAATATTAAAACATTCTTAAGATATCGCGTTTTTCATATGAATTGCAACCATATTTTATGAAATTTAAATTTTAATAGAGGCTTTAAACTCGTATGTGCTTTAAACTTGTTTTTCTCATATTATGAAACAACGTCAAAAATATTGTATTAAAATCATTTCTTAAAAAAAAAAATAACTTTTAAAATCCGACATTTTATTTCCGCGCAAAATTTCTTAGAATTACTGCTAAGATTAAAGAATGTTCATAAATTTACAAATCTCAAAAACGACGACAGTTGTCCTTTTCTGTTTCTAATAATGAATGACTGTAGCAACAAATCAACCGAATAATAAATTCGATGTGAGTGCATTTAGGAATTTACATGACTACACTTTTATGAAAAAGAATTACTAAACTCAAACATATCTTTTCAAATTTTTGCCTCGGCAGCAGGCGACTACGTCGGTACTTTGAAAGCAAAAAAAAAAAAAAAGCGGCTTCAATCTGCGTGCACGGTTGCTCGGTGAGAGCTAGCCTGCTGTTCAGGAAAATTAAAACGAAACCGATGAACCGAACGGCGGCGCACAACTAATGCAGCTGCTGCGGCTTTTGTTCGGTTTTATGTTTTTTTTTTATTTCGTGATTAGAATTGTGAATGTTCATTGGAGGATCCTTTAATTCATCATTATTATATTTATACGCGCCACTTACCGCGTTTTTGTATTATGAAACTCTTGTGAAATTCAAAAAATTTTGAATTGGCAGTTTGAATTTTTCATTGCCCAGAGAAATAAATCCCCAAAATGTATTAAATTTCATGTAGAAAATCGTCTATTAATCAGGATGTCTCTTTTTTACCTTTTGTAAAGATCGATTGTCTTTTATGATAAGATAAATAAAGAAATACTCATTAGAGATATATTTAGATATAACATAGATATAGAAAAAGGAATAAAAACTGAATCGATTCATTTAAAATCTTTGGCTTTATTTAAACTTTTACGCAAAATGTAATTTGTTTAATTGTCGAGCAGTTTGAAAACTTTGTTGTTAGAGGTAGTAATTTTTTTATTAATGGTTTCATTTTATAGTTTAGTATTCTCGATTGTGTGCTTTATTGTCTTTTTAATATAACACTTTAAAATTTATATTGATTGAATACGATTAATCACGCTTATGAATATTATTTTAACAATTTTTTTGTTGCAATATTTAGTTAAATACTTTAAGTAATTGTTGTTTTTGTACATCTTTGACCATAATTTTATTTCTGTTTGCAGGTTTTCTTTTATTAGAATAAAATAATATAAAAATACACAATAACGTCAAAGTTGAGAACGTTTTTCAATTTATAAAAAAAAAATCACATAACCCTCGGCGTCAAAATGTCCTCCTCCTCATCGAATGCAGAAATTCCACGGATAATGGTCTTTCGGCCAACCTGGGAAGAATTCAAAGATTTTCCACGTTATGTTGCCTACATGGAATCTCAGGGTGCACACAAGGCCGGTCTTGCCAAGGTAGTGCCACCACCCGAATGGGTGCCACGCCAAAGCGGCTATCACGATTTGGATGCTCTTAATATAACGATACCAGCGCCCATTTGTCAAGTAGTCACTGGCAAACAGGGACTCTATCAACAGATCAATATACAAAAGAAACCACTGACCGTTAAACAATTTAGTGAACTGGCCAGTACGGAACGCTACCAGACGCCGAAACATTTCGACTATGAGGATCTGGAGCGCAAATACTGGAAGAATATAACGTATGTGGCGCCGATTTATGGTGCAGACGTAAGCGGCAGCATTACAGATCCCGATCAGAATGTACGTTTCAAATTTAAATTCTCTTGTACTTGTTTAATTATACTTAATAATTAATTGTTTTTCTTTTCGCACAACACAGAGTTGGAACATTAATCGTCTCGGGACAATACTAGATTTTGTTAATGAGGACTATGGCATTCAGATCGATGGTGTCAATACCGCTTATTTATATTTTGGCATGTGGAAGACGACATTTGCGTGGCACACCGAAGACATGGATCTCTATTCGATTAATTATTTGCACTTTGGTGCGCCTAAAACGTGGTACGTTGTACCACCCGAATACGGACGCAAGCTAGAGAAGGTGGCCAATCAGTATTTTCCGGCGAGCTATCAGAACTGCAATGCATACTTGCGTCATAAGATGACACTAATCAGTCCGCAGATACTGAAGCAACACGATGTGCCAGTGAGCAAGGTGAGTTTTATTTTTAAACTTAAATTTATATTTATATGTAATTATGTTTTTGTATATTAGTATAGACATTTTTTGTGACTAGAAGAAATCGTATCTCTTTGTTTTAAAAATATATGTTAATTAACTTTTTTCTTTCTTTATTATTATAAAATATATAGATTACACAAGAAGCCGGAGAAATTATGATCACATTTCCCTTCGGCTATCACGCCGGATTCAATCACGGTTTCAACTGTGCCGAATCGACCAATTTCGCAATGGAACGCTGGATCGAGTATGGCAAGCGTGCGACACAATGTACCTGCAGGTTAGTTAAGAAATAAAATAAAACCAATAGAAAGTCATATAACATAAAAGAAAACTTATACTATATATGTATGTATTATAAAAAAATCTTTAACACAGCAACGACATGGTCAAAATCTCCATGGATACATTTGTGAAACGCTTCCAACCTGATCGCTATCAGGCCTGGCTCGAGGGCCAAGATATTGGGCAGCATCCTGAGGATCCGCCCAGCGCCATTACTGCAGCACCGCTGCCCTCACATCTCGATGTTATGTGTAACAAAAAGTAATTAAAATTTAATGAATTTTCATTTAATTCTTCTTACTATATTTGTATTTATTATATTTATTTATTTCTTCATTTTACCAATAGAATGAAGAAACAATGCAATCCCACCAAACAAAAGTCGTTCAAGGAACGCAATCCCGATCTGGATCTCGATGAGATCCAACAAAATCCCAACATACCCGATGAAGTAAAGGCGGTGCTTAAGGAGAGCATGCTGACGCTTGATGCCGAAGAGGAGGAGCCGGCCATAATTGGCGAGGATGGTGGAGCGACAAGTCATCAGAGTCCTGCCGATTTTAAAACAAAAAAGGAATTGTTAGATTATATTGACGACGGCACAGGTAGGCTTCATATTTTTGTGATACTCTTTGTTACTTTTTGTTATTTTTGGGTTGTGCTTCTAGTGTTCTTTTTAAAGTTGTAGAAATATTTAAATTTATATGAAACCAATGTGATAAAAAACTTAACAAGGAGTAAAACTTATACAAAAAAAACAGTTCAACTAAAGTCAAATGTGACTATCGTTTTATTTTTTTGGATTTCCACTTTTGATAACTTTTAAAAATGCTCATCACTTATTCAACAAAAGTCATCAAGGATAAATATCAAAGATAAATTTTACGTGATATTAAAATAATAAAAAATAAATTTTAAATATTTTAAAAAGTTTTGCTATTCGCACAACCCTTTTTAATTTTTATATTATTTAATTTTTATATTGAACACGAACCCAAGCTTAAATTCAACACTACGAAAAATTGGTGCCCACAACAACAACAACACCCAAAGTGATGTTAATTATTTTGTTTAAACAAAAATAATTTATTTTAGGGCAGTAAAATGCCTAATTGCCTTTACATCGAGTTAGATACGAGGGCTGTAAAACATATATTCATATATATAAGACATTTTTGACATCTGTTCAACAAGCTCGCGACCCCCCAACACAAAACTCGAAGTCAAATTAAAAAAAATCAAATTGTAATCTCTTCTTCCTTCCCGCTTCACACATACAGACGACGATGATGATGAATCTTTGGCGTTTAAAAAGCGCAAACATAAGCGCAAATCCGATGCTGATTACGATGATGATTGGTTAGCTACGAAGCGACGTGCTAATTCACGTAACAGCAGCAAAGGACGTAGTCCGCGTGGCAAAGACAAAGAAGATCGTTCCGCTTCGCCGGCATCGTCGACGTCGACCTCATCGACATCGCGCGCGCGCAAGAATCCAACGCCCAACAAAAACAACAACGAAAAATCATTGTCACCGATGACGCCGGCGAAGAAAACGCCACGAAAAACACCGGGACGTAGAAAGAAAGATCCCCTTTCCACTTCTACTGCTTCTGCTTCTTCGGCAATTACCAGTCAGACTAGTAGTGGTCAGGCCAGAGGAGGAGTAGGAGGAGGAGGTGAGCGCATTTAGTAAAAAAAAAGAAAACCAAAAACGACAAAAATAAAATTATAAAAAGGAGTTGAATTTCATGAAAACAGAAATCAATACAAAACAAAACACATTCAATTACTCATGCAGTACACTCGCGATTATAAATAATGTAAAACTATTTTCCTAAACGCAAAAGCATTAATGAAAAAGTGTTTATATTAAAAGTCGTTGCTAATTATGCGCTTTAGTAAACCAAATTGTAAACGTTCTTAAAATATTATTTTTGAATATTAAGTTTACATAATCGCGAGTCTTCTGTTATTTTTTTTTGTTTGTTTTGTGTAATCGTTTCATATTTAACATAGAAACCTGTGTTCCATCCGCATTTTATCACAATCCATAAAAAACCAAAAACATGTCATTCACTCTATTTCACTCCTCATTACTCCGCATGCGCAACATCCATCCATCCAACAAACATCATCCAAAAAGACATAAACCAATTGTCAAACTGTCATTAATCCTCCTCATATAACCACCACTGCTACTACTACTACTACTCTATGACTAATGCTTACTACAAGTTCACTCATATGCAACATTTTTTTTTGGTTGTTTTTGTTTTTTTCAAAACCAAAAACATATTCATTTATACATACATATAAACATGTTCGGACCTAACATTTAAGTTTTATAATTTCGAAAAATTGTCTCAATCTAATTTTGTTTGTTTTTGTTTCGTTTGTTTTTTGTCTTTCTAAAAAACAAAAATATTTAAGCGGTATATGGCTATAAATGTGTGTTCTAAAATTTAAATGTGTGGCTTTAGTTTTAACAAATCATTTTATTTACTAAATTTACTAATAAAAGATAAAGATTTTTAACATTTTAAATGTGGTTTTTAAACAGTTTCTTTTTTTTAAAGGGGCTGCGGGGGCTACATACATCCGGGGCTATTTATAGCATTTCATAGCAGACAAAAAGAACGCTAACGTTTCGTACACTATTTGAAACTGAATTAGCAATACAATTTGTATTAGAAAAAAGCACAAAAACCAATTTTCAAATTCATTTTTGATATGCGAAAAATTGCAGTTTTTAAATTAAAATTAAAAAATTAACTTGGTAATACTATTTCGTTTTTAAATATATTTCAAACATTTTTTAAAGTATATCGTGTACAAGTATTCGCTCAAAAAGCTTTGTTTGATAACAACAATGCATAAACTAAAAAAGTAAATGATCTTCAGCTCGAAAATTTTATTGTTTTTAACCACTTTTTTGGATCGAAAAATGCATTTATTTAAAATTTAAAAGCAGATCAAGTAAAAAGTAGGAAAATGGTGTATGAAACAATTAGACAAGTAAACAAAAATATTGAAAATTTCAATAGGAAATTATATATCGGCGCATAGTTAAAACAAAGAAGCTTCTAGTTAACTTAAGTACCTGCTAAATAGCTGTCAAACCATTGTATTAACTATCAAATAAAGTTGGTACTAAAGTTAAGTTGGAACTTTATTTAACTATGAATTAATATCATGTGATTAATATCAATTAGTGACCAACAAAAAAAAAAAACGATTATTCAAAAAAGTAAAAAAGCTTTTTATGGGTTTTTTGTGTTGTTCAAAATTTTGACAGCCTAACGAAAAAGTCGTATACAAAAAAACAATTTTTATTCTGTAACGACAATAAAAAAAATATAAAAAAAATACGAACTAGTTGTTATGTTGTTGCACTCGTAAACGAGTTAAACGCTTCTTTATTGAATGTAAACGATTGCTGTTGTTGCGGTACGACTTTTAAAAAAAGAATTAACAAAACTGTACAAGACAAGACGACAATTGACCAATTACATCGTTAGTTTGTGAGTTAAAATATTTATTGATTTAAAATTTATTCAAAATAAATGATATTTTATTTAACTCACTTATTTGGGAGTATGTAGCCCACGACTTTCAACTCACTTTCACAGCACACACACTTTTAACAGAAACTAACAAGTTATTATTACGTTAAAAAACTAAAATTGCTATTCATGTGCTCACAAATTAACTGTCATTTATAATACCAAACAAAAGTTCTCACACACTGTAAGCCAAAAATTTACTAAAAACTAAACTAAACAAAACAAAAAAAAAAAAAAACATCACATCACATCAAAGTGAGTTTATTTGATTTAACGCTTGTCTTATCCTGTTATGCCTAAATGTATGCTACTAATATTGTGTGTGTGTACGCATATTACAGAATCGACAATAATCACAAATGCGGCCGTGCGCAAACTGAACGAGCAGCTGGTCAGCGAGCATCCAACGTTTCAGTTTATGCAGCAGCAACGTAAATTCGAGGGCAAAATTCCAAAATTGAATCAGCAACATGTTGTTGCCAATAGTACAATAGCGACAACAGCAACATCTAGTCAACAACAACAGCAACAACAACAACAGCAGCAGCATCAGCCGCAACAGCAGACAATCGTTTACACGACAATGCTACCGGCAGCAACAACACTAAACGGCATTCCGCAACAGCAGCAACAGACGCAATACATAAGCGTGCCCAGCTCATCGACGGCGAGCAGCACAACGGCGTCCAGCACTGATGGTGGTGTCTATCAACTGCAAAGCGAAATTGTTTGCGACAATGCGACGTATCAGCAACATCATCATCAGCAGCAGCAACAGCAACAACATCAACAACAACAACAGCAGCATTCTAGTCAGAACGCCGCCACAACGTCTCAAGGTAGGTTTATCTATTTTTCAATTATTAAATAAAGCGTACGAAATTGTTTCATTCTTTAAAGAATAATTTTTGTGTTGTTTCTTTTTTTTTTTCGTTCTGTATTTGTCGGTATTTTTGTTCTATATACTTACAATTATTTGTTGTTTTTTCTTCTGTAATAATATTTTGTTCTTTACTTTTAATTATAAACATTGTTTTCCTACTAATGTGTGTGTCTTAAAAAGTGGCTAAGGTAAAATTTCACTTAAGTTAGAAATAATGATAAATAAAATACATTTTTGTTGACAATTGATTTTAGATTGTATAAATGTATACAAAGTTGTTGCTTTATTTTTAGTTTTTTGTTAGTATTTTCAGCATTGTATAATTTAAAGCTATTTCTACTTTGTTGAAGCCGACGCTTAAGCGTTACATTGTAAGGAGTGTGCTTTAAGTGTTGCCAAAAAGTGGCATGAACGCAATCGCGTCTACTCCTAAATGTATGCAATACAATTTGAAATAAGCCGAACAATGTTAGGCAAAATTTAACGTCATTTAAATCAATAAATATAAACTTGTTTTTTTTTGTACTTGAACTTTAGCCACTTTTATCGCATACCAACGCTAGTTAACTCTTTTGTCTACTTTAAACATCAACTTTCTCATGCATCATATTTCGCCTATTTATTCTCTCACATAGTTTCATTTTTGTTGTTAACATTTTTCGTCTGTTTTAATTTAATTTTACATTTAATTTTTAATTCTTTTGTATGATTTATTAAATTTCTTTTGTTTTGATTAATTTAATGTTTTATCGTTTTGTACCCAAATTTTCTGCTCAGAAAAATGTGCGGCTTAGATACTTACATCTTAAAAAGAAGATAAACAATTGTTAACCATTTTTGGCAGCACTGAAGTTTGCAAAATTTTTAACTGAACTGACTTCGTTGAATGAGGCGAGGCTGTGGCTGGTCTGTGTGTGTTTACTAATACTAAACGCAAAAGATCGCTAAAACATTTTTACATTTACTTATTTCGGTTGTTTTTTTTTGCATAAAAGTTTTGTTCAGTTTCCGTTATTTTTCTCAGAAAGTGTTGTGTACTTTTTTTCTTTTAACAATGTTACTTTATGTGTTTTTTTTCGAACTACTTTTCGAAGCCGCAGTTTTTTTTAAATCGTTGATATCGAAAGCATTCTTAAAATAAAAATAGCTTCTTCCAATGACAAATTTCTACCCAATCTACATCCTTCATATCCTGCACATAACTCCCACAACAAAAACAACAACAACATGAAAATATAATAAAACAATTCAATTTTGCACTAAATAAATGCACAAACAAATACTTAAATTAAAAAATATATTACTAAGAAATTTCACAAATCAATTAAAATATTCTCAAAATGACTAAAACGAGTCCGATCAAATATCAACAAAATAAATCAAATCTCAGCAATATATTGAGCCAACTAACAACGACAAATACAACATCAACAGCAACTAAATAAATAAAAGACAAAAGCGCGAGAATAAAATCGCAACAGCAGAAATTCGAGTTCGTTAAAAACATCGTTGGAAAACATTATTTCTTTTTTTTTTGGAAATATAATATAATTTTTGTATGAATTTGTTCATTTTCTTACTATTATTAATTTTTGTTACATGATTTTTTGAATTCTCTTGTTTCGTTTGTAAATCTTTTTTTATGGGTTGTGCTCATAGTACGAATTGCAAACTAAAAAATATTCGTTTTTAAGTATTCGAATCGAATGTTAAATTAGTTGATACCAATTATTTGTATGATTTTCGAATTATTCGGAAAATATTCGTCCTGTTGAAATTTTTCGTGGTTCGTGGGTTGCCTTTTATATTTGGGGCTTAGAGAAAACCAATAAATAATTATCGTAGAAAATGGACTTATTGCTTTTTAAAATATTCTCCATACACTTTTCATTATATGAACCAATTTGCGAAGCACTTTTCGATTGTCAAATTTAGTGGAATTTTTTTACAGCCCACTAATGAATGGCCAAGGTTGCCTCAGTCTCGCGATAAGTTACATGACGATCTTGCAGTATCACTTCACGCACAGAATTAATGTTTCTTTGAACATTTTGGACGACCTTTACGAAATTCGTCGTTAGAGAACTACGGCAACAATTGAATTCAGTAAATCGATGAACTTTGGTCTTGATGGTGCTTCATCGTCAAAAATCGAGTTAAGTTTATCGATGCAATGTTGTTGAGTTAATTCAAATTTGAAGAAAAATAATCGCATTGCAATAACATCTTTCGAATATTCGATTTATTTAAAATACTCGTATAAAATAAATTCAAAATATTTCAAATTGCGAACATTTATCCAAATAATTTTCAAAATCTCGATTATGAATATTTAGAAATTTCTTTACGGAACATGTAACCAAAGTATATTTAAAAGAGTGTGCCATGCAGGGAGAGGATTAGAGCTCTCACTCTCTTTTAATATAGCCAAAATTGAATGTCATAAAATGTCAGATTGAAATTAATTTCATATTAAATGGACATTTAGCTTTTAACTACATGTACTCTTGTACTCTCTCAAGCTGGCACACTTTGTTAAATACAGTTTGCATGAAACTATTTGCACAAACTCTTATTTTATATATGACATATTTTATTTTACTCTTTTCGTTAAGTTTTTATATTGTTTAAACTTTCAGTTTGTAAAACTACATCTGAATATGTATTTAATTGTATCTCTTTAATTGTATCTCTTCTATAGTTTGTATTTGTTATTCTTTTTAAAATTTGTTTAGTTAGTTTAGCTTAATTTTGATTTGTTTTTAAGTTAAAGAATTTTTTGGGAAATGAAGAATATAATTAAAATCACAACAACATAACATGCATAGCCTTATGTTGGAATTGTTTCTCTCATGTGAGTATTTCTTAGCTTTTTATTAAGCATTTTATTATTAACGCAATTTGAGTACTTGTAATTCCGAATATTTTCTCTAAGGCAATAACTTCAATTGAAACTATTTTTAATTCTCATTGTTGGGCATTTGTTTATATATGAGTGTAAATAATATTTGTTATTGTATATTTAAAAGAAATTTTCACTTAAAGTTGCGTTGGTCATTTTGTATTCGACCACTTTAAATAAATTATACAATAGTTTGTGGAACATTTCCTTTTGACTACTCTGTCAGAGTGGCTCAGTATTTCGTGCATTGGACTTCGACGCGAGACGTCCCATGTTCGCTCGCTTCCAGATGATGCAAATGAACAAAAACAATTATTTTTTTTTAAATACAAACATCTTCTGAGTGTAACAACTTACCACGAAAAAGCTGGTGTTTAGCTCTGCCTACACTCTGCTAGAGTGATTGGGGGTAAAATTTGTTTTTTTACATCTTTTTGAAAACTCATCCTATGCCAAACAAAATAAACTCTTTTTGCTAATATTTACTTTTGAATCAGTTGATATGAGTCCATTTGATTATTTCCTTTACTCAGTTTACAGTAATTACTACAAACTATTTACTCAATTGTGAGTATATGTGAACAAGTTTTTCTGTTATATACTTAAAAATCAAATGATTTTTTCTCTTTTAATTGACTTAGTTAAATTAATTACTTTTATTTAGTTTTTCGTATTTTCTATTTTTTTTGTATTTACAATTTTGTAGCATATACATATATGTAATAGTTATTTATTATATACATAACTAGGAACTTATATAGTATCTTTCTTTTTTGATCTCTTAAAAATACACAAATTTTTAAAAAATTTAAAATTTTCCTTTTATATAAAAACAAAAACCAAAAAACAAAAAAAATTTACACATTTAAAACAAACAAATTTTTAAAAATTAAGACAATGTGGTCACCACTATTAGTTCGTCCCCCATTCTGCTCACAACAACCCACCACCACCACCACCATCACACCAACAATACCAACAACAACAACAATAACAACGACAGCAACAACACTGTCACCATGCTTAGCAACGGTGGTGCGCAGCTGCAAACGACGACGCAGTCGCAGCAACCGCAATATCACTATATCACCACCACCGGTGAAGACGGTCAGACGCCGACAACTATCGTCTTTGAAAACTATAATCCTAGCGGAGAACTGGGCGGAACCGGAGCAGGAGGAGGAGGAGGCGGTGGTGGTGGTATCGGAAACGGTGGTGGCGGCGTCATCGGCAACGTTGACGGCACCACAATTATTAAATTCGAGGATATCGAACATGACGAACACGACAACTACGAGGAGTTCCAAGTGATTAAGAGCGAACCCGGCACCGTAAGTGTTGACCACAACCACAGCAGCAGCATCCTCAGTACAGTAACGGACAACGCGTCACTTCACCAACAGCATCAGACGGCGACGGGGGCGCAGTCGCTTCAACAGATCACCTATAAAACGATAACGCATCACGACGTCGAAATGAATCAAACCATTACCGAAACAATTGCCATGAACGCTGCTGTTAACGGCGCCAACAATGATGCCGACAATGCCACCAATGTTGTCATTGATGCCACCGTCATACCCGTGGTTAAACAGAAGCGTAAACGAAAGACGCGAGTAATCGACGCCGACGAACAGGGCGAATATTTGGAAAAGATGTCGGTGCGCGGTCTTGACATACAACGCTACGAGCACATCATCGACGGCGTCTCGTATTGTCTGGTCTGCGCCAAGAATGATATTTACAAGACATTCAAGAACAAGTACAGCTTCCAAAGACACGCCTACCTCTTTCACGAGGGCGACAATCGCAAAATTTTCGCCTGTCCAATCTGCAATAAGGAATTCTCGCGTCCTGATAAAATGAAAATGCACAAAAAGGACAAACACGGCGATATGCCGGTGCCCGAGACGTCGGCAACCTTGGCAGCGGCAAACGCTAAAACTGCTACTGACACGCCACCGGCTGCAAAACGTGCGCGCAATGCGAATAACACGCGTACGCCGCGTTCGCGTAAGCCGCGCGCCACCATTGCCAACGGCGGAACGACGGCGATAACATCGACACCGATCAATATAAATGCGGCGGCCGCTAAAAAGCGCCTTGCGCAGATCGACAGTGTGCTGGATGAGGTGCAAAATGCTGACTCTAATCAGTCGCAGATGTCGTCAACGGTGACTATTCAGCAACACCCGCAGCAACAAATTATACAACTGCAGCAGCAGTTGTCGCCGCTGCCACAGGTGCAACAGCAGCAAACACTGCCCTCCATCGATCTGAGCGGCATGATACTGCCCGGCGGTGCGCAACTAGCGCTTGCCAATCCAGGCGCCACATCTACTTTGATGCAACAACAACAGCAGCAGCAGCAACGCGTCACGCCACAGTTGCAACAACAAGTGCAGGTACAGCAGCAGCAGTCGACACAACAGGTGCAGCTTACGGCATTGCCCACACAAAATAATGTTGGCGGTGGGGCCACAACGCTTATCTACTCAACCGATTTGCAACAGGCCCTGTTGCAGCAACAGCTGCACGGCCAACAAATCATGATACAAGACCAGGCAGGCAATTTAGTGCCGCTGCAAACGCTGCAGGCGTTAAGCGTGGATGGCTCGCAAACAATCTATACGACATCGGCAGCACCAACGTCGACACGACAACAAACGTCTACGTCATATCAAACGGCTCCACAGCAGCAACACATACAACTGCAACAGCAGGTGGTGCAGCAGCAGCAGCAACAGGAGCCATTAATCGGCAACCAGCAGCAGCAGCAACTGCATCAGACAATTAAGTTGGAAGCACCACAGCAGCAGCAGCAACAACAACATAGCAACACAAACAACAGCAATACTAGTCAGCTGCAGCAACAGCAGCATTACGAGTTGGATAATGTTGCTTACCTGTCGTCGGCATCGGCGACCACGCCCACTGCCGTTTCAGCTGTACAACAACAGCAGCAGCAGCAATCGCTTCCCGAGCAACATGTCATCGGAACCGTACAAAGCTATCAAATACTCACGCCCGATGGCCTGCAGAGCTATCAGGCGGCCGCAACAAAACTTGAAAATAGTGGCGCTGAACTGGCCGAACTCTGTCCGTATACGACAATGAGCGCTGCCGCCACAACAACACCGCAATATACATTCACAACGCATGGCGGACATTTGACGGCTTCAGCGGTCATTGATACGCAACAGCAGCACCATCAGCTGACAACACATCATCACCAGCAGCAGCAGCAACAGGCATCAACGACGAGCAGTGCTCACCTGCAGCAACATCATCAGCAGCAGCAGACGTCGCAACAACACCAACAACAACAGCAACACCATCATCACCAACAGCAACAGACGCATCAGCATCATTCGTTTATGGAGCTGAAGAACGATCTGCTGATCAAGAGCACCGCCGATGCATACGCGTTGGATGCCGCCTCAATGTATCACCTGCCTTTCTCGCCCACATCTATGATCAATGCGGTCAACGATGTCAACTCGTCGTCGCTACTGGAGACCAAAGAGATTAGGTAATGACCTTACGACTTTTTTTTTTAAATTATTTTCGCTACTCTTCTTTGCCTCTTTTTTCAACTAGATTTTTTTTTTATTTACACATTTCTTATTTTTGGAGAAAGAGGCAATTGAATTTATACAAAAGTTTTGTAACTCATTCCTTGAATTTTGGTAGGTTTGTGCGCCGCCCACCGCCTAATTTATGTCTACTTTTAGTTTTGCGGTATTTTACGAATCGAAACAGTGCAAAAATAATTCTGATCTAAATTTTACAATGTTTAGTAATAATATAATAAAAAAAACAGATCGTACTAGGCCCCTTTTATACTAGGCAACTAACGAGCGAAAGATGTACACGCTTGCCTCTGCTGGCAATTGTGTTTTGTTACGTTAACGTTGTAGTTTAATTTTGACATTTCATTTAAAACTAAACGAGATTTGGTTTTCACCCGGTGTGGCTGCTAGCGCAATTATCAAACGATAACTAGAATATTGCTCGCAGTTAAATTTGCCTAGTGTAAAAGGGAATCTACTGAAAATATTCGAATGTTAAATATTCGTTATTTGCAAAACAAAATGAAAATAATTTACAATATCAAATTTTGTCAATTCGCGTCTCTTAATTTCAATAATTCGTGAGTATTAACTAAAAAAAGAGAGCGGATATTTCTCTAACATTATTTTATTGAACATAATGTATATATAACATAATGTATATGTATATAACATTAATTAATGTTGATTATGTTTGTGAACAAAATGTTCGATTACAGTTCATTTACAGAAAGTAAGTTGAGAGAGAAGATAGTTCTGTAAGATTCTTTTGAAATACTCTCATACGAATCGCTTCTCGCAGCCAGCTAATTCCACTTGTTAAATTAGTTAGCTAGCGAGTCGTGTTTCAGCGTTTTTTGCACTGTTTTGTTGTCGTCGTAAATGCCATTTTTGCCGTAATATTTTATACTATTGTATATCGTAAACATTTGTAGCCGCTGTGGTCATGCGCGAACTCGCATGCGCCGCACTGCCAAAGTAAATTGCGTAAAAAATTGTAAAGTATTTTTTTGGTAATTTTTGTTTAGTACTCGTTGATTATTTTTTTTGGCTATTTTTTTCACAATTGTTATTATTATTTTTTTTTTTATTGGGTATTGCGAAGATTTTGCAGGTTTATTGTTGCTGCTACTCTATACAACAAGAACAGAAACAACAAGAACTGCAGCTACTGCTTTAGTAAAAAAAAAAAACATCAACAACAACAGCAACATCGCAAAGTGTTGCTTACGCTGCGTAAACATTTAAACCTCGTAATCGTAATCGTAAAAGTATATTTTTATTTCGTTCGTAATTTGTATTTTTTTATATGATTTGTAGATGTAAATCTCATTTGTGCATTATTATTATTAATTGTTTACTTTTATTATTATACGTTTGGCGATTGTTTATACATTCGATGTAATTTATTGAATTATGTAGTTTAATAAAGTGCATTTACCGTTATTTTAAAGTGAAACAAGTTTAAAATTTTAAGGTTTGAAATAAGATTCAAGCTGCCATGTCCAAGTTAGTTCCTCTTTAATTTCAATGTTCAAACAGAGTCGAAAATTAATTTAAACAATCTTTTTCAATTACACCGACTATTTTATTCAAACTATAGAAATGATTAGTTCTGATACTAGAGAATAAGTTTTGTACGAAATTGTATTGCCTACTTTTAGGCTACAGATGAAATATGACTTGCAAAAAAGATTTCTCTAATCAAAAGTAAACCAAGTTAAAAGTTTTTGAATTTTAATAAAAAATATTTGTAAGCAAACTCTTCAAAATTTTAATGGAATGAAAAAGAATGGGCATGGTCTTTGATAAATAACTCTGTATTAATATTGTTAAAATATGTTTTTAGTTTCATTATGATTTAATGTATATTTTTGTGCATTTATTTAAGAATTTTTTGCTCTTATATTATAATTTTTATAATTTGTTGTTGTATTAATTAAGCACAAAATAATGTTTTGTGTGGTTTTCCTTTAATTTGTGATTTTTCCTATAATTTCCTTTTCCTATTATTTCGAGTCCTAATTTTTGTTGTACTCTTCCTGGGCGACCTTTAAACAGTAAAACTGTAAAAATTAGATTTTGATTTTTTTGTTAATGATTATTTTAATTCAAGATTTCGTTTTGTTTTTCTCTTTTTTCTTTTTTTTAATATTATTATGTATGCGCGTAAAAAAAAATAAAAAAAAACCGCAACACACTCACACAGCTACGATATCAGTGAAGCCGTGCTTCTAGCCCTATAAGAAATGTCGAATTTAAACGCATTCGAAACGGATGTCATTGCTAGACACGAATTTTCGAAAACGAAAACAATATAGAAAATTAGACGATCAGCATTTAATACTCATACCAATGCATACTTAACACAACCATACACATACACTTCTAATGCACACAAACACACACACACACACTCATGCCAAAGCGCTGCTTTAATTGTCGACGTTGGTTCTTTTAAAAATTTTCCAACTTTGTCGAATGCGATTTCGAAAATGTGTCGATTGTTATATATATATTTTTTTGTTCTACAAAGGTATGTGGATTTTCATTTATTTATTTATTTGTTTATTGTTATCTCATTTATTTTTATTTTTTTATTTAATATTATTGTTTTCTTTTATTTGTGCATTTACTGTTTCTTTTATTGTATTATATTATTTATGCCTAATTTATTTTGTGTTTTGTTTTTATTTTGCTTTTCTTTGTCGTCCGATTTTTGTGTGGATAAATTAAAAGTTGTATCTGGTTAAAACCCTTTGAGCAATTTACCTGAAGACGTGATTGTGCAATGTTAGTCTCTACTCCAAAATCTCCAAATCTTTTGGTGCGTCCGATTAGTTGTCAAACACATTTTTTTCGTGCATAAATTTAGGCGCAATTATTGGTCCATAATTAAAGTAAAACAAAAAAGTTTCTACTTTACTTTGGTACCAACTTCATTTGCCCGCTGAAACACTGATTCGGCAGCTGTAAAGTATTCAATAGAGTGGAAGGCTTATTTTTACTATTTATTTGCTCTATTGTTCAAACTTCAAATTTGTAAAACAAAGAAAAACTTGTCTGGTCCCTTTTTCCTTGTTCAGAATTTAATATACTATCACTTCATTTCGTCAACTTCGAATCTCTTGAATGTCCTTTCTTAAAGGGCATTAAAATCCTTTTGGGCTAATATTTCGAATTTTGACCTTGGCAAAAAATATTTATCATTTTAATTTTGAGTGAAGGAATCGTTTCCTGTTCGCGTAATCTCCCGTTTTAGCGATTTGGCATGGTCAGCAATTTAACCATCCCCGACTTCTTTCTTTGGGGCTACTTGAAGTCGCGAGTTTAAGCCAACAAACCCCAGACAATCGCATACCTTAAAGAGAATATCCGACAGGTGTGTGAACAGTTATCACCGGAGTTCTTGCGGAAAGTCATGGAAAATGCCAAACGGACAAAAATGTGTTTCAACACTGGCGTCACCCACTTGACGGATATCATCATTTACACTTAACAGAAACAATTTTAAAGTTCCAAATAAAGATTTCCATCACTCCAAAACAAAATTGGATGATTATCTTTGCGGCACCTTGTATTACAACGTTTTATGAGCCGAAGTGAAATTGCTTAATTTAAGAAATTAAATTGTGGTGTCTGAGCGCAGGTTCATCTTTTTTCTTTTCGACATGACGCTTTTTATTGTTGTTATTATTGTAAATTTAACAATTTTTGTTTTACTTTATTTCCATTTATATTCTAAAAATTGTGTACAATCAATTGTGCTTGTATTATTATTTTTATTTATTGACGATTTCTTTCAACTTATTCATCCATTCATGCATTTCACTGTCATGTATTCAATAATTGTTTTTTTTTTTACTAACATTTTCAGTTTTTACTAATCTAGCTTTAAACATTTATTTAACTACAATGGACGACGGCTTGAAAATCGAATTTTATTTAAAGTTTAACAATGTTCGAAAAGCGAAATTTCTTTTAACTTATTTGATTCGAATCTTGATACTTATTTGATATTAGAAAGTTTGATTTGCAAGAGACATTTGAATATTAGTAATTTTTCAAAGTTGAAAAAGAGAGAGAAGAGAAAACATCTCATTTTACCTTTTAAAAAAATTAGTTGGACACTCTAAATTCGAAAAAAAATTTAAGTAGAAAATCAGTTCTCAATTAAAATTCGATAATGAAAATCGGAATTAAGTATCTATCAAATATTTTAAAAAAGATTTCCCAATGTTTAGGAAATGTTCAAATTTTGACATGTTTTCGATATTAGATTTTCGAGTCACGCCATCTAATCTAAATATTTTAATTTTAATAGCTAAAAAAAAAACAAAAACAACAATCTAATGGCAAACATTTTCCTTTTTTCTTTTTTCCTTTCTTTTTAATTTTATTCGTTTTTTTCGAACATATTTTCATAATTTCGAAATTCATTTAAAATCATTAAAAAAAAAACGATAAAAACGATAAAAAAACACAGGTTTTTCTAAAAATCACACAACAACGTCAGCAACAACAACTACAACAACAACTCCCAACATTCAAAACACTTTCCTAACACCACAACCACCACCACCATTACCCACCACACCACTTACAAAATCATCAACTGCAGCAGCAGCAGTAGCAACAACAAAAACAACCACAACTACACTAGACAATAGCAGTAGCAACAACAATAAATCACCGACAAAAAGTGTTGTTGACGCCGCGAAAATTTACTACGAAGAAATCGTTGCGATGCAGGAGCGTGCACAGGCATGCGAACGCGCCTACTCGGGCATGGGCATGGGCGGCGGCAGCGGTAGTGGTTTCGGTGACAACAGTTGTCATCGCCGCAACAGCAGCAGCTGCGGCAGCTTCAACGAAAATCCTCAACGGACTAGTTTCGTTGATCAATTTACCGATTTTGTAATAAATGACACATCTGCGCATAAGTTTTATCATAGTACTAAAATACCGAACCTCCCCCCTAACAGAAGCGTCGCTATCAACAACAACAACAACAGCAGCAGCAACAACATCAGCAGCAGCAACGGTACAAAGGTCATCAACAACGGCAACAACACCAGCAGCATCATCAAAAGATCAGCACGGCCAGCAGTGGCGGCGGCGGCGCCGCGTACCGTTCAACTGCTGCTGACGACCTCAGCACGAAAGCGGCCATTGGTGGCGACAACAACAACGGGCGTTGTTAAGACGCTCCAAGCTGCACTTGCTGAAACCAAAGTCTCCGCCTCGGCATCGTCGGCGTCTGCCTCTGTCAACTGTACCGAAACCGTCGTCATCGAAGAGGAGGACGATGAGCTGGCGGCAGCCGCTGCCGCTGCTGAACTTGCTGCGACCACTGCTCAAATTTTGCGCAAATTTCGTATACCCAAAGGTACGGCACTGACAGCGAAAATGACCAATGGCCAATTTATCGATGGCGGCGGTGCCAACGATGTTGAAGATGATGATGAGGACGATGATCTGCTAGAGCAGGCAGCAGCCGATGACGAGGACGAAGAAAACCCAAATACAACACCACCACCGGCTGCTGTAACGCCAAACTCTGCGGCTTCCGTTGATTTGGTCGAGGAAGTAATCGAGGCCGATCAGGAGGAAGACGTCGATGACGAAAACGAAAACGATGACATCGACGAACAGGAGCAGGAAGAAGACGAACTCGAAGACGATGACGACGATAACGAGACAGCATTGCATCAGCAGTTGCACACACAGCAACAGCTGCAAAGCTGCATTGTTACACAGCCGCCGTCTTCGTCGTCGTCCGCACAACATCACCAACAACAAACTGCGTTACTTCTGCCCGCCACAACACAATCGCATCAGCAAATCCAACTGCAAACGGTGCAACCAAACGGCACCGTCACCTGCATCAACCTGCCGCCAAATACGATTTTGCTTTCTTCGCCCGATGGTTCGATTTTGGCTACTACAGCGCCGCATCCGCACAAAAGCGGACAGCAGCAAATTATCGCCATACAGGATTGGAATGGCACCGGCGAAGTAGTCAATTTGGCAACATCAGCGAATGCACAAACGCAGCAGGCACAGCAGCAGCAACAGCAACAGTCGGCAACCACAACGATGCTGCTGACCGCTGACGGCACCGCCATACCCATAATACAGCAGACGACAGCAGCGCCGCAGCAGCATCAACAAATCAACGCCAATACGGCGGCCGCTGTTGTGGCACAGGCGCAAGCACAAGCCGCCGCAAATGAGGCGTTGAAGGCGCAAGTGTTTGCGTAGGGTTTAGTGGGTGGCCAATTAGGGCGATTTTTAAATAATGCCACCATAATGCCCACAACGTATTTCTTTTAAACCTAAAGATCAATTTTTGTTGTTTAAGCAAAATTTCAACTTTAAACAATTTCCAAATGATGCAGTGCAACAATTTGTATGTTACAATTTTATTGCAACATGTTTGTTTGCTTATACCTTTTTTGTTATTGTTAAATATTTTAAAATGTCTTTGTTTTCCGCTTAGTGAACATGTTAGATTGAACATTTTACTTTTCACTTGTTTGATGACAACATGTTTGCTTCGAATATGTTTGTTTGCAACATGTTTGATGTAACATTTATGTTTTTGCTTTTACAATTGTATGCCATTTTAATTTTAATTGTTTGTGTTAAGTTTTCATTTGATACAAATTTGTAATTTGTTCTTTTACTATTTATTTTTTTTTACCAACATACAACGTAACTCCGATGTTGGTCAAACATGTTGCACATTCCAAACTAAAATACTAGTACTTTTGTAAATTCTTTAATTTGGTTTTTGAATTAATAAAACATCTATACGATAATAGTTTTTAAAGTCAATTAAGTAAATTTTGATTAGATATCGCCCCACTTTGCCACTCACTACAATTTCAACGCCGCGCGACACGCATTGCCAATCTTGTATAAGCGTCTAAATCCACATCACTCAACTCAAACCGATCTTAATACAATGTTAAATATTTTAAAACCATTTAAATATACATATGTGTATACATATATACATACAAACCTACTTAAAAATACGAAGCGATATTGTTAGCATTAAGCATTGTCGTTTGATAACAACAACATTAAAAACAAACGCGTTAAAATACAATTTTTTTTTGTTTAAAAATTAAGAGCGAAAGTTTATGTTTGCAAAATTCTACAACAATAACTACTGTATACATATATTCGTACATATTTATATTATATTCGAGTTATTATTGTAAAAATGCAGTAGACAAGTAAGTTATGCTATATATCAATATGACCAACATGTTTTTGAAGAAGTAAACATTTGTTGTGTAAATCAAAAAGAAGAAAGAAAGCAAAGCAAAACAAAACAAAAATTAAAAATGAATGAATCTATTGAATGTTGCTAGCAGAAAAATAAATGAGAAACGACTAATATAAAAGAACGTAGACTAAGCGCAATTAAAGCAAAAATATAAAAGAGAATTCCTCTAAAAATTTGCAATGAAAAGTGTTTATTTTCGTAGAATGCATTACAAAAACAAGTTTTTTTACTTGTAATTTAAATTAAAAAAAAAAAAATTACAACTTACTATTGAAAATTTGTATTCAAGAAATTTTGTTCCTTCTCATAACAAAAGAAAAAACCCAACAAATTATACAAAAATTATCTGAACGAATTTGTTTGTTAAACTAACTTTTTTTTCGCATTGTGTCATTTGCTTAAGATTTTTAATTATTTACATATACATACTTACATATACTCGTAATCCGTATCAAGTGTATAACTTTGTGTTAATGTTTTTAAAGTTAATTTACATTTTCTTTTCTTTTATTTCAGTTTAGTTTCTTTCTGTTTTATTTTGTTAATTTCACTTCGTCGTTTCGTTTGCACCAAATCACATTTTAGCATATTTGAAATATTTTAAGATGTATTAATTTATGGACGCGACCCGCAAACTAAACTAAACTAAACAAAGGAATAAACTATTTTATCGTTTCATTTAATTATAAGCATATATGTAAATTACTTTACGTGGTAATTTACGTTTAGATTTATTCAATGACTAAAATTTAACACGCTTATGTATGTCTGAAAATACATTTGAAATATGAAAACAAAAGTATATATATATATTAATATATATTTATATATAAAGCAAAACAAACAAACCAACAAATAAAAACCGATCGATTTAGTTTAAGCGTATTTAAAATTTTAAAATTTCAGTTTTTAGACTTTAGACTTAAAATAATAAAATACATGGAAGACAAGTAAAACAAAAAAATAATATATATTATAAAAAAATAAAACAAAAAAGAAATCACAACCGCTGTAAGATATATTAACTACTTAATTTAATATTAATCATTAAAACTAAAATATATACATAAAATACATTTAATATTCTTAAATTTTAAATTAAAAAGTATATATTATTAAAAATAAAAACTTATTTCATAAATGAAATTAAAAATAAAATTTAAAAAACAAACAAACATATTGTTTTATTAAAAAAGTTAAATTCGACATGATTGTCCATTTAAATAAGAATTTGAATGGGCTGGAAGCTGTCTTATAATATTTGAACAACAACAACAACAAAAATTTACCTATTTAGTAGAGCGGACCGCGCTGTTTCGGAATACGACGACACAGGCACAAGTAGCTTGGCTAATGCCGTTTTGATACCAAATTCTCCTGAATACGCGGATAAGATCAATTCTGAAACCATCCCGAATTGTTGAGGAGTTTTAATAAGCCAAGCATTTGCATTGGCGGTAGGGAGTCCTGCTGTCTTAGACGGTTAGCCTGCCATGTTAAGTCCAGAGGTCTAACAACCATCATTGAATTGAAACGGTGCAAACCAACCAACCATGCACCACTCTTATGTTTTTAGCCCGAATATTTTCAAAATCAATTAGTCTGTCCCAGTCATATGCATAAACATGAACTCTTATTAGATTTAGAAATATTAACTAGGTCTACAAAGAATTTCTTTCCCAGGTGAGTATATCGTTTGTTAGCCAGAGCATGGCATGTACAGGGTGGCGCAACAGAAATCACCCTATTGGAAGATGCTCTCATTTTTGCAAATGGCCGCCAATGTCAAATCTGTTTTGACATTTGTGGACTAGACAGATACAGAATACAAGTGAATAAGCCATGGAGCGATACACTCCCCAAGAACGCGGAATAATTGTGTCTATTTTTTTGCGTAACAATTCGTCTGTGGTGTTGGCAAAAATCATAATGAGCGATGAGGCTCATTTTCACCTCAGCGGGTACGTGAACAAGCAAAATTATCGCTTCTGGGGAACCGAAAATCCGCGAGTGATGCACGAGAAACCATTACACCCGCTCAAAGTGACTGCGTGGTGCGCTGTTCACGCTGGAGGAGTCATCGGGCCGAACGCCGCGGGTCAAACGACAACAGTGGACGGTGCGCGCTATAGGGCAATGTTGACCGAGTTTTTTCTGCCCGAACTGGACGAATTAGGACTGGTGGACATGTGGTTCCAACAGGACGGAGCAACAGCACACACTGCACGAGCCACAACCGACATTCTGAAGGCCGCGTTTCCGGGTCGCTTAATTTCGCGTTTTGGCGATTTGCACTGGCCCGCCAGATCGCCCGGTTTAACGGTCCCGGACTTCTTTTTATGGGGTTTTTTGAAGTCTCGTGTTTACATCAACAAGCCTGAGACCTTGGAAGCCCTCAAGGAAAATATCCGACACGAATGCGAGAATTTATCGCCCGAAACTCTCGCCGAAGTGATGGAAAATGCCATAAAACGAGCCCGTATGGCAATCAATTGTGACGGCGCCCATTTATCCGATATCATCTTCTCGACTTAACACAATTAATTCTAAAGGTCTAAATAAACATAATCAAAAAACAGAATCGAAGTTTTTTATTTAGAAAAAAAAATAAGAGCCAAACAACATCGGATGACTTCTTTTGCGTCACCTTGTACATAGACGGTGTAACTATTGTATCGTGCTATTTTGTATTAAGTATTTTCTGCAATTGTGGTCGTGATCATGGGCCTATTGAGCAACCAGTGTACAAGAAATGATAACAGGCAGACGGACGAACATGGCTAGATCGACTCAGTTTTTATTCCTAAAGTTTTAAACTAACGCAATATGCTCCACTGATGCACTACTCAAATTTTTAAAGTCATCTCTTTAAGAAGTCAAATGACAAGAATTTTGAAAAAGTTACTAAGCTCAAAAATTATATTGAGGCGCTTTTAATCAAAAACCGATAAATACATAAAAAAAAGTGGCTGAGGAAACACAAAAATCGGAATTCGTCTTGAATTATAGAAACTTTTGTGCTATTATAATTAAGTCACGTAGTGGGTACAGCAGAAATATATCAACAAAACTTTGATTTATTAAAGAATCAGCAAGAATATTTTTTCAAATTGATTAAAATTGTTTGTATAGTTGTCTCCGCAAAATTTTAAACAGTTTCAAAGTTTCCGATCAATGTGCTGCCCTAGTTCGTTCAATGAGTAAGAGATGTGGAGAAGTCAGAATGTAAAAAGGATTATCAACGAAATAGCATTTTTTTGTAAGGTAGTATCGGTTGAAAATTAATTAAAAGTTTTCTTTTAGATGGCTTAATTTTATGAGCACTGAATATAATGAAATGGAGAAATAATTGCCCTTTCGTTTTCTTAAGAGTGTTAAACCAGAGCTACACGGATACGTTATTCATTTCGTATATCGTTATTAAAATGCATTATCAGAAACGTTATTTCGGATAACGTCAACGATAACGTTATTCTTCAAAAAACGAAAAAATAAAATTAATAATATAACGTTTTCGGGCGAACATCTTTGATAATTAGTAAGATATAAAAGTAATTCCTTTTGCATATCAAAGATCAAAATCTTGACTTGATTTAAAAAAATATTAGTTTTTGCAAAGTTTTCTTATCAAAAAGTCGCGTTAAAGACAACAGCCTCTGGTAAAAAATCAATTTTCACTGTACAATTTTCCAAATAGGTTTTGATAACATTTATTTTGAAATCGCAGATATTGAATTGTCAATTTTTTATTAATCGGTTAATATAATTCTGATTATGACGTCAGGTGGAGATTAACTTATTTACCATACTTATATACAATAATTAATTTGGCCAAAATTGAGTTTACTGGTTTTTGATTTAAAGTTCCTGATGTTTGTATTGTCACGTAAATGTAATGTAAATAAGTACAAAATGTAAATAGGAATTAAAATAAGAAATATAATAAAACAAAAACAAACGAGTGCAACGAATCAATAAAAACTGTTGAGAATTTTAGAGCGATTCTGCTTATCAAATTCCAAATACAACAACAAACTTGTTTAGAATACAGAAGAAAGCGAGCATGACAAAACATCAGAAATATGGTAAAATAAACACAAAAGCAAAATAAACTTTTTATCAGTTTCGATTGCGTGTCTGACATTCGCGACACACCACACACCACACACACACACACTAAGCCAACTGCTGCCAAGTTGGAACAGCTGTTTCGAACCGAACAACGAACCACATCGGTATCGCATCGAAACTTAACGTTCAGTTGTCGTTTCATCTGCAACGTTGCCGGGTGGGTCCACTTTCCAGCTACGCTTTTCCTCCAAACACACACGCACACACACACACACACACACATACAAATAGTTTTTGAATTAATTTTTGCACAAATTATTATTTTTCCTTTATTCAAAAGTACAACCCATTCAAGCGAAAAATGGATCCGATGAAGGTCGAAGTGGAGCAGATCGAAAATCTGTTCAAGTTGGACGGTTATCTGAAGCCATTCGAACGCGAAATACGCCGCAGGTAAGCATAATCTTATGTGCAATCCAACGAATCTTCTTGCCCCGCTGATAACGCCAACCGAACCGCCGCCTACCTTCTTCGTCGATGTTGCTCATCTTTATGCAAACATTGTGATTATAATTCTGAAAGATTGGCTGCGGTCATCATCGAAGTTGATAGCGAGAGGCGACAGTTCCAGTGGCGGTCGCATGCAAAATGCGTTTGACGCTGACATATCGGGGCGCATTGTGAAGGTCAATTCAAGGTTAAATAATAATAATCATTTTCTTTTGTGCTTTTCTCGTCGTCGTCTTCTGTTGCGGAGCGGTAGTTGGTTTGGAGTAGCGTGTAGATTAGAACACTCGCCTGTATTAGAAAGTCTACGCTCAGTAAAACTTGTTTCTAACCACATAGACTAGGAATTTTTAGCAGAATACGTTTAACTTATTATTTAGTAATAACCGCACACGCATTTATCTTTGCAACAAAATATTCGACATTTAAAAATAGTTTTGAAATTTTGCTGTTGCAAATTTACAAAATTCGGAGTAGTCAGATTTTCGTACGCAACCGGCAAATTTTAATTGCCAAGGTCATTTACAGACGTCAACCGTTCGTCGTCACACCGACAAATGTCACAATGAAATCTAACGGAGAGCAGCGATTATGCTAAATTCAAATTGTTTGTAAACAATTGCAATTGCGAATAATGTGCAACGAACAATTAAATACATACATATATACTCTAAATGAGCGATTATAAAATCAAAAACACAAATTGAGAGAGAGAGAGAGAGTTGAGAAAGAATCTGTGCCCGAGTGCAAAAATAATTTCAGAAATCCTGAACTTTATGTAGCTAATTTTTCTTTCATTCTGCGAGATTTCGTTTAGAACTTATTTCCAGACTTGTTGAATGAAAAAATTAAAAAGTTGGCTTTTATTATACACTAGTTATTAATACCAGGCATTGCCGGGTTTAGTTTTGAAAATAAATACATATTTAAGATAATTAGTTAGCGGAACTTCCTGGGTAGTACCGTTGTAGCGATTCTGAGTTACGGCGGTGGGCGTTAAATTGTTTCAACTACGCCCAATTATCGAAACAAGCTCGGAAACGATTTTTCACATTTTTAGGAGCAATATTAGCAATGTAATCGTATATTATCACTTAATTAAACAAATTGTGGGCGTGGCAGATTTTGTATACCTTGTTATTCTTCCCGATGCATCCCTAAACACGTTTTCTATATAGCGCATCAAGTTCCTGAGCAATGGTGGTAGGCGTAAAATTGATTGAAACTTTTTTTTAAATTGGTCGTTAAATTGATCCAACCTCGCCCATTTTTGGTGAAGTTGTCGACAATACCCATATAAAGTCAGATTTTTTGAAGCAATATTAGCGTAATAGTCGAATATTTTGACTTAGTTTTACGTGGCAAATCCAAAATTTCATCGCAATCGGATGAATGATTTAGACGCGCATAGGGTGGAAAGAAAGAAGACACATTAAAAAGGATACAAAGATTACAAATTAAAAGAACAAATAAATCACCCTGAACACGATGGCTTGATCTAATTTTGATTATCAAACCAAATGATAAGATTTTTAAACTATATTTTATATGTTATATAAGTAATATATACAAAAAATGAAAAGTTGCAACTGCAAAAAACTATTAAAAACAACCGTACTTTTTTCTATACCCAACAGACATGGAGTACTCAAAGAATGGCTTGGTAAAATCGGCAACCTCGAAGGTGGCATGGATGCCTTTTCACAGGGCTACAAATACTACGGCCTACACTTTCAGCCGGACAACTCGGTTATAGCACGCGAATGGGCGCCAGGTGCCAAAGATCTCTATCTCACTGGCGATTTTAGTACGTTTCAAACGATAAAAAATATTAATTTAAAATGTTTTCAACTTACCCAATGCAATTTTTGTTTTTTTCTGCATAGACAATTGGCAATGGGAATCACATCCGTTTAAAAAGCTCGACTATGGAAAATGGGAATTGCATCTGCCGGCGAATCCCGATGGCAGCGCACCACTCAAACATCTCAGCGAGATAAAAGTGATAGTACGCAATCATGCTGGGCAATTATTGGATCGATTGTCGCCGTGGGCGACATATGTGCGTCAGCCGCCGAAAGATGCCAATCAGGGTGTCAATTTCAAACAATACGTATGGCAGCCACCGCAGTCCGAACGCTACAATTGCCAGCATCCGCGTCCGAAGCGGCCGCGTTCACTACGCATCTACGAGTGTCATGTGGGAATCGCCTCACAGGAGCCACGCGTCGGCTCATATCAAAACTTTGCCGACAACATTATACCGCGCATCAAGCGTCAGGGCTACAATTGCATTCAGGTGATGGCCATTATGGAGCACGCCTACTATGCCAGTTTTGGCTATCAGGTGACGAGCTTTTTTGCCGCTTCAAGTCGTTGCGGTACGCCCGAAGATCTGAAGCGTATGATCGATGTGGCGCATGCGAATGGTTTGTACGTGTTGCTCGATGTTGTGCATTCGCATGCGAGCAAAAACGTGCAGGATGGTCTAAATCAGTTTGATGGCACGAATAGCTGCTTTTTCCATGATGGCGCACGAGGCGAGCACTCTCTGTGGGACAGTCGTCTCTTCAACTATGTGGAATACGAGGTGCTGCGGTTTTTGCTTTCGAATTTACGCTGGTGGCACGACGAGTACAATTTTGATGGCTATCGGTGAGTGGCCAAAGGTTTAATCTGTGCAAATAACTGAAATTTTAAAATGTTCGTTCCTTTGTTTTAGTTTCGATGGCGTCACTTCAATGATGTATCATTCGCGAGGCATTGGTGAGGGCTTTAGCGGCGATTATAATGAATACTTTGGCATGAATGTCGATACGGATGCGCTCAACTATTTGGCGCTAGCCAATCACATGTTGCACACACAGAATCCGGAAGTAATCACCATAGCAGAGGTAATTAATGCGGTGTATTAAACTTTTCCCTTATACATAATTGTCATACAATCACAGGATGTCTCGGGCATGCCGACACTTTGCCGACCCATTGCTGAAGGTGGTATTGGTTTTGATTATCGTCTTGGTATGGCAATACCGGATAAATGGATTGAGCTGCTTAAAGAGCAGTCGGACGACGAGTGGGACATGGGCAACATAGTGCACACGCTGACCAATCGACGTTGGATGGAGGGTACCGTTGCCTATGCCGAATCACACGATCAAGCGCTCGTCGGTGATAAGACCATAGCCTTCTGGCTGATGGACAAAGAAATGTACACGCACATGTCAACGCAATCCCAACCGTCCTTGATAATTGATCGTGGCATTGCACTGCATAAGATAATACGGCTGTTGACACATACGCTAGGTGGTGAGGCGTATTTAAATTTTATGGGCAATGAATTCGGCCATCCCGAATGGTTAGACTTTCCTCGCATCGGTAATAATGATTCGTATCATTATGCGAGACGTCAGTGGAATTTGGTGGACGATAGCATACTCAAATATAAATTCCTCAACGAGTGGGATCGTGCCATGAACGAGACGGAGGATCGTTTCGGTTGGTTGAGTGCCGATCCGGCATATGTTAGCTGGAAGCATCAGGGTGATAAGATCATTGCGTATGAACGCGCCGGTCTGGTGTTCGTTATAAATCTACATCCGACACAGAGTTTTACGGGTTATCGTGTAGGCACTAATTGGCCGGGCACTTACCAAGCGGTACTTAGCTCTGATGATGCGCTGTTCGGCGGACACGAACGCATCGACAAGAGCTGCAACCATCCAACGGATCCGGAGGGCTATGCGGGTCGCAAGTGCTTTATAGAGGTGGGCGGAATGGGTTGAGAGTCTGCTGACATTTTTTTCTTTTTATTAATCAATTTATTTTCAGGTTTATGCGCCGGCACGTACTGCAGTCGTCTATGCGCACGTTAGTGATAAAGTTAAGTAGCGTCATCTTGTACATTAGTTTAGTTCCCTTTAGAAGTGGAAAAGAAACAGAAACAAAACAATTTTGTTAAATGTTAGCCAAAAGTTAAAAATATATTTTATAAAAAAAAAACAAATTCAAACTTTAATACTTATTTATTTGATTTATTAGTTATTCATTGGAAAATTAAAACATTCATCTTATTCTTAATTGAAAAAAAAACAGCTGTCGCGCGAACACTCTACAACTTATTTAGTTTGTTTATTTATACTAGTTTGAAACAAAAAATTCGAAATACTGCCAGAGGAAGGTGTTTTTAAATTATTTTATTTAAATTTTTTTTTGTAATTATAAGTATTCGCGCAACACCGCAAGTTCATAAACAAAAACTTCCTACTCCATTAAATAAATTCTGGAACTATGTTGTATTCTTAAGCGCATGATGTGACTTCTAAGGCTGTGTTTCAATATTATAATTAAATACATTTTTTTGGTGTAGTAGAAAAAAATTTTAACGCATATACGTCATATACAAATTAGAACAAATAACTAAATGCATTAAATCTTAATGTTGGTTTCCGCTCTGTGACATGATTTTAATCTAAAAAACTTGACTTCACAATGTTTTAAAGTTCTAAAACTATATTTTAAAGAAAAATAGACTTGAAGCTTTTTGTTCGTAAAGCGAAGAAATATTTGTTGCAGTTAAAATGCTTTCGTTAAAAAAAATAAACAAACTACAGCACGTCACTGGTCACTAATTCGATAACCTCGAAAGCGCTTTTAATCTCTGCTGCGGTCAGCAAACGATTAGCGGTAATACGTAGACTTGGACGCACAGTTGTGCGTTCGATGTTGTAAAGATAGGCGGCCTCAATGATGGCAACGCCACGAGCAATGCACTACAGGCGCAAGAAAAAAATGTATTTAATAACTTTAAAATCATGTTTATATAAATTAATGAAATGTCAACAAACCTTATCGGCGATTACGGTAAGCAATTTACGTTCCGCTTCCGGGTTTTCACGCGGCGCCGTTATATAGAAATGCTTGACCGGCGACAATTCATTGCCGCGCATTGACAGCTTGGTAAACTTTGAAAATACGCTGTGCATCTGACGCACCACTTCACGCAGCTCATCGAATATTTTCGGTTGACTTTCGAAACGATCCAACGCCGAAATGCAAGCCTGTGTCAACAGCGGCGGCAACGACGCAGAAAAACAATAACCCAAACCGGACAAGCGCTGATGTTCGACAATGAAATGCGAACCGACACAAAAGCCACCTATCGAACCCATAGCCCATTCCATGCCCGCAGAAATTAGATCGACTTCGAGGCGCTGCATACAAGTAGTGAATTTTATAATCAGCATTTTAAATTAATTAAATAATTGCGACTTACATCGACGTTGAAGTGTTCGGTTAAACCATGTCCAGTTTTGCCCAGCACGCCAAACGAGATGCTCTCGTCGAGAAACAGACGCAGCTTGTACTTTGCGCGTAGTTCAACCAGCTGCGGTAGTGGACAAATTTCGCCGGTGTTCATGTAAATGCCTTCGGCGACTAGAAAACGACGTGTTTTGGCAGCTTTTTTGGGATTCTGTTGAAAAGAGAAGCAAGCAATACATTTTTTTAATGTTTTCATTGTTTTATTTTAGTACTTTTAACATTTAATCTTTATAAATGAGAAGCTTTAAATCATAAAACGAAAAGTCCATAACAACAATAGAATGTTTGTATTCGAATATGATTTCAAAAATAGATTTCGTTGCTTCCACAATAAGTTTACGTAACGTTAATAATAGCAAAAATAGTATGAAAATATCTTTTTTTAAGAAGCTTACAAAATTCGAGACAAGATTTGGTTATGGATTTATATTTTTTGATAGTAAAACTCAAATTTTTGACCAGTTTAAAAGAGTTTACATAGAAATGAGTTATGAATTTTTATTAAGGAACTTCTAAGATTTAAGAAAACAATTTTTGCAATTAAATTAGTTTACGTTTTTCAAAGGTGTCAACATTTTGCTTTTTTAAACTTAATATAAGAGATCAGGTGAAATCCATCCTTAATCACTAAATTCAAATATCAATCAGAATTGGAGTTATCGGTTTTTGATAACAAGCTCCTCAAACACAAGATTCAATATAGAATTAAAAGCGGCCATTAAGTTTAAACAATAATAAACTTTATGACACAATTTAAAATTATAAATAAATAAGATCATCTACTCAAACAAGATTCATAGTTCAAAGTCGAGACAATTTTAGTACAATTTAAATGCTGTTGTTGTTGTTGTAAACGAACCTTTGCATCACGTTTTTGCTGCTCTAGCAGCAAGCGTTCCAAATCGCCCATGTCGTTGTGTTTAAATGAATAAATTGTGCTGCGCGATGCGTCCAATCCTTTTTGAATGGCAAAGTTGCAAGCCTCGTCCCTTTAAAATTAAAAAATATTATTAGTCAAAAATAATTTTAACATTAAAATATTGTATTTCCGCTCAAAACGCACACAAAAATCACATCACCGCGTTTCGAATACGCCGGAATAGCGCTCGCCACAGTCGAGAAGCCATACGAATAGACGACAGCTTCCTCCATTTGCATAAACTTTGCCAGACGCTCCTCCAAGTCTAAATGCACATCCATAGTGCCGTAAAAGCCGCGAGGACCACACGAACCAACGCCATACTTGCGCAAACTCTGACACGCCTCCTCGAGTATCTGCTCATCTTCGAGCAGGCCGAGATAATTGTGCGTAGCCAAATTAAGGCAATCGTTACCATCGACAGTGACGCGCTTGCCTACACGCGATTGTACCAGACGTGTACGCAAAAGCGGATGATCGGGATCGGTGTCGGCGATTAGTGGCTCCGGTTCATAGTCAGCAATAATGTCCTCCTCCTGTTCTTTGGTATAACGCTTGCGGCCACTCCTTTTGTACAGTGCCAGCCAAACGACGGAGAGCAGCAGCAGCGCCTCGAGTACGATGACGTAGAGTGGAGTCTATTGTGGCATAAAAGATTATTATTTCCATTTAAATACGAAAATTGAAATAAGAATTTGTATTTATTTATAAAAAATAATATATTTAAAAGACAATTTAGTAAAATAAAGAAACTTACATTTTGGAAAATGCGTTCAATTTCATTGAACAAATATGGAATGGCCACCATGGTCAGTGTGCGTTTAGTTCGTCTGTCCTTCCGCTCTACCGTGGAAAATCGAATTGTAATTAATCACTGCTCTACCGTAACTTTTGTTTTTTTAAGCGTTGAAATGTGTCATCCGCGGTGTGGACTTTTTTAAGATAAACTTCAAACGGAATCACCTCATTTAAGGTGATAAGAACGCGTCACGTTATGTATTTGATTAAACACAAATTTGTTAGGTGCTCCTCTACAGGGGTTGGGGTATGTAGGAAGCAGCTGGTGGAAAAGGTAAAAAAAAAATAGGGCGTTTACGCTGCGAATTACTTTAACTCCTTTTGTGATTATTTTGCGCTACTTCTTTATTTTATTAAGTAACTTATTAGATGCTGCCACGGTGTACTTTGGTTTTATTTTTAAATATAACTCACATTGGTTAACTTATTTACTTCTTATATTTTTACGAGAAGCCGAAATTTTTTCTAATTAGCCAAATCTAGTGATGTGCCGCTTTTCGATACAACAATAAGTATCGATTTAGTGTTTAATATCGGTCGGTTAGGCGATGTCGCTGTTAAAATGAGCGCAGCCACCCCTTTTCTAGTGAATGTGAATGCGACGCGACAGTACACTGAGAAGAAATAAAAAATCTAAAAAAAATTTTATATACAAAAAATAAAATTTTTAGCTCTAATAAAAATTAACTTTGTTCGCATACTTTCCCAGCAACAATTCCAATTTGATCCACCGAAAACAAGAGACAATTGCCACTGTAGATGTTTATAAAATTATTTAAATTCTTAATAAATACAATATTATTGATGAATAGATGATGAAAATATAATGTAGCAATGTTGAAAATTTGCTTAGACTGTCAAGAAAGTTATCAAATACTATCTGCCAGGAAGTGCTCTGCATTGGCGCTGGATCTGGCTGTTCCGGTTCCGGCACCGGTACCTATAGGCAAAGTCAAATCCGACAATTGCAATTTCTTTCTTAATAAAGCCAAGTCTAGATGGAAAAATACCACAGGATGCGTTGTATCAAATAGACTTTTCCGCACTACAACCTATCAAGATCCCTTGAACTCATCAACATGAGGCGTTGAGACATCGCGCGGATTACATACATCTACACTGGACACTAGCCCATTGGCGAACATGCCCGCTGATACGGAATTCCCTGATTCACTTCATCTGCGATTGTCCGACTTTAGCAAGAGTTAGGCTTCGTACCCTCCACTTCGCCTTTCCAATCTCATTGGAAGTCCTATCTGAATACCCCCAAATGAACATTTTAAAATTCCTAAACAATTCAGGATGGCTCCAGCATTGTAACATTGTTAGTAGTAACTTAACTCGTAAAAAGGAACAAATCCATATTCTCTGGCAGCAATTACAGCCTTATTTTCTAGTATGTAGTATGAACTTAAAATTAGTTCTCCAAAGTAGGAATGAACTAGATCTTCTCGGTCTAATACATGGAATCAACCTTATCTGGGTTTCATGACATAGGAGCACAGTAAGTAACGAAGTGGCTGATGACCTGACCAGGAAGGATCAGCATTGACGCTGGATCCTGTTCGCTGGCTGTTCAAGTTTTGGTATCTATACTTTATCTATGGTTTTCTACCAATGGACATATTAAAAATCCTTAAAAATTTAGGTTGGCTCAAGCACATTCTTAAGGGCATTACAAATGGGAGAACATGAATTCACCTCTTATTATTTATATATTGTACAAGGTGGCGCAAAAGAAGTCATCCGGCCTTCAGAATGTCGGTTGTGGCTCGTGCAGTGTGTGCTGTTGCTCCGTCCTGTTGGAACCACATGTCCACCAGTCCTAATTCGTCCAGTTCGGGCAGAAAAAACTCGGTCAACATTGCCCTATAGCGCGCACCGTCCACTGTTGTCGTTTGACCCGCGGCGTTCGGCCCGATGACTCCTCCAGCGTGAACAGCGCACCACGCAGTCACTTTGAGCGGGTGTAATGGTTTCTCGTGCATCACTCGCGGATTTTCGGTTCCCCAGAAGCGATAATTTTGCTTGTTCACGTACCCGCTGAGGTGAAAATGAGCCTCATCGCTCATTATGATTTTTGCCAACACCACAGACGAATTGTTACGCAAAAAAATAGACACAATTATTCCGCGTTCTTGGGGAGTGTATCGCTCCATGGCTTATTCACTTGTATTCTGTATCTGTCTAGTCCACAAATGTCAAAACAGATTTGACATTGGCGGCCATTTGCAAAAATGAGAGCATCTTCCAATAGGGTGATTTCTGTTGCGCCACCCTGTATATATAAATTGTCATACCTACCATGGCCCCTTATGTGCGTTACAAATAGAATAGCAAACTCAATATATCCTTCGGTACGTTTTTTTCACAAATATAATTTTTGAACAATGTTTTCATAGCCGCAACTGAAATGGAATCATGTATTCTGGTCAACCGAATTGGTTTTTCAGTTTAACCTGTGCTTTTTCTTCTAATATTTAATATTAATTCATTGGTTTAAATTATGGTGTATTAAAAATAAGGTGAGGAAAGTAGAATAATGTCTCATTTCTCTCTCTTTGAACTTAAAATTGTTGTGCAGGTGCCATGGTTCCAGCAAAAACATTAAGTAAATAAAAACAACATGGTGTGTTGTTAAATTAAAAAAACAAACAAACTAGGGCAGAATTGAGTGGTGAATTCGCTCAATTTGCGTTCTCATTTCTATTTTTATATAAATTAAATAAAATCACACAATTTGAATTTAACATCTTTATTTATACATAATTACATGCGCGTATGGTTTTCTTAATATACATGAGCAACAATAAATATTGGTTTTGTTTAATACTAAACAAACATTTACAATATTGTTTTTGATATTTAAAATTTTGATTTTTATTTAACTTGTTTTCTAGAATCATCAATAAATGTACTCATAAAACAAAGAAGTTTTTTGTATACTTTCAAAAAATCGCGCAAAAATGTGTTTTTTTTAAATGTTTATTTGTTTGTTTGTAAATTCCCTAAACAATTTATTCGTCAGTTTTGTGTCAATGGCTTAACTAACGCAAAATTAAGTATGGTAAACTTTGTGTAAAAAGTGCGTGAAAACAGTAAAAAGTGCAGTAAAAAATATTTGAAAAAGTTACGAAATATTGTAGACATTTTTTTACAATTATTATTTCGTTTAAGTAAAAAAGTTACTTGACTTACCAACACCGTAAAAATACGTTATACGACAAATTAACTATCAACAAAATATTTTTCTTTCTTTCTTTCTTTTTTTATCTCTACAAATTATCTTAATTTTCTGCAATACCAAAAAAGAAGGTAAATAATTTCAAAATTGTGGCTGTGATTGGTCAAAAGTAAAACACACGTTAAAGTACCCCTGTAATCGATGTGTTCTTTACTAAGTTATTTTACATTGTTGTTGTTGTTTTAAGGTTATGCCTATTTGAAAAAGCAAATATTTGGACCCTTTGTTATTGGTTTAACTTAATCGGACTATTCACAAAGTGTCGTATGTGCGAGTTTTATAAAGTATGTTTTTTTTTATAAGTTTTACTATAGAAGATGTTTAAAGAAAATGTGATATGCGGATTCGATCTAAAAAGAGACTATGTTGAGAAATAAATAGCCACTTTTCCAAAAATTTTGCTTTAATTTTGTAGGCTAAATACTTATTGGACCACCCTCGTATGCTTCTTGAAAATCTATTTAGAATATTTGAAATTTAGCATAGAAATACGACTTTCTGACAGTACGACGACAAATTATGTGAATACCCCTAAATTAAAGTTGTCTGCTTCCAACAATATATACATTAATATGCATTTCCAAAAATATGTATGTATTTTAAAATTTTAAGTACTCTTATATGTATGTATGTATATATAAATTTCTTTTCTTCTTCGATAATTTTTATAGTTTTCCTTTGTAGATTATTTTCCAAGAAAAACCAAAAAAAAAATACAAAAAATTGTTCCTCTCTTTGAATTTACTTGCTATTAACTAAGTTTAAGAATTCCTCTCGTGTCTTTGGATCATCGCGGAATACGCCCAGCATGGTCGAAGTCACGGTTTTGCTGTTGATCTTCTGTACGCCACGCATTACCATACACATGTGCCTATAAAGAAGTCGTGGATCAGTAAACAATTTGTTAAATCAGTTCATTAAATACAAAACTTAAACTTTGTATTTATTTATTTTTTGTCAGAATAAACTACTTACACGCCCTCAACAACGACAGCCACGCCCGCCGGCTGTACCGCCTGCGTAACAGCCACAGCAATCTGCTTGGTCAAACGCTCCTGCACTTGCAAGCGGCGCGAGAAAATCTCAACAATTCTAGAAAAGAAACGAAAACGTAAAGTTAATAATAATAAAATCGATTTTTTTTAGGTTTATTTGTTTACCTTGCTAATTTGCTTAAGCCTAGAATCTTATTGCACGGCAAATAGCCGATTGATACTTTGCCGTAGAACGGCACCAGATGATGTTCGCACATCGAGAACATTTCAATGTCCTTCACCACGACCATTTCATCGTGATCCTCATCAAAGACGGCGCCATTAAGTACATCTGTAAATACAAATTAATAATGTTAAATTGTAATATTATATATAGGAGTATGTAAAGAACCTGTCATATTTATTGCATAGTTTTAGGCGTTACGTAAATCTTGGTGACTGCAGAGGTGATTTGGTGATAAATTAAATGATTTAAATCGCCTAGCTTAGTTTCGGGACGCAGATTTAAATACCTAGGCACATTAATTATAAGATTTATAAATAGTCTATAATTGTGTTTGTAGGGCAACGAGGCTGCACAATATATCGCAGTGCTTATCTGGTTGGTCAATGTCACGCATAGATCGACATAGATTCCACTGCCTTTTCGAAGTACTTACTTTCAGCTTCATTCATGAATCTTCTGCTAGCATCCTATAAAATGGGGCTCCGAATTGTTTAGTATCAAATGCTTTTAATAGTTTCACTGGGATTTATCCAGATCTAATCGTGTTCTCCAGAACTTTTAAATGCACTTAATACCAAAACAAAAACCATCTGCTCTTCATAAATTACTTCTACTAAGATTCCTTAAAAACCAAAGCGCGTCCTTTAGCACTTTTTTGTGAAAATATTATAGGTTCTATCGGCACTAAATAACAACAAAATCCACGTGCTCTTCAAAAATTACTTCAACTGGGATTTATGAAGAAGCTAAGCGTGTTCTTTAGAACTTTTTTATATATAATAAATCAGTTGTATTGACTCAATGGTACCACAAAGCCCAAGTGCTCCTCCGTTATTTAAATTTCTCCATAGAAAATGTGAATACTTCAAATTTTCTTTTAAATTAATTGAATTGGAAATACAATTTAACTGCAGCATAATTAAATAATCTGCCGAGCGAGCTAGGTCGACCGGGTACTGTGCTTTAAATAGAGCAGCACACATGCATAACATGTACTGCGAAGATTCCTTTGCGTCATGCTCTTATCTTACTTTTAGCCTTTCGATCTGTTTAAGTTTTTAATTGAATTTTTATTGCATAGTTTTAGGCGTTAATATAGAAGATGATTATTTCAGAACTATATTTGCATCCGAAAACATGTTTATAGTGGTTGATTAAATTTTATGAAATTATTGAAGAATATTTTATAGTTTTGTTTATTTGTTACCTTCTTAAATGTTGAATTTAAATGTTAAATTTCTTTATCAAATAATGCAAAAACTTATTTTATTAATTACAAATTGTGACTCATAATTTAATTATTAAAATAGTTTTCTGGTTGTGTTGGATGTTAATTATTATTAAGTAAATAAATACGAATTAATGATTTCTTATTAAATATTTGATATATTAATCTATAAAAAAGGAACTTAATATAATCGTACTTTCAATTAGAGTATGTCAAAAAAGTAAGGTTTAATGATCGATTGGCGTGATCGAGATGTCCTTAAGTTGTGCTAAATTGAATGTAGGCCATTTACTTTCAATTATTGAAGTCATTTTGTTCTAAACTAGAAACTAAGATCAGCTTAAAACATGTTGTACTCGTAAGTTTGCCAAACAAAGAAATCGATTCGAACCGAGAACTCTTAATAATTATTCAAATATGCGAATTGGTTGCACACCGAACCGGTTGGAAGCTAGAACAAATACGGTCAACAATTGACGAAATACAAAACTAATCAATGCCATTCGAACTGGTTGCGGCAAGTAACTGCAATGTTTTTTTCCCTCTTTTTTTTCAGACTAATTTTGAAAAGTTTCCAACGGATTATTCTAAGCACTTGCAGAAGTTAACTTGTTTTAATACGTTTCAGTACAACAGTCGAATTCAAATGCCAGTTGCTTAAATTTGTAAACTTGTAAATGGTTTACGGAATGCTGGTGGCACTGTCGGTGACATTTCTTCCTCTGCCCACCGTTGTCAGAATCTGTCAGTCTGACCGCCTGCGTTTGACATGTGACATTGAAATGTTCATCCTAATTTCATGTTTGTGCTGAAACTTTTATCAATTCAAGTTCTAATTTTAAATTCAAATGCAACGATTCGATGTAATTTGCGGAAGGTGGGCAAACTAACCAGCTCAAGCGAGCACAATGGGCAACTTTGACAAATCTGGTTTATATTAACAAATTTAAATATTTAATTGCTATAAAATAAAGCCAGAAAAAAATCCCGTACTACCGAAAATCGAAATCGAAAAGTTCAAATTTTCAGGAAAAATCAAAATAAAAAACTATGTCAAATAAAAATACCCCAACAAAATGAGAAAATTGTATGCCAGTACTTCTTATCTACCCCTGATGAGTGTACCAAGCTCCGGTGCGCCCACAAAACAACCCCAAACAAAAGTGTTTGCTTCAGCAGTATTTTAAAAATAGATTTGATGCATGCTTGAAGGTGCTTGGAGTGAGTTTAACAATTTATAATCAATACTATAAAGTTTAATAATTTTTAGAGCATTGCTTAGATGACTCCTTAAAATAATTCATATCGAAACCGTCAAGAATATTTGCATTTATAGTTTAAAATGAAGTGAAACTATTACGACAAATTCCATGTCATGCTTTTGAGCACTTACGAGTAAACTTGAAACCCTTTCATAGTCGACGACATTGGCAAATAAATAAGAAAACGACATGACTGACCACGGCATTGAATTTGTATTTGTATCCTTACGACACAAGGAGCAGCGTTTAATTTACAACAACAACCAGTCTATGAAAGAACAAAGTCACTGGCGCTTGTAGCAAAGAATAGAAAAAAAACCAGGGTCACCGTCAAAAGCACTTTAAAATGTACTGGGAGCGAATCCATACGAATCCTTGTTATAACTGCAGATGAAAAATGTTGCAGAGGACACTGTGTGAAGTGAGAAGCGTAATCGGGATATGTACAAAGAGCGATTTAAATTACAAGAATTATTACAAAGCAATAAAGTTTAAATTAATAGAAATAAAATTTTAAGATTTATTAAATATATATTGGATATTTTATATATTATTAGTTTATTATTAAACAATTATATATAATTTAAAAGTAGATTAATAATATGCTGATTCATTACTTCAACAATTTCAAAGTTCGAATAATAATTTCAAAAGAATTTTTGTACTATTTAAATGAAATCCTCGTTATGACGCCTTTAAGTATGCAACAATACATTATTTTCAATTGACTCAATTATAGAAGCAAGGCAGGAGTTACGGCGGTGGACAAGAGTAACAAGTGGTTCCCTTATGCAACAGTGTCATGTACAAACAAACCATAACGACTACTCCCACAACAGCAATTTCGCACGCGTAAGCTCCGAGAAATCACGCCTGTTCGCTGGCGGTAATAGAATTAAGTACGAAAGTTCTGGCAAATCGTTCGCGCTCTTTCACACAAACACACAATCAAGAAATCCTTAAGAAGAATTGAGCGACGATGATGCGAATTTCAGTTGGCATGAGAGCGGCGACGGACCAAATCGAGCTTTTAAATCTATTCACTTTAGAACACCCACTCGGCATGTGACGGCAGTGGTGAGTGTTACGTGCCTGAATGTCATGGAGATGTGATTTCTTGAATGGATCTGTTGTTGTTGTTGTTGTTTTGTTCTCCTTTCTTCTGTTTCTTTTATTTTCGTGTAGCATACTTTAAGGTTGATTGCCGTTGTGTAGTGTCGAAGAAAGTGATTTCAAGTGTAATTCAAGTGTTGCGCGTTGAGGGTTAAGAACGCTGAAGGGCTGCCGCCATATCGCTGAGTGTTAAACGTTGGTTTGGCGGAGGTTCGGTTTGTTGGAAGTGTCGGTGGGTGCTCGAATGTATTCAAGTGTATTTATGGCTGAGAAGTTAAAGGTGATTTATTTATGCTGTTGTTTTAATGCATGAGAACGGTTGATGCCAAAGTAGATTAAATTGCAGGGCGTTAAAATGTTAATTCGAATGACTCAAGGATGAGAACCTTTATTTGAAGTTAAAATGATAGTGGTCAATACCAAGGTATATAGGTTAGCTTTAAATTCCATATTAGGCAATATCTATGAGTAAGGATGGAAAATTTCATTTCGGGATAAAATTTCATCTCTTAAATTTTGCGACTTTTTCAACAGAAATCTAAAATGAGAAATTCTTTCGAAACTATAAGGGTCAAACGCTTTTTTCTATTCAAAGCTATTTAAACGTTGGATGTAATTTTGTTTCCTTATAAGGTGAATCAAAGAGTCAATGCGTCAAATTCATTTTGCAATCTATTAAAGAAATTCTCAGTAATTTTGTGTCCATTAATTTGTTCCCGGCAGAGCAACCAATTGAATTTAGGTTTTTATTTTTTTTCGAAAATCAAAATTTATTTAAATAAGCGCCAAAAAACAAACATTTCGAAAAGCGTTTAACCACATTTCTAACGCTTATTTGGATAACAGAAATAAATTGTATTTGAGTCAGACAAACAAGCAAATTCGTAGAAACCTCTCAACTGTCGTCGTTGTCGTTGTCGCATGTTGTGGGAAATTTTGCGTTGATTTCCCATAAATCACAGCATGACATATACAAAAAAAAAGGAAGTCCCCTCTGCAACGACTGAATTCTCAAGCACCTGTGCTCGACGCCACCGTTCGCCAAAAACTGTCATATTTACATAAACTATTTCCATTTCTCAAGTAGGACAGAAAAACCCAAGATTTTGCATTGTCATCGTGTGGCGAGTTACGACAGAAGACGGCGACGGAGACGACGACGACAACAAAGCAGATCACTGACCGTCGCACTTCCGCGCCTAAATCAAGGCAAGTAAAACACTTCTTTCGCTGGCATGTGTCACAATTTAACCAAACAATTAACAGACGCGGCAAAAGACGAAAGCCAAACGTCGGTCAGCTGTAACGCACCGTCCAATTAGCACTCAACGCTGGTGCACAGCCTCAAATATTGAGCGGCATGAGTGGAATTTTGGGTTATAAAATCACAATAAAATTGGAATTAACGACTTTTTAAAATGCTTGAAGACGCACACGCAGTGACACCATAAATTAGAGTTGTACAGCAAACCACTCGAGAGCAGTCGAATTTTTTGATTAATCAATTCTAGGATTATGTGAGAAATTGTAAAAGCTACACCGAAACGAAAATACTTTTTTTCGATTAAAATTGAAAATTTGAAAATGTTGTTTTTATTGATTTCTTGAGATGGAGAGTGAAGGTATAGCTTGGTTTTCATCCAATTTTGTTTATATTCAAACATGATCATCATTAGCAGAGAAATCTTTAACATGTCAAATTTCAAGGCGATATCTCTTTTTTTAAAAATTATTGATATTAACATTTATTACAGTCCAAAGCAGTAACAGCGTCATGTCCAATTTACTTAAAATAATTTTACATGACAAATTTCAAGTCGATATCTTCATTGATTCATTTTTAATAACAACGATTGATATGATTGTCATTGTCAAATTTCTTAAATATCGAGCATTTATTTAAGAAATTTGACAATGACAATCATATCAATCGTTGTTATTAAAAATGAATCAATGAAGATATCGACTTGAAATTTGTCATGTAAAATTATTTTAAGTAAATTGGACATGACGCTGTTACTGCTTTGGACTCCATTGATAAAATGTTGGTAATAACTAAATGAACAAGAAAAATTTAAAGGCGATATCTCCGTTGATGATTTACTGATAACGATAGACCGAAAAAAGGTGATAATGACCAACTAAGTAAGTAAATGTGCGATGGACATTGTCAAATTTACTTTAATCAATATTACGTATAAAAAAGTATATACCCCTTGTATTGTAGGGTATATAAATGAACAGCAATTAAAATTCGTTTGGCAGCCAAATTTATTACAAAATAAATTCGAAGAAATCGAGTCACAGCAACAAAAATTTGCAACTTGTTCGGAGCGCCGCCAAACAAATTAAATTTAATTAATTATTTAAATTTGAAACAAGTTAATTTTAACTTTCGTTGAGGGGCCATTTCGAAAAAATCACACAAATTTCAAGAATATATTTGTGTGCAACCGGTTCGCGAGGTGAAAATCACAATTAAATGTTTGCTTTATTAAAAATAAAATTATTTATATATTGTATGTAAGTATCAATAAATTCAGTTGTAAATATTTGAGTATAGACTTACCTTCCAGACTTTGATCGTAGCCCTTGGTAAAGAACAGCATCGCCTTGGCAGCACGTTCGGGTGTCTTGAGCAGACCCTGACGATCGGGATTCTCACCGAGACCGCCCAATAGCAAACGATAGGAGCGAGCCATGTCGGGCAGCAGTGCTTCGCGTGTTGGTGGCTTGTGATCGAGCTCAAGATCATGATGGAATGTGCATTTTTCGTGTCCTATCGAGAAAAAATATTTAGAAACAAATTAGTCTCTCACTAGCTAGAGTAAGCTTTCATAATTAATTTCGATGATAGTTCTTAATTCTTAGACAATGTAATTATCATCGTGAATATTAAGTAATGTCTTTTTTTTTATAACAATGTAATAAGTAATAATTTACACCCGGCATCCATTAACGTACAGACAAATTATAGTAAATAAATCCGCTCCGTTCAATTGGACAAAGCAATCTCCGCAACGACCTGCTGACCTCTTATATCAATAAACTTCTGAAATAATCTTCTTTAGTTTATATTTGTTGAATAAAAAAAATTATAATTTGTGTGTCAGTTTAAATAAAATACATATTATTAAAATAAAGTGGGCTTGGCTATATTAAGTCTCTACCACGCCTACATATTACGCCCATTATCAATTTATAAATGCAAAAAAAAATATCCTTATCTGTTCGAATTTACAAATATTCGTTTATTTCGCTGATCTGAAATTCGGTATATGAGTTTGCACAGTCGATAACTTCCCCAGAAATGGGAGTAGTTGGATCAATTTAACGCCCACTTTTAAAAAAAGATTGGATCAATATTACGCCTTCCACCATTGCGTATGCAGGCGAAATAGTCTGGGATTGAATTTTTGTAATTTTCTTATTATCGTTCGTCACGTTTATTTATAATCATAACGACGTTTGATTGCAATAATCGAGTTAGAAACTTTAAATCCACGAACGATAAGAGGAGACGAACGCTTTTGACGAGATACAAAATAAAGCTACTCATTTAAATGTTTTCAAAAAATATTAAAAAAAAAAACTACATTCGCCTTGTACCTGGCGTTGTCGATGTTCGCGGCGTCATCGGCGTCATGGGCGTTTTCGGCGTCGAAATCCCAACATCATTCGAATCGAAAATCAGACCATTTGTGCGCAACACCAACTTAGGCCGATCGGCCTTATTAGCGACTGTGGTTGTTGCTGTTGGCCAAACAATGCCATCACCTGCCTCGGGAATCGTAGCAATAGTGGCGCTAGTGGCGCCTACGCCGCCCGTACTAATCCCAGCCGAGGCGGGCGCAGTTTGAACGACTTCGTCGGTCTGCGACAAGGCGCGATCCATAAGCGACGAGGTGCCGGAAGTGCTGCTCGTAGAGCAGACGCTGTTGTTGCGGCCGCGCGACAGCACATGCGCCTGCGGAAAGTTGCGATCGTCGATGGCGTCGTTCAGTTCGCTGGCGCTCATTTCCGATAGTTGGCGCGTGAAACTCATTTTTGATTAATGTGGATTTTTTTTAATTTGATTTTGCAATTAATTTTATGTATTTTATTATTAAATGTTTAGAATATTCGGTTAAACAAGTTTTAGAATTGAAGAGAAACTTTTTTGTAATAGAATAATTTAATTAATTAATCGATAAAATTTGTGGAATAATTATTTATTTTTTTATATTTCTAGATAAGAATTTATTTTTTCAACAGAATTTTATATAGTAAAATTTATTTATTTGGAAATTATTGTCGTTGTTGTAATTAGTCGGTCCACTCAAAGTCGATTGTTTTCCTTATTTTTATTTTTTTTATTGTATTTATTTTCCCTATTTGTTTTTGTTGTTGTTGTTGTTGTTGTTGTTGTTTTTCAGTTGACACTTTGCGACGCGTTAACGCTTAAACGCACTTAAGCCAAGCAAATATTGCGACAAGTCTTTATGCAAAGTGCACAAGCGTTTTCGTTCGATTGAAGAATTCGAATCGAAGCAGAAACAAAAACAAAAACAATATTTAAATCACTTCAAAGCTCTCAAAGGCAAACGGTTTCTCGTGCACATGCTCACGTTTTCAAATCCGGTCTACAACTGATTTTGGGCGAGTGTAAGAAGCGCGCATAGAACTCTAAATCAAAAATGGATTTTTGAAATTTTAAAGTAGAGCTTTTTCTTTTTGTTGTTTTTGTTGGTTTTGTAACGAAAGCTGCGCTCAGATGCTGCATCTGTCGAACGTGAACGCGCTCTTGTGTGCTCAATTTTTATGGCAGAGCTCTTTGCAGCTCACCGTGACTAGCTCGGGTCTTGAACTAATACTCACTTCCTTTCGGGGTGCACTCTTCTGAAACTTTAAAGCTTTACTTGGGCTAACGGATGAGAAGAGAGCGAACATACGACAACAAAAATGAATACAGTGTGGGGAGTAGTTGGTTGAAACCACCAACAACCCCTTGTGGCTTCAATGGGGCTTTGAATGGGAATGTGTGCATGTGTATATATATGCGTGTGAGTGTGTGTGTGAGTTCATTTAATTTATTTCTGATTTATTTTCGCAAGGTTGTATATGTTTGTTGTGAATTAGAAAAAACGATATACATAAATGTATAAAAAAGTCAATTTAAATTGAATCAAAATTTGAATGTTCGCTTCTTCGCTTCGAAATCGATAAAAAGTTAAATTAACCACAAAAAGTTAAAAGTACAGTATAAAATAAATTTATACTCAATATTCAGCAAAAGTTTTTCACAATACTGTTTAGATAAGGTTACAAAGCTGCGAAATATTTTAATTTGAATATGTTTAGAAGAGCTCATTTTTGTCTTGTATACCTCGTTTAACTAACAAATGTATACCTCATAAATCAGCTGTTTTATCATCCATATGATAAATGTTTACGAGGTGTTCAAAAATGTATCAGGACTATGATTAATTTGTATTTTTTAATTTAGATAACTTTGATTTTGTATTTATTTAATTGACAATAAAAAAATAAATCATACTAAAAGTCAGAAAAGTGCGTTTGTAAACCGGTGCTAACAAATTAATAAGGTTACAAAAATACGAGTTTATATGAGTACAGCTAATGTTTAGTTGTTGCCTTTTTAGTGTAAATGACTAAAGCCGCATTGCGCCTTAACCATTTAACGGAGTTTCATGAAACTTGGTACGTACACATATACATACGATACATACGAGTATATGCTTTGATATTTCCGAAAGGTTTGTTTTCCCAACAAATTTTCGAGTATAATTGAGCCCACAAATCTTAAAATGCGTCATAACTTTGTTTAAACGAGTATGAGTAGTAAAACGTTGAAAACTAAGAAATTTACCATGGTCACCACATACGACAATGGGATATGGTTTATAGCTTCAGGAAGTCAATAGGTACTCTCAAACAAGAAAAAGGTGGGAAGAACTCACAAAAGAAGCTGAGGCTGGACTGTAATGGAATGAATTATGCCAGACTGAACTGTAAGGACTAGACTGAGTTGGAATGAAAGGTACTACACTGCATTAATAAATTTAAATGCAGGAAACTATGCTTCAATTGTGATTCTGTTTAGTTTAAAGACATTATCGCCATAGCTGTATCATGCATAGTATCGACCATAGGGGCAATGGCCCAGGGTGGCAACATGACTAAATGCGGTCCTACCGATATTTGTATACGAGTATGTATTGTTTAACAGTTAAATAGTTTTTGTGTGTTTTTTTTTATTGGTGATGATTAATACAAAAATAAAATAAAGAAATTGCGAATAATTGATTTCCTCGTTTCAATTAATTGTCGTCGAGTGACAGAAAAAAAAGACGATGTTGCCATTTTAGGCGCGAAACCATACAAAGGCAGCCAAATCAATTTCGCATGTGATAGAATTAATGCGAAACTAAATATAGCAAAAACAAAACAAAAAAAAACCAAAAAAAACTTTTGCGGTTTTACATTAATTACATTCAGCAACATGTGATTGCACAATTAGCAACAACTAAAGATCTGATTGTTATTTTTTTTCTTTGCTTAATACTTACAACGAAATTACAACTTTAAACGCGAACTTAGCGAATCACAACAGTTCCAAATGAAATTCTCAAATTGATCTTGACGGAGTATTACGAAAATCCGATGACGCGACGGCAGACAACATAAACTACAATATTCAAAGTTTTTGTTGATTTTTTTGAAGAAATGCTCAAGGCAAAGGTTATCTCAGCGCGTCATGATAACAATAACAACTGAACAACAATTTGTAAAAGTTTTGTTTACGTGAAGATTTTTCTTTGGTTCAGAATCTTTTGGATTTGGTGACCATTTAAAATTCAAATTCGAATTCGAATTCGGTGTAAATAAAAGATGAGACACACACAGCCAACAACAACATTATTTAGTGTTTGAATAAGTTTGTTGTTGTCGTTATGGCGTCAAGATATTTGCAAATAGTATACAAAGTGCACCAAGTGTGCAAAATGTTGTTCAGGACAGTTTCAAAGGAATATACAAAATTGAGTTTAATAGTCGGCAGAAAATGAACCTTTGCGATTTGAGCCAAACATCATTTGAATTCAAATGTCTATCATGTGTACGAGTATGCACCAGCAACATCGAACATAAGTCTACATTTTGTTGTACTATTATACAATCGTATATTCGCCCATTAAATATCTGCAATAACAAAATGAATTACATTAAACTTAATTACTTTAATAATACACGGCAACAAATTACTCATTTAATTGATATCACTTTCAAGAGACAAAATGATTATTTCAAATTATATCAAATATTGAATTGTTAAGGGTTTAAAGGATCACTTGTGTGTCCTCTTTTTAAGTAGAATTTAGCATAACAAATTTATATTCCTAAACTAAACTTAATACAAATATACAGCCCTGCTCTAAAATCGGAATCGAACAATTTTCAGATTGTTGGAGTCCATTATTCCGAGAGTCAGAAATTTAATGTTGTAATCCTTTGTCAAAATTCGATTTAGAATAAAATCGGAAAACACCAAAAATTGGGAACTTTTTCAATTCCGATCAGAATTGAATTTTAGAACATAAATTTATTATGTAGTGACTTAGTTAGTTTAAAAGTAGAAAAGCCAATTTTGATTTCCAGTTTTCAGACTACCACACTTCAGCAGACTGTAAGTTTCTTGAAATTTCGAAAACGGAAGTATTGTAGATTTGAGTTACATTTCAAACAAAATGAACGCGTAAACAACATTTTTAATTGTATTGATTCAATTTCAACTTTGAACGAACGACAAATTTCTACTCTACAAAACAACAAAGTCATCATAGTACAGATTTTGTTATTTTGAACCTTCGTCTATGGAGAAAGTGGTCGAAACATGAACCATGATAAAATCCATTTAACTATAAAAATCCATTTATCCAATATAGTAAAATACACACAAGATTTGGTTTAACCAATTACTGCACTATTCGTGTTCATTTTGTATAATTTGGTAGGTAGGTAGGTAGGTAGGTAGGTAATGTGACGACCACCTATGCCAGTTAAAAGTCCATTGTGCACCTTATTCATCTTCTGGGTCATCACTAAACCATCCTGTGGCCTTAAGCTAACTACTTTTTTAAGATTGATATTTTTATAAACTTTCGGTTGGAGTTGAAAAAATTCTTTGCAGTCCTGACCTAAGTAAAGGACAAGTTAATTATTTTTGCGAGTGTACGTTTTCAATATGTTCAACTGCCACATTTCTATTAATTTCTACATAAGTTTGGAATTAATTTAAGCTTAAGTACAATATAAAAAAAAAAAACATTAAAAGTGTGGAATAAAATTAGATAAAAGGTAGACTAGTTTATTTGTCCGTTCGTTTACTTTGCACACTATGGAGCTATTCCATACGACATTTTTCAAATAATTGAGATGTTATTAACATTTTTGCTAGCAGGTGTTTAAAATCTAACATTTTTTATTCATTTTTCTTTTTTAATGGCTCAAACAAGCGACGAGGCTGGGCTATAAAACGATCCTCACCCATATTTCTTTAATAGTCGTAGTCGCACTAATTAACGCCCATGTTATATATGTATTTTTTTTTTCATAAACAACGACGTCAGAATTGCTTGTAAAACACAAAGTTTGATATTGAATTGTTAGCAAAGTGCATATTTTTGCATTCTTAAAAATCCAACAGCAAAGTTTGCGTTTTATGTAATGTGTTTTTTTTTTTTTTTAATTTTTCGTATGTGTTGTTGTTGTGTTTTTTTAAGCAATTTGCTACCGTTTTGAACAAATTAACCAATTATTGTTGGGTTGTTAGGTAGGTAGGTAGGTAGGTAGGTAAATCTAACAATATACAATATATATATATAACTATGTAGTATATGAAATGTTGAACTGCTAAGAATGTTAATGGAATTAATTGCATATATGTACCTTAAACTATACAAGTACACGCTCGAGTATTGACCGCAATCGTTCGAATGTAAAGTCAGTTGTGTGTCGGCCGAGTCGTTGTGGCTTGGCTGTTTCGTTGAGTCAACTTTGTGGATTGCATTCTTCAAAGCGTGTGCGCGCGCGCTTTGTACTGACTGCGGCGGCGATCGAAACTAATTGTTTCGTATTCGCAGTCGCTTGTTTCGATTGTAGTAAACTTCAGTTAGGTAAAGTAAAGTAAAGTAAAGAAATAAGTAGCGTAATTTTACGATTTTTTTTATTATTTTGCTCTAGACAAAGTCTTAATTTAACCTTCAATTTCATGTCCGGCGCAAGCGCGCGCACTTAAAGTAGTTCATGTCGCTTGTGTTGAAGACCGGATTCGATCGTTTCTTAAGACAAATTTTGAGCGTGTTTCTGTAGCTCGCATTTGATTTGCTTGCTGGCTTTCGGATAAGCTAATTTAAATATTGGTTTTGGTACGTAAATCCGCCACTTTACACACACACACACACACATACACACACAACAATAATGACGCTTTATGAGTTGGTACTTTTTTCTGCTTTTTTTTTGCATTCAATGTCAATGTCAAATATGTTTTTTTCTTCTATATTTGCTCCACTAAAAGTACTTTTGAAAAATGTCTCGAGTGGTTTAACTATTGTATGTATAAATGTTATAGTTTGATAGTTTTCTTGTCTGAATTTGTGGTTTCGCAAAGAAATTCAAGCTGATTATGTGCGGTTGTGAATTTTCCACACACGAGCGCCTTTATGCTTTATTCGAGCGATTGAACCGATCGACGACGATTGATTCATTTATGATCGATCGATCGATTGATCGTTTGATCGCAAATGTATTGCATTGCGTTTCTTGCGTTTGCGTTTGCGGATTTAGTTTCATCTAGCATTGAGAATTCGTCCAAGCGGCGTCAAAAGTTATGTCGGTGTTCTTTTTTTTTAAATATTAGGAATTTATTTTTAACCACATCCAAATCGTTTAGGTTGGATTAGTTTGACGCAACAAATGATATTTGATATGATTCGTTTTTTATGCTTCTCGCGTTCATTTCTTGAATTGGTTTTGAAAAGGTCACCTTAAAATTTGATCGCTTAATAATGTAGTAAAATCGCAATTAGATGGGGTGATTTCCTCTTGTGCATTCATTAGAAATAAAACATGATAAAAACTAAAAAACGGTGTTCTCATAGTTCAGAAGTTATCTTGTGTGTTTGGATAAAAAAAAGTTTATTTCCAAAGTAATTTAACAAGAATTTTTAAAATCTGAATTTTAAATTCTTCATATAAATGTAAAGGACTCCCAGTTGTCAATGGAAGGAGTATAGTAAAAAGTTATGAAGTTATGCTTATTTGGGATGACCAACTCAATATTTTTTCTAAATTTTTGTTATATGAAATGACCTTTTTTGCAAGCCATTACATTCTCGCTTACTAAAGTACAATTCCTTGAAGACATACTTGAAACGGTATTCAGACAAAATAAGAGACACATTTTTCTGTGCATTCTTGAGAAGAAGTAAAGTGCTATCGAGCTGGTACATATATCATACCTTTATAGTAACTCAACACATTTATAATGGAAAACATTTTCAAATAAAAATGGTTTTATATGGTTTTGCAATTATAATTGTTTAGAAAGGCGTTATATGAAATATGCACAAAAAGAATATATAAATAAATTATTTAATATTGTAATGGTAATGGAAACGGTAATCAGACGTTATATATTTTATAGAACAGTTTTATATTTTGATCCTCTGTTCTATACAATTTTCTGTTTTAGATAGAATACTTTTCCATATATTCCAAATTTCGTTGCAGACAATGTTATATATTCTTAAATTACTATAGATTAGTTTTAGTCCATATGTATATTTATACCCATGTACATAAATCGTTAATTTAACTAATTTATGAAATAGAACCTTTATTTATTTTTGAAGTTTAATTATATAATTTTTGACAAGAAACTACGTTGTTGTTGTTATTAACTTGAAAATTTTCAAATCGAGGTGGAGAGGGACAATGTTCTACTTTCCTCACCTTATATTTATAACATCATGGTTTGATTGAGTATTATTGTGAGAAATTAAAACTGATTTTATTTCTAATGGGTAATGCTATTACTAACAATCATGCAACTGCAAACATTTAAAAACCGTTTCCAAATACTGTCGTGTCTGGATATAGTGACTTAATAATTGCAAGGACTGTTCACAGTATCCAGGTTGTTTAATTTATCAAGGTTGCCATAATTTGTTGAAAAACTTTTTTTATGTGCTCAGAATGAATACAATTTTGTGTATGTAAATGCAAGAGATCATTAGAATAAATCCGTATGAAAATCGAAATGTACAAATTTATTATTCCGTTAAGAAATTGACTTTTGGACCGCTGTTTCATGTAGACTTCGTAGTGCTAGTATATTAGCATAAGCAGTAGTGTTAGACCCAGCCTATGAGCTAACTAAATCGAAACTTTCAATTTAGATGGTCACTATATCGAAGTATTCACTATACAACATTCAAAACATCTTCTTGGCTGATATTGCCTTTTAGTATTCGACAATAACTCACATATCTCTGCCAAAAGGCGCGAAGGCCCTGACCAAAACTTTGTTCGCACCACATTTTTTACAGTTTCTGATAGCCTATATTAAAATACAACTCCTTGCTGAAAAAAACGAGAGTATTAAAAATGACGATTTTATAGGTAAAGCATATCAATTTTCTTTTCTTACATTTCATAATAATTTTTGCTTCTTCTGTCCAAATTTCCGAGAAGTTGTTATTAAAATTGTGCTTAAAAAAAAGTTTCAATATGGAACAAGCAAACATTTCTTTTTTATACCATTAAAAAAAATTGAACAGATTTTTAGCAGATATTTGAAATTTTAGTATGGAAAAATCTGGACTTAGGGTCCAAAAACCCATTATATACCCAAGTTTGTATTTTAAAACGAATTAAAGCTTATATGAACAAAAGTTTTGTGGAAAAAAAAGATCTGTAGCATTCAGAAATCCATATTTGTCTGTCTACTACACTGTGGCCAAGTTAGTAACTATGTACAATTAAGTGTGAAAGTCAAACTATTTATTTAGTTCTCTATAAAATAAAGAAAAACAATTACAAAATAAATTTGTAATTTTTTCATAAAAATATACCAAAACGTTAAAAGTACTTTTAAGAAGCAAATTCAGAAATTCGTGCAAAAATTGTTTTGGCAAAGAAAAGTTTATGCGAGATTTCTACTTTGGACAAATTTTTAGAATTTCTTTTGAAGAAGAAACTTCTGAATTTCTTTTATCTTCTTATTTCATCACACAGAAACTATTCTTTAAGGCAAGATTCCGCTCGATTTAAACTTTTCAAGGAAGAACGTTTAAAGCAGAGAGAGAGAGAGAGTAAATGAAATATTTTGGAGCGATTTTTGTTTGCAATTTTGATCCAGCGCAAAGTGTAAAAGTGTCTTATTTGGCACTTACCCAGTTGACACTGTTTGCAGCCGCGGCCGCCTCCGTCGCTGCCGTTGTTTAGCAGCGTTAAATTGAGTCCGTTCTTATTTGGGCCGGACGAATTGCCGCCATTGTACTGCATCAGCTGTTGCTTTTGTTCGACGCCATTGCCATTGCTGCCGCCGCCGCCATTATTGTCCGCTGGCGTTGACGTCGTCGTCGTCGTCGTGTGACCGTTAGTTTGATTGCAATGAGCGGAAATGCCGTTGCCATTTTGTTTGCCATTTTGCTGCGGCTGTTGTACTTCACTGAGTGGCTTCATTTTGATTTTGAAGTTATGTTTTTTGTTTGGTTTGGTTTGTTAAGTAGTAAAATTAATAAATTAAATAAATCTAAATCACAATATTTTCCCCAACGAATGTTTCGCGTTTAATTTGGTATTTCTTTTTTGTTTGAATTTTTATATTTGTCGAGAGTATCGAAAAATTTTGCGCGACCGAATAAATTCGTTTCACTGTCCTGAGCAACAGCATCTACCGACTAAACGGTTCGTCATTTAGTAGAAGCTTTTTATTATGGAAAAATCGAAAGCTTTTTAATTATGGAAAAATCGAAAGTTCTTGTTTGTGTTTGTTCGCTCAATTTTTGTTGTTGTTTTTGTCGTTCTGTGTTTGCGCTTGTTGTGCTTGTTGCTAATTTGCAAAACTTGCCTGAGCGCCATTTAAAGTTCTCTATTCAAGTTCAAGTTAAATTCTCATCGTCATCGTCATCGCTTCTTGTAAAAGCTCTTTTCACAGTAAGCAATCAACAATCTCCTCTGGAATAATCACCACTGGCGCTTGTTGCGTTTTACTCTCTTTGCTCTTTTAACGGACGCAGCAGCTTCCGCTTTTTTTTTATAATATATAAACGAAAAATGCATTTTGTAAACTTTTTAAAATGTGACTTCTTATTGTTGTTTTTTTTTTTTTTTTGTTATAATTGTTTTAGTTTAGCTTCAACACTTTGAATTGTGGATGAGTAAGTTTGGCGGAAAAAAACCAAAGCTGAGGAATAGTGCGTCACTGAATCTTTAAAGATGTCGTCAATTATAAAAGTTAATACTCAAGCCACGCTTGGGGGATTTTCTTTTGGTGATTTTAAGAATTTATGTTTATTGGATTCTTGTTAAAACTTAAGAAAAAAAATAATCGAAATTGTAGAATTCGTTGGTTTGAAAAAAAGTCCTTTTACGAATAGAAAATAAACTTAAAAAACAAAACAAAAATTATAATTGATAACAAAAATTTAAACTAGGTTAAAACCATATTTGTAATACTTCTATGTTGCTACTGTGCTCAAGGTACATTGTCGCAACATTACAGTACAAATATATTATTTGTGAGGGAGAAAACCGATAAACGAATGAACTTTGAATGACAATTGAACATTTGAAAATTTCAGTGGCGGCAATGAAAACGTCGTCCATAATCAAATTGTTTTTGAGAAAAATAAACAGAAAGTGTTAAGGAAATGTGTTTTGTGCGTAAGTAAATTGCTACTTACAAACGCGTGCGAAAATTCAAAATTCTTATTATCTTTTAAAATAAATTTATTTTTTAAACGCCATTGGAATGTTTTGACAATTGCTTATGTGTGTTAGTTTACAAATATACACGTATTCAAATACATATGAAAATTTGTCGATAGGCTGTCTTACATATTTACATAAATGGTTAAAACTAAAATCTATTTAAAGAAAATAAAAATTTCGTTTAAATATTGAAAACGTTTTTTAAAGCTGAATTCGTCAAACCAGAAAAACTCGTTTGTAGTTCTAATGTTAACAACAGAAAACCATTTAAATCTGGATGGCCTAAAAACACGTTCAAAACTTTTATCGGGCTGAGAATAAGTTTTCAAGGATGAAAACGAGTTTTTAGTTTTAAACGTGTTAATCAGGTTTGAACGAAACGAGGCGAGACTTACGCTCAACTAGCTTAACTCGTTTTAAACTTTAAAAACTTATTGTAAACTAGATGGGTTGAATAGACTTGATAAACTGAATGTACTATTGCAACTGTGTGGACTAATAAGTGGATAGACTGAAAGATTCAGTGGTTTAAACTAAATAATATAAATGGATTAATTATGAAATCAATTTATTTTATGATGGATAAACTGGATTTTTCAAAAATGTTTGACAAATTTTAATATAACACTATATTAGGTTAAATGATTACCTTTTACATGATTTTTAAGATTTCAAAATATAACATTATAAATCATGTTTAGTTGACAGTGCATCATATTAAATTAACATATGCATTTGTATATGAACAAAGTGAACTGAATTTTGTGATCTTTAAAAAACGGTCAAAATAGACCCCGAAAATTGTAGTTATAGGGTTAATATGTTCTAGGAAAATGTTCCTAGTTCAGTTTTACTATCGGTCACTGAATACATCTTTAGTCTCAGATGCATAAATATAACTGTTTAGGGTAACATCATGCCAATTTCAAGAGGCCGTAAACACAAAATACGATGCAACTTTTCAAAACCCTTTAAGGGTTTTGTTCCTCTGAGGGTCCACTTTCATTGAGGCTCATATATCGTGTTGCACAGTTTAATCTTCAATTAAATAAAGTGTATTGCGGTGAATGCAAACTTAAATTAGGCAACGAATTTTAACTACAAATCAATTTCAGGTGTGCGCTCAATCTCGATAGGCAGCTTTTTGAATGCGGAAAATTTGCAGGTTATTAGAAGAATAAAACAGAAACCTTCAAATTCAATGCCCACTCTCGCTGATTTACAAACATTTATTTCCTAAAACGGCTTATGCAGACTTTTAGCCATGAAAACAAATTAGTTTTGTTCTTTTTTGTGAAAGCCAAACTGACTCATTTGATCGCGTTTTAAATGTTATTAAATGTGGTTAACATTTGTATGTACATATCACCAAACTATAAAAACGGTGAAGAAAATAAAACCTCACACAATTATTTCATTTAATTGCTTCATTTGAAATTTTCAATAATATAAATTAATTGTTCGCCTTTCCAAAGGCGGGCTCGAATGAGTAATGCTAATTAGCGGCTCAATTACAGGCTAACGCAAATAAAACAAAACAAAACCTGAGATTACTAATTTGCATTTTAAATAAATAAAATCAAATAATCACAAATGAATTTCTTTGCGGCAGATATGAGGAATTTTTTCTTTCTTTCTTTTTATTTCGTTCTTTTTTTTGTTTTGTAATATTTTCAAAACCAATGTCATGCGCTTGTTGCTTGTTGTTTTTGCTTCTTCTGACAGCGGTTGAATTGAATTACAAGGTTCGGGTTTTGTGGGCTGGTAGCACACCACACCATCGCAGCAGTAAGCAGTAGCAGCGACAGCAGCAACAGCTGGTAGTAGCGTGTACCGGAAGGCAGGTTCAACTGCAGCAAGTGTTCGTTCTTGCGGTTAACTGACACACAGTGGCGTAGTCAATGGAAAAAAATTTGGGGAGCAATTGAAACGATAATTAAAAAACAAATTACTCAGTAAGTATTTGATAAATGGTTATTCGAAACTTTTCGACACATTTCTGTAAATTGGAAATATTCGAATATTTTGAATTATGTAAAAGTATTAAAGAAAGTGTTGAAACAAAAAAAAAATTCAAATAAATATCAACATTTTTTTCTTTTCATTTAAAGTATTTTAAATCTACAACTGAAGTTTTAAAATCATTTTTTAATTTACTTTAAATAACTGTAATACAATTCGAATTTAATTTTATGTAAAACTTAAAATGTTTATTTTATAGATTTGAATACGTATGAATTTCGAATATTTTGGGAAAACTTTGAATTTGTTTTTGAATGCAACCCGATTTATTTACCTAGCTACGACACTGCCGACTGGCAAATTGCACTTTTTTGCACACTTTTCGAACTGCCATAATAAATCAACAACAAGAAAACTTCCAAAGCCACGCAGCGCATATAACACAAATAAGTGCGACCATAAATTTTGTTTTTGGCTTATTTGAAATTTAATTTCGCAAAATACAAATAAAAAAACAAACCCAACACGTTTCACAACTCCATTACCTCGCCGCCCACACTCTCTTTGCCCTGCGCCTGCCGTTCCAGTTTCTCCTTTTCGATGCCCTCCAGCTGCGCCAGCGTCAGCAACGAAATACCAAGCTGATCTTCGCGTGTAAACGGTTGCGCCATGCGACGCAACCAGCGACGCGCCATCTGCATAGCTTCCTCTGTGCTCAGGTTACAAAAGCTGTCAACCAAATGCTCCTGTATCCATTTGGGAAGACGCGAACGTTTGTCCTGACGCGAAAAACGTTTGTCAGCAAATATCATCAGACCGTAATCGGTTTTGCCGCGCAGCGCTCGCCCCACACACTGTGCTGCATGACGCATCGCATCAAAAGTAAGAAAATCATTTTCTCGTATTTGGAATTGATCGCGTAAATAATCCAGGCGTGCCTTGAGTATGCGCGATTGAGTGTAAACGTATGGAATGCCGAACATGAGCACCGCACGTCCATAATGATGATCGAAATCGACACCTTCGGAGACTTTGCCACGAGCCACCGCAAGCAAAACGGCACCGCGACCGCAATCGCAGGCCTTAGTAGAGGAAGAAATGTGGTTTCAAAATGTTTAATTGCACGAACAAATAATTAACGCACCTTAACATAATTCATGAGCGCATAGCTGGTCTCTGCATTGTCCTGCGTCTCGATAAACAAAAGTTTGTAACGCAACAGCGTATCCACAATGCCCTGGTCATACCACGAGGCCACCACCGACTCCAAATATAAATACGAGGTGAAGAAGCAAACAATGCCATCGGGCACCGTTTTAGCCGTTTCGACCAGCAGTTGACCGTAGTTGCGAATGACGGCGGTATCGTCACGCGTTTCGAACTTTGATGAGATCGCCACTTGATCGTTGCCCTTTGAGACAATCTGCAAGTAAACGTACGAAATTATTTTTGAAATTTCAATTTATTTAAAAATATAAACCGACCATTGGCAATAGGCATGGTCGCGCTAGCGTCATTGTAAAGGAACTCATGACGACCGGATCGAAATCTAATATTTTTGGATACATATCCATAGGCGACAGTGTGCCTGATGTAATTACAACTGTTTGGAAGCGCTGAAAGACTGGCGCCATCGCAATCGACGAGTCGAGACAACTGAAATGAAGTATAGGATTCGCAACGGTGGGCGTTTTGTCGTCGAACGGCTCAATGATGATTGTGAAGCCTTTTGTGTATGTAGACACCAAAGTGGCAAAGTGTGTAATCTATTAAAGAAAAGTCAATTTGAAAATTATCCTTTTCGTTTTTTTAATATAATCAATTTTATCTTTTTGATGATAATTTGAAGCAAAATGTAATTAAATTTTTTTTTATAAATTATTAATTTGGAAATCTCCTAAGCGTAAAATTCTTTTCACTAATTAAGTTTTTCATAGAATTTTAAATATTTTTATTACCAATATCAGCGGGCCAAACTCAGTCATATCGGTAATTTCCAGCGTTCGCAGCAGACTGGCCAAGCGCTCGGCGCAAAAGCGCAACGGCTTTCGTTCAATGCAAATTTTCGAGGAAATATCTTTGAGAAAACCCGCAGGTGACTCCTGGACAACGTGATGCACCCGCAGACGCGTTTTGATGTACTCGATAAAGCGACGCAAAAAGGCGAGAAAATGGTCGGCATTGCGAATATTGCCGGGAACAACCTCTGCATAGAGAAAATAACAAAGATTTGATTTTAAAGAACTAATCTGATCTAAAAATATATTTTTTTTAATAAAAAATGTTTAACATATCAAACACAAACCTTTGAGCACATCGGCTGGCAATATGGGATTCGCTAGGACCATGTCAGTGTCACGCTGCACGCTCGCATCCTTAAGACCCTGCACCATGCGTTGATACTCATCGTTAAGGCGTTGTGTGTCCTCATCGCGGATGCTGGAATTTAATAAACATTGTTATAAATATGCAATTTAAATTGGGAATAAATGAAAATAAAATTCAACAATTCCTTTTTTTTTATTGGAACTTTTGGTTGGCGTTTAAAACAATCTTTTTATAAATGTGTGTAACAATTTTTAAACACATTTATAAAAATAAACTTACAATTGTTTTAATATTTTAATATTGTTATTTTATTATAGTGTAAAGTGTATTTATTCGATAAAGTCATACTTACTCTTTCACAAGCGTCTGCAAATTGTTTAGAGCATTCGTGCTGCGCTCCACTGTGCGCCGATTGATCTTCACACTCATCGAATCGATGCAGACATTATCGATGTTGTGCGCCTCATCGAAGACGATGCAGGACTCGCGTGTCATTTCCTTGGAGACGACTTCGGCTATTTTTGGATCCAGCAGGTAGTGGTAACTGTAGACGACTATTTGCGCATGCGCAATCTGAAGAAAAATAAATTCAAAATATATTTATAATTTCAATAAAACAAAGTTTGAAAATTTTTCAATAAGATTTCTTATTTAAATTAATAAAATTCATTTAAAATCTTTTTAATATATTAGACTATTAAATATATATTTACGTTAAGTTACAAAATATAATTAAATAAATTACAATTAAAAGCTGCATTTAAAAAATAAATTCAAAATTAAAACAAAAAAATCTTACCAACAAAATTTTAATTTAATAAAGGCATTTTTTTTAATATAACTATACTTTAATTGGAATTGAAAAGCGTACCGCATAACGGGCCAAAAAATAGGGACACCAATTGCGCATGCGTCCGTAATCTTTCATATCGTCGATACTATAAACGCCCACGGGCAGCGTCGATTCTTTGCCTTCTAAACTGAAGCCTTCGTAGTACTGACCTTAAATTGCAACAAATTATTTTTAACAATTCAAAGACTACCTTTCAACTACACTTACAAACAGGTGTCTCCGAATCTGCCTCGTGGCGCTCGCGCACATAACTAGCCGTCAGTCCAAAACACTTTCCGTCCACCGCCTTACCCTCACGCTCCTTACTCACCTCTGGATGGATGCACATATTTTTGCGTGAACTAAGCACAAGCCCCGTCAAACCCGGCGGTTGTGGTGCATTCTTTTCGTAATATACCATCAGATTTTGCAGCTCCGCGATGACTTTTTCGATTTCGGGCACAGTGCGCGAACAATATATCAGCTTGCGTATTGTCTCCGGATGTTCGATCATGTAGGCGACTATAAGCGATAGCAGTGTGGCGGTTTTGCCTGTGCCCGAAGGCATTTCCAGCAGGCAGTGTCCCTTCGCGTCCAGTGTGCGCTTCAGTTCGAGCATGTAAGCATACTGCTCTGGGTAGATGTATTCGTAGGGGAAGTAGACCAGCAGGCCATCGACGCTTAGTCTGTGTTAAATAGTAATTATATTATTGTGAAATATATATTTAGCGAGTTCACTTACTTCATCTTTGTTTATTTGACTTCTTGCCACTGCTGTCCTAAATTCCGAAATCCAATTTGTTTTGATTTTCTATTCTTTTGGCCGGTCTGCTCGCGTTGCCAATTGCTTTATTTTATTTTAAAGCCGCTGTACTTAAATGTCGCCGCTGACAAGTTTCGCGCCGCTGCCGAAAGTTTCATGTTAAATCGACTTATCGAAAAACAGTAGATTAGTGGTGGCACCTACAACGGAAGAACGTGTGTCTTTATGGCGATATCATCAAGACGATAGAAATATTGCGAATGTTGTAACACAACTACAACATTAACTGAAAGTAAAAATCACTTTAAATAGGCAGCTTGCCTAAAAATCAACCTTAAATTCTATTTAAGATAGATTATTATTTCAAACGACTACTTGGGCAAATTGAGTTAGATTCCAATATTTCACCGTTTTGATAGTTATTTGTCCAGCATGTACATTCATAAGAAACAGATGTAGCACAAAATAAAAGACTAGTTTTAGCAATTTTATAGTCTCGGATAAATGTTTTTCCGTTGACTTAAATCTTCAAATCATAACTGAGTCGTGACTAGATCATTTAAGTCTTGATATGCTGGTTGGCATAACTGTGCTTAGTTATTGCGTCAGTTCATCAAAATTCGCTGAGTTATTCACTTCTGACGTACTCACTTCTACAATAGACGCATTTATAGAAGTTAACTAACTTCGATAAGTAAGAATAGAAAGAAGAAGATAGAACCACACTATTAAATATTTCGTAAATCATGGCCCTCTATAATCGACGGAGAAGTCTGACTGATGTCGAAATGATATCTGCCGATGGTTTTTGCCAAACTGGGCAT